>CM070553.1:29996237-30596237 GCA_036346405.1 Phyllostachys edulis | reverse complement strand
CGATCAACCTCGCCCATTCTGCGCCATGCTTGAGTCACCGACCTCACCCGCATCCATGATCATTCTCGACCTCGGCTCTCCAAGCTTAGTCCCGATCCTCCTCGCCGCTGACCGTCGTTGACTCGCAAGTCACCGCACTGAGAATAGACCAAGAAATCGTCTCCGGGAACAAGTTCTTCACAACTTGACCCACATTAGCTGAAAACATGCAATATGCAGCACATATGCACTAATGACCAAGGATATGACCTATCCCAAAATCAATTCTCAAATTGAAATAACATTCAGCACAAAAATGGTACTACCGCCATGTTATGGCGGTACTATTACCACATCAAGGGTCGCATCGCACCCATAATCATGGTCAGATCGCTACCCGGAGAAATCCAAAACTCTCCAAAACAGCTCCTTTGGAATTTCCATACCGCAAAAACCACGGTCATACCGAAGTGCGGTATTACCGCCAAGCAAGTTGCGATCATACCGCTCCACAAGGAAATCCAAGACTATTTTGCACTCGTTCTGGTTTTTCCATACCGCTTAACAACAAATGGTCGTACCGTGACGCGGTAGTACCGCGGCTTCCAAGCCGGTACTACCGATACCAGAAAATCCCATGCTCACACACATAAGCCTCCAGTAGCACCGCTCTACTTAAGCCGGTCGTTCCGCAATGCGGTATTACCGCGGTTAATACACCGGTACTACCGATTATTCTGACACTTTGCTGAAACTTTCTGAAAAACAGGAATTCCAACAAACCTTCAACCAAATTGCCAATTGTATCATCACCTAGGATCATGAGCATATCCTCATGGTGTTCACAATCTCCCCCTTGATGAACACATTGGCAACTTCCCAAAAATGAATGTTTTGAGGTTTGAAAGTAAAAGAAAACAAGTTTTCGCGCAAAGGCACAACTTGGTTCTAAAAGCAAGAGAATGCAAGGAAATGACCAAGTTGGCTTCAGAATAGTTTCAGCAAGTGAGATAAGGCAGAGGAAGCAAAAAGAGCTTCAAATTCCAGAAAATCTCACTTAAGGTCCAAAAGAAAGAACAAGAGTCCTATTTGACCTTTCAGAAAATGCACAGAGAGCATTCAAAACAGCATTTTTGTCCAGTTTTTCTCCCCCTTTGACAATGGAGTCATCAAGGTGCAAAGAAGAAGGAGCATGAATGTAATGGAATGGCTGCAAATTTTCAAATTTTCAAATTTTTTGTTTTTTTTAAAATTTGAGCAAAAAGAGCCATGAAGATTATCTGTGAAGACTGTAGAAGTATTATACCAAGCCATATTATGTGAAGAAGCTATTTTCTATCATGGCAATACATGTACAACAAAGTTAATGCCAATATAGCAAAAATATGAGATTAAGTGAATAGCATGACAAAGGCTCAAGTTCATAGTTCAGCTACAGGTATCCAAAAATGAGTCAAGCCAGGTCTATAAGCTAAATGGAGCCAGAAGCTAGAAAATAAGTCAATTTTGAGCATTTTGAGTTCAGTTTTGAAGCAAATTGATCAAGCATGTAGAATTTAGTATATTGAGCACATTTATGAAAATCTTTGGTTTTATCTTAGTAAAGCAAGTCCTGGACTAGGAGCCATCCACAACTGCCTCCTAAGCTTCAACCAATTGCCAATTTGATTTCTTAGCACTGTGCTAGATCTCAAGCCTTACTGCGACCATCCCAAGCAACAAAAGCTTAAAAGAGTGGTCTAGGTTATCGAAAACTCCCCCTGAGTTCATGCCTAGTGCAATAGCAAGCTGTCTCATGAAGAAGAATTGGTGAGATCAGTTTTTTCGCACAGAAAAACTTATTTTTCATTTGCTGGATTTAAGAACTATCATAGCTCATTTCAGATCTCATATCAGATTCAAAACTCAATTAAGCCTATATGACATGGCATGAATCATGAGAGGATCACTAAAGCAAAACTAGTCACAAGATCCAACATGTCATGTTTTGATTCAGTTTTCTCACAGATAATAGAGCTAGCATGGCAAAGGCTAAGTTACACATGAAAAACCATGAAGGAAGTCTAGCAGACTAGCACAAGATATGGCAAGGTATAAAGCATGAAAACAAGTCATACAGGGATAATAATCAAAGCTCCAAGGATTTATATTACAATGCAAGTTGCTGAATGTTAAAATGCATTTATGATACAAATGAATACAAAAAGAGCAAACTCCTCCTCAAAACAGGCCAAGAGGACTAACAACCCCTAACTCTCCCCGCAAGAAAGCAAAACAAGAAGAATCAAGAGCTTTAGTGAAAATGTCAGCAACCTGTTGCTCAGACTCGACAAAATGGAGCACAACGTCACCTTTCTCAACATAGTCTCTAAGGAAATGATATCTAACGTCAATGTGCTTGGTCCGTGAGTGTTGCACTGGGTTTTTGGCAATGTTAATAGCAGAAGTGTTATCACAGAAAAGAGGAACGCTACCCAAAGACAACCCATAGTCCCGCATAGTAGATAAGATCCAGAGAACCTGAGAGCAACCATCGTCGCAGACTACATACTCGCCTCTAAGAAGGATCAGGCAACAGAGGGCTGTTTTCTAGATGACCAAGAGATAAGAGATGTGCCTAAGAAATGACAAGTGCCTAAAGTACTCTTCCTATCTACTCTACACCGCAAAATCAAGATTTAAAAAGCCCTAATAGAGAGAGCAGAAGAAGAAGAATACCAAAGTCTAAAGTCAAGAGTGTCCTGGAGGTACCTGAATATACGACGCACTGCTTGACGATGAGAGGCTCGAGGGGAAGCCTGAAATTGAGCGCATAGACACACAGCGAATTGTATGTCCGACCTCGACGCTGTGAGGTAGAGGAGGGAACCGATCATGCTACAGTACTCCTTCTGGTCCACGAGCTCTCCATCCTCATCAGGGTCTAGCACGGTGGTCATGGCAATGGGAGTAGACATTGGCCTACTGCTTCCCATAACAAAGCGCCGAAGAAGGTCCTTTGTATACTTACTTTGATGAATGAAGGTGCCTTCTTTCAGTTGCCATAACTGCGGTCATACCGCTACCCGGAGAAATCCAAAACACTCCAAAACAACTCCTCTGGAATTTCCATATCGCAAAAACCACGGTCATACCGAAGTGCGGTATTACCGCCAAGCAAGTTGCGGTCATACCGCTCCACAAGGAAATCCAAGACCATTTTGCACTCGTTCTGGTTTTTCCATACCGCTTAACAACAAACGGTCGTACCGTGATGCGGTAGTAGCGCGGGTTCCAAGCCGGTACTACCGATACCAGAAAATCCCACGCTCTCACACATAAGCCTCCGGTAGCACCGCTCTACTTAAGCCGGTTGTTCCGCAATGGGGTATTACCGCGGTTAATACACTGGTACTACCGATTATCCTGACACTTTGCTGAAACTTTCTGAAAAACAGGAATTCCAACAAACCTTCAACCAAATTGCCAATTGTATCATCACCTAGGATCATGAGCATATCCTCATGGTGTTCACAATCTTCCCCTTGATGAACACATTGGCAACTTTCCAAAAATGAATGTTTTGAGGTTTGAAAGTAAAAGAAAATAAGTTTTCGCGCAAAGGCACAACTTGGTCCTAAAAGCAAGAGAATGCAAGGAAATGACCAAGTTGGCTTCAGAATAGTTTCAGCAAGTGAGATAAGGCAGAGGAAGCAAAAATAGCTTCAAATTCCAGAAAATCTCACTTAAGGTCCAAAAGAAAACCTCCCTAAATTATTTCAGCATTTTAGGATTTTTTTTTGCTATTTTATAGAGCCCGATCAAAGTAGGACCGTCTGATCGAAATCGGACCGTCCGATCGGGGGGTCTGTTCGGACCGTCCGCACAGGTCGGTCTGTTTGGACCGTCCGATCAAAATTAGACGGTCCGATCGGATGGGCCGTTCGGACCGTCCGATTTCGATCGAACGGTCCGAACAGACCGAGAATAGAATAACTCCAAAAAATGCATAACTAATTCAAACTAACTCCAAATCAAGTGAAACCAATTTTGATAATTTTCTTATTAAGTGAACTTTAATTTGAAATAGGTTTCAAACTTATCTCTATCCCAGAAATTATAGTTTTTGGAAATTAATCCAAAATTGAATTATTTTATCCACTGAAAATTCATATCTAATTCAACTGAACTCCAAATCAAGTGAAACCAATTTTGATATTTTTCATTTTAATTGAACTTTATTTTAAAATAGGTTTCAAACTTGTCTCTGGCTTAGAAAATATAGTTTTTGGAAATTGATCCTTAATCGAATTATTTTCACACTAGAAATGCTTTTAACTTTGAAAATTCATAGAAAATGTTTCTGAACTCCAAATGAGTTGAATCAAGTTATTTTGGTCTTATAATTTTATTATCTATTTATCTATGTAATCCTTTTCTCCACTACTATTCTGTAAATTTTCACTAAATAATTAAAATCTAATGGTTGGGGAAGATGAGCGCTTGCGAGGAGACGATGGACCTTGTGGTTCGGGATTTTTCGTCCAACGCACTGGTAGAGCATCTACGCGGAATATTCCTTCCGATGGGATGAGTTGGCACTGAACCATTCGGTTCCATTCCCCGAACTTGTCCTAGATAAAAGATGAAACTTTATGAAACTTAGTAAAACTAGGTGAAACTTGCTCTACACAATATGGAGAAACGAATGAAACTTGATGAGACACAATGTCACTGTTGAAAACTTGTCCTAGAGAAAAAGATGAAACTTTATGAAACTCTATGAGACTTGGGACGAAACTTCATGAAACTTAATGAAACTACAAGAAACTAGGTGAAACTTGCTGTACAAAATATGCAGAAACAATGATACTTGATGAAACTGGGTGAAATTTGCTCTACACAATATGGAGAAACAATGATACTTTATAAAACTCCATGAAACTTGAAACGAAACTTAATGAAACTGGGTGAAACTTGCTCTACAAAATATGTAGAAACAATGATACTTGATGAAACTTCGTGAAACTTAATGAAACTGGGTAAAAATTGCTCTACAAAATCTAGCGAAACAATGATACTTGATGAAACTCCATGAGACTTGTGATGAAACTTAATGAAACTGCATGAAACTAGGTGAAACTTGCTCTACAAAATATGGAGAAACAATGATACTTGATGAAACTCTATGAGACTTGTGATGAAACTTCATAAAACTTAATGAAATTGGGTGAAACTTGCTCTACAAAAAACAAACCATTTGTATTTTCTATCGATTAATTAAAGCTTAATTAGAAATTTTAGAAAACTAATTTTTTAAATGAATAAAATAAACTTGAATTAAATTCAAAATTATTTTATTAAATCTATTCATATTCCAAGGATTTTTATGGAATTTTCTTCAAATTTTAGAATTTTTTTCCAGATTTTTTCCCTTTTTCCCTTTCCTTTCCTTTCCTTTCCTTTCCTTTCCTCTCTCCTCTTACATGTCATGGTGGGATCAAGAAAGATCTTTATTAGATGCTTGCCATGGGCGAAGAAGCTCTTCATCTTGTGGGGTGGAAGCGTGACCACCTACTACTGGTAGAGTAAAGAGAGTTTCTTCTTGGCACCCAGCACAAAGAAAGTAGAGGACGGGCTAGATTAGGAATTTCATCTAGATGGGGCTAGATTTGGAATTCTTGAATACCAAGGGGCCATCAGTGTCCAAAATTCTTGAACTCACAGCGCAAACACAACGCTTGCACAGGCCAGATACATGCTTGCCTCAGTGATTACACTAGGGTGCGTTTGGTTGGCGGGACGAGGTTGAATGGGATGAGATGGTACCGATAGGATGAGATGATATATGCAGTCTGTTTGGTTGGTTGTATGGAATAATACATGGATGTGTTTGGTTGGTTGTATAGGATGTTACGAGATTATATTTGGTTAATTGGATGAGATTGGTTCGGTAACCTTCTCACTACATGAGTGATATAAACTCTATATCTGAAAGGAAACAATGGATTCTAAACATCATGCAGACTTCTGATTAATTTCATGACTCATATATGACCAGAACCCTAAATGCAATAGTCCAAGCTCATACTTTTATGTCCTTGCAAAGTATGTTCATTCAGTTATCTTGTTAAGATAGAATGGATACTCTGTTGTGTACTAAACTTACATCACTTGTGAAAATCAAATAATATTGTTTTAACTTCCAAATGAAGTGTCAAAATGATATCGGCCTTGCTATCCAAGAGTACCATCCTTAAGATCCATCTTGTAGTTGTTATTCTCCTCCTAATGCAATCTACAGATTTTAAAGTAGAGCTGAAACTAAAGAATATTTCATCGGCCAAAATTATACCCTATTCTACTACAAGGTGCTCTTTCTCAGCACAAAGCCACTCATCGAAATCTACATATGTACAACAGCCAAGGTAATTAAAATCGTGATCCTACTCGTAGAGTCTTACGATTCTACGAACCCACGACAGTTTGTCGATCCAAATCGCACTGTGAATCGAAATCAGGTAGAATCGTGGTAGAGTCATGATCCAAAGAGTAGAATCGTGTAGAATTGCATAGTAGAATCGTGGTAGAGTCGTTAGAGACTTAGGGCATTTTGTTTGCATTTTTTTTTGCAATTTTTTTTGCAAGTTTTTTTAGAGGCCAGGCTTTGCTAATATTTTGTTTTAGAACAGAATTTATTGATATTAATTTATGAGAATGAAACTATAAATAAACAAGGAGCATGCAAAATACTATATCAGTGTGGTAATGCTAATACAAATATCTATATTATAACATGAGCAATCTTTAGCTTGATAATGATAAGCTATTTTTATTTCTGGAGTATGTCTAGCTGCTTTTAAGGAATATGCAAGCGTTGCAATTAGATATTGATTTACAAAAGTTGTGAACATTTCTCATGTAATTGTAGTAAACTATTCTCATGTAATTGTAGTAAACTAGTCATGGTCATTGGTTGTTCTCCTATAGTTCAAAACTATATCACCCATCATGTCAGTACCATTATGCTTTTATGTTGTGCGATAAAAAGTGCTTTATCCCTTTTTCAATTATAAGTAAGTGGTAAACCATATAAGAATAATACAAAATTAAATCGATCTAATTTAGGATCTCGACTCTGACTACCTTGACAGCAGGTACCCACTTAGACCTCCAAATTTGTCCAACGTTCATCGAGACCAGCCAGGAACTCAAGGATCGCCCCTGCAGGCTCCCTCCTCAAGATGACCCCGGCTCACCTACTGCCTGCAAGCTTCTTCCAGAACCTGTATTTGTGGTGAGTTTTGATGAGAATAGCATAAGGAAAATAAAGATATTGTTATTGGCACATGAATAATCTGACAAAAATTAGTGCTAGCACCACAGGTAGAAGTAGGATAGTACCAAGTATCAACAAGGAATTATCACAAACTATTCAGAAATCATGGCTAACAGAGTGGCAGATACCTACAATCTCACAATGCCATTGAAGAACTCTCTCATTTCCCGATGACCAGAAACTCTCTCACAGAGTGGCAGATACTTGAATTAGCTTGAAAGTGCAACTGTCAACCCAAGTACATCACATAATCTCTACTGGTTACATAAATCCAATTGAGAACACTCAATTGCCCATTCACACATATTGAACCACCAATAATTAAGAACACTCAACTACCTAGGATTAACACTGGTAATAAATATGATGTTCCCTAACAATGCATCACCCAGAACCTGAAGAACAACAGAACAAAGTATACATAATTAAGATAATGAGCAGTGGAAACATCAAATTATTTTAATGATGTCAACATTAATCACCTTACTGACAATTGTGTTAAGGAACATGGCAACTTGCTCCTCAACACATACATGTATAGTGTCACGGAGCAAAGAACGCTCTCTCAAAACTTCACACAACCGAAAGAAATGAGCTATCTTAAACCTAATTGTGTTGGTACAGGTTGTCTCATTCTTCTGAATTTTATTATTCTGATAATCAATTCTAGTCCTATCCCTTTCCTCGATTGGGCCATATGTAATACGGTCTCTCTTATTCCTTAGTCTAGACCGTACAAACAAAACTATCATGTAAGCAGCCACATATGTACAAACGCCAATAAGCGACATCTTTCTCCTTTTCAGCTTCCTGTTGTCCATCTATAATTCATGAGTGCCATATATAATTAACACTAATGACTATAATTTTTTGTTAACATTCCAGTACACAAGGTATTGAATGGTATTGGGTATCAGTAGCAAAATAACAGATGCTCATATTGCAAAATAGAGGCATGAATAAACAAATTATTGAATGTAGCTTTCTCAAGTAATGAACAACATGTTTTTTTTCGGTCTTGAAGATGACAGTAGCTTGTTATTGGTTAACGTACACAAACCTTCTGGAAGTCGGATTATTATCGGTGCTACTTCTTATATATCCAACAAGTGTTTTTTTTTCCAGTGCCTAGAATTTCTTCAGTCCAAACGAATTCTTGTGTTTTGAATTACATCTTATAAATCCAAGAAGCAATATTTTAGCTATCTTGGACAGGCAGAAGCATGATAAAAGTGGGATCTAGCAATTTTGTCCCAAAAAAAACCCAATCCAACTACATTATCAAGCCAACCTGACATGGGAGATTTGGGATTTGGAATCCATACCTTCAATTACTGAGATGAGATCAAGACCAGCGGAGGAAGAAGGAGTAGTCGAGTCAGATCCAGGAGGGGAGGAAGAAGGAGCATTCGGGTCAGAGCCGTCGCCCTTGCCTACGTCGAATCCAGCATTAAATCCAAACCATGGGAGAGGAGGAAGACATGGATGGAATAGGCGGTGAGAGCGGCTTTCTGTGGGGGGAGGCGAGGCGGGTGGCAGGGTTCTGTGGGGGAGAAGGTGTTCTCTGGGGGAGAGGTAGGCAGTGGCTTTCTGTGGGGGAGAAGATGTTATCTAGGGGCGAGGCGGGCGACGGCTTTCTGTGGGGGGAGGCGAGGCGGGCTAACGTAGGACAAAGTTCTCTAGGGGGGAGGAGTGGCATGCAGCGTGGTTCTGGGAGATGAGCGCAGCAGGGGAATGGGAGATGAGCGTAGGAGGGAAGAAGAGCGCAGCGCGCAGAGGAGAGTGAGCACACACAGCTTGTTGGGCGAGGAGAAGTTGAACCACATGGTTCACGATTTTTCGCCGAACGCAATGGTACAATATCTGCGCCGAATATTCGTACTGATCGAACGACTCGATGCTGAATCGATTGGTTCCATTCACCAAACTAAACAGGTGAACATGTCTATTTCTCGAACCATCTCGTACAGGACTATCCCATTCACTCATCCAAACATACCCTTAGAGTCGATCGATGGAGTTGCGTGTGACATGGTAGCAGCAGCCATAGGGTTTGTTTGGAATGGCTGTGGCTTTTCTAAAAAGCGGCTTCCGGTTGGGCTACAAGGCTCAACGGTTGGGCTGAAGAGATTTGGTGTTTGACTGTCTGGCTTTTAGGTAGACTGGCTGTAGCTTCCGAGATGGAAAATGTCTTAAATGCCTTTGAGGACAGTAATGACTTGTTTAATGTCATTTAACACAATTAACAACATTTAACGACAATTAATGATTATTAACGACGACTAACGCAATTGACAACGACAACTACCACAGCTGATGAGAATTACCGTAATAAACGACAACTACCGCAATTGACGATAATTAACTGCAATTAACGATGATTAACACAATTGACTATAACGAACGATGACTACCGCAATTGATCGCAATATACCACAATTAATGCCGATTAATGGCAATATACCGCAAATAACAAATTATACCGCGATTAACAACAATATACCGCAAACAACACAATAAACCGCAATTAGCAGATTTAATGACAATTATTACAATAAACATTTATTACAACCAATAATTATTAAAAACAACTATTACAATGAATAAATATTACAATAAATAATTATTAAGATAAACCATTATTACGTAAATAATTATTACAATAATTATTTTTTTCAAGAACGCGTAAAAGCCTTGCGCGTTATTCCATTAAGAAGAAGAATAGAGTTACAAGGATTACAACCTCGACGGGCCGGACAGAAGCTCTAGGAGAAAGAAAAACCAAACCAAACCAAACAATACAAACAGAAGCAGAACAAGAACAAACACAAAAACAAACAAAAACAAAAAAAAACAAAGAAATGAAAAACGATCTAAGGGGAACTACTCCCAGTGGACGGCGCCTCCCGACCGCTAGCCATCGCCATGCACCAATGGCAGTGCTCATCGTGAATCTGCTGTAGCAGAACGTGTAAGGAACTCGTCTTGTTATTGAATACCCTGTTGTTCCGCTCCTTCCAAAGCATCCAAGAAATTAGAATGACGTATGAGTCAAAAACTTTTCTTGCTTGAGGAGATAGGACACCCCGAGTGGACAACCAGTATTGTTGGAAAGAAAGCTGCCCAACCGGAGTAGCTCCCAGCAAACCGGTGCATGTGAGGAAGTGCGTCTAGTCCTAAGAGGTTATGGTGTAGCCGACGAGGAGGTGGTCAATGGTCTCTTGGGAGTGATTGCAGAAAACACAGACTCCTTGGTTTGGAAGTCCACAGCGCTGAAGGTGATCCGCCGTCCAACAACGGTGATGGACTGCTAGCCACATGAAAAATTTGCATTTCAGAGGAGCCCGCGCACGCCAAATAGCCTTCGCACTTGGGAAACCGCTCGAGCCCAAGAAGAATGCCTTATAGGCCGACTTGGAGGAATAAAATCCTAAGGCTTCCCAACGCCAAATGATCCTATCTTGCTGGCTCTCATAAAGGTTAATGGATTGCAAAACGCCCCAAAGCCGCAGGATCTCACCAACGCAGTGAGGGCCCGGCTCCCTAATGTCCGAGGTCTAGTTGTTGTTGTGAAGAGCTTGAGCGACCGATCTAGTTCTCCCCAGGCGTGCTGGAATCGCCTTTACCAAGTGTGGGCAAAGGGAGGTTATGCTACGACCATTGAGCCATCGATCCGACTAGAACAATGTATTAACGCCGTTACCAAGTTGCACGGTGAGTGGTGCATTCAGCATGTCTTCCTCGAGGCGTCCATCTCGCGCCAAAAGGCCCTTCTAAGGTCATGTCGGCCATGTCCTTTGCAGCCAAAGCCAACGTAGATGGAGGGCCTTGCCTAGAATATGTAGATTGTGTAGGCCCGGTCCTCCGTACTGGAGGAGTCCACAGACGGACGACCAGGCGACTAGATAGTGACCTCCTGTCACGTTTTCTGTGCCTTTCCAAAGGAAAGCTCTTCTCCTTCTGTCAATTTCTTTGATGACCGCAAGGGGTAGGTCGAGGGCCATGAAGCTATAAACTGGGATGGATGTCAGCACCGACCTGATCAGCACTAACCGCCCTCCTTGGGATAGCATGCCTGCTTGCTAAGCCTGTAGACGGTTCGCCACCTTGTAGATTAAAGGTTGAAAATCTGCTCTTGATGGTCTTCTCAAGGACAGTGGCATCTCAAGATATTTGCATGGGAAATATAAAACTGCGCATGTCAATTCATTGGTAATTAGCTGCACTTCTTCGGTGTTGCACCAAATTGGCAAGATGGATCTCTTGGCGAGGTTGGTTTGCAAGTCCGATGCCTTACCGAACAGTAGCAGGATCTGCTTGATGACGTGCATATCGGAAACAACTGGGTGAGGAAGACTGTCGCATCATCGGCGTAGAGGGACGGCCGTTGCGATATGCCTCGCGGGCCACCGATCGGATGAAGCAAGGAAGCAGATTTGGCCACGATGAGGAGGGTGGTCAGGACATCCATTGCGATCATGAACAACATGGGCAACAGTGAATCGCCCTGGCGTAGCCCCCGACCATGTGAAATTGGTCGCCCTAGGATACCGTTAATGAGAACCCTAGTGGAAGCATATCTGAACATGATGCTTAGCCACTCACGCCATTTTGGCCCGAACCCTTTGCGCGTAAGCATCTCCAACAGGAAAGGCCAAAACATGGAGTCAAAACCCTATGCAATATCCAGCTTGAGTAGGAAAGTTGATCTCTTTTGTTGGTGAAGGAGACGCGCAGACTATCTTACTAGGCGGAAGTTGTCTTGAATCGGTCTCGATTTGGTGAATGCGGACTGGTTAGGCGAAACGACCTTGGCGAGATGTGGGGCTAGCCTCCTAGCGAGAACTTTGGAGAAAAGCTTAGCAAAGTTGTGCACCAAACTTATAGTGCGAAAATCCTAGGCTTCTTCGGTATCCGGCCTCTTAGGTAGAAGAGTAAGTAAAGCTTGATTGAGTAGCCCGAAACTACCCCCAGCCATGCGACCAAGGCTATGAAAAGCCTCCATCACATCGGGCTTTATGAAATCCCAACAACGCCGGTAGAAATTGCTGGTGAATCAGTCTGGGCCCGGCGCCCTTCCCGGCGGTAGGTTTTTGATGGCTTCCCACACCTCTTGCTCGAAGAAAGTAGCGTCTAACGCCGAAAGGTCGACGGAAGGGACGTTGAGAAACTCCAAGTGCAAAGTGTGAGCACGAAAGGGCGGCTTTCCAATGAGGTTGATAAAATGCAAGTTGAATGCCTCCTAAATTTGGGGCTGCCCCTCAATCCATTCCCCATCGACTTTGAGCTTGGAGATGTAATTGCAGTGCTTAGAGTGGTTGGCATGTAGGTGGAAGAAGTGCGTGTTAGCGTCTCCTTCTTGCAGCCAACGGATACGCGATCATTGTCGTGCTATTGTGCACTCGAAAAAACAAAGGCCAAAAAGCTTCATCTTGAGCGCCGACCGGAGCCAGCGCTCCCAAGGTGATAACATTAGTTTTTCTTCTGTCAGATCAAACTGCCATAAGAGTTCATTTGCCATCCTGATTTGCTGGTGCACATTGTATTGAATAATTAATACAATTATTATCGTGAATAATTAATACAACAAATATGGGTGAAAACAGACATGCATTTGATATGTTGTAGTAGTACAAAAAAACATTTAATTCTTCAGTTCATCCAGTGAGAATCAAACAGATAAACATACACAAATTTTATTTTATTTTATAGCTTTTTTTTTAGCTTAGTCCTATGTTAATTCCTACCCCCCTGTAAGATTGAGGAGGCCGACTAGAAGGGGGGTGAATAGGTAGTTTTAAAAACCTTTAGGCTAAAACCGAGTTTTATGCGGAATTGTAAATCAATTCTATTTTGTCCAATTAAAACCTAAATCAACTAGTCTTGACTAAGTGCACTAATGAAATAAGACTATGGATAATGATAGCGATAATACAAAGACATATAAGCAATTTAATACAAGGAATGTAAATTGCATAAAGTAAAACACAAGAGAACAAACCACAATGACACAATGATATTTTACCGTGGTGTTCGGAGACTTGCTGGTCTCCCCTAATCCACGTTGAGGTAAACCCAACCAAATTAGACTGGCTCCACCATTGAGCCAACATCTCCGAGGTAAGTTCAACCACTTGGACTGGCTCCAACACGAACCAACACCTCAATCCACTCGGGATTGCTCTTCCTCCACTCCGGAGATGGCGAGCACCAAACCACTCACAACCGCCCGGATCTTCTCACAACCTTCTTTGAGAAGATCACCGATGCAACTCCTCCAAGCCGTCTAGGTGTCGGCAAACACTAAGAGTAACAAGTTGGAGACGCTCACTTGAACGAATCAATTGTCTAAGCTCAATAGATACACAATCCACTATCTAATGCAACATATGCACTTAGGGTTTGCTCTCTAAGCTCACTAAGTGCAACACATGCACATAAGAGATGAGATGGCTTGCTCTTTGCTCAAGGGAATGAATAGCACCAGCAACATCCACTCCCAAAACTGGCCACAAGGGGTATTTATACCCACACAAGGAAAACTAGCCATTGGAAAGAATCTGCTGAAAAAACAGGGGGCCCCGGTCTAACCGCCAACCAATGGCCAGTCAGACCACCCTTGCTCCAACGGCTATAAAACTAGCCATTGGACACACTGCTGGGTTGACTGTCCTTACAAGGACCGATCAGATCGGACCTAGCTGGTGAGACCGCTAGAGGGGTGGTCAGACCGCACACCAGAGAAAAACAGAATCAGAGAAAACACCTTCTCTGGGAAAAGCGTACTGCCAACTAAAGATCGATATTACCGCCTTGCGGTAGTACCGCAAGAGAAATGCAGTCATACCGTTTTTGGGAAAAAAGAGAATCTCCCAAAAACACCTTCTCTGTAAAAAACATACAACATGAAAACAAGTGGTCATACCGCTGACCAGAGGCCGGTCAAATCGAACAACACATGGCGGTCAGACCAACACCCCACCGGTCAGACCGACTGACATGGGTGGTCAGACCGCCCACTGCCAACAAGGCTGAAAACAGATTTCACACCTCGCTTCAACTCAATTTCCAAAACACATTTGCTAATTGATGCACGATGCAATCAAGAGATGAAGGCAAGATTCTCTACAATTTACAAAACATATTTGCCGACTTTTAGAATTAATGCCACAAGGAATAAGATACATGGACTTACACCATTTGCAAAACACATTCGCAAACTAAAGTCACATGCTACAAGGATTATGTATGAGCCGCAACCATTTGCAAAACACATTCGCAAATATTGGCAACATGCTAACGAGAGCTAGAGCAAGCACAACGAGCTATCAACACATGACTAACTCAAGCTAGTAGTCAAGACCCCTCTTAATAGTATGATAAATCTGTACTAGCAATCCGGTCTTCCATCCAAACACCAAGACCGGTAAAAGACTAGGAACATCTCCTTAGCCCCAGCTAGTTATACATTTGCCTTGCACATTCACTTGAAGCCTGATGACATACATCTTGTCTTCAAGTTCGGGTCATTGTCTTGATATGCATCAACATATGTACATCCTTCATTTGACCTTCATCTACACATGATGGATCTTTTCTTGATGTGATGATGAACTCATGATCATCTCCTCATTGGGATCTTCATGTGCATCAACACATGATGCATCCTCTACTCCAAGCTCTTGACTTGAATATCATCAACACATAATGATTTCCTTTTTGAGTTCTTGATATGCATCAACATATGATGCATTCTCTTCTTTGAACTTTGACTTGATGATACTCAACTCATGATGTCATCCAAAGTCTTCATTATTCTAGAACATAACCTATTTACCCAACTCATAGAAAATATTAGTCCCACAACATGATTGCTATTAATTACCACAACATACCATTAACTCATAATGGTGGGTCAAAATACTCCAATTTTTCCCTTTTTGGTAATTGATGACAACCATCACAATTTCGAATAATTGAATATAAAGTCATATGAGTATATATGTACTACTCAAGTTTTATATACTCAATGGATATGTTTCAAAGTAGAGATCCTTAATATATGTGGATAAAGAAATATAGATCAATACTAATGAAACCACAAAATATAGAGTGAACTCCCCCTAAATGTGTGCATACACGAATATGTAAAAGAGACATATGCACATATTCAAGTTAACCTTTTAGTGGAGTTCAACCTATATTTTGGATCCGAAGAATGCAATAAGATATAAGAATATGATGTCGAATGCATACCTCTATGATTTTCACATTTGTATCTAACTAAGACTAAACAATAGGTATAACAATAGAAGTGTTAGTCTCATAAATAGATTTATCATTGATAACCAAAATACTTCATTAACTTATAATGGCAGGTCTAGATGCATCACCCCCAATTTGTGCCAACAAGATGCATGCATGTGTGTCATGCATTTCTAAACCTGGAAGGTTGATATTATCAGAAATTAAATAGAATTCTCCATTCAATATCAGTTACAAAAAGATAGAATTTTCGTTTCATAATTCAAGTACAATCATAATTAGTTACCAAAAAAAAGAATTTTCCATTCATAATTCAATTACAATCATGATTAGTTACAAAAGAGATATTTTTTCATTCATAACAAGAACATGCTACTTGCATATCTTCGAGTGGATTTCAATCTTTTCATTCTTCACTCATTCCCAAACTTTGTCATGGGTGTCATGCATTTCTGAAACTGGAAGTAACGAAAACAAGTAGCCTGTTCTGGTGCTTCAGAACATTCAATTCACTCTCAGCTTCTTGATGTCTCTAGCATTAACCACTCAGCACATGAGAAACTGAGAATTGAGATGGAATGCTTGCTTATGAGAAACTGAGATTTGAGATGGAATGCTTGCACCAAGCATGCAGTGTAAATACCCAGTCAAGAACAATATAAGTTCCAGCTTCTCAATCATCACATGCCATTTCACATGAAAGTTCATCCAGACGGGACATCAAACGCAATAGCAACACAAAAATATGCACATAGGAAAAATTGTAAACAAGCAAGCATCGATTCTAGTGAGCAATTAGCGCTAGATTGGATCAGCACCACGGGGAGGCGGCTGAGGTGCTTGGCGATCTCCTTCTGCTGGAGCACCTTCTGGGAGGCAGCGCAGTTGGGATCCAGCTGGCAGAGGCCGGCAAAGAGGACAAGGCAGTTGAGCGCGGCGCTGACGGCGTAGAGCACCAGCTCTTGCACGAACCGCGACGAGA
The DNA here is from genome assembly GCA_036346405.1 of Phyllostachys edulis. NCBI lineage: Eukaryota > Viridiplantae > Streptophyta > Magnoliopsida > Poales > Poaceae > Phyllostachys > Phyllostachys edulis. The sequence goes on along the minus strand of CM070553.1, from coordinate 30,579,693 downwards.
GAGGTGGCAGAGGGCGGTCATCGACGGAGGAGGAGGGAGCGGTGCGGGAGGAGCCAGGCGAGATCCAGATTCAGAGTGACGCCAGCTGGGGGTGCGAGGAGGAAGAGGACGACGACGGCGGCAGCTCGGGGGGAAGAGAAGAGGAGTGGGGCGGCGCCACTCAGGGGAGGAGGAGAAGGACGGGGCACCGCTCGGGGGAGGAGGAGAAGGGGGGCGGGGCGGCGCTGCTCGGGGGAGGAGGAGAGGGTGGGGGCAGGGCGGCACCGCTCGGGGGAGAGGAGCATGGGAGAGAGAGGAGGATGGAGGCAGGAGGCGTGCGAGGATCGGGGGTTTTATTCGATGGCAAAAGCAGGTAATAATTTGTGAATTTGAGGAGCAAAGTTGGAAAGGGGGTCGTGGGAAGCCGCGGATAAAGCTGCCCTTCGTTAGCTTTCGGCTTTTGACTTTCTCCCATTATACGTGGCTTTTGGCTTAAAAAAACCATCCGTTTATGACGATTTTCGTTTTTTTCAACCGAGAGACAGAAGCTAAAGCGCTCCTAAGGGCATCTTCAATAGTGTATTTATTATCGTCTCTTAGCTATGCCACGTCAGCAAAATCCTACGTGGAGGAGAGAGGGGAAGGAGAGAGAGCACAGGCCGTCTCTTCCTAAAGAGACGGTCGTGCACGCGAAACAAGATATGATACATTAACCTATTTTAGTTGACATGTAGGACTATTTCAAAGAAAAATTATAAAATACAAATATTGGAGAGTGTACTAGAGACTATCTATTGAAGATGTCGTCTCTAAAAACAATGCAGTATATATATTAAAGATAAGATTATATCTAACTATCGGAGATACCTTAGTAGCCTTATAGACCAGTAGTTGTTGTTGACGCATCGGTCGGTTCGAGCATCTCACTGTCTGAAACTCTGAACTCTAAATGAACTCGGACGTCATCTACGCATGCACTGAGCATTTTGACCCGTATGAGCGAGCGTTCTCCTCTCCCAGTCCGGCCGGTCCGATCATCCCGTCTCGTGCAAGGAGTGAAACTCTAGTGGGAAACAGTACAAAATTAAAGACGAGTTGGGGAGCCACTCCCCCAGGTTGAGTCACATCGGCTGGCTACTACTCGGGATCGTCTGCTTCAGAGATGAGACTGGAAACTTGAAAGTCCTCTGTCTGGCCTTCTATCCATCTCTTTCCAGCTGCTCTTTCATGGCCTGGTTCCGCGATCTGATCATGTGCTTCAACAGTGGCACATGTCGCTGTTCTCTCTGCTTCCCTATGCGTGGTGTGGTAGCGACACACTGCTGCGTGATGTTCGTGCCAGTGCTGTTCGCTGTTACTTGACTACTACTAGTGCACTACTCTCTCTCTCTCTCTCTAAATAATAGAGTAAAATTCTCTAGGGTAGTAGAATATCCTTACAAACCTATGGAGAGTTGCAAAAGTGATTTGGCAGCAGTAAAATTCTGATGGGATTTCGCCCTCCAAAGTCCTATCTCTGTATTGCGGAGACATGGACATTTGTACTTTGTGTTCCCAATAATGGCGAATTCTTCAGAGCCCATCAAACAACCCACACAAATCGTTCCTACTTCAGGCCCCATTTAGAATGTAGCAATTCCGCCAGAATTATGCATTGCAAATATTCCATTAGTTGTGATCAATTCATAAATTAAAGAAAAGTGTGCTTCTTTTGTCAGAATTTGATACACCGGAGCCCGTATATTTCTGAACATTGCTTGCTTTCAGGAAGGGAATTCAGACATGGATCCAGATGCATGCACAGTGCGCCGCACTACGCGCCTCAATCCAGGAACTAGCAAGTGCTAAGAAGAAGATGCATGTGGTGGCTTCATGTGAGATCGTGTCTATCACATTGCGACGTTCTAGCAGACAGATTTTCCAAAAGGGAGCAGGCTTGGGGTCCCATGATCCCCATCCTCTCTATTTTGATCAGCTTTTCTGCGGTGTGTGAACTTGTGATTAAGGCTACTCATATCTCATCTCTTTCTATGCCCTAACACACTAGTGCGGGGCTAGCTGCAGGCAAACTATTGCAAGATTGACCATTCTTGATTCTTCTAGATTTGTGTTATTGCCAATACTGGTGATCTTTGAGTTTTTTTAAAAAAACTGGTGATGTTGCTTTGCTGGTGAGGCTTTGCTGGTGAAAACTTTCTGGGAACTCGAGGATATGAGCGAAATTCGCAGCTACATTCTGTAATGTAGTCACTTGCATGGGCTTGCCACCGGGTGGCCTTTACCCATACCATAGTTATGACTTATGAGGAAGAAATCTCGTACACATTTGAAGCTCGAGCTCGCCGCCGTCATCCCAAGCCACCAGACAGCCGCCCCAAGACACGGCGCTGCCACCACCGCGCGAGTCACCTTTCAGAGTTGAAATGACAGAACAGAGAGAATGTCAGGGAACATCAGTAATGGTTGAGTTCAGATCAACCCACCTTTCAGGCTACCATAGTCGCAGCTTAGATGAGATGCCAAATAACCAGCACAGTCAACAACAAATCAGCAATGGATTAACGGTTCATATGTAACTAGCATTTTGTCCGGCGCGGTTGTGGGCCTAAATTTATTTCAAATTGGTAATATCAAATGATACAACTTAGATGTTTAAGAATATATATATATATCTTATAGTTTATTTATATTTTTAAGATATTATAAATATTAGAAATTACAATAGAATCTTGAAGAAAAATGCAATTTGAGAAATGTAATTGAAGTACGAGCTTTGACGAAAGAAAATGATTGAGCATAATAAGTTATTATGTTCTTAGAAACGTAAGTACTCTCCATCATGCATATATTTTCCAAAACTCTTCGTCCATTAACTAGTATTTTCCAAAATATATGCATGCATATGTACCTCTATTTAATCCCAAGCAATACGTTGATTATGTGTACGGCAAATTATCTTATTAGTTTACATAATATTAAATTATCTTGCTCATACATACACTGATGAACCATGAATGACCTACCTCGGACCAATCTTCCCTTACACGCCAGATGCTCCTCTGAATCGTGTGTCTTCTACCTCTTCTAGCAAGCTACAACTTTTCCGCTTCAACCTCCAACAGTAAGGTCAATTCTTGATCGACCCCTCTCAGCTGCTACTCCTTCCAATGCAACTCTATCGCATAGTTATCTTCTACTTCTCCCTAATTATTGCTTAATGCTAACCGTTGCGACATCAACACGCATACATGTTCAACTGTCGTCGATCCCTACTGGGGACACCCATCACGCCCTCTCCGGTGACCTCGAGCCTATTCCCTACGACAGCATCATCTCTACTCTGAGCTCTTTACCCCTCTACTTCTGTACGTCTGTGCTTCTATTCGTACGGATACATGCATGTATATACACATGCATGATGTTACGCATGCTCAGTTTACTCTTCTCTCATGTTGGTTGCTCCTCTTCTTCGACGTTGGTCGTTTCAACGTTGTAGCTTCCTTACCAACAATGGCGACCTCTTATCTTCACTAATGTCGTTATGTCTACTTTAGTCGTTGTCTAACGATACAAAGAATCTTGTCACCATCGCCGGTTACAACGTGCCCCACAAGCGATGGCACGCTCTTACCTACCCAATGGCCACATATCGTCCATAGCTCGTCTTCAATGTAAAGTTTCATCTCCTCTCTGCCAGGGCTTCTCCTCATCGAGCTTGTTTGGCCACTAATCTTTTCAACAACGCCGATGGTCACCACTCGTTGTGGACCTTAGCTCCTTCGACTATGGTCTTTCTCTTCAAAAACTCCAACGAGCAAAACAACATTGTCCTCGTTGAACGACTAAGGTGAGTAACATGACATTGTTCTTCTCTCCGTTGCCGCCGCCTTGGCTCTTCGCTTACCTGTGCATCAATGTCTTCTTGTAGGATACATCGACGACATTGCACTCTTTTGTATTCTCCACCAACATCATTTGTGCTATCCACGTTATAACTTATAATTGTATGCAAAATTTCAATGATTTTTTATTGGAATTTGTGTAGAAATCAATGGTGCAGATCTTTCTCTTTTTCCCCCTATTAAAATGGGAATTTCTAAGCCTTGAGAGGGAATATGGTGGCTTCTTTTTCTTCTGCTTTAATAAGATATCTAGCAGGGTGGCTCGCACAATTGTGCGACTAGATTTATTTTAAAGTTTGTACTATCAAATGATATAATTTAGATGCTTGAGAATATGTTTATGTATCTTGTAGTCTATGTAGTTTTTTAAGATATCATAAACATTAGAAGTGATAATAGAAACTTGAAAGAAAATACAACTTGAAGAATGTAATTCAAGTATGGGCTTTGATGGAAGAAAATCATTGGGTATGATGTGTTGTTGGGGTTTTTAGAAATGTAATGAATCCCCATTATGCATGGATAATGTAGCTGCATGTCCCAATTCTTCATCCATTAGTTACTCTTTTCTAAAATGTATGCATGGCCATGTACCTCTATTTAATCTACGCAATAAGTTGATTACGTGTGTGAAAAATTATCTTATTAGTTTATATTTCACAAGAACCAGCAAGACTACGCCACCGAGGACTTCGCCGAGCACCTTGTAGAATAGGTAGTGGTGGTGATTTTTTCGAAGCGGCAGTAGGTTCTTGAGCGACGCCCGATCCTTAGACTATGGTGGAGTGTGCGTGGAGTTGGGGAAGCCGAAGGTGTGTAAGGACCAGCACTCGATGACGTGAAGCACTGTGCCTTCACCATTGGAGGCCAAGAAGTCGGCGTACATCGTGTGGAGGAGGTCGGAGAGATCGACGTCGATGGAGAGCGCGGGCTTCTCGGGGTTGGGGTAGCAGGACGACGAGTACGATAGCCGCACGCATCGAGCGCGACATGGTTCCCTTCCTTGTTGAGGTGGGTGTCGAGATTCACGGCACGGTTGATACGCCGGTGAGGTCACCCTCGTCGGAGGCAAAGGAGGACGGTAACAGGCCAAGGAACCAGTTGGAGGCACCGAGGAAAGTGCACGAGGAGGTGAGGATGAAGGCAAGTCCGTCATTGTAGGAGGGCAAGGGCATGATGCGGAAGGTGAAGCGGGTGGATAAGGAGGCCTGCGCCGGGGTAGCGGCGAGCGAGGCAAAGAGTGGGAGGAGGACGACGAGCTCTGAGAAATGGGCGCGGCTGGCGTTGATTCCATCGCGAGAGGGGGTGGTGAGCGTGACAGCGGCCGCTCCCGGGAGGAGCGATACGGAGCCGAGGAGCTTGAGGTTCCTCGCCCACGATATGCGGCGGTAGGAGGGGGAGACGGTGTTAGGAACTGAAGTCTTAAGCTACGGCATGAGGAGGTTGTTCAGTTAAGTTTGTTTCAGTCAAGTGAGAAAATGCTTCAGAGGTTCAAAAATCCAAGGCAGGAGATTGAATCAGAACTCTATAAGTGAAGATCTACGACTGAGTCGCACCGAGTCTTGTAAAACAGTAAAGAGGGAATTGCCAAAAGACTAAAGCTGTAATTTGGTTTTCAACCCGGGGAATATTCTCTTGTATGGGCTATAAGGCTCTGGTTATTGGATTCGTTTTGGTATCGCAAATATTATCATTCCATTAGCTTCTAGATATTAGACATTAGCTCTGTAAGAACACTTTCTCCTTTCATTAACAGAGTTTGATATCTGGAGCTTTCACTTCGCGACTGTCTCTGTATGTTCTTGTGTGATCTCTGAAAGTCTTGTCAATTGGTATCAGAGCCAGCGATTCCTTGGCTAGAACTTCGTCGTGAGGGTGGCATTTGATCAATAGCTCGATTAGGGTTGGTGGGCTTCAACACCTTAAAATCCCCAAAATCTCGAGTCAGGGATCTAGATGATCATGATTCGTGGTGGCAGCAAATCGGGGGTGGAGCCAAGTGAAAGTACAGAGGCGACCGTGCTCAAGTAGGAGATCACTGAAGCATATCTCAGAATCGACCGGGTACAGAATCAGATCATCGCGATTCAGAGGAAGGTGGAAAAGATGGAAGACATTCCAAGAAAGATCGACAATATGGAAGGTATGTTGAAAACTTTAATGTTACAGTTAGGACTCTTAACAGTAGATCCTCCTAGTTCTTCTTCTCGCCTTCAAACTAGAAATGTAGAAGCAATTACTGAAGAACAAGAGGAAGGATGGACAGAATTAGAGCGGGATCTGATGAAGAGATTTCGTGAAATGAATGGCATTAAGGTGAATAGCACTACAGGTGTAATTCTGGAAGGATGCCGGGAGGAAAGAATAGGGGAACACACACTATCATTTGCTCCTGTATGTCATAGGCAGTACTCACTTCCTATATCTGCTCCAGTAACACCTACATTCCATCACAATGGGATGATGATGGAGAGGGAAGAGCCAATTAACCTAAGGTTAGAGAAAGTGAACCAGTTCAGATCTATTGCTAAAGGGCCGAAATTGGAATTTCCAAAATTCAACGGTGAGAATCCTCTAGGATGGATAAGACAAGCAGAAAAATATTTTGAGATGACAGAGGTGCCAGATGAGTTTAGAATTGACATGGCGCATATGTATGGCATTGGTAGAGTTGATGTATGGTTAAGGAGTTTGGGAGTATTGATCAATCCACCCCCATGGCCCCAATTTTGCAAACTGATATGTAATAGATTTGCTGATTGTAACATCTATGATGTTATGGATAATTCACTCCCTTAAGCAAAACTATACCCTGGTTTCATCTTACATTAACAAATTTGAAGAAAGTATGGCAGTGGTCAAGAAGGAACACCCCTATTTGGAAGAACAATATTATGTTGTCAGCTTTGTAAATGGTCTCAAAGATGAAATCAAATGCCACCTCAGACCCTTAAGGCCCCATAACCTTACTGATGCTTACTGGTTAGCCAAAGATTATGAGAAGGGGTTGCAGTACAAAAAGAATAACAAGTTCTCTGGATATGGTGAACCTAAAAATAATCAATACTAGCAAGGTAAAGTCGAAGTGAAGCAGGAGAGGGGAGAAGTATTTCAGAACAGGAACATTCAAAATACCAATAAGGTGAGGAGACCTAGAGAGTGTTGGAAATGTTTTGAGAAGTGGACACCCCAACACAAATGTAAGAAAGCCCCAGTGGTGAATGCTATGATCACTGTCGTAGGGGTAGCCCACTGGCCCCCACAACCCGGCAAACAGAAGGCTGCAAAAGGAGGGCCCCTTCTCAGGAGGGGCCCCGAAGGGGCCCGTGGCCACAGGGGCCTTCAGAGGAGGCCCGGAGGCCTAGGGGGTTCCTCCTAGGGGGCCACCTGGCACCTCGAAAGGCCGTCTCGTGGATACCAAGGGCATCCAGGGCCCCCTCATCGTAGAGTCGCCCCGCAGCAAGCGAAGGAAGGAGAAGACAAATGGACCAGGTGCACCAGCTCGGTGAGCCAGGTCCAAGAAAGCCCACCATGGGCTGGAGACTACGCGTAGAGGTAGAAAAAGACTCTGTAGTCCCTATGTGGGTAGTACCTTCTTAGGGGTATATTGGTAATCTCATGTATCCCTCCAAAAGGCTATAAATAGCCCTCTCCCCCATGTAAGAGAGGCAGGCTTTTTTTTGAGGCATTATCAATACATACACACTTCTCTTGGCACTGGTCCCTTCTCCGAGGACCCCTCGGTCACTCCTAGACACCAGGGGTCCCCTTTTTTCTACTGTCTAGTCCTTGCTACGAAAGTTGGCGCTGTCCATGGGGACCGCAAAAAGTCTACACCAAAGATGGCTCCCCGAGAAGAGGGCCAAGTCCAAGGTCTTAATAAATTGGCAACAAGGAGTAGCTATGGCCCCCAAAGACCCCGAGGGTCGAGCGAAGTAGGACCTCCACGGCAGCGGCGCCTCCCGCCCACGCCGCGGAGGAGGAGGCGAATAACTCCACACACGGGGATATTATCGGAAGCGACACCGGGCCTGTCGAGGTATCCCTTCTCGGCAACCACCAAGTGGGCCCATCGCCTGGGGCAGCGAGCATAAGCCAAGGGTCATACGAAGCCATACAACGAGAACTGGCAGACCTCCGACATCCACCGGAGACGGCCCTCGCAGCCCCACTTTGGCCCTTGCCAATCACCAGAGCAAAGGCCGCCCCCTTGTCTCCAGCAATCGAACCTCCCGCCCCGCTGCTCCGAGTGGACCCTAACTCCCCATTGAGCGTCGGGCTGGAGACGGCCCACTGGCTACAAGGCTTCAAGATGCTGGAGGTCATGCCCTTTGAGGGGCTCCGGGTGTACGAGACCACTATCGAGGCGGTCGGAGAAGACGACACTACGAAGGCAAAGAGTGTCACCCTCGCCCTCAAGGGCGTGGCACTGACATGGTTCTTCACCATCCCCCCCCCCCTATATATGCATGGGAGCGGCTGTGGGACCTCATTCGTAACAATTTCCAGGGAAACTACATGGAGTTGAAGGACGCGGGGCACCTTTTCGCAATAAAACAGGCCCCCATCGAATCCCTCCGCAGCTTCTTCAAGAAATTCACGAAGGTGAAATGTCAAGTGAAGGGTGTCAACGAAACCACCATTATAAATGCAACCACGTGTGGGCTCCAGAAGGGCCCCCTGTCGGAGAGACTGGCTCGCAAGCCTGTCCGCACGGTGATAGAGCTCTTCGACAATATGAAGGAGTACACCCAGGCAGAGGAAGATAGTACTCGGAGAGGCGCAGCCCCCGCTTTCCCAACATCCACCCCGGGCGTGCCACCCGTGAAAGAAGGACCCGCTGCCGCCGCGGCTGGGGCACCCGCCAAGCCACGGGCCAACAACTACTAGCAAAAGTGCCGAAACATCTATCACATAGATGGTGGCCCACCACCCGAGGGGGGAAGGCGCGGAGACCGCGGGGGTCGTGGCCGCGGCCAAGGACGCGGGCGTCGTCAGCCCAACAACTGCGCTGGCGCCGGAAACCCTTCGCTATTTTGTGATCTCCACGGCGAAGGGTCACACAGGACTAGTGAGTGTCGCACCATTGCGGCCATGCGGGACTACATGAATCGCGACCGACAACCGACCGAGCGTGATAACAGAGGGGGGGCGGCAAACAATTGCCTGCCCCACCACCGAGACCCCGCATAGAAGGGGGCCGTGGGGAGCGCCAGCAAAGGATTATAAACATGATCGCCGGAGGATCCTCGCTCGGCATGCCCTAAAAGACAACGCTGCGCGACACCGACAGATTCACCTCGCAACATACCTCAGATCCAAATTTTACCTCGCTATACTGAGATACCAATCTTTTTCGGCCCCGAGGATGCCCGGGGTGTGTATTTCCCACACCAAGACCCCCTCACCATCTCCGCCAACATCACGGATTTCGAGGTCAGGTGCGTCCTCGTTGATGGAGGGAGATCGGCGGACCTCCTATTCGCAGATGCCTTCGATAAGATGATAATCCCCCAAGATCGCTTGACAGCCCCAGGCATACCCCTGATAGGCTTCGGGGGAAGACCCGTGATGGCCCTAGGCCAGCTTGACCTGGCCGTCACATTCAGTGATGACTTCGCATCCCAAATCGAGGTCGTCACGTTTGACATTGTTCAAATGCCCTACCAATACAATGCCATCCTTGGCCGGGCCACATTCAACACCTTCGGCACCATAGCCCACCACAATTACCTGTGCATGAAGATTCCCGCACCAGAGGGCATAGTCACGATGCGAGGGGACCAGGACCTCGCAAGGCAGACGGAGCTAGAGGCACTCTCGCTGTCCCGACACGTCCACACCGTCGGGGCAGACACAAGGGATCAAACAAGCACACCCTCAGCAAAATAGGCATTGAATCCCAAACTAGAGAGACAACTCCAGAGAGTCCCCATGCAGAAGGCCTCTCCAGAGCAAACAGTGGCCCTTGGAGCAGAGCTCCCAGTGGAAGCTTGCGAAGCCATCCTCAAAGTACTCCGCAGTAATGCGGACGTCTTCGTGTGGGGATGAGAAGACATCCCCAGGGTAGCTCGGGGGACCATCGAACATCACCTGGCGGTCCGAACCAATGCACCCCTGAAGAAACAGAAGCTGCGGCGCATGTCGACAGAGCGACTAGAAGCAGCGAAGAAATAGATTGCCAAGTTACTCAAGGCGGGGGTCATCCGGGAGATCAAACACACCGAATGGCCGGCCAACCCTGTCTTGGTACAAAAAAGCACTAGCAAATGGTGCATGTGTGTCGACTTCACAGACCTCAACAAGACATCCCCGAAGGACGACTTTTTGTTGCCCCACATCGACCAGTTGGTGGACGCTACCTCGGGCTGCGAACTCATGAGTTTCCTAGATGCCTACTTCGGGTATCATCAGATATTCATGGTGAAGTAGGACGAGCCAAAGACCGCCTTCGTCACCCCCATCTGCACCTATTGTTTCGCCTGCATGCCCTACGGGTTGAAGAATGTGTGTGCCACTTTCACCCGGCTCATCACAAAGGTGCTGGTAGACCAGCTCGGCCGCAATGTCGAAGCTTACGTCGATGAAATAGTGTTGAAAAGCAAGTTTGCAAGCTCCCATACAGAGGAATTACAAGAAACCTTCGTCAACCTTTGGGCGAAGGGGATCAAGCTCAACCCTGAAAAGTGCACTTTTGGGGTCAAGGCGGGCAAGCTCCTGGGATTTCTCGTATCCGAGAGAGGCATTGAAGCCAACCCCGAGAAAATCAGGGCCATCCGGGACATGGAGCCCCCCGTAGTGCCCGGGAGGTACAAAGGTCGACGGGTGGCTCAGAGTCTTAGTTGTTTCCTATCCGCCCATGGCTTAGCCTTGCCCTTCTTCAAGACCTCTCGAGGGATTTGAGCTGTTCTACCGACGGATGATCGCCGAAAGCGCCCAAGAGCTCGAACAATATCTCGCCTGATTACCAAGCTTGACTAGCCCAAAGTAAGGGGCAAACCTTCTACTGTACCTCGCCGCCTCCACCTCGGCGGTGAGCGCAGTCCTCGTCCAAGAGAGCAATGGCCAACGCCCAATATACTATGTCTCAGAGGCCCTCCAAGGGGCCAAAATTTGATACACGGAACTCGAAAAACTGGCGTATGCCCTACTCATGGCCTCGCGCAAGCTCCGGCACTACTTCTTAGCACACTCCATCACGGTCCCGACATCTTACCCATTAGCATTAATGTTACGGAACAAAGATGCCTCGGGCCAAATGAGCAAGTGGGTAGCCGAGCTGGCACCCTTCGACATCACCTTCGCGGCGCGAATGGCCATCAAATCATAGGCCCTCATAGACTTCGTGGTCGAATGTACCTCGCCTTGTGAAGAACAGCCACCGCCGCAATCGAGGCGCCGTGGGTAATGTACACCGACGGATTGTGGTGCGCCACCTGAGCCAGCGCCGCAGCCATCTTGGTCACCCCAGACGGATAGAGCATGTCTCACGTCGCCCGCCTAGACTTCCTAATGACAAACAATGCCTCGGAATATGAAGCATTATTACTGGGCCTCCGCAAAGCAAACGTGCTGGGAGAAAAGCACGTCATCATCAAGAGCGACTCTCGCCTCGTGGCAAGCCACTACGATAAGTCGTTCCTGGCGAGGGGCCCCAAAATGGCCTGTTACCTGGCCGCAGTGCGAGAAGCTGCCAATCACTTCCTCGGCATCACCGTCCAAGCAATCCTAAGGCAAAGAACGAGGCAAATGGACAAGTTGGCAAATCGCCGCCCAAAGTGAGGTTCCCCATCGAAGTCTTCTACGAGACGCTAAGAAAACCCTCGACTCCAACCTAAGCACAAGGGGCTACGCCCGAGCCACAAGGGGTTGTGCGCCTAGTGTTCCCTGTTGTTGGGCCAGATTAGCGAGACATTATCATCAAGTACCTCGTAGGCGAAGAACCTGAAAATGCGGCCGAAGAAAAACTCCTTCGTCATCGGGCCAGAAATTACCACATGATAGCCGGGGAGCTCTACAAGGGAGGCGTCTGCGCCCCTTCTTGCGCTGCGTATCCCAAAACAAGCGTCAATCCCTTGTAAAAAATGTCCACGAGGGCATCTGTGGTGCGCACCAAGCACCCCAGGGCCTCGCGACGAGAACTTTCCGCCAATGATTTTACTGGCCAACAGCGCTTCAGGATGCCCAAGACCTCATCCAGCACTGCCAGGGGTGCCAGTAGGCCAGCTGCAACACAAAAGCACCCATAATCCCACGGTAACCCCTGCCCCCCGTGTGGCCCTTCGCGCGATGGGGGCTGGACATCATCGGACCATACCCGGTGTCCAAGAGCAACCTCCGCTTCATGTTCGTCACCATCGAGTATTTCTCTAGATGGGCCAAAGCTGAGCTAGTCACCAAAATCACCACCACAGCTGTGCAACGGTTTGCATGGAAGAACATCATCTGCTGGTATGGGGTGCTGCGCAATATCATCACCAACAATGGCACCCAGTTTGACTCTGCGGTGTTCCGAGCATTTTCCAAGGACCTGGGCATAACAATATGCTTCGCGTCCGTCGGACACCCTGAGTCTAACGTGGTAGTCGAGCGGGCCAATGGCAACCTACTAGAGGGGTTGAAAAAATGCCTCGTGGACCTTCCTAAGGGACTTTGGACCGAAGAACTCTAGAAAGCTCTATGGGGACTCCAAACATCACCAACAAGGGCTACAAGCTTCTCTCTATTCAAGCTCCTCTTTGGCGACGAAGCCATGACCCCAGGAGAGTTCGCGGCTAGGTCTCACCGGGCAACAGCATAGGTAGACCAGGCAGGACGGGAGGTCTCCCTCGACCTCCTCGAAGAACAACGCATGCAGGCCATCTCAACCATGGCTAGGTACAGCGAAGGAGTTGCGCGGGCATAAAATAGAAAAGTCAAGATCCGTCCCCTGGCACCAGCCGACATGGTTCTCAAGCGAGCCACAAATCCCACGACCATGGGCAAGCTGGAGTCCAAATGTGAGGGGCCGTACATCATCACCCACAGTATGAGGGCCGGTTCCTTCTACATCGCGACACCAGAGGGACAGCAGTTGGACCTCACATGGAATGCAAAGAGCCTCTAGAAGTTCTATCCTTAGGGCCTATAGAAAACCGGCTGCGCCCAGAAAATTGCCCCGTCGCCCTTACACGGCGGGGGCATGTACAAAAACAAATGTATCTTGTGGCATTTTGCCCCCATTCAATGAAAAAGCAGCAACATGCCATAGCGAAGACACCGCGCATGGCCTTCGGCCCCTGTGCACACCGATGCCCTCCGTAGACATAAGTGTACAAAGACACCGCGCATGGCCTTCGGCCCCGGTGCACACCGATGCCCTCCGCAGGCATGTGCGTATTAAAAGACACCGCGCATGGCCTTTGGCCCTAGTGCACACCGATGCCATTCGCAGGCATGAGTGTATAAACAAAGACACTGTGCATGGCCTTCGGCCCCGGTGCACACCAATGCCCTCCGCAGGCATGAATGTGTAAACAAAGACACCGCGCATGGCCTTCGGCCCCGGTGCACACCGATGCCCTTCGCAGGCATGAGTGTATAAAGAAAGACACCGCACATGGCCTTCGGCCCCAGTGCACACCGATGCCCTCCGTAGGCATTAGTGTATAAACAAAGACACCGCGCATGACCTTCGGCCCCGGTGCACACCGATGCTCTCCGCAGGCACGAGTGTATAACACAAAGACACTGTGTATGGCCTTTGGCCCCGGTGCACACCAACGCCCTCCGCAGGCATGAGTTTATAAATAAAGACACCGCGCAAGGCCTTCGGCCCCGATGCACACCGATGCCTTCCGTAGGCATGTGTATAAACAGACACTACGCATGGCCTTCGGCCCCGGAGCACACCGATGCCCTCCGCGGGTATGAGTGTATAAACAAAGACACTGTGCAAGGCCTCCGGACCCGGTGCACACCGATGCTCTCCGCAGGCATGTGTATAAATAGACACTGTGCACGGCCTTTGGCCCTGGTGCACACCGATGCCCTCCATGGGCATGGGTATAGACGAAGACACCACGCAAGGCTAAAAGTGGGGAACGGCACGAGGCTTCGTCCCCCCCCCCCCGGGCGAAAAAAAGATAAGTTAGGGCTTCCCGGAGCCATATCTAAAAAAGTATGGTGGTAGCGCGAGGCTTCGCCTCCCCTTCGCAAAAAAGTTAGGGCTCCCCGGAGCCCTATCTAAAAAAGTATGGGGGACAGCGTGAGGCTTCGCCCCACCTCGCAAAAAAGTTAGGGCTCCCCGGAGCCCTATCTAAAAAAGTATAGAGGATGGCGTGAGGCTTCGCCTCCCCCTCGCAAAAAAAGTTAAGGCTCCCTAGAGCCCTATCTAAAAAAGTATGGTGGACGGCACGAGGCTTCGCCCCCCCTCCCTCACAAAAAGTTAGGGCACCCCGGAGCCCTATCTAAAAAAGTATGGGGGACGGTGCGAGGCTTCGCCCCCCTCCCTCAGAAAAAGTTAGGGCTCCCCGGAGCCCTATCTAAAAAAGTATGAGGGACGGCGCGAGGCTTCGCCCCCCTCCCTCACAAAAAGTTAGGGCTCTCCGGAGCCCTATCTAAAAAAGTATGGGGGACGGCATGAGGCATCCCCCCCCGCGCGCAAAAAAAGAAGAAAGTCAAAACGAGCAACAAGTATACGTTGTTCATCACAACCTCATACACAGCATACAAGGGCCAAGCAGCGCGGCCTGTACAATAAAAGTATGTTACAAATACACTCAGCCTCGCAGCATACGAGACACAACATGACCACATTAAGCGTCTACAAATGATTACAAACCTCAGCCTCGCTACACAACCACACCCAGTACAACATACAACACACGGTGCGGCCACGGCACAACTACGGGACGAAGTCCCACACCTCCGTGTGCGTCGCCCACTCCAGCAGATCCTCGTCGGAGGGCCATATCGCCATAAATTTAAGGTACTTCGACTCCGCGCCCCAATCACACAAGGACCTAGGAGAAACTCCAGGGAGTCCATCGTTGTCGGATCCGCACACTCGGCCGCACAGCTCGGCAACCCCCAAAAAGCCCGTATCTCCTCGCGCGCCCTTGCCGCTTTATGCTCCCGAGAAATCTAGAATTCCTCCATGGAGCCACCCGGATTTGCTTTCTTCCATCGCTACCACTTAGCGCCATAGTACACTACACCCCAGTAGCACACTTGCAGGGGCTAGAAGGACAAGAGACTGCGCTTGTCCTTCGACCCCCGCGTGGGGGCCATAGCCTTCGTCCCCCACCCTCTAGGGGGTCAGGGCCCCCATCAAGCAGGGCATTTAAACATGCACCATTTGCCCTGCGTAGGTCGCCAAGGACAAGTATAAATAACTAAAGCCAGGGACACAAGCATCATCCGAAAATCTCATTTTCATTAAAAATAGATGTCGTTACACAAAAAGGGGGGGTCAACCTCTACAAAAACCGTTCCAAGACGCAACAGACAAAAGTAGAGTGGGCACAACTACAAGGAAACCAAAGACCCTAGATCTCTAACAACAGTAATCCAAAAAAATTTGAACCGCTTCGGGCGACCGGGGGCGGGGGGAGGGGGAGAGGTCACATCTTATCTCCGTGGGTGGACCCCCGCTTGCCGGACTCCGGGTCCTCCACCAAAGTTCTTGTCAAGTCCTTCCCCTTGGCCTGTTGGGCCTGGACTGCCCGGAACGACTCCGTCGCAGCCTTATGGCCGTGCAACACCCAGAAGTCATGCTGTAGGACTTTGCTAACCCTCCGTGCCCGACGCTGCGTGCTCGCAACCTCCTCGGCATTTGCCACTGCAACGGATCGGGCAGCGAGGGCTCCATATGAGCGCACCCCGCCTTGTCAAGAGAGGCAAGGGTCATCGACCAAGCGACATTCGTGCAATGATCGCCGCACGCGCGAGCCGCGGGCAGGCACACTTCCCCAGCACACCAAAGATGCTCCAAGGTTATGTCCATCTCTGTCGGCCGGTGACGCCTCAGGGGAGTTACGATGCCAAGCTCTGCCACAGCTCCCTTGAGGGCCTTCATTGCCCTAGGCGGAAAGACCAACGACGTTCGACAGATCCCTCTCCGCCTGGATCTCCTCCTCAAGAGCTGCCCGGATGCCCCACAGAGTCTGCACATCACCTTGAAGGGTGGTGCGCTTCGCTTCCAGGCCCGCCACCCGAGCCTCTAAGGTCTTCATCCTCTCAGTAAGGGAGTCGCGTTCAGCGCTCAGGCCCCTACTCCGGGCATGCCCCACATCAATCCTCTTCTGAATCTCGACGAAGCCTTGAGAAATATCATCATCAAGGGCCCATGACAACATCAAGGTCTACATGGGCAGCAAAACGTCAAGACAAGGGGAAGGCAAAGGTGGATACTGGGAAAACTCAGAATAACCCAATTTTCAATTCCCAGTTAAAAAATAAAATTTAATTATTTTATTGGAACTTTCTGGAATTATTAAAAGTCTTTTCCTATCTATTTCAAAGACAAAATAAATTATTTGAAAATTTAATTACCAATTTTAAATTGGAACTATTTTATTTAAGTCCAAAATGACTCAGAGAATTTCTGTGGATTTTATCACAATTCTTGGACTTTATTTGCTATTTTGAAATGCTTAAATGAATTAACCGAATAGTTTAAAACACTAAATCAATTTAAATTCCAAAACTCCGGTTGGGTCGAATCTCCCTCAGCCCAACCCCATTTCCACGTGTGTGCGGCCCGTTCAGCCCGTCTCACCCGCGCGCCCCTCAACCCCTCTCTCCCTCTCTCACCCACCTCTCTCTTTCGATGCCAGGTGGGCCCGTTCGTGCCCACGTCACCCTTCTTCCCTTTCCTTTCTTCCCCGCCGCACCTTCCTTCTTTCGCCGTCCGCCATTGCCGCCAACTCAAATCTATCAAAACTCGGCCGAATCAATCGTATCTCCCGAAATTCCGCCGCCATAATGACTCCGCGTCATCGAAGCGCCCGTTACGGCCTCCCTCTTTCCTTCCCCGACAATAAATTCCCAAGTATCCGCCTCTGACCCGGCAAGCATCTTCTTGCGTCGCACAAAGCACTGGCGTCGCCCTGCCCTATAAATAGAAGCCCAGGTGCGCCATCTCGACCACATCCCAATACCGCCACCCACCTCGCCCCAATCCTCTCGAGTTCGCCAGAAGTTGAAGTTGAAGCCTCACCACTCGAGGCTTTCTGCTGTTGATTCCACTGCCGACGAACACGCTCCATCGTCTTCATCTACATCCCGAACATCACCTCGACACCATCTACCCTGTGAGTGCACTCTTTCAACCGGAGGACCACTGGAACGCCCTCGTCGCTGTCGACCTAACTCCGCTGCCGCAAAAGCTCTCATTGTCGGCCACTCCGTTGTGCTCCGCCACCGCTAGGTAACGCATAGGTTCAGAGTCATCTCCTTTCTTTTTTTGCGCACCTTCACGTAGCTCGCCGTGGCGTGTAGCGTCAGCGACCTTGGAGGACCCTGTGCCCCTCCGGTAGTTGAAAACCCTGGTCGTAGCCCTTTCAACCTGGTGGTCATAGCTCTTTCGACCAGGTGGTCGTAGCTCTTTCGACCAGGTGGTCGAAAACCCTGGTCGTAGTCCTTTCGACCAGGTGGTCATAGCCCTTTCAACCACCTCTCTTTCGACCAGGTGGTCGTAGCCCTTTCGACCAGGGTGGTCGTAACTCTTCGACCAGCGTGGTCGTTTCGACCAGTATAGTCGTAATCCTTTCGACCAGCGTGGTCGTAATCCTTTCAACCAGTGTCGTCGAAAATCCTTTCGACCAGTGTAGTCGAAATCTTCTTCCAACCACGTGAAGTCAAAGGGGTAAACAGTACTAGGAAGATGAACATTACTCGTAAAGTGAGCAGTGTTTTCAGATTTCTATCAAAACTTCCAGGGGGTCATTCTTCATACGAACTCCGATTTCGGTGATTTAACTTTATAAATTCATATAAATTCAAGACCTAGCCAACTAAACCAAAATTATTTAATTTGGAGTTTTAATTTGAATTTTTTTTGTTTATTTGAATTTAGCTTATTTTCACGTATAGATTTCGACGAATCCGGTGAATTTGAATTAGAAGAAGAAGAGCCCTTCGAGCAAGGCATGTTACATCTTTGATCATGTTTGAACCTATTATTTCAAATTATTTATTTTGTTTTAAATTATTACTGCATGCTTATTTATATTCAGTTATTTTAATTCCTGTTTTAAATTTATAGATATGCCTAAATCCTTTGTCTGACCAATATTGATATTTGAATCAAATATATTGTCACCCTAGATAAAACCTAGTTGATATGATAGTATGAACTAGGACCATTTGAAAATATTATGCAAAGGCATGCTTAGACCAAAAATGTTTAGTTCGGGGAATTTTTGCCAAATAATCAATTATTGTTTAAAAGTGTATGGTATTGGTTTGTCATAGAAGATTTTGCAAATGATTTTGAAAAGCCAAAAAGAAAAGGTTGGTTTGTACTTGGGCGAAATGGATGGATGGTGCGTGCCGGTTTATGCACGGGCTCAATTCGGGTGGGGTTGAGACCCACGGTTTTTATTGAAAGTCGCCCAAGTCAGTTAAGGATCGGTCTTCGAGCCGCATCTTGCTAAGACACATCGTACTACCACATGTCCTGAATGGGCAGGACCTGGCTAACTAATTTGTAACGTTTCACCGTGGTCGTGCCATCCGGTTGCGTGGCTGTCTGTATGACCTACTTTTATGTATTCCCACTTGGCATAAGAGGGGGCTTAAATCCGACGAATGGTTAGTCCAAAGGAAGCGAATCCTTAACGAGGCAGGACTACGGTGGGATGATGCTTTGTAAAGGCTTTGACATGTGCTCTAGACTGCTTACCTAAGGTAGTGAGAGGTGGTATCGACGGATACCAAACAAACTAGAGAAGTCGTGTTATGTGAGTAAAGTTGTACAACCTCTGCAGAGTGTAAAAGAATAGCCGTGTCCACGGTCATGGACATGCTGAGCAAAGACACTCAAGTTAGGATTTGGTTTTGTTTTTAAAATGAACTTAACACATGATTTTAGGATAGATAATCCTCGTGGTAAAATTGGGCGGTTAGCCATGTGATAGGAGGGTATCCTTCACCATTCATGTATGAAGTAGGGTTGAAAACGGATCGGATACGGACGGATAATGGCTCTGCCATATTTGTTTTCATATTTTTCCCAAATGCGAATACGAATATGAATACCTCGGATACGAATATGGATCCGAATAATATCGAATACGAATACGGAGCGGATACGAATAGAAACGAATACGGTCACGGATATTTTTCAGAACATGAAAACCCCTTAAATTGTATGTCATAAATTAACGAAAACATATAACTAGTTTGTTTGATGTAAACATTCATAAGTTGTTCATATTTGTAGCAACCACACATAACATTGGCACTAGCAAGGTGCATTAATTAGTTCATCACAAACATAACACTTAGTTTACGATATTTAGCTCATAAGTCATAACTCACAAGTCATCACACATTCACACTTAGTTCATCACATACATAAAACTCAGTTCATCACATACATAAAATTTAGTTTACATTTAGCTCATCACACCTAGTTCATTCATGACATACATAGTTCAATAATACCAAGATCCAAGATACAATGTCTTAACGAGCAGCAAGCCAACATGTCCTCCAAATCATCCATGTCCTCCAACACGTCCTCCTCCAAATCATCCATATCCTCATGCTCATGCAACTACAAGTTGTAATTCAATGAGTATCATTTATCAATGTGACATTAAATTAAGTCAAAGAGCTAGATAGTTAGGTTAAAAAACAGCAAACCGTTGCCAAGCTTATGAAGCATCGCTCAATGCCCTCCATGTCCATCTCAGTGAGGGAATACATAAGATATCAATGAGGCATGCATATTCTACAAACTACGAAGATAATCTGAATATGTGTATTAATCAACAACAGAACATTTAATCAGAATGTTGTAGCTCTGAAGCTAATCAGAATGTTGTAGCTCTGAAGCATTGTTTCTTTTCTACAACTGAGAAGGATGAATTGTATCTAAACTTGGTTCTGGAGTATGTGCATCGTGTTGTGAAGCATTACAACAAGATGAACCAGCGTATGCCACTTATCTATGTGAAGCTGTATATGTACCAGGAAATATCAATTTGCAAAATCTCTCGGTATGCTGAAAAATTATCATGTGTCGTGCACCAGGATTGATCCATGCTGTCAGTTGTAGAAAAAGAAACAACTTTCTCACAGGAGTAACAATTAACAACTACTCATGGTGATAATTTGAATAGAGCTACAACTGGGAAGGATTGATCCATGCTATCAGTTGTCACCAACATTTTCAAAACAAATTATCACAGTCACAGGAGTAACAAGTAATTCTCATAGGAATAACACCTCTTTTGTGCTCCACTTACAGGAAAAAAACTAATTCTCAATTTCTCATAGGAGTAACAACTAACAACTAGGACAAACCACTCTCAAACAGAACATTTAATTAATGCTTTGTCACTGACAGGAATTGCAAATTGCAATTGGTAATCCTAACAATTTACAACAAAGGAGGAAAAATCTGTGCATGTATGTATGCATTGTCTGTGCATGTAAGCATCCACGTACAAAGTGTCTATGGCTAGCATGTATGTATGCATTGTCAAAAAGGAGAGAAACTTTAGTTATCTCTCAGAATCGAGTGTTGTTGCTTCTCCACGATCGTTGACAAATCAAGATACTAAACTAAACTAAAAGAGCACACCTTAATGGAGTGGGGAATAGGGCGGGCGGTCGATGACTCGTCGGCGACGAGGGGGATCCGGCGGAGGCAATCAGACCGTCAGGGCCTCAGGGTAGGGGGAGCGGGCGAAGGTGCAGGGGGGGCCCGCAGGGCGCGGAGGCAGGTGAGATGGCCGATGGAGGTGTGCGAGATGACCGGCGGAGGTTGGTGAGGTGGCCGGCGGCGAGGCAAGCTGGCCACGAGGGGGATCTGGCAGAGGCGCTGGGGCCATGAGGGAGAGCCGACAAAGGTGCAGGGGAGCCGGCGGGGGACGGCCGGTGAGGCGAGGATGGCCTGAAGCCGTGATGGCGCGAAGTGGCACCTGTGGTGACTGGAACTGGAGGAGTAGCCTGGCGGTGTGGCACTGAGGTGAATGGTGATGTACTAATGTGGTCTGTGGAGGAAGAAGGAACCCTAATGAGTAATGACTATGATGGGCCAGGCTGGGCACTCGCAGTGGGCTGAATTCCCGATATTCGGACTGCAACTTATCCGGATCATTCGTCTTCGTATTCGTATTCGTATCCACCG
Source organism: Phyllostachys edulis (assembly GCA_036346405.1). Taxonomy (NCBI): domain Eukaryota; kingdom Viridiplantae; phylum Streptophyta; class Magnoliopsida; order Poales; family Poaceae; genus Phyllostachys; species Phyllostachys edulis. The sequence goes on along the minus strand of CM070553.1, from coordinate 30,558,468 downwards.
GATAGCATGCCTACCGTATTCGTTTTCGTTTCTGACAAAAAAAATTGAATTCGTTTCCGATCTAAAAATTATCCAAAAAAATCCGATCCGAGACTATCCGAATCTGTTTCCATCCGGATCGGTCGAAAACTATCTGATCTGTTTTCACCCCTAGTATGAAGGTTATCCACTATAAAAGTGACAATTTAAAATTTGATTTTTGTCATAGATTAAAAATTGCCTTAAAACTTAGTATGAATATTTAAAATTGAAAATGCTGCTTTATGCAAAAGAACCCTATTAAGTCTCATTTGATTACACTTGCATGCATAATATTCTGTTATTAGGTGTAACTTGCGAGTACGGATGTTGTGCTCACTCTTGCTGAATAATATTTATCCAAGTGAAGAATTTTATCAAGACGGTGAGGATCGTGATCTAATAGGTTATGTCGCTGCATTTATTGCCTCGTGGCGTAATCGTGGCCTACTTACTTATTTTGCTTTCGCTGTTCTTTTACATTTGGCCTTGGGCCCACTTATGTAATAAACTCTATTTATTAATTAATAAATGCATGATATGATTTTGCTATCACTTTTGTTGACTGTGTACACTAGCTATTCCTGGACTAATGTATGACACAAAGAGAATATGGGATCCTTCGTTCCTGGGTTCGACAAGAAGTGGTAACAGAGCCATATCGACTGTAGGTCGTGGCCTTAGAATGGATAAAACCCTTAAGGACTTATTTTTGAAAACTAAAAATACTTTGGTCTTTCTGGTGTTCTTCCTCAACCCTTCTCTTTAAAATGGTTACTAACTCATCTCCTTTTTCAAAAATTGTAGATGGTCGAAGCACCGAACGCCGTTTCACGGGATCTGCGCTAGACACTGGGCTGCAACTCTGTGGATGATGATGTAGCATCTGCATTTTCAGGAGAGGCCCACGTACCAGGGGTACAATTACGTGGTGGGCAATCAGGATCGTTGGAGAGTAGAGGTGATACTCTACTCCAACTTATTGCCGAACACAGAGTTTCACATCTTCGATGCCCCGATGCAGTGTGGCACTTTCCCCGAGGGTATCCAAGATGCTGCACGAGAAGCTGTACGCCGACTTTGGTACATCTACGATCATCGCTGCCCAACAAGTATGGTAAAACCACCTCCGCGTCCGATCCATCTCCCAACGGTTGCGCGCTACTGGGGTAAGGACATACATTTGGCACCGTGCCTTGGGCTGCAAATTAACATTGCCAAAGTTAAATACCTCGCCCATGCTTTTCTTTTTCTTTGGCTGGTAACGCCCGTCATGAAGATAGGTGAACAGGCGCCCCTCGCCGCTGGCCCCGGTTGATCTCAGCATCCACTCGAAGACCCCTTGCTTTACGATGGAGTTTGGCGTCAACTGCGCCAACTCCACCCCGTAAAGCTGAAGGACCACAGAGACAAGGTCGATGCAGGGAATCCGAAGGCTGGCATTGAGGAAAGAAACAAACACCATTGCCTCATCCGGACGGGGCACGAGCATTGTCTCCAACCCAGGAGCACGGACCTTCGCCAGACTCTCCAGCTTGCCCTCATCCACGAGGGTCTGAAGAACAAGGTCCGTCACGTTGGACCTCCCTAGATCGCTCGTGTACAAGGGCTCACCCCCACCCTCCTTGCTCCACTTCGTCATACCCGAAGCCCCTAGCACAAACCCTCACAACTCGCTAGCGCCACAAAGAGAAGGCTAGAAGGTTTAATGGGCAACCAGAATAAACCACGATAACAGCAAGGGGGAGGGGATCCCCCTTATTTATACCCACCAGGGACACAAACGGACAAAACGGTGGTGACACAGAAGAGCCACGGACCAATACCAACATGACACGCGGTAGCAAAAAGGCCACCCTACCGGCACCATTATGGTGCACAGCCCCCACCCACCGCGCATGCCCTCCAAAGTGGCAACATCAATGCTAACCGGTGCCCCACACCCGAACAGGCGCCAGCGGCATTGACTATCCATAGCATGCGCCCTAAACCGTAGGGATGAATCCAAGGCCAACCTCCGCAACACCAAAACCTGGCCAAACAACACTTCGCTAGGCCGAAGGGGATGGTGTGCCTGCATCCTCCAGGAGAAAGACGTGGTTTCAGCCATCACGAAGCAGGACCTCGATCGCAAGGGGCTTATCGTAGGGACAGCCCACCGACCCCCACGACTCAACGAAAAGATGGCTGCAAAAGGAGGCCTCCCCGAAGGGGGCCCAAAGGATGTATGAGGCGCCTCGAAGGGGGCCCGAGAGCCACAGGAGGTGCCCTGAAGGGGGCTCGAGGCCATAGGGGGGCCTTCGGAGGAGGCCCGGAGGCCCTAGGGGGTTCCCCCCAGGGGGCCACCTAGCACCCGCAAGGACGCCTCGTCGATACCAAGGGCATTTGGGGCCTCTTCAGCCCGGAGCCGCCCCACAGCAGGCGAAGGGAGGAGAAGACAAATGGACCAGGCACACCAGCTGGGTGGGCTAAGTCCAAGAAAGCCCACCATGGGCAAGAGACTACGCATAGGGGGTAGGAGATGACTCTGCAGTCCCTATGTGGGTAGTACCTTCTTAGGGGTAGATTAGTAATCTCATGTATCCCGCCAAAAGGCTATAAATAGCCCTCTCCCCCATGTAAGTGAGGCAGGCATTTTTGAGGCATTATCAATATATACACACTTCTCCTGGCATTGGTCCCTTCTCCGAGGACCCCTCTGTGAGGACCCTGGTTTATTAGGCTTGTAATACTTAGTCATCCATTGACCCTAGAATTACAAACGAAACAACCCGTGTCTTCGAGACATGTATACTTCCCAGAAATGCAGTATACACACCTCTTTACAAAATCATGCATCAAGTTCATACAAGACATAGAACCAAAGCACAACTAGAATAATTAAAAGACATACATAATAGCGAGAGTTATTACAAAAGGGGCCGACCGGCCAAATAACAACTAAGAAAGATAAACACAGCGGAAGCAAAAGCCATAAGATGGCTATAAACAAAAGAAGGCCATATGGTTTGCCTTTAGCCCACAAGGCAACCAACCATGCCACCAACCTAGTCGTCCCAACCACAGCACATCTCACAAAAGTAGGGCTCTTGGGGCTCCACCTCCTCTGCAATAAAGTTATTAAGCAAAGCAAATGAGTACAAAATGTACTGCAAGGCGGCGATGTAAGGGTAATGACCTATACATATGCTACATGCAAGCTTTATTTAGGTGGAAGGCTTTAGGCTCATTTTAGCATAAAGCAAGTTTTCATTTGCAATAATGTAATAGATTGAAAGCAATTTGACAAAGCATTTTTAAATGTTGAAGTAAAAACGATACAATAATAATAACAACAGAAGAACAACCTGGAAGTGACTAACCCAATAGTCACTACAACAATAGCATGAATTACCCAATTCATACCACCCAACAAGTTTTAATTAAATGTTTAGTCTAGTTCTTGCACGACCTTACCAAGCATGTCCATAACCTAGGACGAGGCTATTCGAATAGTTTTAACCCTGCAGGGGTGTACCAATGTACCCACCCGCCAGACCACCTTTTCGACAAGCTATTTAGCACATTTCCTTTGGTGTGCCGGCACGGCTAAGTAATACGAGGCATTTCCAATGAATGATGCTAATTAAGAGTCGCGACAACCCGAAGGGTAGGAGACAACGGCCCAGCCTAAGCAACTGCGGGTGCTCTTCCCCCTTATAAAAATAGTTTTAACCACCTGCGACCCACAATTAATACCTCCCAAAGTACTTAGCCAAGAGGGGTTCCCAATACCCTCGTGTAGTTAGCACGCAAAAGCGCTTGGCTTAGTGACACAAGTAACTCGGTCCTTAGGGACCTAGGCACAATTCCATTCACACCCAACAGATCACACCAACATCCATTGTGCCCAAGCCAATAACAATTTTATTTTCATTTTTGGTTTATTTACTAAGTAACAAAGCACAAGTGCTGGACATAATGGAATAATAATTTTTGTGTGATTAAGGTCATCGACATAAGTCGACAACCGCCCATTTCTACCGTTATCTAAGCATTTCTAAGCATTATCACGCAAACTACTAAGTGATAAGAGTCCATCCATCGAACTCTAAATCACAGCAAGATAATCCTAGGCTTAGTAGTAGAGAATGAACATTTACCTACAGAGTATGCATCTATAGGCTCAACTAATCGATAATTTAACACAAAGTAGCATGCATAGATACAAGTTAAACAAAGTATTAGACTTTAAAAGTAATGGGATTAACGGGATATAATCAAACTGCTTGCCTTGCTGGATATGCTCAGATTGCTGCAAGGGTACACTCTCGTTATTAACGCACTCATCGGCACCTAACGAAAAAGCGAAAAGAACCGATAAGAACGAAGAAAACCAAAAGGACTCCATAGAAAGCTTCCTCAAAATGCTCTGAAATTTTTACATCAGCAAGAGCATGATTTTTAAAGAATTTAGCAACAAGAACCAATTGATTTGGATTCTCAATGCAAAAGATATGGCCAAAACAAATCTGCTCAGCCTGGAAATTGCTGGAAAATTCAAATTAGTTACTGTTCATCCGAATTAAATTCTCAAGAACAATTTTCCAAAGAGGTGTTGCACCTGAGATTTTTATGGTAAGTCAAGCACCTCATGAGATGAATAACACAATTGAGTTCACCTCATTTGGAGCTATGATGCATGTTTTATGATTTTTCAAAGACATGCAAAAGAGCACAAATAAAATGCACCCACAATTCTTTTGAAAATAGTGACATGCCTAAATCCTATTCTACCATTTAGTGCACTAACAGAGGAAGCCAACACAATTGGATTCACTCAAAAAGGAGCTAAAGAGAATTACTTATGCATTTTACAAGTTAAATTCCATTTTTAGAGCAACATTAAAAGTTAATTTTGAAACCAATTTACCAATCCATTTTCTGGAGCCGAACTCAACTTACAACCATTTTTAGATTAAAGTTCAGTTCAAACCAGAGCTACCAAAATTTGAATCAACTCAAATGGAGCTAACAAGAAATAGTTATGCATTTTCAAAGTTTATTACCTTTTTCAGTTCACAAATAAATCCATCGGGAAATCCTAAATATCAGAACGACGTGGAAAAATGTGGACCGTCGATCTTGCATCGGACGGCCCTAGCCCACGGGACGAACGCGCACTCGCGCCCGCGCGGAACCAACGACATGGACCGTTGATTTTGGATGCAACGGCCCAGGTTGAATCGCGCGCGGCGCGGTTGGATCTCACGCGCGCGAACGAGACGACGACGGTGGACCGCAGATCTATAAGATGGACAACTCACGGTGAGCCACGTCGCGCAAACGAAAACAGACACCGGCGCTTCCGACAATGACACCGACGGCAAAGAAATGGCCGCCGCCGGCGACTCAGGCCACGGCGACGCGAGCTACTACCAGCTATGGGTGCGCAATAGCAATGTGCACCCTCTGGTACCACTCACACCTATGGTGGTGGACCAGAGCGGCGGCTAGCCGGAGAGGGGCGGCGCGGTAACGCACGGCCAAATGACAAACAACAAAAGAGCTCCGCAGCGGTCCATTCAAGCGAGTGCCTAGCATCTAGGGGCTACCAGGAGGTTACCTGGAGGTCGCGGAGGGACAGAGGAGGATGGAGGAGCTCTGGCGGCGGAGGACCTTGCCGGTGCCGATGAGGACCACGTGGAGAAGAGGACCTGGGAAAAATTAACCGCACCGGGTCGTCAAGATGGATTCAATACAGCTAGGGGATGCTCCCCGAGCAAGGAATTGAAAGGAGGAGGTCCTTACCGGCGGCGAGGAGGAAAATGGTGCTCCACGGCCGAAAAGGGAAAAACTCCAAATTAACTGCTCCCTGAAGAGGCAAACCAAAATTGAGTTAGGGTTTTTGACCACAGAGTTGAGAGGCTCCAATTGAAGCAAGGAGGGTGGAAGAAAAGCCACGGGAACCCTTTGCCACCGAGGAGCTTCAAGGTGCAACAATGGCGGCCGAGGAGCTCTTGGATGATTTGAGCTCAACCAGCTGAGAGCAAGTGGGGAAGTGTTTAAAGGAAGCCAAAGAGGTGCTGGAGGACCTTTTATAGCCGGGGAGCAGAGGCAGTGAGCTAGGGTTAAGCTCTATGGTGAGCTTAGCCCATGGCTCGGTCCATGGTGCCACAAGGACATAGAGGGGACGGGGGCAGGTTAGAATAGGACTTTGGGGGCGGAAAGGCTGACCCGCATTTAATGCTTGCAGCAAAGAGCTGTTGGGAGGTGACAAGGCCCTGCTTTCCCTCTGCCATGGCGCACGCGCGCGAGCCCGAGGAAGGAGAAGAACAGGTGCTGATATCAACCGTTGGATAATCAAAGGGGGAGGTCGCGACCATTGGATCTGAAGCGGTGTGGTCTGAAAAGGAAAGGGGGAGGTCGTGACCATTAGATCTTCATCGCATGGTCCCGACAAGGAAAGGGAGGTCGCAGCCTTTAGATTTACATCGGACGGTTGCGAAAGAATTGGGGAGGTCATGACCGCTAAAAGGAGATAGGAGGTCGCAGCCGTCGGATTTGCATGCAATGGCGCGGAACAGAAGTGGGGAGGTCTTGCCCGTTGCGCGCGACGCTGATAAGAGATGGGAGGTCGTGGCCTTTAGATTTACATCCAAGGGCGCACAACACCGAGGGGAGGTCGTGACCGTTGGATTTACATCCAAGGGCGCACAACATAGAGGGGAGGTCGTGGCTGTTGGATTTCGATCCAACGGCAACGAACAGAGGTGGGAGGTCGTGGGCTTTGCGCACGACGCAAAGGGAGGTTGTGGCTGTTGGATTTCAATCCAACGGCTACAAACAGAGGTGGGAGGTCGTGGCTTTGCGCACGACGCAAAGGGAGGTCGTGGCTGTTGGATTTCAATCCAACGGCTACGAACAGAGGTGGGAGGTCGTGGCTGTTGGATTTCGATCCAACGGCGACGAAAAGGAGAGGGGAGGTCGTGGCGGTTGCGCACGACGCAAAGGGAGGTCGTGGCTGTTGGATTTCAATCCAACGGCTACGAACAGAGGTGGGAGGTCGAGGCTGTTGGATTTTGATCCAACGGCGACGAAAAGGAGAGGGGAGGTCGTGGCGGTTGCGCACAACGCGATGGGAGGTCGTGACTGTTGGATCTTGATCCAACGGCGTACAACATCGAGGGGAGGTCTTGGCCATTAGGCAAGACACTGGAAAGGGAGGGGAGGTCGTGGCCGTGAGATCTTGATCTGACGGCGACGAGATGAGAGGGGAGGTCATGGCCGTGAGATCTTGATCGACGCAACGAGATGAGAGGAGGTCGTGGCCATTGGATTACGATCAATGGGGCACGACTCATGGGAGGAGCTCTCGGTGAGCTGGGCATGAGGAAGTGGGTTGGGTTCGACCCACTTGGAAAGTGGCTCGGACCCAAGGAATAGTGCTCCAGGTTTGAGTTTAAATTTGAAGGTTGAGTTTGGAGGAATTTTTAGAGGTAGCAAACTAGCTCCAAAAATTCTGAAATTTTGACTGGAGCTTCCTCACTCCAGGATTAACCTTACATAAAGTTTCTAGAGATTTTTTTTATGCACTACATTTTTCTCAAGAAATTCATCAAGGCTGTTCTAGGGTTTGACCAATAGAAAAATTGGTTTGACTTGCCTCCAAAAATTATTAAATAATTTCTAAAAATTATGAAATAATTCAGAGGGGTCACACAGCATCCCTAGAACCAAGGAAAAATATTTCCAAGGGTTGAATACCAGATTCTTGCCAAGTTGATTTAGGGGTTGACTTTAGTCAACAGGAGGTTTAGGTTTTTGAATTCCACAACTCTTGACAAGAATTATAGAAAAGTTCAAGAGTTTCAAGATGTGAGAAAAGTTTTAATTTCTACACATTTAATTACATTTGAAACAAACACCCATATTAGGTTACATTTGAAACACAAACCTAGATTTGGTTCCATTTGTACATTTGGGATGTTACAAGACCCCTCGGTCACTCTTAGACACCAGGGGTCCCCTTTTTTCTACTGTCTAGTCCTTCTTGCTACGAAAATCACTAAACAAGAAGAGGAAGTTCCCATACAACAAGAGCAAGAAGGAACAACTGATGAGGAGCAGGTGAGAACACTAAATAAGAGGAAGAGGAATAACTGATGCAGATTTCTGAACAAGCTGCCAAGGGTATCACAAATTCTGCTACAATGTTAGTAGTAATTACTATTGGAGGGAAAAGGGGTGTAGCATTATTGGACAGTGGAAGTACTAACACATTTATAGATCATAAATTTGCCCTTAAAACAAACTGTAAGATCTCATATCAGTGGCTACATGTACAAGATTCAAGGAGAAGTGTTTTGTGATACTTTCAGATTGCTAGATCTGAAGAAGTATGAAGTAATTCTAGGAGGTGACTGGATCTATCTGCACAGTCCTGTAACGATTAATTTAAAAACTAGAGAGTTGACTGTTATGAAGGGAGGAATTTAGGGTATTACTTTCTCAAACATAACTCACGCAAGTGAGTCAAAAATTTTGGGCTCAAAACAAATTCAGAAGCTGATATGCAAGGGAGAAATGGGGTTTGTACTGCTGGCTAGTCCAGTACATACAAGTTCAGACCAAGATGAGAAAGCAAAAACAATACCCACTGAGATAAGGCAGATATTAGATCAGTATCAAGAGGTATTTGAGGAACCAAATGGGCTACCACCAAAAAGGATTTATGATCATGCTATACCTCTGAAGGAGAACTCTGAAGCTCCCAACATAAGTCCATATAGAGTTCCACATCAACAAAAAGAGATGGAATAGTAGGTTAAATAGTTATTGGAATTTGCAGTCATTAAACCCAGTGAGAGTCCCTATGCATCTCCTGCCATATTGGTTAGGAAGAAAGATAGATCTTGGAGGATGTGTATAGAATATAGAAAGCTTAATGCACAAGCAGTAAAGAACAAGTTCCCAATACTTGTTATAGAAGACCTTCTTGATGAGTTGAATGTAGCTACTATATTCTCAAAGTTGGATCTCAGGTCAGGCTATCACCAAGTAAGGATGAGATAACAAGATATATACAAGACTGCTTTCAGGACATATTTTGGTCATTATGAATTCTATGCCTTTTGGATTATCTAATGCTCCTGCAACATTTCAGTCCCTTATGAATTCAATCTTTGCTCAACATTTGAGAAAATTTATACCAGTGTTTTTTTGATGATATATTGGTTTATAGCAAGAACATGCAAGAACATATTCAACATTGATCCTGGTATTACAGTTACTAAAAGGGAATCAGTTATATGCCAAGATGAGCAAATGTGTATTTGGTGTGGACCAGGTAGAGTATTTGGGTCATGTGATACATGCAGATGGGGTATCAACCAGTCCAGAAAAGATATCTACAGTTCAAGAGTGGAAAACACCACAAAACATAACTCAATTGAGAAGATTTGTAGGATTAACTGGTTACTACAGGAGGTTTGTCCAAGACTATGGCAAGATTTCTAGGCCATTACATGACATGCTTAAGAAGAATTCCTTCCAATGGGGTGAACTTCAGGATGAAGCATTCCAGAAATTGAAGCACAGTATGACTACTGCCCCAGTTCTTGCACTTCCTGATTTTCATGAACCTTTTATTCTGGAGACTGGTGCCAATGGCAGTGGCATTGGGGCTGTACTCATACAAAATGGGAGGCCATTAGCTTATTTCAGCAGAGCTTTAGGGAAGAGATCATAGCACTGTCTACATATGATAAAGAGGCATTGGCTATTTTTGAGGCTTTGAAGAGATGGAGGCATTATTTTTTGGGCAACCAATTGGTGATTAAAACTGACCAAAAGAGTCTAAAGTATATCACTGAATAGATAATTTCAGAGGGAATTCAACATAAGCTGATGCTCAAGCTGTTAGAGTTTAATTACACTATTGAGTACAAGAAAGGAAAGGGAAATAAAGTTGCAGAAGCCTTGTCCAGAAAGGAGTATTGTATGGCTATTTCTGTTGCAGTACCAATTTGGATTGAGGAAGTTGAGAATAGCTATAAGAATGATCCACATTGTAGAGATTTACTTGAACAGCTGATAATTGATGCATGTTCAGTTACACCATATTCTTTACATGCTGGAATCTTGAGGTATAAAGGAAGACTATATGTTGGAGCCAATGACAGTATGAGAACCAAGATTATTGAATCACTACATGCTTCCTCTATTGGGGGACACTCAGGCAGGAGGGCTACATATCATAGAGTAAAGAAAATTTTCTATTGGCCTGGGCTAAAGAAAGCAGTGGAAGCTTTTGTTAAGGAGTGTATTGTCTGTCAAAGATCCAAAGTTGAACATTGTCACTACCCTAGACTGCTCAGCCCTTTGCCTATTCCAGATATGGCTTGAACTCATATTTCTATGGATTTTATTGAAGGGCTTCCAAAATCAAATGGCAAGGAGGTCATATTGGTAGCAGTAGACATATTCACCAAATATTCTCACTTTATAGCTTTGGCACACCCCTATTCTGTCCAGACTGTGGTGCAGGTTTCATAGACAATGTGTTTAAGTTACATGGTATTCCTATTGCTATTGTTTCAGACAGGGACATGATTTTCACAAGAAAATTATGGCAAGAAATCTTCAAGTCATTGAAAGTAAAGTTGAGGTTCAGTACAGCCTATCATCCTCAAACGGATGGGCAAACCGAAAGGGTCAACCAATGTCTTGAATCATACTTGAGATGCATGGCATTCACTGAGCCTAGGTGATGGTATTATTGGTTATCACTGTCTGAATGGTGGTACAACACCACCTACCATACCTCCTTGCAAATTACTCCTTTTCAGGCTCTATATTGTTTTCCACCTCCTCTAATCAATGAAATATCAATCCCTGATCCTGAGCATGAAGAAGCAAGAGACTTCTTAACTGAAAAGGAAACAATGTTGCAACATCTGAAGGATAATTTGATTCAAGCTCAGAACTGAACCAAGAAATACGCCGACAAAAGGAGGTCTGAAAGAGAATTTCAGGTGGGAGACCTTGTTTACTTGAGGATGTAACCTTATAGGTTGTCTGCATTTGGGCTGAGACAATCATTGAAACTTACCACTAAGTATTATGGGCTCTTCAGAGTAATGCAGAGAATTGGTAAGGTGTCATATAAATTACAACTACCAGTGGGGGTGGGAATTCATCTAGTTTTTCATGTGAGTCAATTGAAATAGCATCTTGGATCTCATGCAATTCCCAATCCGGACCTTCCAATGGTGGGTGAAGATGGTAAGGTGAAGACCATTCCTATTTTGGTGATTGAAACACGTTCCTATCCCAGGAATAGAAACTTGATCACTCAATGGCTAATTCAATGGGAAGGCTTAGCTCCAGAAGACGCAACTTGGGAAGATGTTGATTTCATTAAAGGTACTTTCCCGGATTTTTACAAGGAGACAATTCATGGCTGGTTCCCCGAAGCAAATCCTTGAGGACAAGGATTTATTTGAGCTGGGAGTAATTGTCAAGAACTGAAGTCTGAAGTTACGGCATGAGAAGGTTGTTCAGTTAAGTTTGTTTCAGTCAAGTGAGAAAACGCTTCGAAGGTTCAAATATCCAAGGGAGGAGATTGAATCATAACTTTATAAGTGAAGATCTACGGCTGAGTCGCACCGAGTACTTTACTGTGCTCGCAAAACAGTAAAGAGGGATTTGCCAAAAGACTGAAGTTGTAATTTGGTTTTCAACCCGGGGAATATTCTCTTATATGGGCTATAAGGCTCTGGTTATTGGATTTGTTTTGGTATCGTGAATATTATCATTCCATTAGTGTGGATATTATGGGGATATGCCCATGATCTTAGGATGATGAAACAATTGGCAATGTTGCTTTTGGTTTGAAGTTTCAATCGTTTTCGTCAAAGTTACTGAATCTGTCAGGTCTCAGGCGGTCAGACCGGTTTCTGTGTGGCGGTCGAAGCTATGTGGCGATCGAGCCAAGCAAATCCGTGATCGACCGCCTTATCTTCAATTGATTTTTCTGGTTCGGTCTGAGGCGGTCGGGCCGGCGTAATGGCGGTCGACCGGTTTTGTCTTGAATGATGATATTAGTTGTGAATTGATTTTGGAATAGGTCATATCATTGTTTGATATTGCATATGTGTTGCATATTGCATGTTTTGGCTAACGTGGGTCAAGTTGTGAAGAACTTGTTCCCGGATTCGTGTTTGCTTGTCTATTGCTGTGTAGGTGGCTTGGAGGTCAACGACGGTCAACGGCGAGGAGGATCGGGACTAAGCTTGGAGAGCTGAGGTCCAGAACGATCATGGATGCTGGGTGAGGTCAAGTGACTCAAGCATGGCGCAGAATGGATGAAAGTGACCGAACGGGCAGTTCGGTGCGACTGGTTGGATCAAGCGGTGCGGGGGTCGGTGCAAGTGCCAAGGTGGTCCGGTGGGAACCGGATGGGAGAGACTTGCCGACACGATGAGAGCCGCTGGATCAACCTACACGTGGCGAAGCATGGATGTGTTTCGCGCAGTTTGGACTCGGTCTTCGGAAAAGATCGAGAAGGGTATTTTGGTAATTTCACCAATACGCCTTGGTGACCTAATACCAACCTTGGCGCAAGGCGGTGCGTCAAGAAGTGGATTAGGTCAAGAAAAGTGAAAACGGCGCTTTGAGATGCGTGTGTGTGTAACCCGTTTGTATTGGGCCTTAACGAGCCCATTAGGGTTAAGTCTTCTAGAAGCTCTAGGCCTCCTATAAATAGAGAGGGGTTGTTAGGCGACCACTTGAAGCACTTCATGATAAACCCTAGTTTGTCTTAGGGCTTAGGAGAAAAAGAAGAGGCTTAGGGTTCTAGGGAGATGTGTTGAGTTGTGTGCTCATGGATTGAGTTTTGTCCTCCATGGATGGAGTGGGCTGTAATCAAACATCAAATCGTGAATCAATCTATGGGTGTTTGTTCAAAGATGTGTCTTCATGTGCTTTCCCTTCTCTTTTGATGATTTTGGATGCTTCCTTGATTCTGTGGTTTTTGGTTTGTTTCGTGCCCTCTTTTACCTTGCTATGATGTGTGGGAATACATCTGAGATCATCTAAATCATCAATCCCCCACGAGCAAGATTTGGATCATGTTTTTGGTTTTTGCCCGGTTTTGAACCCTCCTTCGGTAAAACTGAAAAAGGTCAAAACTTTGTCATGGATCTACTCAATCTCCACTTGGAATAGGTTCCTAATATCCTTAGGAAGGTGTGTTTCAAATTTCGTGGAGTTTGGCCTTACGGATCAAAAGTTAGGCCGATTTTCGTTTCGGGTTTTCAGGCTGATTGTGCTGATTTTCCTGTTCATCGTCAGGGGCGGTCTGACCGCCAAAATCAGCGGTCTGACCGCTAGGCAAAGGAGTCAGACCACCATTTTGAGAGGTCAGACCGTCCAACACTTTGAGATTTGGGTTTTTGGTTATTTTGGGTGTTTTGCGTCGGGGTTTTAATTGGATTCAATACAAGACTTCTACTGTGCTTGTACCTTGATCTTCATAGCTTCCATAGCTATTGGAGTGAATTAGTATTGAATTCAATTAAGGTGAAAAAGTGTTCGTGCTCCTATTCACCCCCCCTCTAGTCGCCTTTCCGGTCCTACAATTGGTATCAGAGCCCGGTTAGCTCTTCTCATAGATCTTAACCGGTCTTTGAAGCCATGGCGACTGACAAGTATTCACTCAAACCTCATATTTTCGATGGAGTTGATTTCTTCCATGGAAGGCTCGCATGCAAGCCTACATCGAGGCTCAAGGGCGCTATTTGGCTTAAGGTCAAAAATCCATATGTCTTCTTGGCCGATGACGATGTGATCACTCCGGACATTGAGGCTAATGACAAAGCTCGCAATTTCTTGATCCAAGGTCTTAGTCGATCGAGTTTGGCGTGTGGCTCATTTGAGATCTGCTCACGAGATCTGGAGAACTCTCTGTGACTACCACGAGGGCTCGACTGCGATCAAGGAAGTGAGACAGAACCAACTCAAGAAAGAATACTCAAAGATCGAGCAAAGACCTGGTGAGTCTTTAGATGAGCTGTGGGGGAGGTTCTCCAAGATTCTCCATGATCTTGGCGTTGTTGATCTTGTTTTCACTGAAGTCGAAAATGCACGCCACGACGGGTGCTCTTGATGTGAAGGTCTGGGGATGAAGATCACATCCATCAATGACAACATGTCATGAGTGAGCTTACCATGGATAAGCTCTACTCGAGGTTGAAGACGCATGAGATTGACTTTATCTCGCGTCTCCCCAAGACAGTCGATGGCTTTGGTGGTCGACCCATCGAAGGGTAGCTCGTGATTCCTTTGATTTTGGCTCATCTGGTTTTTCTTTGTCGACTTTACATTCTTTGAGCGATGAGCGCTTAGAAGCTACACGAAGATGATTTAGCCCTCCTATCCACCAAATTCTCGAGAGTTTACAACAAAGTGAGGAACAGGAGGAGAGGTGGCCTGTCACTTGTTTGAGTGTGGTGAGCCTAACCACATTCGCTCCAAGTGCCCCAAGTGAAGGGCAAGGAGGAGAAGGACTCTCGGATCGTCATCAAGCCAAAGACAAGAAAGGCAAGAAGCCAAACTATCGCGAAGTTAAATCGGCCAAGTCCTTGCCGCTCTTGAGAGTGTTAACATGAGCGATGTGGACTCGGAGGCGGAGGGCGGCGGCGATGACTCTCATGGCAAGAAGAAGGCCCGAGGACTTCTGGGCATGTGCTTCATGGCTAGCGGCATACCATGGCGTCGACTCCTCCAACAACGCGACCTTTTCAATGATCCCGATGAGGTCCGTCGTGCGAGGAAGGAGGACATATGGCTTGTTGACTCGGGTGCTCTCGACACATGACCAGGGGATTCTAGATGGTTCTCCTCCTCACGTGCATCCGCAATGAATTGATCACATTTGGGGATACTTCTCAGGGACCGTGATGACCAAGGGCACAAGGCGTCAACAACAAGTTCATGCTCAAGGACGTCGCTTTGGTAAGTAAGCCGAGGTATAATCGCTTCTGTTTCTCACCGCTTGATGAGGGTCTAGAGGTGAGATTTAAGAGTGGTGAGTCTTGAGGTTATAGATTCCTCTGGTGAGCTTGTCTTTGAGATCTCTAGGTTTGAGAGGATCTTTTGTCTTGATTTCCGTGTCTCTTCTCGCTTCTAGCCCTAGGTGTCTTGTAACCGACTCCCATGATTTAGTGTTGTGGCATCGTAGGCTTGGTCACATAGGCTTCACCACTTGACTAGAGTCGAGAGCAAGGATTTGATTAGAGGTGCGCCTAGGTCAAGGTCGTTAGAGACCTTGTGTGCACACCACTGAGACATGGTAAGATGGTTTATGCTTCTCATACACCTCTTACCTTAGTGATGACAGATGGACTGGATGCTTTTGCACTTAGACATTGTTGGTCCTTCTAGAGTTGGTCGGTGGGTGGGAAATGGTATGTGCTTGTGATTGTGGATGATTACTCCGGTATTCTTGGGTTTATTTTCGGTTTCTAAAGACGAGGCATTTGGTTTCTTTAGAGAGTTGGTCCTTAGACATCTTTGTTGAGCTTCTGGAGCTTTGAGAGCCATTAGGAGTGACAATGGGACAGAATTCAAGAATTCTTCCTTTGCCACCTTTTGCACTGATAGGGGTATTGAGCACCAGTTTTCTTCACCTAGAGTTCCCCAGCAGAATGGTGTTGTAGAGAGAAAGAATAGGACCCTTGTAGAGATGGCCAGGACCATGCTAGATGAGCATTCCACACCTAGGAGGTTTTGGGCTGAGGCAATCTCTACTGCTTGCTATATTTCCAATAGGGTTTTCTTGAGATCTGTTATTGGTAAGACTTCTTATGAGCTCAGATTTGGTCATAAGCCCAAAGTTTCTCATTTCAAGATTTTTGGTTGCAAATGCTTCATTCTTAAACATGGCAACCTTGATAAATTTGAATCTAGATGTTCTGATGGCATATTTCTTGGATATCCTGCTCATTCTCGTGGCTATCGTGTATTTAATTTTGACACTAACAAAGTTGTTGAGACTTGCGAAGTCACTTTTGATGAGGCTAGTCACAGTACTAGACCCGATGATGTAGGTACACGTGTTTCGAGAGCATCTTAAATCGATGATGACTCGAGGATGAGGACCCAATCCATCCTCAAGTCCCCCGACTTGGTTGGAGAGCCCTGCTTCCACTACACCACCTTCAGATGAGCGACCTCTTCCTACCTTTTCCGACGATCGAGTGGCTCGATCCTACCTCCACACCCGTGAGGTAGAGGCCACTGCACAGTGCTCCTCTTCGCATTCAAATGACAAAGATCCACGAGCAGCATTGGGATTTATTGGGGATCTACATGGGCGAGTCACTCGCTCATAAGAGGAGCACCGTGCAGTGAATCCTCTTCGTGATTCAAATGACAAAGATCCACCGAGCAGCATTATTGGGGATCTACATGAGCGAGTCACTCGCTCGTGTTCATCTCTTGATTCTCATGCACATTCTGCTTTTGTTGCTTCTTTTGAACCCCGAGATGTCACACATGCTCTTTCTGATGCCTCTTGGGTCAATGCCATGCATGAAGAACTTGAAAATTTTGAAAGAAACAAAGTCTGGACCTTAGTTGAACCTCCACCTAATCATAACATAATTGGAACAAAATGGGTTTTCAAAAATAAGCAAAGTGAAGATGGGTTGGTAGTTCGCAACAAGGCTAGACTTGTAGCTCAAGGGTATTCCCAGGTAGAGGGCTTAGACTTTGAGGAGACTTTTTGTAGCTAGATTAGAAGCCATTCGCATTTTGCTAGCATTTGCGGCATCCAAGGGCTTCAAGCTATTTCAAATGGATGTTAAAAGTGCTTTCTTGAATGGTTTCATAGAAGAAGAAGTCTTTGTCAAGCAACCTCCTGGTTTTGAAAATCCCAAGTTCCCAAACCATGTTTTTAAACTCTCCAAAGCCTTGTATGGATTGAAGCAAGCCCTAGAGCTTGGTATGATAGGCTTAAGAGTTTCTTGCTCAAAAATGATTTTAAAATGGGAATGGTTGATAAAATTTTGTTCACTCTCGGGCATGGCGTTGACTTTTTGTTGGTTGATTTATGTGGATGACATTATATTGGTGGTTCCTCTCATGCTTTGGTGTCCAGATTTTGATTCTATGAGCGGGGAGTTCGAGATGAGCATGATGGGCTAATTGACTTTCTTCCTTGGTCTTCAAGTCAAGCAAGCGAAAGAAGGCACCTTCATTCATCAAAGTAAGTATACAAAGGACCTTCTTCGACGCTTCGACATGGGAAGTAGTAGGCCAATGTCTACTCCCATTGCCACGACCACCATCTTTGGACCACGACGAGGATGGAGAGCGATGGACGGAAGTACCGCATGAGATGATTGGCTCCTCCTCTATCTCACAAATGTCGAGGCCGGACATCTGATTTCTTGGTGTCTGTGCGCTCGATTCGAGCTTCCTCGAGCTTCTCATCGTCAAGCGGTCGTCGCATATTCAGTACCTTTAGGACACTCTTGACTTTGGACTTTGGTATTCTTCTTCTTCGCTCTCTCCATTCGCGCTTTTTTTCGATGCTGATTTTATGGGTGTAGAGTAGATAGGAAGAGTACTTACCGCACTTGTCATTTCTTAGGCACATCTCTTATCTCTTGGTCATCTAGGAAGCAGATCTTACATTGCCGATCCCTCTACCGAGGCCGAGTATGTAGGCTATGACCGAGAGTTGCTCTCGGGTTCTCTGGATCTTATCTACTCGGGACTATGGGTTGTCTTTGGGTAGTGTTCCTCTTTTCTGTGACAACACTTCGCCATTAACATTGCCAAAAACCCAAATTGCAACATTCTAGGACTAAGCACATTGATGTTAGATATCATTTCCTTAGAGACCATGTTGAGAAGGGTGATGTTGTGCTTCACTTTGTAGAGTCCGAGCAAAGAAAGTTGCGGATATTTTCACTAAAGCTCTTGATTCTTCTCGTTTTGCTTCTTTGCGGGGAGAGTTGGGGTTGTTAGTCCTCTTGGCCTGCTTTTGAGGGGAGTTTGCTCTTTTGCATTCATTTGTATCATAATGCATTTTACAATTCAACAACTTGCATTGTAATATAACCTTGTGGAGCTTTGATTATTATCCTTGTATGACTTGATTTCATGCTTTATACCTGCCATGTCTTGTGCTAGTTTGCTAGACTTCTTCTATGGCTTTTTATGTATAGCCTAGCTTTTGCCATGCTAGCTTTATTATCTGTGAGAAAATTGAATCAAAACATGACTTGTTGGATCTTGTGACTAGTTTTGCTTTAGTGATCCTCTTATGATTCATGCCATGTCATATAGGCTTAATTGAGTCTTGAACTTATTCTCGAGTTTTAAACTGAGCTATGATAATTCTTAAGTCAAGCAAATGAAAAATGAGCTTTTCATGTGAAAAAAACTGATCTCACCAATTCTTTCTCATGAGACGACTTGCCATTGCACTAGGCATGAACTCGGGGAGTTTTGGATGACCTGCACCACTCTCTTAAGCTTTTGTTGCTTGGGATGGTCGTAGTGAGGCTTGAGATCTAGCACAATGCTAAGAAAATAAATTGGCAATTGGTTGAAGCTTAGGAGGCGTTGTGGATGGCTCCTAGTCCAGACTTGCTTTACTAAGATAAAACCAATCATTTTCAGTAAAGTGGTCAAAGTGCTAAATTCTAAGTGCTTGAACCATTTGATTCAAAACTGAACTCAAAATGCTCAAAATTGACTCAATTTCTAGTTTCTGGTCTCCATTTTGCTTATAGACATGGCCTGACTCATTTTTGGATACCTATAGTTAAATTATGATCTTGAGCACCTTGTCATGCCTTCAATTCATTTAATCTCAGATTATTGCTATTTTGGCTTTAGCTTTGCTGTATATGCTTTGCCATTATTGAACATAGCTCTTTCACATAATATGGCTTGGTGTAATACTTGTACAGTCTTCATGGATAATCTTCATGGCTCTTTTTGCTCAAAGTTAAAAACAAAACAAAAACAAAAACAAAACTGAAAAAATGAAAAATTACAAAATTGCAGCCATTCCATTACATTCATGCTCTATCTTCTTCCATGCATCTTGATGAATCCATTGTCAAAGGGGGAGAAAGATTGGTGAAAATGTTGTTTTAGAGATTTTTGAGTGTCATAGGGAGAAAATGGATTTTCTTGAAAAATTGGTGATCATAGTGAGTGGGAGCATCTCAATTGCATTCTTTTGGTCTTCTTGCTCTTATCTGAATTTGAATTGCAATTTCTTGAAGACTCACAATGATCAAAGGTCAAATAGAACAATTGTTCTTTCATATGGACCTAAGTGAGATTTTTCGCTATTCTTTGGAAATTGAAGCTTTTGTGCTTTCTTTTGCCTTATCTCACTTCCTTATGCTATTTCGAGCCACTTGGTCATTTCCATTGCTTTCTCTTGCAAATGGACCAAGTTGTGCCTTTGAAAAACGTCGGGTACTTTACCTTTCAAAACCCAAAACCACATTTTCGAGAGATTGCCAATGTGTTCATCAAGGAGAGATTGTGGATATCATGGGGATATGCCCATGATCTTAGGATGATGAAACAATTGGCAATGTTGCTTTTGGTTTGAAGTTTCAATCGTTTTCGCCAAAGTTCTTGAATCTGTCAGTCTCAGCGGTCGACCGGTTTCGTGTGGCGGTCGACCGGTTAGTGGCGGTCGAACAAGCAAATCAATGATCGACCGGCCTTATCTTCAATTGATTTTCCGTTCGGTCGAGGTGGTCGGGCCGACCGCCGTAATAATGATCCGACGGTTTTTGTGCGTGAATGATGATATTAGTTGTGAATTGATTTTGGAATAGGTCATATCATTATTTGATATTGCATATGTGTTGCATATTGCATGTTTTGGCTAACGTGGGTCAAGTTGTGAAGAACTTGTTCCGGATTCGTGTTTGCTTGTCTATTCTTTGTCGCGGTGGCTTGGAGGTCAACGACGGTCAACGGCGAGGAGGATCGGGACTAAGCTTGGAGAGCTGAGGTCCAGAACGATCATGGATGCCGGGTGAGGTCAAGTGACTCAAGCATGGCGCAGAATGGATGAAAGTGACCGAACGGGCAGTTCGGTGCGACTGGTTGGATCAAGCGGTGCGGGGGTCGGTGCAAGTGCCAAGGTGGTCCGGTGGGAACCGGATGGGAGAGACTTGCCGACACGATGAGAGCCACTGGATCAACCTACACGTGGCGAAGCATGGATGTGTTTCGCGCAGTTTGGACTCGGTCTTGGAAAAGATCGAGAAGGGTATTTTGGTAATTTCACCAAATCGCCTTGGTGACCTAATACCAACCCATGGCGCAAGGCGGTGCGTCAAGAAGTGGATTAGGTCAAGAAAAGTGAATATGGCGCTTTGAGATGTGTGTGTGTAACCCGCTTGTATTGGGCCTTAACGGGAGCCCATTAGGGTTAAGTCTTCTAGAAGCTCTAGGCCTCCTATAAATAGAGAGGGGCATTAGGCGACCACTTGAAGCACTTCATGATAAACCCTAGTTTGTCTTAGGGCTTAGGAGAAAGAGAAGAGGCTTAGGGTTCTAGGGAGATGTGTTGAGTTGTGTGCTCATGGATTGAGTTTTGTCCTCCATGGATGGAGTGGCTGTAACCAAAGATCAAATCGTGAATCAATCTATGGGTGTTTGTTCAAAGATGTGTCTTCATGTGCTTTCCTTCTCTTTTGATGATTTTGGATGCTTCCTTGATTCTGTGGTTTTTGGTTTGTTTCGTGCCCTCTTTTACCATGCTATGATGTGTGGGAATACATTTGAGATCATCTAAATCATCAATCCCCACGAGCAAGATTTGGATCATGTTTTTGGTTTTGCCCTGCTTTTGAACCCTCCTTGGTAAAACTGAAAAAGGTCAAAACTTTGTCGTGGATCTACTCAATCTCCACTTGGAATAGGTTCCTAATATCCTTAGGAAGGTGTGTTTCAAATTTCGTGGAGTTTGGCCTTACGGATCAAAAGTTAGACCGATTTTCGTTTCGGGTTTTCAGGCTGATTGTGCTGATTTTCCTGTTCATCGTCAGGGGCGGTCTGGACCGACAAAATCAGCGGTCGACCGCTAGGCAAAGGAGTTAGACCGCCATTTTGAGAGGTCAGACCGCCCAACACTTTGAGATTTGGGTTTTTTGTTATTTTGGGTGTTTTGCGTCGGGGTTTTAATTGGATTCAATACAAGACTTCTACTGTGCTTGTACCTTGATCTTCATAGCTTCCATAGCTATTGGAGTGAATTAGTATTGAATTCAATTAAGGTGAAAAAGTGTTCGTGCTCCTATTCACCCCCCCTCTAGTCGCCTTTCCGGTCCTACAATTAGCTTCTAGATATTAGACATTAGCTCTGTAAGAACACTTTCCCCTTTTGTTAACAGAGTTTGATATCTAGAGCTTTCACTTCACGATTGTCTCTGTATGTTCTTGTGTGATCTCTAAAAGTCTTGTCAGGTAGCGGCGCGGGAGGCGGTGGAGTTGGACGCGGGGTGGTTCTTGGCAGACGTAGTGGGCGGCAGGTGGACGGCGATGAGGAGGAAGAGGACGGAGGAGTAGGGTGGGGTCATGGTGAGGAAGGAAATTTGGCTGGCGGAGGGCCTCACCGTCAGCCCTTGATTCCACCTCTCTCAACCGAATCAACGACTGATGGGTAGGGCTTCGCACAAGGTCCTTTCCCCATCGCATTTTCTTCTGCATGGCGATGCGTGGCTAGGCTCTTGGTGGCCGCATTGGATGCGAAGAAGCAGAGGGGAGGGAAGTGGGAATGGGGTTTTGGATGCTCTGGATGACATGTGGGGTCGAGGCATAGGACGCAGTCATTTTTTTTTTTTGAAATGGAAATAGGGGAGGGAAGGGAGAAGAGTAGAGGGGAGGAGAGAAGCTAGCGAAGCGATGTGCGTCCAGCCGTCTACCTTTTAGGTAATTTTTTTAACCGAATAGATTACATAGTTTTAGATGTATGGTTACGTAGTGTAGTATGTTCTACATAATCTTTTTCAGTGGGTAGTTTAGTTCTAGATATGTGGTTAATCGTGAAAATCTTGTTTACAGTGCAGTACGTCAAATATGTTGGACGTCACCAATTTTAAAATTTATTACAGTCATGGGACTATTCTGGAGGGTCTTGAGGGGATTGATTTGCGTTATTTTCAATCGGCAACCGTGACCCTAACAAGACCAGAGCAACATACATGAGGCGCTGTGATGTAGTGGTTGTTCCACACGTTCAATTTGGACCATGTTGTGTATGATCTGAGATTAAATTGCCTTACCAACCGAACACCACATGGCACATATTAGGAGTTAGTGCAGCTCAAAAGAACAAGATGATAGAAGTCATATGTACACAGGGCAAGGGAGGAACGGTGGGATTTGGTCATTCTGGCACAGGCATATGCCAAGTCCACTCTTGCATCGGTGGCTGAACAAGAATGGGTGGTGATGCTGAAGAAGAAGTCGGGGACTCTAGCCACAGTGCGACGCACACAATGGCCGAAGGTCCGGGAGTTGCTGATACTGTCGATGAAGACCGTGTGGAAGGAGCTCCTTCAGTCAGGCAAGCTAGTGAGATTGCTGATGAAGGTGCGGAGATGAAAGCCCTAGTTCAAAGGATGGATCTCGAAGACCAGAACTACTAGGCCTTTGTCAAAAGATGAAGGATACAATGGCGAGGATGCTGTGGAATAGGAGGTAGTTCCATCTACGTGGAGCACATACCAGTTTCACAACCTCTTCATTAACGAAGGCCTCCGTGTGCCGTGGGAGTACAACTAGAGCGAGGTCAAGCAATGAGCCATGTAAAAATGCAAGGAGGTCGTGCAGGAGGTGGTCAAATTCTGGGCCTTGTCAGTGCGACGTACATTCATAGTCGTCAAATCTAACCCAAGATGCTACAACGTGAAGTGTGACATACAGGGATGCCCTTAGCGAGTGCACGTATTTCACCCTAAGTGGAACTCCTACTGGAAATGCTTTATAGTGGTCCCTCACACATGTGTCGTCGCTGAGTCAGTACATTCCCACAAGAACCTGTCATCAGGCTTCATCACGAACATCATGTGCGGTGAGATCATGGATAATCTAGATTTTGAGACACTATCCATCATTCGGGCGATTGAGGCAAGGTTGTAGTACACAATCAGCTATGCCAAGCCGTGGAGGGTAAAATAGAAGGCATTGGAATCAAGATTCGGTACATTAGAGGACTCCTACCACAACCTGCCCGGCCAACTTCGGGTCATACAGGACAGTAATCCCGGTACTCATGTCCTCATTGAAGATTCCACGCATCCGAAGTGGGGCAATAAGAGGGTACTAAAGCGAGTATTCTTCACCTTTGGTCTATGTATCAATGCATTCCGGCACTACCGTCCAATCTTGTGCGTGGATAGCACATTCTTGACTGGGAAGTACAAGGTCCAGATACTGACTGCAATAGCGACGGACGGGAACAATCAGGTTCTTCCCGTGGCATTCGCATTTATGGAAAGCGAGAACACGGACAGCTAGTTGTGGTTCCTAAGGAATTTGAGGATTTCTGTTCTACAGGGCCGTCATAACGTCATACACGATCGGCATGCAGGCCCGCTGAGTGCAATAACTTAGCTACAACAAGGAGAGAATGAACCATTTTCATAAGTGGATCTATAGAGCAGGTGGTGCATGAAGCATTTGAGTGTAAACTTCTATAAGCAGTTCCATACCAAGGACTTGATGAACTTGTTCAAGCGTCTGTGCAACCAGAACCAGTAGTGAAAGTTTGACGCACTCTGGAAGATTCTGGATGAGCTGTCCCGGACGCACAGAAGGGAGGCAGGGAAAAAGGCCGCTACAGGCGCTGACCAGGCCCCTGAAGCATTGCCACAGTTGTCCGCAGATGTCCTGGTGTGACGAGGAAGACAGGGGCGCAGGTGAAATGCTTCTCGGACTGGATTGAGCACGAGCCCAAAGAGAAGTGGTCGCTGCTACATAATAGGGGTAGTGCTCGATACAGTGTCATGATAACCAATCTAGCCGAGGCGTACAATTGGGTCATGCGCGGCGCTAAGTGCCTCCCTTTGGTTGGTATTGTGGACATAATTCTCTGTGGTACCACAAATTACTTTGTTGACTGAAGCAACAACGCGTCGCTCTCTATGGCAAATGATAGAGTATTGTATTCCGCCATAATTGCCAAGTACATGGAGAAGAAGAGCAAGAAGGGTGAGATGCACCAGGCATTCAAGATGGGCACAAGGGAGGTTCGTTTCGAGATACTGTGCAGGGATAAAGGACGTCGCGAGATGAACCGTGAGATGACCACCCACGAGTGCATGCTACGCCGCACTAGTTGCGTATGCACTTGCAACAAGCCTCTTCTTCGGTATAGGCCCTGCTCACATGTCATGACCGCATGTTCAACGGTGGCGTAGTATCCCGGCCAGTACCTCTCTGATTATTTCAACAAGAAAGAGGTGATGCAAACCTAGAGTGCTGAATTGTATGGTTACGGCGTAGTTGGCCATTTCACTGGCCATTCGACCTAGCAGCAACTTATCTGGGCTACAGACATTGATAGACTAAAGGGAAAGGTTGGCTAGCGGCAAGTACGACGTATCAGGAACGATATGGACGAAGCAGAAGCTAGGCGTCGTAAGAAGAAGTACTCCATTTGTAGGGAGTCTGCGCACACCTTCAAGAAATGCCCTACGAGAAATACACAGGTTGAAGAAGACATCGGCAGCCTGAACGGCGCTGCAGGGACATGGCAGACGTCGAGATCGCAACCACAGAAAAGGTTTGTCTTGTTGAAATATGCGGTGCTCAATGCTTTGTAATATCATTTTGATTTGTCAAAAAATGGTGATGACGTTGTGCTGAATGTTTTATAATATCATTGTAATTTATCGACAAAATATGTGATGACATGGTGTTGAATGCTTTGTAATATCATTGTGATCCGACGACAAAATATGTGAAGGCGTTGTGCTGAATGTTCTATAATATCATTGTGATCTGATGACAAAGCATGTGAGGACGTTGTGCTGAATGTTCTATAATATCATTGTGATTTGTCGACAAAATATGTGATGACGTTGTGCTGAATGTTTTGTAATATCATTGTGATTTGTCTACAAAATATGTAGCCGAAAATAGACAATAAAAAAACAGAAAGATGTTCATGTCGCCAGTTGAAATGATGACATGATCCTATCGCCAATTGGACATGTCGCCGGTCCAAGTGGAGACAGGACCATCTATGCACTGTTCTAGGTTACTGTCGCCAATTGGAATGACAACATGATAATTTCGTCATTCAAATGGCGGCAATAGCCTATTTTTGTAATAAAAAATCAACTATTTATTTTTGTAATTTTCTTTTAAAATAATATTATTTCAAAAAAAATTTTCCACAATCACACAGATACTCCTTTTGGAAATTTTTTTTGATTTGGCCCTGTGGTGCCACGTAAATGCAAAAATAGCACCCTTACCACCGTTTTTGTGAAACTAGCCCCCAGACGAGCGCGGAATCACCGTGGAGTGGACACGTGGCTCCTTCCACGCTCGGTGACCGCGTAAGGTATTCGGCTAGCGCGGCAGTCCTCCAGGCGCGGCAATGAGCGACGACCACGGAAGGGGCGCGTGTCCCGGCCGCTTTCCGCGCCCAGTGACCGCGGGATGTGGCGACTGCCCCCTTGCGCGCTCCTCCACTGTGGGAGGTGGCCCTTCCACGCTCCGCCACCGTGGGAGGTGGCCTCCCTAGCTCCTTCCGCACTAGTGGCTTCGATCCCGCTCGCCCCCACTTGCCGCGCTCGGCGACCGCGGAAGGAGACGCGTGTCCGCTCCATGGTGATTCCGCGCTCGTTTGGAGGCTAGTTTCGCAAAAACGATGGCAAGGGAGCTATTTTTGCATTTGCGGCGGCATCTCGGGGCCAAATAAAAAAAATCCTCCTTTTGAGAGAGAGAGATATAGTCTGCGTTAATGGGTTCAATATGCAGGCTCAAAGGGTGTCACAAAATATTCGATGGACCGATGTGAAAAAGAAAAACACTTGAAGGACAAACCAAAATTAACTAAGGCCGTTTCTGAAGAGGCCTGACTCTCTTGGAGGCCCAATCATCCTTACGAAAAATCAAAACTGGCAATTGACTTAACTTTTTAAGCGTAGATCTACAAAACCAAAAAGTAAATGGATGGCTTGTATCAGTTGTATGAGACGTTCTCATTCTCTATATACATACATAGCTTGTGCTGCAACAGTGATCCTCCCATATCAAAACTGGCCTTCGCTCTAGAAGAAGAGAAGGTTGCAGCATTCAACTTCAATTTGAGTATTTGATAATCTTGAGAACGACCACGGGAACTCTGCAACAGAGCCATGTGTTCCTAATGCTCCCCGCGTCAGCGGTGCCGAACGCGACGTCAACGTATGCATTCGTCCGTAAACCACGGCAATTCGCGCTGGCACCGGCGCTTGTTGCGGCCAGCCACGGACAACTCAAGCAGTACGCGCAGGTTGCGATACAGCGGGACATATCAAGCCACCTTCGGTGCGCGCGCAGGAGCTGGGTGATCTGTAACCCATATTGAGGCACCGATTGGATGATTGGCTGAAAGCTTTGCGTTAGGCAGCAGTAGCACCGTAGGTAGCACTGTGGTGGCGGTTCTTCTGAGAAGTGCTCCGATGCTCTTAAAAAGATCCTATCTGCATCGTATGGAAACCGTGTTGTTTCTTACAAAAATCCTACGTTTCGAACGTGTTCTTACCACTGGACAAAGAAAAGAATAGGTGGATTTTGTAAAACATAAATACTGGGGGAATTTTCTTGTTTGGGATCCTTACAAGTTACAACGATGGAAATGTTTCCTGCTCTGAAAATCGCTTGGAATGAGCCCTTGCGTAAGTATTTTGGATGAACTAAGAGAGAGAGAGAGAGACGATACCTCACTGCAGCTTGGGTAAAGGTTTCTGGGATTCCCATCCCTGCAAAAACAGTGGCAATAGTGAAAGAAATTGCTAGCACAGTGAAGGATCCTTTAGAGGTTGATGAGATTAGTTTGATAAGGACAGATCCTGTTAGGGTCAAAGTTCTCAGTAGGGATCCTGCTAACATAAATTGTTTTGTAGAAATTTTCCTTAATTCCATGAGGTATGAAATCAAATTTGAAGCAGAAGGAGGGGTAGTAGGTAAGAAGAAAGGTCCAGTATATATGATCATTTTCACAAACTTCATGTTCTTAAAAAATATGACGATGATGAGGATGAGGAAGAAGAATCTAATGGAAGCAATCGTAAAACTGAATGGGAAAAGATGGCTGAAAAGTTTGGTGGTGATATTCCTCAATCTCCTTAACATAAAAGTGGAGGTGGGGATAATAAACATAAAAGCAAACAACAAAAAGATTTTTCTTCTGAGAGGGAGGTTCTATGCTCAAGTTGGTGGTTTTCCAATCGAGTAGTCAAGGGGTGGCCGTGTCTGTGGGTGCATCAAAGGATGACTTGTTTGAGGAAGATGAGAATTTTAATGTGTGGGGGTGTCTCTCAAATATTATCTGTTTACAAATGTGAAGAAGAGTCTTGTATCAAGGACACTAATCAACAAGAGCTGTTATCAGGGCCTATCAGTTCATTTATGAACATTGATAATAGTGACTCTACGATTGATGCTTTACATATTGTTCCTCTGGCTTATAGTTTTCCAAATGATAACAAGGAAGCTGAGGATTTGGAAGACAGGGGGTGGAAAAGCTCCTTTGGAAATGCAGAAAGATAATAGTTCTCAAGCAGTTCAGGAGGTAGTAGGAATTCAGACAGTTTCAGTCCCTCTTGAATCATCCAAAGGAGATATAGTGGTTCATACTGAGGGGAGGCCTGCTTTGTTGTCTGCTTCTTTATGGCCTTGTTTACAGACTCCTCCAGGCAAGAGACAGTCATTTGTTAAGAAGTCTTCAGGAACAACAGTTTCTTCTCTAGACAACATTAAACTATCTGGACAGAGATGTATGATCTCAGAGGATTTGGTTGACCTGGATAAAGAATTGAATGATAAGATAGAAGCTGTGCCTGATATGATTCATAAAGAAAGTGGCAAAAACCCAGTGGGGGTTTCTGATATTGAGGGGGTGACAGAAGTGTGGGTGTCTCCAAAAAAGAAGGGAAGAAAACATAAAATTTTGGAGCCTCAACAAGCCACTAGGAAAAGCTCTAGGATCCAGGACCAGGGGATCCCCATGGAGAAGAAGGTGTCCAATTTGAAGTCTATCCAGAATCTGGAATCAAAAGGTAAACCTGAAAACCCTTTTAATGTTCTTAATAATGCTTCTACTGATTATTTAGAACATGTTGCTACTTCTTGTGGAATTGTTCTGGGCAATCATGCTCACACTGCTAGGGAAGTGATATTAGCCATGCAGGCCCAGGAGCTAGTTAGAGCTGTTGTGCCTAGAGCTGAGAATGAAAAAATGGCAAAAAAAGGATCAGGAGGTCCAAGATTCTGAAGGGAAGCATTCTAAGGGGGTGGGGGAATGTTTGAGTGTAATTGATAATGGCAAAAGGGGTGCTTCAGACTTCACTTTGAATAAGAGGAAGAATGATAAGCTAAAAAATGGGGGTGCTAGACGAAATGATTCTACTTCATGAAGTTCTTATTTTGGAATATCAGAGGTTTAGGAAAAGCTTCTCGAAGGAGACAACTCAAAGAGCTTATTACCACTGAACATTTGGATGCTGTTGGGTGCAAGAAACTATTAAGAAGAATTTTTGTGAGCGAGAACTTAGAAATTTAGTAAGTAATCTTCCTTTTAAATGGCATTGGATTTCAGCAGAAGGGCATTCAAGTGGCATTTTGTTGGGGGTTAAAGAGGAATTACTTGAAGTAGAGAGTTGCGACTCAGGTAAATTTTTTGTTAGTATGGGGGTTAGAAGTAGACTGAGTAATTTCATATGGGAGTTGTTAGTAGTTTATGGGCCTGCTCATCATGACCTGTCTCAGAGTTTTTTTGGAAGAGTTGGATAGAAAATGTAAAAATACTACCCTTCCTATGGTTCTGGGAGGTGATTACAATATGATTAGTGAAGCAGCGGATAAGAATTCCAGTAATCTGAATTTTAATCTAATGAATCTCTTTAATAGTTTTATTTCTGATAATAAGTTACTTGAGATAAAAAAAAAGAGGGGTGCTAAGTTTACTTGGACTAACAAGCAAAAGTGTCCTATAATGGTGAATCTTGATCGGATTCTGGTTTCAACTGATTGGGAGGTTCATTTTCCTTTATGTCATGTGCAGAGTTTAGTCAGAATAGGTTCAGGCCGCAATCCTATTTTACTAAAATCACGAGATGGTGATGTGGTTAAGTCTAGAAGATTTTATTTTGAAAATAAGTGGCTCTATCAAGAGACTTTTAGGGGGAGGGGGTCATAAAAAATGGATGAAGATTGGCAGGAGAGCTATTGATAAGATTTATTCTCTTGCTAGATGGAATGGATGTATATCATTTTTAGAAGCTTTTTGAGAGGTTGGGGTGTTAACATAAATGGAGAATATAAGAGGAAAAAAGGTTCTTCTTGATTAGCTTAAAAAGCTTGATTTTTTTAGAAGAGGGGCATGGGTTAAATTCTGATGAATGGTCTCAGAGATAATTTATGGAAGTTGAATTAGAAAAGGTTTATGAAATGAAGGAGAATCATTGGTATAAACGGAGCGGCTTAGATTGGATCACTCGGGGTGATGCAAACACTGGTTATTTTCATAACTGTGCTAATGGGAGGCGAAGGAAGAATTACATTTTTAGCCTGGATCATGATGGAGCTCTTTTGACCAACAAAGAGGAGATTAGGAGACATATTTATGATTTTTATAAAAACCTCTTTGGTTCTGAAGGAAGACAAGAGGTGGGTTTGGCCAATGAGATGTGGAGCAGGAAGTTGAGAGTTTTAGATTTAGATAATATAGGCCTGATGCAGGATTTTACTAAGGATGAGGTCTGGCAAGTCATTAATGAACTTCCAAGCAATTCAACTCCTAGTCCTGATGGTTTTCCCAATTTTTTTATAAGGAATTTTGGGGGGTGATCAAGAATCAATTTCTTGGGAGGTTTAAAGACTTCTCTAAAGGAGCTCTGGATTTGAAAAGACTGAATTTTGGGGTGATTACTCTGATTCCTAAACTCTTAGATGCTAATAATATAAAGCAATTCAGGCCTATTTGTCTTTTGAATGTCAGTTTTAAGATTTTGACCAAATTTTTAGCTAATAGATTGGGGCTGATTGCTGATAAGATTGTTAATGATTGCTAATCTGCTTTTATCAAAGGTAGACATATTTTGGATGGAGTGGTTGCTCTTCATGATATTACTCATGAAATTAGGATATCCAAGAAAAAATGGGTGATTTTGAAACTTAATTTTGAAAAGGCTTATGACAAGATCCAATGGGGCTTCTTAGTGGAAGTAATGATGAGAAAAGGTTTTTCTAAACTTTGGATTGATCAGGTCATGAGAACAGTTAGAGGGGGGAAGGTCAGTATCAATATCAATGGGGAAGTTGGACCTTATTTCAAAATCTATAGAGGATTGAGGCAAGGAGATCCTTTGTCTCCTCTTTTGTTCAATCTGGCTGTAGATGCTTTAGCAAAGATTATTAATATAGCACAAGATAATAATCTGATTAAAGGAGTGATTTCTCATTTGGTTCCTGGGGGGTCCCTATATATTCTGCAGCATGCTGATGACACTGTGCTTATGGTGGAGTATGAGGAGTCTTATCTTCTTAATTTGAAATTTCTTTTGTATTGCTTTGAATGGATGTCTGCCTTGAAAATAAATTACCACAAGAGTGAAGTTTTTGTGTTTAGGGGTGACAAAGGAAGATTTTGACAAAGTTGCAAACATTTTCAATTGCAAACTGGCTTCTCTGCCTATGACTTCTTTGGGGATCATGATTGGAGACAGATCTATTGGGGTGAAAGCAGCATATAAGGTGATTAACAAGCTGACCAAAAAGCTTGATAACTGGAAAAGTAACTTCTTATCCTCTGGGGGCAGATTAATTTTGGTTAATAGTAGTTTGAGTAGTTTGCCTACATACACCATGGGCTTCTATAGATTAAATGAGGAGGTACACAAACGAATGGATACTATCAGAGCTAGAGTCTTTTGGATGGGGTCTAGAGACAATTTTAAATATCATATGGTGAAATAGGATGTAGTTTGCAGACTAAAGAATTTGGGGGAGGGGGGGGGGTTAGGAGTGATCAACACCAGGGTCATGAATGATTGTCTTATTGCTAAGTGGATTTGGAGGATAAACTCATCTAATAATGAACTTTGGTTTAGAATTTTAAAAGCCAAATACTTTCCCAGTTGTGCTTTCAGAGATGCTAACAATCTTACAGGTCCAGTTCTAGAAGCAGGTGTTGAGAGCTAAGACTGTTTTCCTTTAAGGTTGGACGTTTGGACTGGAGAGTGTCCCTTTAAGGTTGAATTTAAGAACCTGTTTAATATTTGCCAACTACCTGATATGAGTGTGACTAAGGGTCTGACTGATGATAATTGGAACATTACTTTCAAAAGGGGTTTTGGGGAAGAGGAATCTATTCAGTGGGAAAGTTTAAAAGAGATGTTAACTGAAGTGGAATTTGATAAGGACTGGAGAGTGTCCCTTTAAGGTTGAATTTAAGAACCTGTTTAATATTTGCCAACTACCTGATATGAGTGTGACTAAGGGTCTGACTGATGATAATTGGAACATTACTTTCAAAAGGGGTTTTGGGGAAGAGGAATCTATTCAGTGGGAAAGTTTAAAAGAGATGTTAACTGAAGTGGAATTTGATAACAATGGGGACAGAGTTGTGTGGTGTTTTGAAAAATCTGGAATATTCTCAGTGAAATCTTTATATAAACAGTTGGTCTTTGGTGGTGTTGTTTGTAGGAAAATGAAAAAGTTATGGAAGAGCAAAATTCCTCTTAAAATTATTTTTTTTGTGACAGTGCTATCATGATAAAGTTCAAACTTTGGAACAACTTAGCAAAAAAGGGTGGAAAGAGGGGGGGGGTGAACTGTATTCTCTGTGGAGACATCGAGAGCATTGATCACATTTTGTTCTCTTGCATTATGGCAAGGTTTTTCTAGCTGTGTATCAAAGAAGTGCTTAACTGGAAGCATGTCCCAAATTCTGTTGATGATTTCCAATTGAACTGGTTAGATAGGGGGGCTACTGATTACAATGTTATTTTGTTTAGTTTTGCAGTTTCAGCTTGGAACCTCTGAAAAGTTAGAAAAGCAGAATGGCGATTGAGGGGGTTTTTCCTCGGCAACTTATGGATGTGATATTCGAATTTCTATCTTGTTTGCAGTATTGGCAAATTCTCATCAACGGGGCTGAGCGTAGTAAATTGAATGATTTCATGAAGAATATTGAAGACTGGTCTAAAAGCTTTTGTAATCTGGACTCTTCTGTGTGTATCCCTGTAATATCTTAGTTTGGCTGTCTCTCTTTGCTGTCTTTGCTCTTTCTATAAACTGGTGTCCTCAGTAGTTTGACTACAGCCTTTGTTTGAACACTTACATAAAAGCTGGACTATCCCCTTTTCAAAAGAGAGAGAGAGAGAGAGAGCGCCGAGAGGTCTGATACCATTGAACTTTACCAATAACATAACTCCTATCCCTCCGCATGAAATACCGCGCTGTAGAAGCGGTGACCTGGTTAACCAAGAGCCCTAACTAGCTTAGTCGGTTTATCACAAACCCGATTCTGACAACCACATAACCCTGCCATTAGCTAGGATTAGGAAAGGAAAGGTCAACGGCTGTATCTACCGAAACTTCCACTCAGACCAAGTAAATACACTTTCGAGATTCTCATCAACATGAAAAACCTCAGCAAACTTTAGAAACTCAGAAAACTACGTGTACCAACCATCCTTTTGGTTTTGCCGGTGAGAGACAAATAACGAAACGACCAAATCAGTTCGGCACTTCGGGCCTTGGCCGAGCCAGGGGCCAGCCAAACCAGGCTAGAGCACCCCGAAACCGCGGGCGCCGAGGTGGGTAGGAGTGGGCCAGTGCTACCGTGCTAGGCGCCGAAAAAGAAACCACCGGTCCAGGTCGGACGGGGCACGCCATTGATTGGCCGCGTCCGCACGCCGTCCAGGAAAACGAGCAGATCGCGAGCGTCCGTGCCGTCCGAGCGCACGGGAACCGAGAAATCTACGTGCCCACCACGGCAGGCAGGCGGCCAGCCGGCACTGAATTTAAGTGCATTGCTGCACCCCATCTATTCAGAAGTCTGATCACCAGCTCCCAACTTGTAAAAGGACAACCGCTGCCGCTGCAACCGGTGAGGTAGACGTAGCTTTACTGTTTCTTTTTTTTTTGGTTCTGCGACCAATTTTACCCAGTTCAGCTGCTTCCTTTTTGTTTAACGAAAGCGGAGCGGAGTAAAAGAAAAAGGCATCTGATGACTGACTGATAGACATTTGTATTTGGTATTTGTTTCTTGCCTGGTCAATTTTGTCTGTGCTCATATGTTTTCTGGGAAGTAGTCGTGGATTAATTAGGAATCTTATTGATTGGAGTGGTGGTTGCAAACTAAGAATTGAGGTGGACATGGTCTCGATTCAAGGTTGCGCTGCCAATGCCAGTACGTGCATTTCGTCAGGGATCAAGATCGATCCCTTCTTTTGATCTGGAAATGATAAAGCACCATTTGTTTAGTGCAACAGGCCCCTGATAGCTACCTATTTGTCTTGTTTTTTGACTATGGTGCCATCAATCTTGAAGCTGTGTTAATATGGAATTATGGAAGTGGTGTATGTGTCACCAGTTGGCATTGTGCGGTGTGTTATGAGCAAGGATTAAGGAAGCCTTGTGATGGATTAGGTGAAACATGCGTGTGCCCAGATGTTGGCATGTTCTTTAATTAATGTGCTAGAACACCACAAGGAGCATTGAGTAAGACTATCTCCAATGTGTTGTTTTAGCCGGTTACAAGAACGAGAGAGAAGATATTGAATCAATTCAATACATTAGAGGAGTCGATTCCAACAAAAAAAATTCCTAGAACCAGACTCTACATTGGAGTCGATTCAAAGCATTAAACAACTATATAGGAGAGAGTGCGGTTGAGAGATGATAGTATTTTTTTGTGGTTTTTTTAATGTAACGTGGGTCCTAGTTATTAGTAGGAATTGGATCAATACATTTGAGAAAAACAAGCTCAGTTCTTTGAATGCTTACGTGGCATCTTTTTGAATCGACATCGGTTTAATACACTAAAGATGCTCTAAATCATAAGCTGCTAGTCCAAGCTATATCGTTGGAATGCATTTCCGGTGGTGTCGACGATCGAATTGTCGATCTTACGAAATAAATAGAGAAAAATAACTAAGAGTTATTGGATGAGAATGTGATTGCATTTTATTGCGATGAACTGGATCTTTACAAAGGGTGCCTTAGGCAAGGCAGTAGACTAGCCCTAATTACACTTGGTGTAGTGCTTGAATCTAATGGTCTTGATCGAATCCGTCGTGTTGCGGTTGTAGATCGTGTCCTTCAATCCCACTTCTTGTCGTTTGCATTCTCCTTTAAATAACTGATGAAGTGGTGATAGTTAATCCTGGAAGAGGCGCCCTTTGGAAGTGTTGCGTTCGGTCAGATAAACGGTGGCAGTTGGCAAAAAGCCAACTGACCAGCAGTTGATGTCAGTGGGAGATAAACCATATGATGGTTATTGTCAGTGACTTAGAGCCAGAAACGTCGCATGGAATGGAACAATTAAGGTACATGTTCCATTCGTCACACGGAAGGGGTGTACTTGGAACCGGGTCCAAGTGCTAGTTCAAATCTCCTATGAGCGACCATCTGGTCGGGTAGTGGGTACAGGACCCCTCCGACCAGGTTACCCATCGGACGACCATTAGGATTCTAATGACCGCAGGGGGTTGTTAGCCACTAGGTCTACGACCACATAAGCTCTATGGCTTTTAATTAATATTTAGTAATTTAATCCTCATCAGCTAGCCCTCGAACTTTAAGTGAATTTGTAATGTGAACCCCTTCCGATGAACATCCTTATCGGGAAAACCCTCGTCTTAATGGCGAAGTTAACAAGGTGGTGTGTATTCACTTTAAAGTTGAGAAATTGTCTAGGAAACCAAAGAGGTGTGTGCCTGTTGGGTTTTCGGGCAACTCCCTTTTGTAGTTAATGAAGTGCGGCTATAAAATCCCTTGAATGCGCCGACTTAAGGGTTTTACACTCTTAGAATTTCTTGCCCCTTCATCCTTTCGTCAAGAACTTTCTTCGACCACCTCTCATCTTCTCGCCCAAGATCCAACAATGTCGGATCAAATCATCAATTGGCCTATTTCTGATTTGAGCATGAAGAAGCTCAAGAGCTTGAAGAAGATCGGGATGCTTCCCGACTATAACTTGATCCACTGGAGATCAACGGTCGAGTTGCATTTTCCTAGCGGCGAAGAGGAGGAAATCCCTGTTTTCCTCACATACGTCAAGTGCGGATTTAGATTACTAGTACACTCGTTCCTCTCTAAAGTTTTGGAGTATTACGAAGTGGAGCAAGATTCACTTGCTCCCAAGTCGATCGCCAACATTAGCATCTTCATCTTCCTCTGTGAAGCATACCTGGGGGTTCCGCCAGATCTGGAAGTCTTCAGGTATTTCTACAAGATGTCGAAGTCGGGGAAATTGGCAGGATCACTTGGGGAGTGCGCTCTACGCCTCCACGATGGGAAGGCTGAGTAGTTGTAACGACCCACCTCTAGGGCCCCCGAGAGGTCCTCCAAGACCTCCTGGAAAGTCCATCAGGACCTCCCAGGAGGTCCCCAAAGGACCTCTCGGCCCATCCTGAGCCTCCGGGAGATCCAACAGACCTCCTGGAGGTCGAGGACATGACCCGAGAGAGAGTCTTGGAGCCAGGGAGCACCCACGGCCTGTCACGACCAAGCCAGGGAAAAACAAGGAGGTCATGGAGGTCCAAGACCACCCAGAACCTCACGTGTTCCCTGTGGGAGATGAGCACGATGAAAAGCTCGCTTGAACTCATCCCATGTGATGGCCTGAAGATCAACATGAGATTGGCTAAAATTGTCCCACCACTCAGAGGCTGGCCCACTGAGCTGGTGTGAAGCAAAAAGCACCCTTTCATGGTCTGTACACTGCACCATGTCCAATTTTCGGCCCACTGCTCTTAACCAATCGTCAGCTTCCATTGGTTCAGCACTGCTTGAAAATGTGGGAGGGCGTAGCCTCATAAATTCTGCAATGCTAGACCTTGGAGGAGGTGGAACTTGGGCTTGAGGTTGAGCTGCAGCAATGGCTTGCAAAGACTGAGTGTTGGCCATGGACTGTGAGAGTAAGTTTATCAAGTGAGCTTGATTTGCCATAATTTGAGTCCAAGTAGGGCCTTCAACTGGAGGTGGGGGTGGCTGTGAAGTAGGCTGTCCTTGCTCACCCTCAACTCCTCTATTCTGATTGGTCCACAAGGCTGGGTTCTCTGCCTCTTCCTCAGCTTGACGGTTGTGATGGCTTGAACTGCCACTGCCATTTCTTGAGGTGGCCATTATGTCCAAGCACCAGGGCTGAGAAAAGAAAAGAGAAAGGCTAAGGAAAGACTAGCTAGACCACCCACTCGGCAAGGAAATTCAACACCAAGGAAACAGCAGCGAGAAATTTTTCTCAAAGTTTATAATAACCAAAATTCGTTCTACTCGTGTCTCACCTTTTTGGAGGGAGGTCCTAAGCACCAGCCTACTTTAAAAGACTCCTAATAGAATGTTGCTAGGGTAAGGAGGTCCACTTAATGTTGTAAACAGGTGCATAGGAAGAAACAAGATGAGGTGAGGTTA
Source organism: Phyllostachys edulis (assembly GCA_036346405.1). Lineage (NCBI taxonomy): Eukaryota > Viridiplantae > Streptophyta > Magnoliopsida > Poales > Poaceae > Phyllostachys > Phyllostachys edulis. The sequence continues at coordinate 30,521,559 of CM070553.1, read as the reverse complement.
AGGTAAAGAAAAGCACCAGAAGCAAGGTACGGGTGAAAAGATGACCCAGGTAAGAAAGAACATTTTATTCTTCTTTTGTTATAATTTTTTTTTGAAATTCTACAACCATGCTACTAGGTTGCGTCCTACAGTCAGAATGCTCTGATACCACTTTTGTAACGACCCACCTCTAGGGCCCCCGAGAGGTCCTCCAAGACCTTCTGGAAAGTCCATCAGGACCTCCCAGGAGGTCCCCAAAGGACCTCTCGGCCAGTCCACCCAGAGCCTCCCAGGAGATCCAGCAGGACCTCCTGGAGGTCCAGGGGGACATGACCCGAGAGAGAGTCTTGGAGCCAAGGAGCACCCACGGCCTGTCACGACCAAGCTAGGGAAAAACCTCACGTGTTCCCTCCCTGGAGAGGACATGAAGGTCCGTGCTTGTGCCATGGTTCCCTGTGAAACCCGAGCTAGTCCCAAGGATCATGGCTAGCTCCTCACAGCACAATTACAACAGTGTGACATCCAGAACACATCTTTATTTAAACAAAATATTAACAAAGTTGTTTAGAAGGTGGCCTTGGGCCAGACATAGATACATAAAAGCAACAGAGGCAAAAGGTCCATCAACACGCCACAGGCGGTGGTGGAGGGCACAACCTAGTCAGCTGCTCGATCTTCTTCATCGACAAGATCTTCTCCCGCAAAGATTGTAATGAGCAAGAGTGAGCACAACAACCGTGTTTCGCAAGTTACACCGTGGGTTAGCAACATGACATGCATATATGGATAATCAAAGGATGGCATAATACGGTTATTTTGCACAAAGCCAATTTTCTTTCAAATACCATTACTAAGTCCCAAAGCAGGTCTTTAATAGCTAAAATTCATTTAGCAAAGCAGTTTTTCAGTTGAGCAGCATTCATCAACAAATTGGTGAAGGATACCCTCCTGACATTAGGCTCCCTGCCCAAAACCCATGGGATAAAATCCCAAAAACAGATTTGATAAACCTTTCTCAAAACCCCAAATCCAACATCTAACTTCAAGTGGCCTTTGCCAGCACGTCCATGACCGTGGACACGGCTATTCGAATAGATTTAACTCTGCAGAGGTTGTGCACTTTACCCACACGACATGAATACTCTAGTTTGTCCGGCACTCGTCAATGCCACCTCTCACTACCAAAGGTAAGAGATCTAGAGCTCATGACAAGGCCTTTACAATGCATTGCTCCACCACAGCTTTTCCTTGCTAAGGTTTCACCCCCCCTATGGACAACAATCCAGCGGGAAGCCCCCTTTTGCACCAGTGGGAACAATAGGTCATAAAAGACCATCAGTCCTACAAGACCTCCCACACCTCCAATGGAGCAGCATATGGTGAAGTTTTGCAAATTACTCAGCCAGGTCCCACGCCCCATTCTGGAGACATGTGGTTGCACGATTGTGGCATAGCCCATTATAGGCTTGGCATTGGTCGCTCAAAGACCGGTCCTCACATGACTAGGGCGACTTCCACAAACCCAAGGGCATCGATCTACCATAAAGGCACGATCCCGTGCATGAACTTGCACCAACCAAGCCAACCAATTCGTCCCAGTCTAATTCCAATTTCATTATCTTTGCTTCCCCAGCAACATTTTCATCCTTCCATGACAACCCAATGTCATGGTAAAAACATTTTAAGTAACATTTGGTTATGTTGGTAAAGATTTCCCCAAATCAATACTTTTGGTCTAAGCTTGTCTAAGCACCAGTTTTTCAAATGGTTTTGGTTCACACTATTGCATGACCCAAGTTTGATCTAAAGGTGACAATGAGTTTAGTCCAAGTCAACAGTGGCCATACAAAGAAAGTAGGTATAACTATGAATTTAAACCAGGTATTGAAATACTTGGTAAAAATAAGCATGCATTACACTTTGAAACTGAACATAATTAAGTTGAAGTATTGGGTGCAATATGATCAAGAGTGTAACTTGCCTTGCTCAACGTCCCCGAGATTCTTCCTCTTCTTCAAGACCTCTGACTCTCGGAGTCTTCACGATCTACACGTATGAAATAGCAAATTCAAAGAAGGTTCAAATAAAGATCCAATTGAAAACAATAAGAAAACCAAAAGAACTCCAGAGGAAGTCCAAAACGCAACCAACAGAGAGGTCTAAATTCCAGATTAGGTTCTTGGGGAGGAGGTCTAAGCTTACCAGAGGAGAATGGTCTTTAGCAAAAGACCCCAAGGGTGTGACCTAAGCAGCAGGCAAAGAGGTCCTGGATAATGGTTCTTGCGCAAGGTCCAGAGAGGTTGTCCTCACACAAGGTCTAAAGAAATCCAAAAGAAGTCCACAAAAGGAGGTCCTGTGAAGGACACGATCATTCAATCTGATGGTGAACACAGAGTGGAGCAGTCACCTGTGGAACATACCAGGACAAGAAATAATGGATGGAAGGGAAGGTCGTGAGAGCCAAGTCTTCCCGACGGAATGACCCTTGAATGAAAGCCAAGATGGTGAATGGGAAAAGGGTAAAATAGTAGAGCTCCCTGGACTAATTATAGTCAAAAAGGGGTGAAGAAAACTAGACACATACGTGCCAAGGATAAGTATAGAAATGGGTCAAAGGTAGGTAGTGGCAGGGCGGTGTCACTACCATTCGGACAAAAGGTGCGAGGAAGGACAATGTATGTTGCTATGGGAAGGAACAAAGAAAAATGTCGAGAATGCGGTTAAGTGACCCAATTCAAAGTAATTACCACGTATGTGGATGCATTTAATGTGACAAGACATGCATTAAATGCCCAAGATATTTTCGTATGAGGAAATGAGATGACCAAGGCTGGCGGTGGGGCAGATCAATTTAGAAACAATCGGGTCAAAGGGGAGGTCTTGCCCTCCAGAGAGGTCCTCGAGGAGGTCCGAAGGCTAAGAGGTCCTGATATACACCAAGGAGGTCCGAACGTGGAGAGGTCCAAATACACATGGAGGAGGTCTACGTGATTAAGGTTCGGACAACCAGGACTTCATCAGAGGAGGCCCTACGGCTCAAGGAGGTCTGAAGGCTAAGGAGGTCCAGAGAACTTCAAAGAGATCCCGTGGTTGATATTAATAACACGTTGAGGTCTGGGCGGTTGGATCTCCGAAAGGGAGGTCCAACGGCCACGATCAAACAGTGGGAGAGGTCCGCAAGGTGGTATAACACACGGGAGGTGCAGGCCTTGATTCAAAGTGAGGAGGTCCAAACCGTTAGATTCAAAACAAAGGGGAGGTCCAAAGAAACTCGTGTGAAGCAACTCAAAAGAGGTTTCCACCGCTCAAGGTGAGATCAAAGCCTTGGCAATTACGATGAACCCTAAAGAGGTCCATTCGGCCAAGAAGAAATGCCAAGGGGTTTCAAATAAATTCAGGAGGATCGAAGGCATATAAGAAATCCACGGGGTTACAAGGAGGTCCAAATAAAAAGAAGTCTGGGCATTGAAAGGTGCCCAACAACAAGAGGTTTAGACTTAAGAGAAGTCCGAATGTAAAAGAGGTCTGATTCCAAAGAGATTCGAACCAACAAAGAGGTCCAAAGTGACCAAACTCAAAGAGGTCGGCCAGGACATAAGGGTACCTCCAGACGAGAAAAGGTCCAAGCCTCAAGGGAGGCCTACCCTCATGTGCCACTGGAGAGGTCTAGACCACAGAGGAGGTCTAAACCTACACAACCAAAGAAGATATGCTAAGGGGAGGTCTACTGGGCATACCAAAAGGAGGTCTCAGCAACTCAAACCTCTCCAACCGAACCAACTTGGAATTCTCATTAAAATAAAATAGCTTTAATTTATTTTGCACATTTTAAAAAGGATTTAGAAAATCAGAATGTTACAGTAGTACATCTGAATGTACTCTAAGTCCTCGTGATTGTCATGGAAGAAAAGCTGGTTCTACATGACAGTCACAAAAAAAGACAGCCTCTGCTTCGCCGGCAATGTGGCAGTCGAGAACCCAAGATGGCATTCCTCCGCGAAGGAGGGAAGAGTGGGGAGTTGGATTGATGCCATTCAACTCCTTAGCATTAGGGGACTAACTTCTTAGCATGTGGCAGAGATTTCTCCACACACCGGATAAGTCCTCTGAAGTTTCGATCATGCACCTCACTCTGGTACCTTGGTTGTGACAACACGATCATTGAATCTGCAGAACGTAAGTTCTACAAATCCTGACCAGTTTTGTTTATTTTGGTTAGTTATTTTGTAACCATGTAGTCCCTTTTGTATTTCTGCAACCCTTTCCGTTGAAGAAGTTAGGAAACAAATCAAGATTTTGTAAACTTGACGACTAGGCATAAGGAAGCCATCGAGGCTTCTGAGAAGAAAGCTCATGGTAATTGGTCATAAACTTAACCAATTTACTATTTGTCTTATATTTATTTATTTAACTTTGGTTTACTCGTGCAGAGCAAACTCAAAAACTAAAACAAACAGAAAAAGCTCTTGAGTTCGCAAATGCTAAGGAGATGGAACTCGACCGTGATCTTGAAGAAAAGATTATTGCTTTCAACTAGATGCTTTTCGACACCGGGTCGGAAGTATTTTTATCTTCCTCAAAGGAGTCGATGGATAATGCGAATTGTCTTAGTCGACGGCTCGAAGCTCTCCAAGGTCTGCTTGCCACCTTTCGGAAAAACCATGCACAGAAGATGAAAGACACTATTGCAGATGGAGTTAGCTTTGCTTTGGCAAAGTTCAGTGCATCCGACCCCTCCATCAACCTCCAAGCTCTTGAAGCGGACTTCGACTGCTCGGAGGAAGAAGCAACCAAGATCTTCGAAGGAGTTATACCCTTCGGAAACAAGGTTGCGGAGGATATGAAGATCGGATCTCCATCCTGTAGCGACCAATCTGGTGGTCCTAAAAAATGAAAAGATGTAATATAGAATTATGAATGTAAAAACTTACCTTTTGTCATCAGTAAAGCTTATGTTTATCTCTTACTTTGAATACTCATATATTTCCTAGCTCCCGGCTGCTTCTTTAGTAGAAAGAATTACTAAGGAAACAGCAGACTTAAGGAAAAAGAATACTTTTCACGATCACCGTACAAGGTATATGCTGATTATATTGCTAAAATGATCTAATTTACACTAGGAAACCAATGTGGTTGAAACCAATGTATAATTTCGACTAGTATTAGATCTATTTCCATAATCGAAATACCATATAACACAGTGTATGGTCATAAGATATCATAAGACTTGTGCTTATGGTAAGAAATTATGCAAAAAAAAATGTATGCAGAAAAAACGATAAGTAGTCTCATTTATACAATTTCCAATCTGGTTGTAAAGATTGCTCATAATCAAAGACATGAATGACACTTCACGAAACATATTCATTCTTAGGTCCCGACTGGCAGCAAAGATCGTAAGAAAATGACCGTCGCTAGGAAATTCCTTCCAGTGGGCTAGACCACGTATAGAGAGGAGAGATTTCAACTAGGATGCATTATGTGTCTCGACCAATTGCAAGAACAGGAGAAGAACAGAATGTTGAAGTAAAGAAATAAAGTCTTGTGATCTCTAAGCATGCAAGTAACTATATGTAGTTGTCTGTGTGATACTCCTTTTACTTGTTTATTCTTTTGAGAAAAGAGTGTGTGATCGCTCGTGAGAGCCATCTCTGTGATGGTCATGATATGGACCATTATCGCATTCGACAACTGTGTCAAAGCCAATAAGTAAAAGGTATCCTTTAGAACGATGTTGGAGAGCAATTGATCTTCTCCGATGATCGAGACAATAATAGTTTTTAACCAGGAATGAATAATCGACATGTAAATAACAACACTCTTCGAAAAATAAAGAAAGAATGAATCTGTTTCTTTGACACGGGTGATGCGGCCCATTTGTTCAGGATGGCTATTATGCAATGTTTGTGAAATGGATGATGTTGCCTTTTGAATGTTTATGACATGAGTGATGTTGCCTTGTTTGCATGAAGCCTGGAGGTTCCATTTGGTTTTTGATGTGGATGCTTGGACTGCCTAGAGGCAAAGGCCCTTTTTGGTCGCCGTGGCTGCGAGCGAATCCCATCAAAGCCACCAGAATTCAGTGGCAGCGCCTTGTGCATCTTCCTGATGACCTGGGATCGAATCCCACCTAGCATTCACGAGCGCTCTAGCAAGCTGGGCTTCGTTCCTTTCATCGCCATGTGCAAAGGGATCCGCCTTTCTTATCGATCCTCCGAGCAAGCCGAGGATCACCGAGGATCGACGGGCTGTCGGGCGAACATGGGTCCTCGTAAATCGCAAAGCCGGGGGACCGAGTGACCTCCTGGCCCGTCACCGTAGAGGCCGGGGCTGGCAAGGCCTCGGCCGACCCCGAACTTTCTTGGGCTTTGGAGCAGGGTCCATCTGATCGAAACCTGGCTCTGATAATTAACTCAGTTCGGCTTCCGAAGTATTTTTTTTCTTTTATTATATATATTCACACACATACGCATGCATGCAAGCATGCACATGACTCCTTTCCATCAGTCAGGCTAAACGAGCTATGGGAAAGGATGTGTAGGTGTACAGCTACGAATGCTTTTTATGAGTGGTCTGCTCTGCTGTTGTTGGCGTTCGGGAAATTTTACTTCTCCTATAAATGTATATGCATACTAATCTTCCTTTGCATAGTGCTTATTTATCTTCCACTTGGCTGGTGTTGTAGGTTTCGCTTGTTTTGCTGCCATGACCAAGGATTGTGACCTTTTCCGTCGGGGAGGGGGAGACAAGAATCGGGCCAAGGTGGCCAGGCCTAATCCGCCACGTGATGACCTTGACGAGGACATCGATATCCTTGGTGACAGTCTTGACAAGATGGCTCTTATGGGAGTCGAGCCTTCCTCTCTTTCTAAGGCGGAGAAAGCAGCATTGGTGGCACCTGGGAGCCACCTTACACTGAGTGACGTCCGGTGGCCGGGACCGGACGAGCGCCCCTGCCCTCCAAAGGGGTACATTGTGGCGCTTAAAGCTTGGTTTGAGGTCAGCCTGGGGCTTCCGATTCATCCCTTCGTCCGGACGCTCGTGGATCACTATCAGGTGGAGCTTTCGCACTTCTCGCCTAACCTTCTTGCTAGGGTGAGGGTGTTCTTGTGGCTGTGCGAGACGGCCCTCGAAGGCAAGCGTCTGGAACCTACTGTTGCGGCTTTTGACTACTTCTTCCATCTCCAGCGGTCGAATGGGAAGTTCGGACCGCTAGGCTCGCTAGTCTCGACTATTCAGCACCAGGGTGAGTATCCTGTTCATGCTACCAAATACAACTGGAGTCGTCCTGGAAAGAGGTGGTTTTACTTGAAGGTGGAGGGCTTTTCATACCGCGATCATTAAGATTACCCAGGATGCCTATCCTGAGATCCCTCCTCTCTCGGATGCCGACTGGGAGTTTGTTCGTGCTACGTCCGAGGTCCGCAAGTGGAGCGGCGTCCGGGACTTGATGGAGGAGATGACCCTTCTAGGTGTTAGCCCTTTGATTGACAAGAACCGCGACTACTTGAAACTTTCCAAGAGCAAAGGTAGGCACAGCTCGGTCAATTTGCTTATTTACTTGTGGTTTGCCCCTGATTTGTGAGTTTGAACCAACCTTTGAACCTTGTGCAGTGCCAGTGCGCTCTCCCAAGAGGGCAGTTGAGGAGGCCGACTGGATCCTCGGGGAGATGACTATTACCGAGTACGAGGCCCTTGAGCAGGTTGGCATCTTCAATGGTCGGGGGTGTAACAGCATTACCAACAGCTTTAAGTTGGTGATGCCTCCCAGAGGCAAGCCGGTCCCTGATCCATCGAAGAGGAAAAAGGTCAAGGTGTTGGATCCGGAGGGTACTGCCAGGGACCTTCCTCGGAAGGGTCAGCTGACGACGAAGCCCTCCGCTGCAGGAGCGAGGCTTCCTACTGCGGGAGCGAAGCGTCTCCTGGCTGGTTACTCTGGTCCTAGTGCTTCCAGTACTGCATGTCCTTTCTCGAGGCGTCCTCTACCTCCTGCTGCCCCTGGCCACACTTCACGTGGGGAGAAGCCTCAAGATTTCAGGGCACTTCAGAGGTCATCTTTGCAGAAGAGGAAGAGGGAGCCCTCTAGCGGTGATCACTCCCGTGCTCCCGCCATTGAGCCCGAGCGCGAGGTTGCTAGGGAGCCTTCTCAGAGTCGTGGTGCTTCTTAGGCCACATCCCCTTCTTCTGGCTCCAGCTCTGCATCTCCCACCGGCTCTAGTTCTGCCGGGCCCCTCTCTCGCAGGGTGGAGGAGCAGCTGGAGGAGGGAGAGTTGGGCCCGACTCCTCGCGGTGGTTCGGAGGCACCCGTCGTCCAGCATTGCGATGCCTTTGATTCTCTCTTCGGCGCCGATGAAGGTTAGGCGCATTTTTATTTTTGTTTACCTTTCTTCATTTGTTGCTCATTAATGTTTTCTGTTTGTCAGATGTTGCTGAGGTAGGAGCACAGGCTGGTGACGTGGGGAATGTGGTGCCCCAGGCTCAGGGCCCTCCGGGCCCAAGAGGAGAGAAGCCCCCTCCTGGCCTCGAAGTTCGGGTGCACGAGGATCGTGATGAGGCCGCGAGTCATTCCTCCAGTGTCTTTGCCTTCCTATCTTTGCCCCGCTCATTGATGATGGCGATCTGTCGCAGTAGCCGATCCGTCTGCCTCACCGAGGGGCATGTCGACAAGTACATGGCTCGTTTTCGCGATCTGCGAGATGTTGGAGAGTTCTCCGGCTCCTCAAGGATCGGCCGGGTACCGCTATAAATCTTTACTTCGTGTACTTTTACGGTTATTACCTTCCTCTCGCCTAATACTTGCTTTTCAATCACCCTCTAACGCTTTTCCCATGCTCCTCGCAGCCACTTCCATCTCTACCATCATTAGGGATGAAGCCCCTAATTATTGAGGAGATGTTTGAGGAGGTGGCAATGAGGCTCATGAGTGCCCCACCATTGGATGATGACAGGTTGAAGTTAGCAGAGGAGAAGCTGAAGGTTGCAGAGGAAAAACTGCGGATTGCTGAAGATAAGCTGAGAACTACTGAGGAGAGGTTGAATGTTTCAGAAGAGAAGGCTAGAGTCATTCGCCATGTGAATGTGAGCTTGGAGGAGGACGTGACCAAGTCCTGGCAGCGGTGAATCACTTCTTGAACTCCGGAGATCATCAGAGCCATGTGCAGAGGTCCTTGGAAAGCTTAGGAGCTAAAGTTGCTCTAGTCCTATCAGGGGTGACGAGGCCAGAGGTGTGGGTTCCTCTCCTTGGGGAGCGAGTTAAATGCCTTTCGCCCAGATCGCAGAGGATCGGTGTCGATCCTTTGCAATAGCAACTTTGACAATGGGGCCCTCGCCATTTCCCATCGTTCTGACAGTTCGAGCAAGGAGGCGGTCTTGAGAGGCCTCGTGGCTCCTTCACCTCCGAGGTGAAGAAGGCGTCCATGAGGAGCGAGCCATCTTTGAGGCCCTTCGGCAGAGTTTGTGAAGAGCGTCGCTTCATCTCTGGCCCCGAGAGTTCATGCGCCTTCCCCAGTAGGCGGCGAGCGTGACGCCCCAACCAACGTATGACTTCTGCCGATATGTTCTACTTTGTAGAGACTCTGTAGTGTCGCTCTGTTTTTGGTAGGTGAGTTAGGCCCGGGAGCTCATGTAGCTTCCACCACAAGAGCATGGTTACGTTTGCATTTGCATCCATTATGAAAATGACATGACGGTGTTATGCCTTATTCAGGACGTGTTTAAGAAGGTGATTGGCATCAGATATAAACGATGTGCGCGGAGAGGCCCAGCGCCTGGTCGATTGAACCCTACCATATGAGGATAGCCCATGGAGGGCGAGCGTTTTTAGCCTTGGGTGTGATCGTCACAGGGCGCCCAAATCTCTAGATAGGTTCCCTTCCCGCCCTAGCCTTAGCTAGGCGAGGTAACCGGGAGTATTAGACACCTTTTGAAAGGTGTTAGTGCCTCGCTTGTGAGGCCTTTGGTATGCTAGGTGTCATAAGGGCACGCTTATGTGCTCACTAAGAGGGCATGCCTCTTAGGACCTGTAAACGTCTATGGTTTGTATGACTATTTTGCTCGTAGATATATACTCCCGAGGGATGTAAATGTCTTAGGCACGGTTGGCCTTTGCCTGCGTCAGAGCAAGGCGAGGAATGACCCGGAGGTCGTTCGGCGCGTAGCCTGGAGGCTGAAGGGGGACTAATCCTTAGCACATCCATAGACTCGGGCGCTAGGCCCAAGCCGTCACTTGCGCCCTGGGTCCAGCAGGACGCAAGTCGCCAAGCAGAGGCGGCGGACGCCCAAGCTGCCTAGGACTTATTTAGGGGAGACCATAGGGATCGCGCGCCCTACACACCACGGGGGTGACACCCTTTGTGAGGGAAGGGTTAAGCAGGACTTATGAGATTATCGGGTAAGGACGGCTCCTTAACAGCAGTGTGTTAGGAGCAAATCCTTACAGTTGGTTGCAAGCGTGCTAGTTAGACTATCTCCTGAGATGGTGCAACCTCCTGACAACAATGCGTTGGAGGGTGGCCTTTCAACAGCAACGTGTTAGAAGGCAAACTTTTCAATCACCGACGAGCATGTATTTGGAAACATACACACATTAACAGCATGTCCCTTAACAAGCGGCGTGTTAAGGAACTCTCTCGAAATCGTGGCCGCCCTTTACGGCGTGTTAAGGGACTATCATCAAATTATAGCGTAATTGCATATATAGAGGGATCGTGTCGGAATCTCATGTCTTCATTTCATTGAGCAAGATGGTGTTTACACTTTGATAGGTGCCACGGAGGGCATACAAGAGGGTTTCAAGCGTAAAACTTGCGAAGCTTGTCCGCATTCCATGCATGCTTCGGCTGCTTGTCATCCAGGGTAGCAAGTCAGTAAGCGCCTGATCCTAGGACTGAAGAGACGCGGTAGGGTCCTTCCCACTTGGGGTGAAGTTTCCCTTGAGCCGTCGGGTCGGTGACCCTTTTGAGGACGAGGTCGCCGAGAAGAAAAGCACGTTCCTTCACCCTGCTGTTGTAGAACCGGGCGGCCTCCTGCTTGTAAGCGGCATGCTTGAAGAGGGCTTGGTCGCGGATCTCCTCAATGAAATCCACCTCAATCCTGTGGTTGTCCTCATTTTGGGTGAAGCTAACAGGTGATGGCCCTGAGAGCATTTCCACTCGAAGGGAGCGGTGGTGGATTTCAGCAGGGAGGACAGCTTCTGCCCCGTACACGAGCGAGAACGGAGTTCTCCCAGTGGCACGACTAGTAGTTGTGCGTAATCCCCATAGGACGCTGAGGAGCTCCTCCGCCCATGTTCTCACTTGAGGGCACTTGCCTCGAGGCACGCCGTATGCCTTGCGTGAATTAGCCCATTAGCTCTTTCCACACTCGCTGGTTTTTGGGTGAGCCACCGATGCGAAGCAAAGGGTGGTCCCAATGGAGTCACAGAAATCCTCAAGGAGGAGGCATCAAACCGAGTCTTCGTTGTCCTTGTGAGTTCCTTGGGAACCCCGGCTTACACACAACATTCTTCCAAAAGAACTTCAGACGGAACAAGATGTGATGGAGGCCAAGGGTTCCGCCTCCACCCACTTGGTGAAGTAATCCACCGATACCACCACATGCTTGTAGCCCCCTTGCCGGTGGGAATGGCCCGAAGCGTGTCCATTCCCCATCGTGCAAACGCCAAGTGATCGGTATGGTGCAAAGAGGGCTAGCAGAGCGTTGTGGTTGTCGCCATCCTTGGCACCCCTTGCATGTCTTGAGGACGCCGAGGCATCTTGCACCATCGTGGGCCAATAGAAGCCTTGACGGAGGGCTTTGGTGCTGTTGCCCTTGGCGCAATGTGAGAGCCGCAGAGGCCCTCATGCACATCAAGGAGAAGAGAAATGCCTTCTTCTCTTGTGACACACTTGAGAAGGGCGGATGCTCAGCTTGTAAAGCTTTCCTTCAATGATCATGTAAGTCTTGGCTTTGGAGTGTAGCCTCTGTGCCATTATCGCATCCTCAGCTCTTCTTCTCCTCGCATGCACTTGATGATGGGAGTCATCCAGAGGGAGGAAGGACCAAGTTTCGTTGACCTCTGGGGTAGTTAAGGGATTAGCCACTTCTTCCATCGATGGCGTTTTAAAACTTCAAAGAAGACTTCGGAGGAAGGGGTTCACGAGAACTCTGCAGCACGAGCCAGCGGATGCTTTCGGTGATTATCTCCACGGGATCCGACGAGCTTCAAGTCCAAAGAAAGTGGCATTCCATCTTCCTTACTTTGTCCAAGTATTTGGCCATTTTTGATCGAGGCAGCGATATGTTTTATCCATCTGATTGACAACCAACTGGGAATCCCCTAAGATGAGAAGGTGTCGGACGCCCATGGCCTTAGCAAGGCGTAGACCCAAGAGTAATGCTTCATACTCGGCCACATTGTTTGTGGGGTTGAAGGATAAGTGGGCCGCGTACTCAAGTGCCTTCCCTTCCGGGCTTACTAAGACGACGCCTACACCCCCTCCTGCCAGACGCTTGGACCCATCGAAGTATAACGTCCAATGCTTGCTAGGGGTGTTTAGGGTGCTTGCTAGTGCTTCATGGCCGACTGGGGATGCAGTTCATTCAGCCACGAAATCGGCAAGGATCTGAGATTTGATAGAAGTCCTCCCCACGAGCTTGAGAGAGAAAGGTGCTAGCTCTGTGGCCCATTTTGCTATCCTTCCTGTGGCCTCTTTGTTCCTCATCACCTCATTAAGGGGGTAGCTTGTTGGAACAAGGATAGAATATCCAGTAAAGTAGTGACGAAGCTTTCTTGAAGCCATAAGCAGAGCATAGCATATTTTCTCTATTTCTGTGTACCTTGTCTTTGCTCCTGCCAGAGCTTCACTGACATAATATACCAGGTGTTGAATTCCTTCTTTTTCCTTGACTAGGACGACGCTCACCGTGACAGGAGTTGCAGCGAGGTATAGGAGTAGCACATCTCCTGGTCTTGGGCTTGTGAGGAGTGGAGGGGCTGCCAGGTAGGCTTTTAGGTTTTCGAAGGCCTTCTGGGCTTCATCGGTCCATAGGAAGCCTTCAAGCCTATGGAGAATCTTGAAGAAGGGGAGGCCCTTTTCTGCCGAACGTGACAGGAAACGTCCGAGGGTGGCCATGCGCCCCATGAGGTATTGGACGTCTTTGGTGGAGCGGGTGGTTCCATGTCAAGGATTGCTTGAATTTTTTTCGGATTGGCTTCGATCCCCATGAGAGACCAGAACCCTAGGAGCTTTCCTCCTTTACTCCAAAAGCACATTTTTCGGGTTTAGTTTGACACCGAACTTGTGAAGGTTGGCGAATGTCTCTTGGAGATCTTCAATATGCATTTAAGCTTGAATGCTCTTCTGACAAATCATCGACATAAACCTCCACATTGCGACCTAGCTGGTCCTTGAGGATGAGACAGACGAGACGTTGGAAAGTGGCTCCAGCATTCTTCAACCCAAAGGGCATGCGCAAGTAGCAGAAAGCGCCTACAGGGGTGATGAAGCTTGTTTTTTCCTCGTCTTCTTTCGCCATGTGGACTCGATGATATCCCGAGCGCATCTAAAAACTCATCAACTCACACCCAATGTGGAGTCAACGAGTTGGTCGATGCGCGGAGTGGGTAATGGTCCTTCGGACATGCTTTGTTGAGGTCGGTGAAGTCGATGCACATGCGCCACTTGCCGCTAGACTTTTTACCAAAACAGGATTAGCTAGCCATTCAGGATGCCAAACCTCCCGAATGAGGCCGGCCCTTGAGAGCTTGTCAATTTCATCTTTAATTGCCTGACACCGCTCTGAAGAGAGCTTCAGAAGCTTTTGCTTTCTATCGAGGGCATCCAGTCTCACCGCGAGGTGATTTGGATCACCTCCCGAGGATCTTGAAGCCATGTCCGACGGTGTCCAAGCGAACACGTCCAAGACTGGATTTTAAGAACTTCACGAGTTCTTTCTCCACTTCTCTTGGGAGATCGACTCGACTCTAAGAGACCGCTGGTCGCCTTGGCCAAAGAGTCGTGATTTGTTGTGAGTCCCCCTCGAGCGAGGCTTGAGACAAGATCTCCACGGGGATACACCCTGGCGTTCCTCGGTGAGAGAACCGAGCGTGCTCCTTCATGTGGCTCCTTAGTCTCGAGGAAGTTGATGTCGCCGAGTCGATTCTTAGCTTTGTGGTATAGGCGGCAAGCTAAGTCTTGATCGCCCCTCACAGAGATGACCCGCGAGGGCCTGGTATCTTTAAGCACGGGTAGTTTTGATGGACCGCCGCCAGCGGTGAGAGTTGCCCTTCCCATGATAGCATTGAATGGGGACTCGATGTCAACGACATCGAACCCGGCAACTTCGTCGCGGTGATTCTCCGTGTTCGAATGTCATGAGGAGCTCGATCCTCCCAAGGGGTTGAATGGATTTTCTGGTATGAAACGGTGAGAGGCCGTCGGATGGCGGCAGGATGCCATGATGATATCCTCCCGTGACTCCCACAGTTCCTTGGCGCCTTGCAGTCTGAGATATCTGCGAGCTTCCTCCGTCGACAAGGATGCGGGAGACCTCGCAATTGGATATTGTGGCAGTTAGTAAGAGGGCATCATCATGAGGGAACCTCAAGCCTTTTGCATCCTCGGCTGTGAAGCTAAGAGGAATGCTTGCCCACTTGGGAGGCACGCTTTGAGGGGCCACCCCTACGACATTGACCTCGTGAGGCGTCTCTTTATTTGGCGCTTTGACGCATGCCCGGAGGCTGAGCCCCCTATTATGACATTTACTTGTCTTTGCGGTGCTTGGAAGGGGAGCTCATGCTCGGCGTCCTGCAGATGTTGCTCGGGAGGTAGATCACCAGAGGCCTGTGCTGGGGGCGGTGGAATTGCCTGAAGAGGCATCGCCTCTGCAGCCGTGGGACGTGGTGGTGACCCGTGGCGCGGCTCGGGGCCGTGTTTGAGAAGCTTCGCTATTTCAGCGGCATACTGGCGGCACTCATTTGTATCATGCCCACGCATCTTGTGGTAGGCACACCAGCGTCCGTCTCCTTGATTCGGGTCGCCCCTTTTTTCATTGTGGCCTTCGCCAGGGCGCCCCTTCCAGTGGGCTTTAGGCCCCGATTCCTTCTTTGGTCCTCTGGTGGAGTTGCCCCCACGCTCCTACGGAGGTGTGTCGGTCATGACGAGGATTTTGGAGTCGCATCTGCCACCGGGTTGATCCCTCCAGTCCTTGTCCCTCTTTCCGGAGGAGCCTTTTGACCTCCTCCCTGGGGAGACACTTTCGTCCTGCGGGCGAAGTCCTTTCTTGGCCAGGTCATCTTCCTCTCCCCGGGCGTATTTTTCTACGACCTCGAAGAGCTCATGGGTCGTCCTCGGGGATCTTCATAAGTCTTGGGTTGAGTTCTCCGGAGCAGCCCTTCTTTGCAAGCATTGATGACCGTTGAGTGCAGGGCATCGCCACTTGGCTTCTCACTTTAGAGAAGCGTTTAGAAATTCTCTTGTGGATTCACCCTTTTGTTGCTTGACAAGAAGAGTCTGGTTGGGGAGCATAGGGCGCTTATAGCTTCCTTGGAAATTTGCTTTGAACTCTTCCCTCGGTGGTCCCAAGAATAGATGGAGCCTTTCTTTTGGTTGAAGAACTAGGGCGTGCCATTCCAAAAGGAACAAGGGAGGCGGTTGTACATCTCTACTTCTCCACCTCCCGGCCGAATCGCCGTGGAGTATACTTCAAAATTGTATGGGGTCGAGTCCCCATCGTAAGGCCCGAGGTTAAATTTGGCGGAACTTGATCGGAAAGGAGTTCCTGCAGATGTCTCTTGTGAGAGATTCCATCTCAGACGCCTTGTCCTTCTTCTTGTGTGGTGATGGTGATCATGGCGGTGTGACAACGGCGGTGGCGGGCTCTCTGAGCTAGAAGACCTAGATGCCCGTGGTGACGATGGTGGTGCAAGCGCATTAGCGAGTTGGGCGCCAGCGCCGATTTTCAACTTGATCTGGCCGGGAGATTAGTGATTCAGCATTCATTTCGTCGTGGCAGTGGTGACCGCGCTCCCCAGCGGATCCGAGTGGTGGCACGGGAACATGCCTAGTGCCTGTAGAGTACATGCTCTTCTGACCGCCTTGGCCATGACCTCTTTGGTGTGAATCCTCACTGCCTTGACGAGTGCACTTGGGCCATGACGGGTGGAATGGTCCTTCACTTTGAAGGTCTTGGAGAGGGGCACCGGGGAGCAACTTTGGCCTCACGGGCTCCCTAGTCGCCCGGCCATGTAACACCTTGAGGATGGAGCCCGGCACTTCTCGGGGAGCCGACTCACCATCTCGGGTGGGCGCATTTGCCCAGTGGAGGAGCTTGGAGGGAGGTCGCGGGCCTGCGTTCGAGGGGTATGAACTCGGGCCTCTGAGGTGGGGCGACAGGATGAATTGCAATGGAAAGGGTGAGCTCCTCCCATCCGAGTTTAGTGCGTGCATTGGCGATGGGAGCCCGCTCATCACCGCGTGGGCGAGTGGAGGGAGGTTGTGAGATGCCCTTGGCGCCTCCTCCAGGAAAAATCCATGTGATGGTCAAGGGCTACTTGAAGGCTGGCGGTCTTTGGGGCGGGGAGACATCTTGAGGGCCATTGGGAGTGCGATCGTGGCCATCATGTAGTCCACCACCGCCTTGCGGTTGCCTCCACCATTGCTTTGCAATTAGCGCGTCGAGCCCCCGGGAGGCGGTGGATGGCCACGGAGCTTCAGCAACATTTGAACCTCTTGCCTTGGGCGGACACGCGTCGGTGGTGCAATGGAGGTGGGGATGTCTGGCAGCAGGGAATCGCGGGGACGTTGTCTGTCCCGGGATGAATAGCTCCGATCTCCGAAGATAACCCATGCCTTGGGCTTCTTCGGGGAACGGACCGGTCGTCCGCGGGCTCCCTATGCTCTGAAGTGAGAGGAGGCCTCGCGGACTTGGAGTACTTCTTGGTAGGAGCCATAGCCTTCTGTTGATCAGCTACGATCCCCACGGTCGGTGCCAATGTTGAGGGTGTGAAAACCAAACGTGAGTGGGAGGGTGGACGATGGCCGTGCTACGGGCCTTCGTCCACGAGAGCGTACGTAACACGAGGATTTATACAGGTTTGGGGGTCCGAGAAGACCGCCCTACTCCTGTCGGTGGCCTGCGGGGGTTCGAGAATCCCTCCCGAAGGCTCACCTAGTGACTTGCTTGTATGTATTGCTTAAGAGCTCTCCCCCTCTAAGGAGGGATGCAAAGGGGTATTTATAGGCTCCCAAGCCTGCACAAAAGACCAACATACCCCTTGGGGGTTGACTATTCTAAGGATACAATCAGGGGGTATTACTGTCTTTTACGAGTACAAACGAGAGATACAGATAGTCTTTGCTAGGTGATTACACTGTCAGACCCGACTAGTCGGTATTTACCCTAAGGAGCGGGTCCCACTGCCAAGGGGATAGAATATTCCTCCAACAATATGAAATCATCAAGACATGTGAAGAGAAGACTGAAGTCTGTCAGGAAAATGAGAAACTCTGAAGTAATAGCTTTGGATTATATTGATGAGGAATAAAACCTCTATGTATTAATTTAAATACATAAAAAGACCATACGTCTTCATGGTCGTAACCCCTAAGGCTAACGACCTCACTAGTCGTAAGGATTCCGGAGGTTACACGATGGGTACCCTGGTCGGACTAGATTCCGACCAGGTGGCTGCTCGGAAATGCTATGAACAGGTACCATTAACCGTATGATGAATGGAACACGTGCTAAACGTTCCATAACTTACGATGACATACAAGACTCTGACGATAAACCACCTCGCGGTTAAATGTCTCACAAATACTTAACCGCAAGGCAGTTAGCACATTGTTAACTACCTTAAACCTCCGACCAGTTGTAACGCTTCATCAAGGACGCCTTTCCCAGGAGTAACTGCCGTCCCTTCGAGAGTTATTTAATGGTGAAGCGCAGAAGACGAAGGGAGAGACACAACAGCGAACAACAGAAGGCAACACAGAAGCCGAAGCAGTAGTATTCAATACATTCAGTGTAATTGGAGATAGTCCCTAGTCAAGTCTTGTAAACCCAGTTCATATAAATAAAGAGCAGCCCCCATTCTCTTCCAGAATACTCTACGTCATTTTCCTCCTTTTATTTTCATAAGATAGGCGATTTGATCGTCGACAGCTGGCGCTGTCCGTGGGGAAGAAGATGTAAGTTTCTTGAAAAAACTTTTCGCTCACACAAATTCTCACCCAAGTTCCGACAATCGTTAATGTGAATATGCCCGGAGTCTGGGATGAGGAGAATTGGTTCGACTTGGTGGACTATGACAACCTCGACATGGAAGGATGGATTCGTGCCATGGAGGAAAATGGCAGATCATCCTCATCTTCCTCCTCCGCCGGCTCGCACGTCGCTGACGATAGCGAGATCGACCGGATGGACGAGGATCGGTGGTGCAATCAGAGGAACCAGCCATTTCGATCAGTTCGGAATGTCAGGGGATCTCTTCAAGCCCGGCCTTTCCGACCGGCAAAACAGGTGAAGAAATTTCAGCACCTTCACTCGAAAATCGCTATACCCTCGATGAAATCATGGCTGAAAGATACTCTCCTACGGCTTCTGGCAATTCCAGGAGTCAACCGACATCTGGTAACGGTGTCGATGAAGCCTCCACTGGTCATAGACCACGTGGGGATAATCACACTCAGCATACGATCGGCAGTACGCCGAATCAGGATGAGGAGACCTCAGGAGGTGCTCATCTCCGACCGCTCTCCGTCGTGGAAACTTCGGGCAGAAGCGCTGATAAGCTCTCCATTAGTTACGATGGAAGCTCATCAGAAGATCGATGCTGGAGGCACGAAGTCAACGCGACAAGTATGCCACTGCTAGCGAAGCAATCGAGTGGTGCGAAGCCATTGATCGGAAAGACAAGATTCCTCAGCCCGACCTGGACAAACCAGAGAAAAAGAACAAGAAGTCTCTCAAGAAGAAGAAGAACCGCAGATCCGACGACAAGGAGGTCCTAGCCATTCTGATAAATTCATGAAGGGCAAAAGGACTACTGCCGGTCGGGGCAAGACAAAAACTCGACCGAAGGATTCGAGAAAAAGAAGAAGTGGTGTCCACTTCACGGTGACGTGGCATGATCTACGCTTTGCCGAGTTTGGCAAAAAAGCTGGAAGATTATTATGCAGGTGAAGGACCATTTCCCGCAATACCAGAACCCGGAGAAACGAGCTCCAAAAAGGATAAGGATGGCGACGAAGAGATGGAGTACCAGGATCCCCAACATACAGTCAACATGATTTTTGGAGGATCTTCTTCATACGAATCCAAACGTCATCTGAAAGCCGTGGAGCGGGAGGTCAACCTCGTCGAATCTCCGAACACTATCAAGCAATCGAAGTGGTCGGACCTGCTCGCAAGGTTCTGGTCGGGGCAAGGCTCGATCCTAAATAGGAAGAGTCGCTCGTCTCCTTCCTCCGAGCAAATCGGGGCGATTACCGGCAAAGGCGTCCGATATGCCCGGAGTCCCCCGGGAGGTGATCGAGCACAGGCTAGCTCTCCAACCTGATAAAAAACCGATCAAGCAGAAGCTGCGGCATTTTGCACCTGATCGGAAGGAAGCAATCCAGTCAGAGATTGACAAGCTTCTCAAAATTGGATTCATTCGTGAAGTCAACCACCCTCAGTGGCTCACCAACCCTGTAATGGTTAGGAAGAATAATGGGAAATGGCGAATGTGTATCGACTTTACGATCTTAATAAAGCTTGTCCGAAGGGCGATTTTCCCCCTTCCACGCATTGATCAAGCTGGTAGATTCTACCTCAGGTGCGAATTACTAAGTTTTTAGATGCGTATTTAGGGTACCACCAGATTAGTATGTGTAAAGAGGATGAGGAGAAAACTTCCTTCATCACTACATATGGCACTTACTGTTATGTTAAGATGCCATTTGGTTTCAAAAACGCTGGTGCAACTTTTCAAATGTTGATGCAAAAAACCTTTAGCCCACAAATAGGTCGGAATTTAGAAGCTTACGTTGATGATCTGGTCGTAAAGACCACCAACGCTAGCAACCACATCTCGACTTACAAGAAACTTTCAAAGAAACACGAGAAGGCATAACCTCAAGTTGAATCCAGGAAAAGTGTGTGTTTAGGAGTTTCGCTGAAAAATTGCTTGGTTTCCTAGTCTCGGCTAGAGGTATCGAAGCGAATCCGAGAAAGATAGCGACCATTGACCGATCACGACCTCCGACCACGAAGAAGGAAGTCCAAAACTAACCTTTGTATGGCGTTGCTAAGTCGTTTCATAGCAAGGTTAGGAGAAAAAGGGTTACCTTTCTTTAAACTTCTCAGGAAACATGGGAGTTTTGAATGGACTAAAGAGGCAAAGCGATGCCTTTGAAGAACTTAAAAAGTACCTTACAAGTGCCGGTTTTAGTCTCTCGAAACCGGGAGAAACACCGCTAATGTGCGTGGCGGCAACTCCACAAAGCGATGGCGGTGTCATTGGTCGTGAAAGGATAACATCAACATCCGCTTTATTACATAAGCGAGGTCTTACATGGACCAAAGGAAAGATAACCACAGTACAAAAGTTGCTCTATGGTCTCCTTATGTCTTCAAGGAAGCTAAGGCATTACTTCGAGCCCACAAAGTGGTCGCGTTATCGACAGGATATCCCTTGGTCAAGTCCTTGAAACGAGGGAATCATCGTGGCGAATAGCAAAATGGGCAGTTGAACTAGGGCATTACTTTCAGGCCCACAAAATGGTGTACCTAGTCGTATAACCACAGATAATGGTGCCCAGTTCACTAGCAGTCAATTTCAAGAATTCTGCGATGAACTTGGTGTAAAAGTTCATTTTGCTACTGTCGCTCATCCGCAGAGCAATGGAGCAGTTGAGCGAGCCAATGGTATCATTATGCAAGGGATCGAACGCCGAGTATTCGACCAGTTAATCAAACGGTCAGGAGCTTGGGTTCAAGAACTCCCGTCTATATTATGGGCCGTTCGAACCACGACCAGTCGTGCGACAGGTGAAACACCATTCTTTTTGGTTTACAGGGCTGAAGCCATGCTTCCTCCAGAACTCAAAATTGGCTCTGCTCGAATTGATCGCTTTAACGAAAACGATCAGAATGAACGAAGACTCGACAACATTAATTTCCTTGAAGAACGACGAAATCAAGCCCTTGTACAATCAGCAGTCTACCAACAAGCCATGCGAAGGTACCATAGTCGTAAGGTGCACCTCATGACCTTCTTTGTAGGTGATTTGGTTCTCGAGAAAAATTGAGCCGTGCAAATCGCAATAAACTTTCCCCAAGTGGGAAGGTCCTTACATTGTGGTCGAAGTTGCAGACTGTGTTCCGTCTGTTGGCTATGTCTGATGGGCAAATTTTGTCAAATTCTTGGAACATTGATCAATTGCGTAAGTTCTATGTTTAATTATTGTTTACTTTCTTTCATTTCTTTCAATTTCAATAAAATCATTTACGCTCTAAAAATAATAATAATAATAATAAGTAACATTGCTTATATATATATATATATATATATATATATATATATATATATATATATATATATATATATATATATATATATATATACCTATAAATTCGTTCATGGTTGTTAATTTAAAGCTGGTTGGAGAAGACAATTTTTTCTCCGATATCCTTTCTAAGGATCTCTATTACTCTCGGCAGCGACTTTTAAGTCATCGCCATTTTGTCCTAGTCGTGAGCATTTTGTCATGCGCGACAACATTCTTTTCTTAATGAAATATATGAGTAATCGAGCATCGTACAAATAACTTTCCATCTTGAGCGAAATGCCTAAGATTATGAAGGTTATATTTTATTTTTTCAAGATTACCTTTCTGCTCTTGTCGCTCTTGGTGGGACACGGAAAGCCTCCTAGTCGAAGTCTCTCCTTTTACATGCGTGGTCACCTTGCCTAATGGAAAGAGCTTCCTAGCGACGGTCCTTTTCTTACGATCCTCGCTACCAGTCGGATAGAGAGTTTGAACACGTTTCGAGAATATGATATGTGAATTCAGATCTAAAGCATTCCTTCCAACCAGACTTTAGGATAATAGATATAAACAAATTTCACTTATAATTTGCTGCATTCATTTTTGCATTTCTCCTTATGTCACAAAACAAGGTCTCTTATCCAACCATATATAACTTTTGATTGGTATTTCGATCATGGCAAACAAGGATCTATAACTAAGCGAAGTCATAAGTCGTTTCGACCACAATGATTTCCTAGTATTGAGTACGATCGGTTTTGACTTCATATCGGCACATACCTTCAAAATTATGGTTTCAATTTTTATTATTCTCTTTCTTGGCTACACGCTTGTATAGTAAAGTTCTTCTACTATAAAGCAATCGAGAACTAGGAGGTGTGTGAGAATTTAAAATAGTCAAGCAGGATAAAACAACGGCATTGTTAAATGACATAAAAGGTAAGTTTACACATATTCGATATTCTTACACTTTTTTGCGAGTCTACTCTAGAAATATTCCCGGACTAATTCTTTGCTTGATGGGGATCCGACCTCCATTTCCTCTACTACTTTATCTCCAAGTGGCTTGAGTTCTTCCATGAACTTAGTTGCCTCCTCGGTAGGCGATTGAAGTCATCTTCAACAACTTGGAAATCAATAGAGGGGTCGGAAGCTTTCAGTTTTGCCAAAGCAAAACTAACTCGATTAGCAACGCCTGTTTTCATGGCCTGGGCATAGTTCTTCCGAGTAGCCTTGAGCAGATTGTTAAGATCCTCTAGAAGTTGACCAAAATAGTTCATTTTCTCTACTGAATCTCTTAAGGTAGGCAGGCTTGATCCTGATCCCATGTCAAAGATCATCTTGTTCAAAAATATAGTCTTTTCATCTAAACTTTGAACAAGAGCTGCCTCCTTGTCTTGCTCAAATTTCAGAGTTTTCTCTACTCTGTCCAAAACTTGTTTTTGCTCTGCAAAAGTAAAACAGGTGATAAGCAAGAAAATAATTGGAGGAAAATAATAAGTCAAGATTACAACCTATTACCTTCAATTTTCTTGTTAAGGTCTTCCTTGCTGGTCGTAGCCTCGGCGATCGACCGGTCCTTAGCTTTGATTTCTTCTTCAAGCAGAGCCGTCTTGGCTTTCTCAGTCAGGATCTTTTCTTTTATTTTTTCCAAATCTATCAAATACGATAAGGGAGAATAATTAGCAAAGGGCGAAGCATTGAAGAAAGAAAAAGCTAAGAGGAAAGTTCTTACTTTCTAATTCGGAGTGTTTCTGCTCCAAGTCTTTAATCCGCTGGGTCAGTCCTCCGACCACAGCAAAGTTCTCGACCATATGCTATTCAAATAGCATTTTCCTCTTTAAAAATTCTCTTTAAAAGACTTTTTAAGAGAGATTATGAAACTGGTCGTAGATACTTACCCGGATTGCCAAATCATTGTATCCACCAAAAATGGAATCATGATACATTTTAATTTGATGGTCCGATATCTTTCCCCATGCCTCGTCAAGCTCCTTATCCTCGATGAATCGGGGGCGAAAAGGGAACTTGTCAGGTTGAGGAGAATTACCAACAATGGTCAGAACCTGTTGAGAGCCTTTAGGGGCATCTACCTCCGCAGAAGGAGCTAGAACCACCAATGGTTCCAACTCAACTGTTGGCCTTGGCCTTTGCTTGGGGGCTTCTCCAACCACTCTTTCCTCGGGAACTTTATCACGGAAGTAGTGCGCTCATGGACCTCTTCAAGTATTGGGTCCTTAGAAGGAATGCAGTGGGAAGCGACCGAACGCCAGAAGGACCTATGCCAAGCAAATAAGGGAAGTTAAAAAAGGAGAGAGGCATCAAATCATCAAGAAGTTATTAAAGGTATGCGCTTATACGACCACTTTCATTTGAGCGTACCTAGTTAATTTCCGGGATTTGACTTTGAAACGCGGAAGAGTAAAATCTGACCGCCTCCTTCCTTTTCTTTTCTTACGGCCTTCTTTGGTTACGATCCGCGCAGATTGGCCAAATCTGTTGCATTATCCAACAGAATATCGGATGCGATATTCTCGATCAGCTCGTCAAAAGTTACGTCCTTGATGATCTGGTCGGACGGAGTGGTTTCATCAGCCTCCATACCAGTTGTTCCAGCAACAACTATCCGTTAAATCAACGGCCGTGCAGGGTTAACAACCTCCATAGTCGTATGCCGGTGGCCTTCAGCCTTCTCCACCTAAACCAACAAATGAATTTGGTTAGGTGATGAAATATTTTATCTAAACTATATATATATTTCTTTTGAAATGTTCTGTTACCTCGGGAGATTCATCCTCTTCCAGTGCATCTGGGCAAGAGTCGGTTGGAACAACGGTGGGATGTTTAGCCTCACCAGTGTGTGTAATTCGCAACCCGACTAGCTATAAAAACAGAGCATGATCAAAAACCTGATCGGAGAATATATATGTATACATGATAAAAGAGATTTTTTACCTTAAGCCTTGTTGTTCTCTCTTCAACAGAGGCTATGGCCAAGATCTCGAAATCCGGCCTTTTCTCAGACTCCCTGCCTGATCGGCTTAATCCTTTCTCTAACTTCCTCGGGAAAGAGCTTCAAAGAAGAGAGAAAATAAGACATTAACATGTTTTAAGGTAATACATTAATCAAATGAAAATACTGGTCGGAGTTATCTCAAAGACTTACCACCTCCTGAGATAGCTTCATCACGACCAATGGACCAGATCAGGGAGTGAGTCCGAAGCTTTAATGGGCTGATTTGACGCTTAGTGAAATCCCTCACCACATGCCAAGAGGTCAAGCCCTTGACTCGCAGGTCGTAGATGGCATCCACCCATCGCCCGACCGCTCCTGTCTTCTCCACGGTCTTTCTCCATTTGGGATTTTCCGTTGCTCTCATCCTGGCGAAATAGAGGTCGTCTTCCTCAGAATCAGTCATATAGAACCAGTTCTTCTTCCATGACGACCACGAGGATTTTGAGTACATATGAATGTACTCATCGGCCTTTCCGTCGTGAAGGCACAATGTACATTCCCCGGGAGTCTCCGTGGTTCTCCCCATCACCATTCGGTAAAAATACCTGAAGAGCCTCAAACTTGGAGGCAATCCCAGGTATGCTTCACACAAATATGTGAAGATGCTGATGTTGGCGATGGAATTTGGGGCCAAATTCACTAATTCCACTCAGTAGAATTCAAGAACACGGAGAAGAAATTTGTGTCTGAAGCAATCTCAGCCCACATTCGATGTAGGCGAGGAAAGCAGAATTTCCTCATCTTCGCGACTTGGGAAATGCTCTCCAAATGCCGATCTCCATCTGATCAAATTCTTGTCCGGAAGCATCCCGATCTTCTCCAAAGCTTCAAGCTTTTTCTTGCTCAACTCCGACGGCAACCACTTTGTGATTTGCTCGACATGATGAAAATCCTTAGGATGAGCGAGAACTTCGCAGGAGATTTTGTGGTCGGAAGAACAAGAAAGAAAGGACGAAGATTTTTATGCGGGTAAAAGAGATCGAGAAAGGAGAATCTGGAAGCATAAAGAATCCAAAAGGTCTAGCGATGGGGATTTTTAGCCTCGGGTCTTTCAATTCGATCGGAGGATATCCACAAAAGTCCGAGCGGCAAAAAGCTTCTTTTTCGCCCAACGGACAGAGAAACTCTTCGGTTCCCAAGGCAAGTTCTCAACTTTAAAATGAACACAAAACCACCTCGGATGTCACCACATTAAATGGTGGTCTGCCCGATATGAATTCATCGGGAGAAGCCGTTCACACGACCTGTTCATTTAAAGTTCGGGGGCTAGCTGACGAGGATTAAAACCTCTATGTATTAATTTAAATACATAAAAAGACCATACGTCTTCATGGTCGTAACCCCTAAGGCTAACGATCTCATTGGTCGTAAGGATTCCAGAGGTTACACGACGGGTACCCTGGTCGGACTAGATTTCGATCAGGTGGCTGCTCGGAAATGCTATGAACAGGTACCATTAACCGTATGATGAATGCAGCACGTGCTAAACGTTCCATAACTTACGATGACATACAAGACTCTGACGATAAACCACCTTGCGGTTAAATGTCTCACAAATACTTAATCGCAAGGCAGTTAGCACATTGTTAACTACCTTAAACCTCCGACCAGTTGTAACGCTTTATCAAGGACGCCTTTCCCAGGAGTAACTGTCGTCCCTTCGGGAGTTATTTAATGGTGAAGTCACGAGAAGGCGAAGGAGAGACACAACGGCGAACAACGAAGGCAACACGAAGCGAAGCGGTAGTATTCAATACATTGAGTGTAATTGGAGATAGTCCCTAGTCAAGTCTTATAAACCCAGTTCATATAAATAAAGAGCAGCCCCCATTCTCTTCCAGAATACTCTACGTCATTTTCCTCCTTTTATTTTCTATCTAAAGGGTACTATGAGCTATGGCATTTATTATCTGGGTATCCGAGTCTTTGGAGGGTTATAGCGATTCAAACCGGATATCGATCTTCGATGAGATTAAAGCCACAAGTGGATATGTCTTCTTACTTGGAGGTGGTATTTGTTTCATGGAAGTCTTGCAAGCGAGACCATCTTAACGAGGTCAACAATGGAAGCGAACTCACGGCATTGAATCGCCCATCTTGGAAGCAAGAATGGCCGTGAGCTCTTGATGGATTTGCGGTGGTTGAAAAACCCGACAGGCTATTACGATGAATTGTGACAATCGATTGTGATTGTCAAGGTGAAACGATTCTAAGGATAATATGAAATCATCAAGGCATGTGAAGAGAAGACCAAGTCTGTTAGGAAAATGAGAAACTCCGAGTAATAGCTTTGGATTATATCCAAGCGACTAAGAATCTGGCGAGATCCTTCACAAAGGGTTTATCACGAAATGTGATAGACAATGCATCAAGGAGATGGGTTTGAGACCCACGTGAGTTATACCATAGTGGTAACCCATCCTATGTGATCGGAGATCCCGTGAAGTAGGATTGGCGAAACAAGCTATTGGTTAACTGAGAGGAGAGTACCTTTATAGACCCACTCCATTGGAGATGCAATTCTCTCCTAAATCTGTATAGCAGGTTGATTTTTATCTTAATGTGTTCTGTGGCTTGTTAAAGCAAAGATGTTGTCCTACAGAGCAATCTTGAAAGAACACACCTATATGAGCTCGACTGCTAGTCACAGTCTATGAAATAGGGTAATTTCTAGAAAGCTCATGAATAGGCCAGGAGTATGACTTATATGCTCCAATCATGGGATGCTGGCGACCTAGTATCGATTAAGGACTTAAGTGAAACTTATTCACACAAAAGCTGTCAATTCAAGGCTTAGTCCATTGTGCGGTTGTGGAGAAGTGTAGCCATTCAGTGGATGTTCAACTTTAACGGTCTCCATCAAAACTTGGTATATTAAAACAATCTTGTGGATCAAGACATTTGACATGTGCCCTTGAGATCTGGTGGGGATTGTTGGAATTAATATGGGCTAGGCCCAAATATTATATTCTAATTAATTCCTAGTAAATCTCAAAGGCCCATGTGCAAGTGCTAAAATGTTTAGTCCCATATGGAGGGATTAAGGGAGTGACACCGGTTTAAAAGGTGGGCGTGGTAGCCCTCTTGTGGAATTGGAAAGAGACAACACACGCCGCTCGCTCGCCTCGCCGAGCCGAGCCGTCTGCCGTCGCCGCCGTCGTGTGCGTGTGCGTGTCGGGTCAAGGCGGCGCGATTTTCTTTATCTATTCAAAAATCGAAACCTGCGACATTGAGGGTGTTGTTGGTCTCTCGTCTCTTCGTTTTTGCCATTAAAAAGAACAGAGTGCTGGTCCTTGATGTTGACCTTTAGTCTTCTAGTGACTGTTGGCCTTTGGACTACTGGCAACTGTCCTTGATGATGACTGATGGTCTTTGGTCTTCTGGTGACCTTTGGGCTCTCTGTCTTTTGGCCATATAAGGAGACCGAGAAGCTGGCTCGTCAAGTTTTTCTACTTCCTGTCTGAATTCCAGTCTTTGTTCTTTGTCTTGGCGATCTCCATCCGGCCAGCGTGTCTGGCACGCCGAGAAGCGAGCCTCCGGAACCTCGTCCTTGAAGGCTTGCACGAGCGAGGACGAATAAAGTTTTTGGAGAGCGTTCGCGCGACTGCTCGCTGCTACGTCTACATCAACTGCGCGACTACAACCTTCTGCTACGTTCTACACCAACTGCACGACTACTACTACTATGTCATGACGAACGACGTCCTCGTCAAGAATACTGCTGCATCTTCTTCTTCTACAGAATCTGGGTATGCCTATATCTCTCTTATTACTTGGTTTGCTCTACTATTTGTTGTTGTGATGAACGCTGAGATAAATATGCTAGTTTCTGTCTTTCTAGAAATTAGTATGCCTATAGTGTTCATACATACCTGCTTTCTGTTTGTGAAAATAGCCAGAGTATTTTCCATGTTTTATCTAGCTTATTTCTGGATTAAAGTAATTCGAAAAATACTTATGTATTCAACAAGTTTCAGGTTCCAAAAATTGGAACTTCGAGTTTCAAACGTGAGTTTCAACCAAGTTTTAGACAAAAAAAATATATATATTAGAAGATGTAAAACAAGTTTAAGCATGTTTCAATCGAGTTC
This sequence comes from Phyllostachys edulis, assembly GCA_036346405.1. Lineage (NCBI taxonomy): Eukaryota > Viridiplantae > Streptophyta > Magnoliopsida > Poales > Poaceae > Phyllostachys > Phyllostachys edulis. Next base: position 30,492,961 of record CM070553.1, on the reverse strand, counting down.
AAAAAAATTGAGAGCTCAGGCAAGTTACATAAGAAATCAAGAAAGTTTCACCTAAGTTTCAGATAGGTTTCATCGGGTCTAGCCTAGTGACACCAAAAAGTGTCCGCCGAAGTCCCGCTTCCGTATGTGCAACCACGCCCTGTCTCAGAGCGCGATTGTGCCTTTTGTCGGGCCCGTCGCGGGGCATGTGCGCCCGTCGCCGTGTCCCACGATCTGTCGTAGAAGTGGAAGATGGTCGACGACGTCGCTCGCCTTCCCGTACTCCACCGAGCTCACCCGCAGCTGCCGCTTTTGCTAGCCGTGCTCCTGTGTGGTCGGCGCTGGCCTTCTCGCGCACCGCCGAGCTCCCTTGTAGCCGCCACTCCTCCACGATCTCTGCCTTTTGCACGTTGCCGAGATTGTGTTGATACTTCGAGTTTCAAACGTGAGTCATGGCGTGGATGGTGTGAATCTTGAGCATTCAATCGGTTGATCGGACGAACCAAACATATACCGTTGTTTCTGCCTCGACGAGTTCAGTAATCCTCAATTAACTAATTATCTATAGTATTAAATATGGATAATGGTATTCTTAAATAGCTCACGAAGATACCTCTGGTTGTTAGTATCTACAACGACTAGGGGTGGAAAAAAAACGCGTTAGTGGGGCTCGTTGGCTCGATTCAAAATTGGTCTAATTAGGCTCGTTAATTGGTTAAACATTGAAATGGGTCGATTTTGAATGATTGGATTTCTCTCTCGCTCGGTTCGGCTCGACTCGTTAGCTCAGTTTTAAAAATACTTCTAAACTATAAATAAAATTATATTAAATCAAATTGGGTCAATTTTGGAAAAATCTCGTTAAGATGAGTACCTGGCTCGATATCCACCCCTAATTACGACCACCTTATGGTCGTAAGGTCTGCTACGACCAGATTTACTTGTGACCACCCTATAGTTGATAAAACTTGCATACAGGTGGACCTTATCAACTGGGACTCTGTACACTACACCCGTTCATGCGTGGTGGTTAATACACGTGCAGTTTATCCCTGATATAACCACATATAGTTCTCTTTGTCTCTAGCATAACCGTATGGCAAACATGCATGAGGATGTATCTCTGACAGCAACCGTAACCAATCTGCGGATTCAAGCAACCATCAAGATGCCTTCTGACACACAGCAACTGCCACCCCTTTAGAGGCTTTATAAGGGGCAATGTCGGTAAATAGAGAGGGGGTTTCAAGATATAGAGAAGCCATTGGACTTAGTTTTGGTGGCTTGTTTCACTATGTAAACTTATTCAATACAAGAACACTCTTGTGACAATACTATAGTTTCTCGAGTGTCTAAAAAAGATTTGAACCTGTCTAAAAAAACCCATGTATCTTGTATGATCTCGAGTGTCGTGTTCTCAATATTTATGTCTTTGTAACATCCCAATTTTTCGAGTCTTAAAAATCTTTTGATTAGTTATTAGTTGAAAATTCACCCTTTGAGTTTTATTTGACTTTTAATTAAAACTTAACATGGACTTTGGATATCAAAACAATTTAACATGATAAATATTAACGTCAACTATTGTCAAAATTATTTTATTTGGATTCTATGAGCTTGGATATATTTTCTAGAATTTTTTCAAGTTTATTTGCTATTTTCTATTTGCTATTTTATTTTTTAGGATTTTCTAAATTAGAAAAGGTATTTAAAATCTCATAACAGTCTCCGGGACGAATCTCTAGCTCTGGCCCATTCCTATTCCTTTAGCTTTGGCACATCTCATGACCCAATCCTTTTTCCGACAAATGACCCGCCACATGGCTGTTCACACTCCATCACGTTGGCGTGTGGCGAAATTAAAACCTTTATGTATTAATTTAAATACATAAAAGACCATACGTCTTCATGGTCGTAACCCCTAAGGCTAACGACCTCTTTGGTCGAAGGATTCGAGAGGTTACACGATGGGTACCTGGTCGGATGGGTTCCACCGGTAGGTACTTCGAAATGCTATGAGCAGACACCATTAATCAGTATGATGAATGGAACACGTATAAACGTTCCATACCTTACGATGATATACAAGACTCGACGATAAACCACCTTACGGTTAAGTGTCTCACAAATACTTAACCGCAAGGCGATTAGCACATTGTTAACTACCTTAAACCTCCGACCGGTTGTAGCGTTTCATCGGGGCGTCTTCTCCAGAGTATGCGCCATCTCTTGAGAGTTATTTAATGATGGAGCGAGAAGCGAGGACACGAGAGACACACAACGACAAACAATGTAAAGCAACACGAAGCGAAGCGGTAGTATTCAATACATTGGTGTAGTTGGAGATAGTCCCTAGTCAAGTCTTGTAATCGGTTCATATTAATAAAAGCGGCCCCATTCTCTTCGGGATACTCCACGTCATTTTCCTCCTTTTATTTTTATAAGATCGGCGATTCGATCATCGGCAATTTGGCGCCGTCCGTGGGGAAGAAGACGTAAGTTACCTGAAGAAACTTTTTGCTCATACAAATCCTCACCCAAGTTCGTGCAATCGCTAATGCGAATATGCCCGGGGTTTGGAATGAGGAGAATTGGTTCGACTTGGCAGACTACGCCAACCTCGATATGGAAGGATGCATCCGTGCCATGGAGGAAAATGGCAGATCATCCTCCTCTTCATCCTCCTTACTCGCCGTCGCCGACGATAGCGAGATCGGCCGGATGGGCGAGGATCGCCACCGTTACGGTGCTGTCGAAGAACCGATTATTCGATCAGCTCGGAATGTCAGGGGATCTCTTCAAGCCCGGCCTTTCCAACCGGTAAAACAGGTGAAGAAATTTCAACGCCACCACTCAAAAATCTCTATACCCTCGATGAAATCATGGCTGAAAGATATTCTCCTACGGCTTCTGGCAATTCCAGGAGTCAACCGACATCTGGTAACGGTGTCGATGAAGCCTCCACTGGTCATAGGCCGTGTGAGGATGATCACGCTCAGCATACGATCGGCAGTACGCCGAATCAAGCTGAGGAGACCTCAGGAGGTGCTCATTTCCGACCGCTCACCGTCGTGGAAACTTCTAGTAGAAACACTGATAAGCTCTCCATTAGTTACGATGGAAGCTCATCAGAAGATCGATGCTGGAGGCATGAAGTCAACGCTATCGGAGATGAAAATCAAGATGCCCTGCACGGTTCTACATTCTCTACCACGCCATCACGTGTTGTTAGAGATGATCCGAGCCGTCAGGCACCAACTTCCGGAGGCCACGGAACTGATCGATGTCCATCAACTAATTCGCCTAGCGTTGCCCCACCTAGAATAGTTGATAGGGCAGATCAAATCCGAGGGTCGGGAGAGGGTTCAGGTCTGCGTACACCTACGACCAGTCTAAACCCCCCAAGACTTTCGGTAACTGTACAAAACTTGCGACGTGTTCAAGATATGTTAAATAATTCTGATCCTGCCTTAGCGGGAACTCCAGGTTTTGTACAGCTTTTAGGTCAAGTATCGAAATTGTCCAACAGACCATGCGGCGCCGCGAGGCATATCTCGGGAACAAAGGGTTTGAGGAGTCAAACTATGACTTCATCCCAACGTTCCTCCCTCAGCAGGGGACAGCATGGTCATACTCGGGAACAGTCGATACCAAGGCTTCCTCGACGATTCCGACCAAGGAGTCACGAGGGGAGAAGGTTATTTTATGAAACCACTCCCCCATCACGTCGAGAAGAACCATCGCTTGGACTTGACGATCTTCAGTATCGTCTAAAAAGTAGGCGGTCGAAGACATCATACCAATGTCCACGGCCGGATCGGCTGCCGGAGTTCAGCGTTCGATCTTAGGAACCGGTCTCCGGCCGATTACAATTCGGCACCTTCCCAGAGAAGGCGCCATGAATCAATCACAGGTTGTCGAGCCTTCTCTGCAGGGCTCCAAGCTGTGCGTTGGCCTAACCGGTTCCGATCGGCCAATTTGGACAAGTTTAATGGAACTCAAAATCCATTGGAATTTCTTCGAATCTATACCACCGCCATCAGAGCTGCTGGTGGCGATGAAAATGTGATGGCCAACTATCTGCCCACCGTGCTCGAAGGGTCTGCCCGGTCGTGGTTGTTGAACCAACTGGACGGAACGATCTATACTTGGGAGCAACTCTGTGACCTTCTAATTGCAAATTTCAAAAATGCGTCGACATACAGAAAGGAGGATGATCTCCACCGAATCGGTAGGGCTCGATGAGACTCTCGTCAATACATCAAGAGGTTGACCGGTACACAACTCTAAACCCGAGTCGCGAGTCATCGATTATTCGGGCTTTCAAAACAGTTCGAGAAATCGGCGGTTTCACGGAGGACATAGCAATGAACCCCCAAGAACAACCGTTGAGCTTTTTGACATGGACGACAAGTATGCCACGCTAAGCGAAGCAATCGAGTGGTCTGAAGCCATTGATCGGAAAGACAAGATTCCTCGGCCGGCTGGACAAAACCGAGAAAAGAACAAGAAGTCTCTCAAGAAGAAGAAGAACCGCAGAACTGGCGACAAGGAGGTCCTAGCCATTCTGATAAATTCATGAAAGGTAAGAAGAACTACGGTCGGGGCAAGGCGAAAGCTCGGCCAGAAGGATTCGAGAAAAAAGAAGAAGTGGTGTCCACTTCACCAGCAGGCAGGGCATGATCTACGCACATGTCGAGTCTGGCAAAATAATCTGGAGGATTATTATGCAGGTGAAGGACCATTTCCCGCAATACAAGAACCCAGAGAAACGAGCTCCAAAAAGGACATGGATGGCGACGAAGAGATGGAGTACCAGGATCCCCAACATACAGTCAACATGATTTTTGGAGGATCTTCTTCATACGAATCCAAACGTCATCTGAAAGCCATGGAGCGGGAAGTCAACCTCGTCGAATCTCCGAACACTATCAAGCAATCGAAGTGGTCGGACATCGCAATTTCCTTCAGCAAGGACGACTGCCCCATTCCTTCGACTCGACCAGGTAGGTTCCCTATTGTTGTTGAACCAACCATTAATAATTGTAGGGTTAATCGAGTTCTAGTAGATGGAGGTAGTTCTTTGAATATATTATTTTTGGGAGCTTTAGAAAAAATGTAGGTCCCCATGTCAAAGGTGAAACCAGTGAAATATGCTTTTCATGGCATAGTTCCTGGCTCCACCGCTAAGCCGATAGGGCAAGTTTCCTTACCAGTTACGTTCGGAAGACCCGATAACTTTCGAATGGAAAAAATTTCGTTTGATGTGGTAAACTTTGAATCCGCATACAACGGGATTCTTGGTCGACCGGCATTAGCAAAGTTCTTGATAGTCACGCATTACGGTTATCAAAGTTTAAAAATACCGGGGCCGAAGGGAGTCATCACTATTCGGGGTGATCGTAAAATGTCTTACGCATGTGACCGAAAATGCTTAGAACTGGTCGATGAACTCCCGACCAGAGAGGCTAATCCATCTGCCATGCAGGTCAAGCACTCAAGACCAAAGATGACACCCAAACCCTCCGACCAGTCAAAAGAGGTATCCCTCGACAAAGGCACTTCTCCGGACAGCGTCACTACAGGCGAAGATCTTTGGCCCACCGCCGCAAGGTTACGGTGAGCAAGACTCGATCCTAAATAGGAAGAGTCGCTCGTCTCCTTCCTCCGAGCAAATCGGGGCGTATTAAGCAGCAGCGTCCGGTATGCCGAGTCCCCGAGGTGATCGAGCACAGGCTAGCTCTCGGCGATAAGAAACCGATCAAGCGAAGCTGCGGCGTTTTGCTTTGATCGGAAGGAGGCAATCGATCGAGATTGACAACCTTCTCAAAGTGGATTCATCCATGAAGTCAACCACCCTCGGTGGCTCGCCAACCTGTAATGGTTAGGAAGAATAATGGGAAATAGCGAATGTGTATCGACTTCACAGATCTTAATAAAGCTTGTCAGAAGGGCGATTTATTTCCTTCCACGCATTGATCAAGTGGTAGATTCTACCTCAGGGTGCGAATTACTAAGTTTTTAGATGCGTATTCGAGGTACCACCAGTTGGTATGTGTAAAGAGGATGAGGAGAAAACTTCCTTCATCACTCCATATGCCACTTATTGTTATATTAAGATGCCATTTGGTCTCAAAAACGCTGGTGCAACTTTTCAAAGGTTGATGCAAAAAAACCTTTAGTCAACAAATAGGTCAGAATCTAGAAGCTTACGTTGATGATCTGGTCGTAAAGACCACCAACGCTAGCAATCACATCTCTGACTTACAAGAAACTTTCAGCAACTTGAGAAGGCATAACCTCAAGTTGAATCCGGAAAAGTGTGTGTTCGGAGTTTCTGCTGGAAAATTGCTTGGTTTCCTAGTCTCGGCTAGAGGTATTGAAGCAAATCCGGTAAAGATAGCGACCATCGACCGGATCGACCTCCGATCACGAAGAAGGAAGTCCAAAACTAACCGGTCAGTATGGCGCTAAGTCGTTTCATAGCAAGGTTAGGAGAAAAGGGTTACCTTTCTTTAAACTTCTTCGGAAACATGGGAGTTTTGAATGGACTAGAGAAGCAAGCGATGCCTTTGAAGAACTTAAAAGTACCTTGCAAGTGCCCGGTTTTAGTCTCTCTCGAGACCGGAGAAACTCTTGCTAATGTGCGTGGCGACAACACCACAAGCGATGAGTGGTGTCTTGGTCGTGAAAGGATAACATCCAACGACCGGTTTATTACGTAACAAGGTCTTACATGGACCAAAGGAAAGATACCCACAGTACAAAAGTTACTCTATGGTCTCCTTATGTCTTCAAGGAAACTAAGGCACTACTTTCGAGCCCACAAAGTGGTCGCACCGACTAGACATCCCTTGGTCAAGTCCTTGAAGCGAGGAATCATCGGGACGAATAGCAAAATGGGCGGTTGAGCTAGGGCGTTCGATCTCCATTTCATTTCACGAACAGCGATAAAGTCGAGCGATGAGCGAAATTCATTGCGAATGGACAAACCCCGAACCCACCCAAGGGCCCGCGTCAACACCACCACGAGTGGACAATGTACTTTGACGGTTCTTTGATATTAAAAGGGTCGGGTTGGAGTGATCTGATATCCCTCTTGGCGAACACATCAAATCGCTATCGGTTAAATTTTCGCCACAAATAATATGGCGAATATGAAGGTTCTTGGCGGGACTCGAGCGGCTCGTTAAGCTCGGGAGATGATTACTAGTGGCGATTCTCAAGCGGTAGTGAATCAAGTTGGGAAAGAGTATCAATGCTCAAGTACCAAGATATCATCTTATCTGGCGGAATACGAAAACTCGAAAAGCACTTCTTCGGTTTCGGATCAACATATTCCTAGAAAGGAAAACTTTCTAGCGCACCGCTTGGCACGGATGGCCTCCACGAGGTCAACCGTCACCTTCAAGTTTTTCTCGAGCAACTCGATTCACCCTCGGTAGTCGAGCCTTCCGAGAACATACATGATTCTTCTGGTCGAACAAACCAATCAAAGGAACATGGATGCTCTGTGTCGTTGACGGTTGGCGCATCACGATCAAGGTAGAGATTGGATGACATCGATCTACAATTATCTTGACATGACATAATTAGGAAGATGATGTAGAGGTCGATCGATAGCACGAAAAGCCAAATCATACACTCTAATCGAGCGTACCTTGTACAAGCGAGGATCTCATGGAGTGTTGATGAGATGCATATCTCAAGCGGATGGCATTAAGTTCTTGATCAAATCCATGAAGGAGCATGGAGCACATCATTCCTCTGAGAACACCGGTCGGTAAAGCCTTCAGACAAGGATACTACTGGCCAACTGCCCTTCATGATGCAAAAGAACTTGTGACGAAGTGCGTACAATGTCAGTTTCATAGCAGACAAGTACATCAGCCGGCACAAGCCTTACAAACAATTCCTCTTTCTTGGCCTTTTGCAACCTGGGGACTGGACATTCTAGGACCTTTCCCAAGAGCACCCGGGGGCTTCGAATTCCTTTTCGTCATGATTGACAAGTTTACAAAATGGATCGAGGCCGAGCCGGTTGTTAAAATAACAACTGAGGCCGCTAAGAGATTCCTCATGAAAAATGTGATCACACGATTTGGTGTACCTTGTCGTATAATCACAGATAATGGCGCCCAGTTCTCTAGCAGTCAATTTCAAGAATTCTGCGATGAACTTGGTGTAAAAGTTCATTTGCTACATTGCTCATCCACGAGCAATGGAGCGATTAAGCGAGCCAATAGTATCATTATGCAAGGGATCAAACACCGAGTATTCGACCGATTAATCAAGCGGTCGGGAGCTTGGGTTCAAGAACTCCCGTCAGTATTATGGGCGTTCGAACCCACGACGATCGTCGCGACCGGTGAAACACCATCCTTTTTAGTTTACTGGTGAAGCCATGCTTCCTCGTAACTCAAAATTGGCTCTGCTCGAATTGATCGCTTTAACGAAAACGATCAGAATGAACGAAGACTCGACGACGTCGATTTCCTTGAAGAAAGACGAAACCAAGCCCTTCTACGATCAGCAGTCTACCAACAAACCATGCGAAGGTACCACAGTCGTAAGGTGCAACCTCCCAGCCTTGCTGTAGGTGATCTGGTTCTCAGAAAAATTGAGCCGTGCAAATCGCAATAAACTTTCCCCCAAGTGGGAAGGTCCTTACTGCGTGGTCGAAGTAACTTGAGCTGTGTTCCGTCTGTTGGCTATGTCTGATGGGCAAGTTTTATCAAATTCTTAGAACATTGATCAATTGTGTAAGTTCTATGTTTAATTATTATTTGCTTTCTTTCATTTCTTTCAATTTCAATAAATTCATTTATTATCTAAAAAATAATAATAAGTAACCTTGCTTATATATATATATATATATATATACCTATAGTTTGGTCGTTCATGATTGTTAATTTCAACTGGTCGGAGAAGGCAATTTTCTCTCCGATATCCTTTCAAAGGATCTCTATTACTCCATGGCAACGACTTCTAAGTCATACGCCGTATTTGTCCTAGTCGTGAGCATTTTTTCCACACGTGACAAAAATTCTTTTCTTAAGGGAATACCTGAGTAATCAGAGCATCGTACAAATAACTTTCCATACTGAATGATATGCCTAAGATTATGAAAGTTGTATTTCATTATTTCAAGATTCTGCTCTGCTCTTGTCTAGCTACTGGTCGGGACACGGAAAGCCTCCTAGTCGAAGTCTCTCCTTTTTCGCACGTGGTCCTGCCCACTAGAAGGGGCTTCCTAGCGACGGTTCTTTTCTTACGATCCTCGCTACTAGTCGAATAAAGAGTTTTGAACACATTTCGCGACATATGATATATGATTTCAGATCTAAAGCATTCCTTCCGACCAGACTTTAGGATAATAGATATAAACAAAGTTCACTTATAAGTTGTTGCATTCATTTTTTTTTGCATTTCTCCTTATGTCAAATAACAAAGTCTCTTATCCAACCATATATAACTTTTGATTGGTATTTCGATCATGACAAACAAAGATCTATAACTAAGCGAGTCATAAGCTGGTTCCGACCACAATGATTTCCTAGTATTACTACGATCAGTTTTGACTTCATATCGGCACATACTTTCAAAATGATGGTTTCGACTTTCATTCTCTTTCTTGGCTACCTGCTTGTATAGTAAAGTTCTCCTACTATAAAACAGTCGGGGGCTAGGAGGTGTGTGAGAATTCAAAAAAAAGAGTCAAACAGGATAAAACAAAGGCATTGTTAATGACATAAAAGGTAAGTCTTACACATATTCAATATTTTTACACTTTTTTCAGCAGTCTACTCTAGAAATATTCCCAGACTAATTACTGCTTGATGGGGATCCGACCTCCATCTCCTCTACTACTTTATCTCCGAGTGGCTTGAGTTCTTCCATGAACTTGGTTGCCTCTCAGGTGGGCAGTTGAAGTTATCTTCAACAACTTGGAAATCAATGGAGGGGTCGAAAGCTTTCAGTTTTGCCAAAGAAAAACTAACTCCACTAGCAACGCTGCTTTCATGGCTCGGGCATAGTTCTTAGAGTAGTCTTGAGCAGAGTATTAAGATCCTCTAGAAGTTGACCAAAGTAGTTCATTTTCTCTACTGGATCTCTTAAGGTAGGCAGGCTTGATCCTGATCCCATATCAAAGATCATTTTGTTCAAAAATACAGTCTTTTCATCTAGACTTTGAACGAGGGCCGCCTCCTTGTCTTGCTCTAATTTCAGAGTCTTTTCTACTCTCTTCAAAACTTGTTTTTGCTCTGCAAGAGTAAAACAGGTAATAAGCACAAAAATAATTGGAGGAAGATAATAAGTCAAGTTTACATCCTATTACCTTCAATTTCTTGTTAAGGTCTTCCTTGCTGGTCGTAGCCTCGGCGATCGACCGGTCCTTTGCTTTGATTTCTTCTTCAAGCAGAGCTGTCTTGGCTTTCTCAGCTAGGATCTCTTCTTTTATTTTCTCCAAATCTATCAAATACGATAAGGGAGAATAATTAGCAAAGGGCGAAGCATTGAAGAAAGAAAAAGGCTAAGGGAAAGTTTTACTTTCCAATTGAGTGTTTCGCTCCAAGTCTTTAATCCATTGGGTGGATCCTCGGACCACAAACAAAGTTCTCGACCATATGCTGTTCGAATGACATTTTCCTCTTTAAAAATTCTCTTTAAAAGACTTTTTAGGAGAGATTATGAAACTAGTCGTTGATACTTACTCGGATCGCCAAATCATTATATCCACCAAATATGGAATCAGGATGCATTTTGATTTGATGATCCGATATCTTTCCCCATGCCTCGTCAAGCTCCTTATCCTCGATGAATCGAGGGCGAAAAGGGAACTTGTCAGGTTGAGGAGAATTACCAACAATGGTCGGAACCTGTTGAGGGCCTTTAGGGGCATCTACCTCCGCGGAAGGAGTTAGAACCACCAATGGTTCCAACTCAGCTGTTGGCCCTGACGCTTGCTCGGGGGCTTTTCCGACCACCCTTTCCTCAGGAACTTTATCCTAGGAAGTGGTCTTCTCATGGACCTCTTCAAGTACCGGGTCCTCAGAAGGAATCTGGTCGGAAACGACCGGAACGCCAGAGAATCTATACCAAGCAAAAAAGGGAAGTTAAAAAAAAGAGGGGTACCAAATCATCAAGAAATTATTAAAGGTATGCGCTTATACGACCACTTTCATTTGAGCATACCTAGTTAATTTCTGGGATTTGACTTTAAAACACGGAAGAGTAAAATCTGTACCGTCGTCCTTCCTTTTCTTTTCTTCGACCTTTGGTTGCGAACCGCAGGATTGGCCAAGTCTGTTGCATTATCCAATGAGAATGTCGGAGCGATGTTCTCGATCGGCTCGTCAAAAGTTCGTCCTTGATAAATGCTGTTTGGGCGGAATGGTTTCACTGACCTCCAAACCGGTTGTTCGATAACAACCGCTATGCGGTAAATCAACGATCGGTGCAGGGTCGGCAACTTCAGTAGTCGCGCACCGGTGGCCTTCAGCCTTCTCCACCTAAACCAACAAACGAATTGGTTGGAACAACGGTGGGATGTTTAGCCTCACCAGTTTGTGTGATTCGCAACCTGACCAGCTACAAAAAACAGGGCATAATCAAAAATCTGATTGGAGAATATATATATGCATGATAAAAGAGATTTTTTACCTTAAGCCTTGTTGCTCTCTCTTCAGCAGGGGCTATGGCCAAAATCTCAGGAAATCCAGCCTTTTCTCCAAGCTCCCCTGCACAGATCAGCCTGATCCTTTCTCTAATTTCCTCAGGGGAAAGAGCTTCAAGAGAAGAGAGAAAAATAAGACATAAACATGTTTTAAGTAGTACATTAATCAAATGAAAATACTGGTCGGAGTTATCTCAAAGACTTACCACCTCCTGAGATAGCTTCATCCCGACCAATGGACCAAATCAAGGAGTGAGTCCGAAGCTTTAATGGGCTAATTTGGCGCTTAGTGAAATCCCTCACCACGTGCCAAGAGGTCAAGCCCTTGACTCGCAGGTCGTAGATGGCATCCACCCATCGTCCGACCACTCCTGTCTTCTCCACGGTCTTTCTCCATTTGGGATTTTCAATTGCTCTCATCTCGGCGAAGTAAAGGCCATCATCCCTCGTAACCGTCATATAGAACTAATTCTTTTTCCATGACGACCACGAGGATTTCGAGTACATATGAATGTACTCATTGGCCTTCCCGTCGTGAAGACGCAATGTACATTCCCCATGAGTATCCGTGGTTTTCCCCATTACCATTCGGTAGAAATACCTGAAGAGTCTCAAACTCGGAGGCAATCCCAGGTATGCTTCACACAAATATGTGAAGATGCTGATGTTGGCGATGGAATTTGGAGCCAAATTCACCAATTCCACCCCGTAAAATTCAAGAACAAGGAGAAGGAATTTGTGTACCGGCAATCTCAGCCCACATTCGATGTAGGCAAGGAAAATAGGAATTTCCTCATCTTCGCGACTTGGGAAATGCTCTCCAAATGCCGATCTCCATCTGATCAAATTCTTGTCCGGAAGCATCCCAATCTTCTCCAAAGCTTCAAGCTTTTTCTTGCTCAAATCTGACGGCAACCACTTTGTGATTTGCTCCGACATGATGAAAATCCTTGAGGATGAGTAGAACTCGCAGGAGATTTTTGTGGTCGGAAGAACAAGAAAAAAAGGACGAAGATTTTTTATCTGGGTAAAAGAGATCAGAAAGGGGGATCTGGAAGCATAAAGAATCCAAAAGGTTTAGCGATGGAGATTTTATAGCCTCGGGTCTTTCAAATTACGATCGGAGGTTATCCATAAAAGTCTGAATGGCAAAAAGCTTCTTTTTCGCCCAACGGACAGAGAAACTCTTCAGTTCCCAAGGCAAGTTCTCAACTTTAAAATGAACACAAACCACCTCGGATGTCACGACATTAAATGGTGGTCTGCTCGATACGAATTCATCGGGAGAAGGCGTTCACACGACCTGTTCATTTAAAGTTCGGGGGCTAGCTGACGAGGATTAAAACCTTTATGTATTAATTTAAATACATAAAAGACCATACGTCTTCATGGTCGTAACCCCTAAGGCTAACGACCTCACTGGTCGTAAGGATTCCAGAGGTTACACGATGGGTACCACTGGTCGGATCGGGTTCACCAGTAGTCGCCGAAATGCTATGAACAGGCACCATTAACCGTATGATGAATGGAACACGTGCGAAACGTTCCATACCTTACGATGATATACAAGACTCTGACGATAAACCACCTTACGGTTAAGTGTCTCACAAATACTTAACCGCAAGGCAGTTAGCACATTGTTAACTACCTTAAACCTCGGACCAGTTGTAGCGTTTCATCAGGGACGTCTTCTCCAGGAGTAACTGCCACCTCTTCAGGAGTTATTTAATAATGGAACGTAGAAGATGAGGACACAGAGACACACAACAGCGAACAACAGAAGGCAACACAGAAGCCGAAGCAGTAGTATTCAATACATTCAGTGTAATTGGAGATAGTCCCTAGTCAAGTCTTGTAATCCCAGTTCATATTAATAAAGAGCAGCCCCTATTCTCTTCCAGGATACTCCACGTCATTTTCCTCCTTTTATTTTCATAAGATCGGCGATTCGATCGTCGACAGCGTGGGCCCGCGCCTTCGTTCCTCTGCTAGTTGGGCCGTGTACGCCTTCGTCTCTGAGTCTTCTTCCTCATGCGTAGCTGCTGCTCTGTCCGCCATTGAAGCTTCTCAAGCTCCGTCCGACAACGGGACTTCTCCAACTAAATCGTATCTAGAAAACGCTTAGAATCTTATCTCCTTGTTTTCCACATCCATTTCGGTTGAAATTGTATCCCGAATCATATCGTATCTCCTAAAATACCAAATTCGATTTCATGTTTATCTCGGACTTGATTTGGGGATTTATTATCCCGGCATGCCTGAGCCCCTATAAATAGCCCCTTAGGATCACCAGTGCCTCCACACCCCAAAAGCCCCACCCACATCTACTCCGGAGCCCTAGCGCTGCTGCCGCGATTTGAACAACTAGGGTTTCTCCTCGAAGATTGATTTCTTCGATTCCGCCGCCGCCGTTGAAGCCCTACCTCCGTGGACCACACCATCATCGTCACCATCACACGGGCCACCTTCAACGACCACCACACCGCCGGAACATCGCCGGAGCCTCCGTCTGACAAAAACCCGAAGCCTCCACTACTTAACGCTCGCCGCCGGCTAGTCCAGTCGTCCCCGACCATCAGTAAGGGTACCATCGAGTTCGCAATAACCCCAGCTATCTAGTGGTATCACCCATCGCCGGCGAAGCGCCGCCGAACGCCGTCGACCATCGGGTCCAGAGCCTTGCTGCCGTTGATCTGACGTGTCCGACCACGTGCACAACCACATCAGCACCCTCGCTTGCATGTCATTCCACGTGTGGCTGACTCAGCACCATGCGTACGCTTGCGTGGCAGTCCGCAAAACCCCAGATCTCAAGGCTCGATGGATCCAGTTCATCGTGAGCCGTGTCACTGCCATGTGGGTCCCACATGTCATATTTTATTTTAATTTCTTTCTCAGCCAAAATTCCAGGGCTGACGTCAGTCGACGTCATATTCCAATTTTTTCTGTAGGAAAATAATTCGGAAATTCCAATAATTCCAATTTAAGTTATTTCTTTAGATTTTGAACTTCTAAAGACCATATCTTCTTTATCCGAACTCTGATTGAGCCCATTCAAATTTCTAATTCAAGCTCTATTTATCTGAGATTTTTATTTAATTTTTGGAGTTTATTTTATCTCTGTTATTTATTTATTTTGTTTATTTGCTTCGTTTGCAAGTAGACGTTGATACTTCAAGGAACTTTGAAGAAGAAGGAGTGCCTCAAGATTAAGACCACTACTTAGATCTATTGCAAGGCAAGTTATACCTTTGATCATATTGAACCTAGTTTTCATAAGCTAATTTGATTCAAATTATTGCATTTTATTTTAAGTATTTCTTTAAATGCTTTTGGGTGTAGTGATTAATCCTAATTGTTATATCCACCTTGTCTATTGTTATGTCATAATCTTTTGTCATTCTAGATTGGTTCATTATTTAGTTAGTAATATCGTAGCACCAACGTGGGTTGGTTAGATACGAGTAGATTGCTTAGCCATGCCACGAGTTATCATTTCATGTGAGTTACAGTTATGAATTTGACTAAGCGATTATGGAACTTTGTGATAAAACTGTGTGTACTATGTGTTATTACTTTGTGATAACATGTGTTGCACTTTACCAACAGGGTGGAAAAGGATTTAGACTGAGGCAAGTGGTGGGTACTAAGTGATATGGTGGAGCTTTGTGAATGGGAATGATAATCTTTGTTGCATAGTTAGAATTTGAAAGTCTTGTCTTGGTCAGTTAAGGACTTAACTTTGTACGCTATTGAACTGGGCCTTTCGTATAATCACATGCCTGATGGGACGGGTCTAACTTAGTAGGTTATGGAGTCTCGACATTGACTACTCATGTTGTACGTTAGGTGCTCAGTGATGGGTGGAGGTGTGTACTACTAGATAGGTCACATCGCGGGACGGTTCGCCGCTTCCCTGTCCAACGGTGTGTGTTAGGCTAACTTTCTCCGTGGGTTGGCATTGGCGGTAAAGCACATTGGGAGTATCAATGTTTGAGATGGAGTTTCTGGAAGGTTTTGTTATGATTAGTGCTAGCTACACTGGTTATATCGTGTGGGTAAAGTGTACAACCTCTGCAGAGTGTTAATCAACCTATTTGAATAGCTGCGTCCGCGGTCATGGACATGCTCAGGGATTTCACACGAGGGTTAGATTTTCATAAAACACTTGGGAAGGGAGTTGTGTGATCTAAGTCATATGGCTGTGTGAATAATTTGATTAGACTTTGTGTTCCTTGTGAAAACAACTGTTAAATTAATATTATCTATTTGTTTTTACATTGTGTTTTAATCTATTATTCATATTCAAATTGCAAATGTTGCATTTCTGCAAAAGAACCATAGAAACCATTCCTTTGGAGTAAGCAACCATATATACATTGCATTCTGTGGTATGACTTGCGAGTACAGTTGTGTACTCATGCTTGCTATAATCAATCAACAGAAGTGGAGGAGTCTTCGCCCGCTTTTGAGGAGGAATTCTACGAAGGTGCTGATCGTTAGGTCTTGATCCTAGTCAGTTGTCTGTGGCAAATTGATGGGATTCTGCTGAAGTTTATTTTGTTCCGCTGCTGCTTATTTCACTTTTGCCAGCCCTGCGAGGCTTAATAAATATAAACTCGACCTTAAGGTCACAACAGTTATTTATTATTTAAGTTACTCGTTTAGTCTATATTTCGTCTTATGTGGATCGATATTCATCTATGTTGACACTGTGTGCACTAACGTGATCCTGGACTAATACATTATACACAGAGAGTTCAAAATTGTATTTTTGGGTCCTGAGAGTCTTTAAGGTCCATAATAAATCATCGACATGCCTAAGACACTATACAATACAATAGTTTTTTTTCTCAAATAATTCCAGGTCCGATAAAGTTTCATTTGATGCAACCCTTTCAAATAAATAAAAAAAGGTCTCATTTTATGAAGCCATACAAAGTATAGTAGCTTATAGTAGTACCTAGTAATAAAAAACGGCTAACTAATTTTCTATAGAGTGGCTAAGTAAATGATAAAGTCAAACTAAACTCTAGAAATACGTGAACCATCACTTATGAATGGGTCCATAATATTTAAAAAATGAGAAAGAACGGATTAAAAAAATAACAGAGGGTGTCGTCAAACACTCCATCTACTCGGGCTCGAATCCGAATGGCTACCTTCTTTCTTAAGTGAAATCCTGGCCAATTTTTTTTTAAAAAGTGTGCTATTGTCCAAGGATCCAACACATACTTCCATTTTATTGCTGCTACATTCGGCTGTATACGGTAGTACAATCTACAGCTCAGAACTACACATCATATACGGCTACGCACATCAATACACTTACAATATAAATTTCACAGTAAAACTATGCACGAATCATAAACACTTAATGACGTAAACCTCACAGTCGCTCAAACGGACCACATGGCCAGGGGTGTCACAGTAACTGCTGATCGAGTAGCCACTGCACCCTAGCCATAGCCAGCCTGCTTCATGGCCTCACGGGCCACTCGAATGGTCCAGGCGATGTCACACTCGCAAGTCGCAAAACCCTACCGCAACTCCACCTTTATAATTTCCGGGTTTTCGCGTTATCGCACGGTGTTGGAGTGTCATTAATTAACAGCGCGTGGAGCCGTGGAAACAGGTACACGAACCCCACATCCTGCCTTCCTCAACGATTGGTCCACGCGCCACGCCGGCCGGCCATACGCTTCTTCTCCATCACGGCGCGGCGCGGTCACTCTCCTTATGCAGTGACTACCCACGACGAGTCGTCATTAGCTACGGAAAACCACAGAAGCAGCAGCCGCCCCCGCCTTGTTTTCTCCAGAAGGAAAAGTACCAGCGCGCGCGCTGACGTACGTAGATGTCGCGATTACGGCAGATATCACGGTCGGGCCGCCATGGTCGCACGCGCACACACGCGGCTGTCGTTTTACCGCATCGCTGGAACGTTGGTCGGCGGGGAAGAAGGTTCTGGACGTCGTGGTTTCCACGTCGGCCTTGAGCCCTTGACGTCGTGCCGAAGGCGCGCGCCTGCCTCACTGGCTTTTGCCGGCCGTCCACGCGAACGTATCTCGCTGGATTTGCTTATCGGATGGATTAGCTGGAGGTTATCTCTGGATACCCCGCCGTCAGATGGAGTACGTAGATGTCCGGGGTCAAAAGTTGCCGCCGCTGCTGGCCTCTTGTTCGCGCGCGAGCCCTGCGTCTTGATCGGGTCAAGTCAAAGGCTCTATGCATGCCTTGATTTCTTAATTAGGACGGTGTTGCTCTTGGTAACAATTCAGATTAATTTAACTTTATGGCGCGCGCTGCATCACCGGTCCGAAGCTTGTAAAAGTTGCCCACTTGTTACGAGTAACTTTGGAGGTCAAACGGTACTTTATTGCCGGCTACTGTTCGTCATCCGGCGCGGCCGGTTGTTTATTTTCGCCGGAGAGCGCTGTTCGACGTACGTGATGGAGTCATTGTTGTAGTACTGTGGAATTCGGCACGGGCAACTGTTAATTTTGGCCAGCGCTATCTGAGGTGAATGTACGGTTGCCTACACATGTTGCTATCCGCTTGCCACTCTCTCTGTAGTTTTGGCCCTAAATGGTACTGTTGGCGCTGTTATTAACGGAACTGCCCACCTATGGACTGTAATGCCAAAAAATAGTACAACGGACGTGCCAGGGGCTAACACGCGTCCAAATCCGTGCCTTCCGCGCCCAGATTTCTTCTCCACCACACATTTGGCGTCCGGACAAGCTTGTCAGTGCGATCGGCGCACAACGCCGACTCCGCTGGTCCCCCTACCACGGACACGTCAGGGTCGCACACTTGGCGACCGGACAACGACAATATCATGCCACCATGGCACGACAGAGGCGGTTCGGGAAGAGGGGGGAGCAGACTCGTCCACATGGCGCCAGGTGTGCAGCCCTGACGCGTCCATGGCAAGGGGGACCGGTGGAGTCGACGCCGTGCACTGGTCACACAGACAAGATTGTCCGGGCGCCAGATGAGCGGTAGCAGCCACGTGGTGGGACGAGATGAGTCTAGACACCAAATGTGC
This sequence comes from Phyllostachys edulis, assembly GCA_036346405.1. Lineage (NCBI taxonomy): Eukaryota > Viridiplantae > Streptophyta > Magnoliopsida > Poales > Poaceae > Phyllostachys > Phyllostachys edulis. Next base: position 30,474,254 of record CM070553.1, on the reverse strand, counting down.
GGTGGAGATAAAATCTAAGCGCGGGAGACACGGTTTTGAACGCATGTTAGCCCTCGGCACGTTCGTTGTGCTATTTTTTGGGCATTACAGCCTGTGATCGGCCCATTCCGTTAATAATGGTGTCAACAATACTATTTAGGCCAAAAACTCCTTTCTACCGGGCAAGAAAATACAGGACTGTTGATTAGGTCCTTGGTTCGGTATTTGTTTCTGTCCTGACTCTGCTTTGTTGTCTTTCGAACCTGAACTCGCCCATATGCTGAGTAAGTATTTGGTTCAAGGTGAACTTCATGTGCAAACTAAACCTGCTAGTGGATGCAAAATGTGACCCGATCACGATCCAACTAGTTGCAAAAAGAAAATGATTGTTTTGTCGCTGTTCTCACGAACAAGTGTGGTGTTAGATTGAGTTGTATTGTCTAGCAGAGAAAATGAGGCCAACCGAGCAAAGCCAAATTTTTGGCATAGCCAAAATCTGAGCAAAACCAAATATTGGCAAAATAAATTGTTTAGACCATGACCAAAATAAATTTTGGCATTACTGAAATTTTGATGAACAATTTCTTCACCATCGGATTGCCCGTACCCAATTTCATAGGTATTACCGAATTTTGGTATAAAACCAAACAACAACTAATTTTTGTTGACATTACCAATTTTTGATTTGGTTTGCAAGAGTAGCAAATCAAACAGGGCAATGGTATCAACCTCTTCAAAGTGGAAATTAGCACATAGGCACAATTTGCGGTTACAGTCTTGGGCTGTGCGGCGTGGCCGAATCTGTTGTAGGAACGAAGTTACAAAAGATCTTTTGAATGGTTTGGCAAATCAAATTTATCATTCCTAAAAAATATTAAATTTATCATATTCTGTTTCTTTTCTGGTAACTACTTTCCGTATCTTCTTTTGCTATCTATATCACAATTATCTCACTGTGCAACACGGTTTATAAAAATAAAGTAGCCAAATAAGAATATGTTCAAAAGCGGGTTAACCAAACAAGATTATCGTAATCCACTAACGACCATGTCAATAAGTGTGTGAGGAAGGAGGTAATTAACATGTATATTACAATATGTACATTCCCTTGGTTGACAAAGTAGGGACTATTCCGTGACACAAAATGCAATCAAGGTAAGGGCATGGAGCCAGCCACCAGCCATGGAGCCTGCAAAGCACAAGCTTAGAAGCTTTCCAACCCTTAACCCGGCCTGCAGAAGCAGAGGGCTTGGAAGCGATCCGATCAAACCAACCGACCCCCTCAACTGCCAGACCCAAGCCGAGTCATCAAACCCATCCATCCAATCCATCCCAGCCGCCCATGTACCACGATCCAACGGTCAACAATTCACGACATTTTCCTTCGAACCATCTCACCACAAAAATAAGAGAAGGAAAGCAATAAACAAAGAACGTGATGGGTAACCATCACATCACGGCCCACACAGGTCAGGAGGATTCCTTCCATGTTCCAACCCCGTCACAGCTCTCGCACAACTCAACGCGCCAAACGTCTCACTCGTCGTATATATACACAGCTCCTCTCACCTTCCCCTTCCATAGTTCCATATCAATCATTCATTCACTCGCTCGTTCAATCGTTGCCTTCAGATTGCAGCAATGGCTAGCGCAAGAAACGCGGCGGCAGTTGCGTCGCCTTCTTCGTCCTACTCCTCGTCGGCGCCCGACGGGGAGATTCTCCGGTCCCTGCACCGCCTGGCGTGGGACCTGTCCGCCGCCGAGGCGCCGGCGCCGTTCTTGCGGGCTGTGTTCGCGTCCGTGTCGAGGCGGGCGAAGCTTCTCGTCGCGGTGTTCGATGACATTATGCATTGTGGGGGATTGCCGCGGTCGGCGTCGCTGTGCCTGCGCGAGGTGCTCCTGGTTCTTCAGCGGTTCAAGGCCGTCGTGGCCGACTGCTCGGCGCGCAGCCGCATGCGCCTGCTGCTGCAGTCGGACGAGGTGGCCTCGCGGGTGCGGGAGCTGCAGCACGACCTGGCGACGCTGCTCGACCTCCTCCCCGTGTCCGAGCTCGGGCTCGCCGACGACGTGGCGGATCTCCTCGCCCTCGCGTCGCGCCAGTGCCGGCGCCGCTCGCAGGCGGCCGCGGCGGAGCAGGAGCTCAAGGCGAGCGTGCTGGCGCTGATCCAAGAAGTCGAGCGGGAGATCGTGCCGGAGCGGGAGAGGCTGGAGGGAATCCTCGAGGAGGTGGGCATCAACGACCCGGCAAGCTGCAGCGACGAGATCGAGATCTTGGAGCGGGAGATCGGCGACCGCGTGGCGGAGAGGTGGACGTCGGCCATGATTGCCCTCGTCGGCCTCCTCCGATACGCCAAGTGCGTCCTCTTCAGCGCAGCCACGCCGCGGCCGTTGGATTCCAAGGTGGATCTTGACGACGACGGCGCCGAGCCTCCGGCGCTGCCGCCGGACTTCCGGTGCCCCATCTCTCTCGATTTAATGAGAGACCCGGTTGTGGTGGCTAGCGGCCAGACATACGACCGCGAGTCCATTACCCGGTGGTTCGGCTCCGGCAAGTCGACGTGCCCCAAGACCGGTCAAGTGCTTCCCGATTTGGAGCTTGTGCCCAACAAGGCGCTCAAGAACTTGATCTCGCGGTGGTGCCGGGGAAACGGCGTCGCCATGGAAGGATGCGAGCCTGGGAAGCCCGAGCCGGCGCCGGTTGTGACTGCGAACAAGGCCGCGCTGGAGGCGGCGCGCATGACCGCGTCGTTTCTTGTGAAGAAGCTCTCGGTCTCTTTCTCCCCTGACGCGGCCAACCGCGTGGTACACGAGATCCGGCAGCTCTCCAAGTCGGGCTCAGACAACCGCGCGTTCATCGGGGAGGCCGGCGCCGTCCCGCTTCTCGTGCCACTGCTCCACTCCGAAGATGCCGTGCTCCAGCTCAACGCCGTCACAGCGCTGCTCAACCTCTCCATCCTCGAGGCCAACAAGAAGCGCGTCATGCACACCGAGGGCGCCATGGAGGCGCTCTGCCACGTCATGGGATCCGGCGCGTCGTGGCGCGTGAAGGAGAACGCCGCGGCCACTGTGCTCAGCTTGTCAGCCGTCCATTCGTATCGCCGCCGGCTTGGCCGGAACCCACGTGTGGTCGAAAGGGTAGTGCTTCTCGTGCGCACTGGCCCCTCGAGCACCAAGAAGGACGCGCTAGCCGCATTGCTGTGCCTGTCCGGCGAGAGGGAGAACGTCGGAAAGCTCGTGGAAGCAGGCGCCGCGGAGGCGGCATTATCGGCAATCAACGAGGAGGAGACCGCCGCGGCGGTACTGGCGTCGTTGGCCAAGCGCGGAGGCGCGGAGGCGATCGTCAACATCGACGGCGCCGTGGCGCGGCTGGTGGTCGAAATGCGGCGCGGCACGGAGTGGTCAAGGGAGTGCGCGGCGGCCGCGCTGGTGCTGCTGTGCCGGCGCGTGGGCGCCGCCGCGGTGACGCAGGTGATGGCGGTCTCCGGCGTGGAGTGGGCGATATGGGAGCTGATGGGCACCGGCACGGACCGCGCCCGGCAAAAGGCCGCGTCGCTCGGCAGGGCATGCCGGCGGTGGGCGACCACCTCGGCCGCCAACGCGGAGCTAACCACGGAATGCCCCACCCCTGGCGTTGCACCGCCGGCCATGATGGCCTCGTGAATTCCACTACATTGATTCATAGGAGCAGCTTAAAAATCAAAAAGATTTCACCACAATTCTTGTACAAAATTTGTTTCTTGCCTTATATGCTGTCACGATTCTTTGGTCCCTGGAGCAGTGAGTAGTTGATCAACTGTGCATATAGTAAGATTCATTGCTTCGTTATTTAACATCAAATCTTGTTACACACTTGCTTTTCTCGCGAAATACAAAAGGAAAGAAAAGATTACTTTGTGCTAATTCTTGCATCTTCCAATCAAACGCAACAAGTGCGCCATTTGTGCTCTGCTACTCCTTGAAAGAATGGAACAAGTCTTGTAATAATTGGGTAGTTGATGGGTGTTAAGTCTAGGAGTAGCAGGGTCATCGTGCCCGTGATTGTTTGTATTGCCGGGGACCAAATTGCCTGCCTTTCCCGGCCGTCCGTTGGGGAAAAAGGAAGAGGAAGTGGAAGACGAAGACGAAGAGAGGCGGGGAGTGCACGGTACCTAACGAATATGTCGCGCGGCTGGGAACGCTCGACGAGAGAGGCTACCTAGCAAAGCCGAAACAGCTTGCATTCACCGGCTTTTGAGCAGAAAGGCCGTAGCTTTGCCTTCTGGCAGCCAGCCAGCGCGCACTCCATCCTAGCGAATGATATCTCGGATGTTTCGGCATTGACATCGCTTGATGCCATTTTTGTCTTTCCTTTCGAGAAAGTAAGATGCTCTATGTACTATGGTGTTATTGCCTATCATTTGCTGAATTTGGCTTGCGCGGCTTGGTATTGGTGTTCCAAGCTGGCTGGTGTATGCGTAGCGTAATGGGCAAGATTGCCTTTCCTTCAAGGGAAGTAGTACTACTAGACTACTGGTGTAACATACGGCGTTCCTTGTCATACTCAGACAACACCATTAAGAGCATACTTGATGCTTCAGTAACTTTCCAGCCCGTGTGGCTCTCTCGCGGCCACGCTTCTCCCTCGTCTTCTAATCAGTCTAGATCTCACGTTGCTTCGTCTTTGAATTGACAAAGTACACATTTGTAACCAGATGTTCATAGTTTGGAGAACCCGGCCAGTAAACTACTTCACGTGGCGATATTTTCTGCTACGTACTTTTCTCCGTAGCCAAGACTGCTACTTCTTAAGTAAAATGTGCTAGTATTAAACGGAGTTCCCCAGATGTCAAGGCTGTACTACTAGTACTATATGCAGTCACTGACGCTCGTCACCTGGGAGTACATATCCTGATTAATCTGCTAGGTTGGCAAGTTTCATGGTTTACAGTGTCCTTCTGCTCTGAGAGCAGGTGTTGCAATATTTAACACGCGTTCGTAGCACCTGCATCTTGTTGACAATTACATGAGGACAACCGGGGTGTCGCACTTCCGCTCCTCTTTTATGAGTGTTAGGTTACAACCGCTAATGGCATGAACCGGAGAGCACATAACGTCGGTGATTTTTTTGGAACAAGACAATTGACAGCTGATGTTGCGTTGCCTAAAGTGATTTGCTCCGGGCCAGCTGAGGAAGGAGGCCAGGATATTTTGTAAGGCAAGCGGTCAATTAATGGGTTCTATTACAAAAACAAACAGCAATTTTCACTTTGCTCAAAGTTGTTCTGCGAGGAAGGCAACACAGGCACATCAGAGAGGGAAGGCAACACAGGCACATCAGAGAGGGATGCACATCTGAAACAAGGTAGGGACATTTCGAGATCACTTCAATTTCAATGGTCGGTTTTTTCTAATAAGCTGATTATATTGGCACCTAATAAATCTTGATGAAAAGCAATTCAGACATGTTACTTTGGTCTTTTTTTCTTAGAACTGGACGTCATCATCTTATCCGCCTGCAGAAATTTATATGAGCTTCTGCTCTTAACGAGGATCTAGTAATCCTTAATAAATTAAATTATTTATCTGTAATATTTATTATAGATGATAATGTCTTTTATACAACCTTCAAGGGTATCATCAGTATCAACAAGGAGGGAGATTATAAATACTTAGTAGTCATAAGCTATTCTACGACCATCATATATATTCGTAAGTCATCCTACTACCACTTCATGGCCGTAAGTTCTTCTACGACCACCTATTGATCGTAAGTCCTACTACGATCACGTCATGGTCGTAAGCTTTACTACGATCATGTCATTTACGACGACCCTATAGTCGATAAGAACCACAGACATATTGGCCCAATCGACTAGGGACATTTGCACGTTGTGTTTAATACACACAATAGTTAATATGTGCTGTTATTCTCTGAGATAACTGCACGTATTAAACCTCTGTCTCTGACATAACTGCAAGATGACGTGGGGGATATGTCTCTAACAGTAGCCGCCACTGAACGTGCACATTGCATCAAACTTTAAAGCGCCTCTTGACATGGACAACTGCCACCCCCTTCATGCGCTATATAAGGAGTAAAATCGGTGGACAGAGGAGAAGGGAATTCAAAAGAAACAATGAGAGACATAAGTCATCAAGCCTTAGTTTTAGTGACTTCTTTCCTGTTGTAAACACAATCAATAAATATAGCAATACAGGAGTAGGGTTATTATTCTCTCAGAAGAAGGCCTGAACCTATATAAAATTCTCGTGTCCTTTTTTTTTGTGTGGTTTCGCTCTAGGAGAGCCCCAACATTCATTTATAAGATCGATACTAAACCATCGACAGCTCTCCGAGCTGATGAACTTTGTTTTGATTTCGTTGACATGATGCGTCTTGTTACTTATATGAGAAATGGTTCGGTACATTCACTTGTTTATCAGCCGTCCTATGCAGCCCATCCTACGGCTGTGATGATATTGGCACCTTCAGTGTAGATGAGTGGTGCTTAAGGGTGACGCGGGGCGAAGAGGGTACACAAGTAATTTCATCCGGGCAGTTACGACACATGGTCGCACGCCAGCCATGTTCTTCTCTAGATTATTCAGCCCCTCCCCCGGTGTTATCTAGACCAGTTGTACCTCCACCCCTTAGATCCAGCCTCGCCATCCTCGCGCCATCGCGAGCTCTATAGCCACAACCTGAACCCTTTCACCTGTCCCGACCGCCAGCATCCTCCCTCCCTTCCTCCTCCTCAACCGATGCCTCTGACTCGGACAATGAATCCCACCCCTCCTGCTGTTACCGCCAAGCCCACATCGGGATGCCGACGCATGGTGTTGCGGCGGTGCAACACCGAGAGGGTGGTGGCAGCGCGAGTGTCGGCATTGCGGCGGTGGAGGTGGAGCTGCAACGGCTGCTGGTAGATGGCCACTAGAGCAAGGTCACCTTCGACGGGTTCCATAATTTCCACTGCTACCTCAGGTTGGTGGGCTTCGAGTTAGAATCATTTTGATTGGCTTAACGCTCAGAGCTAGGGAATGTTTAGTGCAATCCAATGCGGAAAATTGAGACTTTTTTGTGCTTTTTTTTGTTGGTTATGCAAGAATGATTTGATTGGATCCTCCTCCTAATTTGACTCTGTAGTATGTACTAATAGATGCGTATTATCGTGCTAATCTGTCAGCCTCTCGTCGCAAATCGTTGAAAAGGGAAAATAGGGGGGGGGGAGGGGTTGAAAGAACCAACAACACTGGCGTATCTCTATCACGGCAGGAAAGAGCATCTGCCACAATGTTTTTCTTGCCAGGTTTGTACTCCATGCGGAAGTCAAAGCCCAACAACCTGCTCACCCCACTGATGCTGCGAAATGGTGGAGAAACTCTAGGCCAGAAGGAACTTGACACTATAGTGGCTGGTGCGGATGAGGAATGGGCAGTCCCAAACATACGGCCGCCAATGATGGACGGCTTGGACTAGGCCGATCAGTTCTCGTTCATAGGTTGCAAGCTTGGCATGTCGTGGCATGATGGTGCGGCTAAAGAACACCACGGGGCCGCTGCCTTGGTGTAACACTGCGCCGAACCCCGACCCCTAGGCGTCACACTCGATGATGAATTCCTTGTCGAAGTCAGGCAATTGAAGGGCAGGCATATAGGTGAGGGTGGCCTGGAGTGCCTTGAACGCCTCAGCCACGTCGGCGGTCCACCGGAAGGCTTCCTTCTTGAGTATCTTGGTGAGTGGCTCGGCGAGGGCACCAAACCCATGGATGAATTTGCGGTAGTAGCTTTCAAGTCCCAAAAACCACGAAGGGCGTGGACCGTGCCAGGCACTGGCCAATCAAGTACCGCATGTACTTTCTGGGAGTCCAAAGCAACACCATCCACACTAATGACATGGTTGAGGTAGCCGACGGAAGACTCCCCAAAGAGACACTTCGATCTCTTGAGGAAAGCTTATGTTGAAGGAGTCGCAACACGGCACGAACATGTCGCAGGTGATTTGACCAAGAGGCACTGTAGATAAGAATGTCATAAAAAACACAAACAAGAAATGACGTAAGTACGGGCGGAGTGTGTCATTCATGAGGGCTTGGAATGTTGCAGGGGCGTTCATCAGGCCAATGGGCATGACCATGAACTAAAAAAAAGCCCTTCATGCATCCAGAACATCGTCTTGTCGATGTCCGGGGGGTGCATGAGCACCTGATGGTACTTGGAGCGCAAATCGAGCTTGGTGAATAATTTGGCGCCCCAGAGCTTGTCGAGGAGTTTGTCCACCATGGGAATGGGGGAGCTTGCCATTGACAGTCTTGTCATTAAGCGCACGGTAGGCAACACAAAACCGTAATGTTCCATCTTGTTTCTTGACCAACAGGACCGACGATGAAAAAGGTGAAGTGCTCGGGCGTATGAGCCCTTGCCGCCCCATATCGCTGCATTGCATCTCTAGCTCATCTTCGAGTAGCTGGGGATAGCGATACAGGTGCACGACTACTGGAGCTGTACCAGGCAGCAAGTGGATGTAGTACACTTGTGTGACTGTCCTGTTAGTTCAGAAAACACCACCGAGAATTCATCCAGTAACTCCTCCATGACATCACATGTGCATGCACAGGCCTATGGCGCGATCGGCAGGGCGCCCATACCATGCTAAGTAACCCTGTGATCTGTGCACCAAAAAGACATCGTCTTATTGGCGAAGTCCCACAAATTTGGGCCATGGGTCTCCAGCCACTAGACGCCGAGGACGAGGTCAAATTCCTCAAGAGGAATCACGTAAAAATCAATCATGGACGCCTCTTCGCCTACCTCGAGCTGCAGCATACGGCCCAGCCCAACACTTTGGACATGCTCATCTTTGGCAATCGTGACCTGCAGGCCATGGCATTGCCGCATCGGATGTCCTCACATCGTACTGCATGTGCATTGAGAAAATGGTGGGTGGAGCTGGTGTCAAGGAGCACCATGAGCCCTGACTTCAAGCTGCACTGTACGGCACGACCAGGGCTGAATGCTAGTCAATGCATACAAGGAGATGTCGGGTTCTTCCCCAGTGTTATCGTACGCATTGTCACTATCAGCGCTAGGCGAGATTAGGAAGTTGGGCGTTTGTAATGATGGTTCGGGGTGAAGCGCTCCTCACAATTGTAGCATAGCCCCACCTCGCGGCGGGCTGTCATCTCCTCCGGTGTCAGAAAGCACCATCGCATGGGCGGTCACCGGGGATGCATGACCGCATTCCCTGTGGCTATTGCTGCATCAGGCACGGCGGAAGTCGTGACTGGTGGCATAGGGAATGCGACGGGCGCCGCTGCGTAAGGAATAGGCGCACACGGAGGTTGGGGCAGTAGGGCTGCGGGCAAGGAAACCTCCTTGTCAGCCAGTGCCCTCTGTTCATACGTGTGCACGAGCGCCATGGCCATATGTAGGCTGGCCAGGTTCTAGAGCTCGACGTCAGTGAGGATTGGCTCCCTTAGTCCCGACGTGAAGAGTTGCACCTCCTGTCGGGGTTGTAGGTGCTCAACGTGGCACAGTATAGCCTGGAATTTGCCCTGGTATTCCTCCATTGTGCCAGTTTGTCGTCACTTCTTCAGTTCCCCCATTGGATTGTGCCTAATTGATGGCCCAAAGTGCAGGTTGATGTACTCCTTGAAATTGTTTCGGTTGGGCTCGCCCTTGTCACACTCTAGTTGGAAGTACCACTATTGCTCGACCCCGGTGAGATGGTATGACGCGAGCCAAACGTTTTTCGTTTCCACCGTCTTCTACCCTTAGAAGAATTGCTCGCAATGTTGCAGTCATCCTAGGGGGTCTTCCTTGCCTTTGTATGTCGGGAATTCGAGTTATTGAAGCATGGGGGTTGGCTCCCATCTCGTCAAGATCACATCAAGACTGCCACTCCTCCTACACCGTGGCGTATGCTAGCTAGGGTGAAAACGGATCGAATACGGACGGATAATAGCTCTGCCATGTTTGTTTTCATTTTTTCTCAGATGTAGATACAAATATGAATATCCCGGATATGAATACAAATTATGTTGAATACAAATATGAGCGAATACGGATCGAAACGAATACAGTCACAGATATTTTTCGGAATATGAAAACCCCTTAAATTGTACGCTAGAAATTAATGGAAACATATAACTAATTTATTTGATCAAAATATTCATGAATTGTTCACATCACCTCCCCGGGACGACACCCTCGCTGCCACCTCCAATCACCTCCCCGGGACGACGCCATTCCATTTTGCCCACCGCTCGGGCCTCCCAAGCCGCCATTCGCTGACGCCGCCATGGTCCTCTGTGTGGGGACCCGACCCGGGGAGGTCTTACAGGATCATCCGGAGGTCCCTCAGGACCACCCGAAGGTCCTCTAGGACCACTCGGACGTCCCGGCCACTGTGCACTAAGCTAGTCCTAAGATCAGCAAGCTAGCTCGCACAGGCTCAACATCGGTGTCATCACAACCACACACAACAAACTAAAGATGAAGCAGACAAATTCATATTAATTACTCAAAAGGCCTTATGGTCAAGCTTGTTTACAGGGGTGCCACGCAGGGCTAACAACAAAAGAAACACTCGCAGCGGAAACAAAACACAGCGCGGAGCCACTCGGCGAGCCACAGGCTATCGAGTGGAGGACGTCCCCTGGTCCACAAAGTCTTCAATGAACTCCTCCTCATAGTGCTCGGAGCACCCTGGGAGGTCTTCGGCTGCTGATTAACCAGAGGGCACAAAGCCATGAGTACTTTGAATGTACTCAGCAAGTCATAGGGAAATGAATGCAATTAATATTTATGCAAAGCTTGACAAGGAACAGTTGTATGGTTAGTTTGCAGAAAGCAACATTTACTGAAAATACAATAAGTAGATTGCAAAGCACAAGTTGAAAGAGATAATACATAAGTAAACAAGTTTTTTTGAAAACAACACACGACCACCCTGGTTGTGTGCCTAGACTACTCACGACCACCCTGGTCATGAGCCCAACCACTCGGAACACAGCCACGATCACTTTTTGAGAAAACAGTCTACCCTTTGCGTGAAAGAACCGGGCATGTCCACAACCGAGGACACGGCTATTCGAATAGATTTTACACTCTGCAGAGGTTGTACACTTTACCCACAAGACACGAAGTCCTCTAGTTGGTTGGGCACCTGCCGATGCCTCTGCTCACTTCCTTTGGTAAGCAGTCTAGAACTCGTGACAAGGCCTTTACAAAGGTCAGTCCTGACTTGGCTCTGCCCGCTAAGGATTCGCCATGCTGGGCCCCCTATTGCGCCATTCGACAACCACGATAGAACTGCATCAGGACCTTACTAATTAGTTGGCCAGGACCACCCCATAATGGACTTGTGGTTGCACAGTAAAGACCCAGATCGATGGCGTACAAGGTTAAGTCTTTAGTTGGCTGCTTAGGTGAGACTTTCCACATCCCAGTGTGCTCAAGGCACCCACTTCTCACCACCATCCACTCACCCGAGCATAAACCATTTTCGGTTCAACCCTGCCAAATGACCACCCTGGTCATAGCTCACAAATTTTAACAATAGTGGCATTGCCACGATTCCATAGCTCATTAGTCAAGTTCAACATTCTTTTGAGTCATGAGATTGTGAGACCAACGTCTACTGAAGCATGGCTAAGCAATAAAGTGCACCCATGTTGGTATACAAAGACATCCAACTAAGATAACCCATCCTACAGATGACCAAGGATACATGTCAACATGTCGTATTCAACCATACCAAGGAGTCATTTTGACAAGTGGTGATTAACTACTCCCAAAACCATTTCTATAAAACTAGCCATGCATGTTTATAACAAAACAATATACTTTTTGCAAAATGGGTTCAACATGATCAAAGGTCTATGACTTGCCTTCGCTGAAAAACTGAGCTTCTTCGGTTGAGAATGCTGGGTCTAGGAGGTCTTCAGAACAACCAGATCCTACACGCACGAAAAGGAAAAAAGTAAATAAAACGAATCCACAAAAACTCCAACGAAAGAACCAAACTAAAGCCAAAAAAGAAAGACACGAAATCAAGGCGAAGATAGGAACTTGAATCACTGAATTGGAGCTCCCATCGAGGGAGAAAGAGCTCTCCAGAAAGAGGTCTGAGCTGGGAGGGAGGTCCAAAGCACTGGGAAACAAAAGGGAGGCAAGAGGCCTCTCTGGTGCTTTATATAGGCACGGGGAGGTCCGGAGAGGAGGAGGACGCATTCAATGCGCACGACGGGAGCAGGTGATGGAGGGAAAGGAGCGGGTAAAAGATGTGACAAAAGAGGAAAAAACAGGGTATGGTGGAGGTGACCGTATTTAATGTGACACAACTGCATTTAATGCGCGAAGACTCCCGCGGTACTGAGACACGACGAGAGGAAGAAGAAGGTGAGCAAAGGACCTGAGAGGGCGGTCCCACTGGAGAGGTGGTCATGACCAAGGGGAGGTCGTGACTGCAAGGGGAGGTCGTGACCGCAAGTGTGGTCTTTGTAAAAAGACCAATGGGAAGGTCGCGACCAAAAGGGAGGTCGTGACCCAAAGGAGAGGTCCTGACCACAAGGGAGGTCGTGACCCAAAAGGGTGACCTTTGCAAAAATACCAGGACGGTGGCCTTTGCAAAAAGACCAAAGGGGAGGTCACGACCAAAAGAGAGGTCGTGGCCCAAAGGGGGGTCTTTGCAAAAAGACCAAAGGGGAGGTTGTGACCAAAGGGGAGGTCGCGACCAAAAGGGAGGTTGTGACCCAAAGGAGAGGTCCTGACAATAAGGGAGGTCGTGACCCAAAAGGGTGGTCTTTGCAAAAAGACCAGGAGGATGGGGTCCAAGGCAGTCCGAAGCGCGCGCGCTCGAACTCAACTTGATCTGACCGTCCGACCTCGATCAGGCGGCCCAAACCAGAGGTGAAGTTCGGACTGCTTGAACAGCACAATATCATCGGACTGTCCAAGCACGATTGGACGGCTCGGACTGAGCGCGCTCGCGCGGAGAGAGAGAAAGGATTGACAGGCTGGGAGGTCCGATCAAAAGGGGAGGTCTAGACTGAGGGGGAGATCCTGAGAACGGGGAGGTCCTGATGGTCCAGATGGAATCAAAGGAGATCCTGACGGTCAAGATGACCTCAAAGGAGGTCTTGACGGTCAAGATGAACTCAAAGGAGATCCTGAGAACGAGAAGAAAAGAGGGTTGAACGAGAGGAAGGTCCAAAAAGGAGAGATTCAACCCGAACTTTGAATTTCAGAAATCAAAGATGTTTGAAATATAAACCCGAGCTTGGAGCACCTCGGGATGGTCGTGACCCAAGGGAAGGTCAAAACCGAAGGAAAGTTCAACAGAGAAGGAGGTCTAGACCGGAAAGAGGTCTAAACCAAAGGAAGGTTCAGACTAAAGGGAAGTCCAAACAAAAGACACAAGAGGAGGTCCAAACGGGGAGGTCTGAACGAACAGAGAGAAGGAAAAACAATGCCAGAGCTCAAATAACTCCAAATAAACCCAACTTTCGCATTAGTTGAAGTTCCATTAATTCATATTAAACCTCCAAATCTCCAAAATCTTCAAGTTAAGATTGGGCAAATCAACAAAACCGAATGGTTATTTTTCTTTTGAAAACTCTTAAGAACTCTAGAAAATTGGGATGTTACACTCTGTTTCTTTCTTCCTTCTATCTCACTGACACAAGGTCCCCACATGCCATTCCTTCTTCGGTAATCCTATAGCTCTTACATCCGATTGGACGTCTTAGTACGGACGGGCCATACCAATCCAACTACTCATGCCACGCCTCCACTCCCCTTTCGCACTTCTCCACCTAATAGTCTAATACTACTCTCTCTTTCTCCTTATCACCAAACAGAAATGGCCAAATCGAGCCACACCTCTCCTCTCCTCTCTAGAGGGATCAGGCCAGGCTTCCTAGAGCTTCATGGAAGATAAAGTTCTCGCCATCCTCCCTAGTTCCTTCTATAAATCTATGAGGCGCCTTTCCGACCGGCAAGGAGATGGCTCGCGGCGCCAGGAGCTACATTGACGACAAGGAAGACGAGGCAACACATCTGTAGCTCATGGAGGGCGATGGACTACACCTCGAGCGTGTGGAGCTTACTCGACGGAAGCCACCAGTGCTGACAAGAGCAACGAGCGATGCAGGACTCGACATGTCCTGATGGTGGCGCCGCCCTCAGGTGCAGTTAGGTGATGTTGGGTTCTTGTTTTTGTTAAGACCGTTGAAACAAATGTTGCGCCGTTGAAAAAAAATGTTGCGACCGTTGAAAAAAAATGTTGCAAACCAACCCCTGTTCTTCTGCATCTGAGATTTTTTTAGATGTTTCTTTTGAAATGTTGCATCTGGTTTCTTATGTTGTATCCTCCCCATCACCTCTTCGTTGACGAACACGTCTTTTTTTGTTGCAAGCATTAAAAAAATGTTGCGACACAATGAAAAAATATTGCACACGAGGGGAAAAAATGTTGCATATGAATTCTGAGATGTTGTATCTTTTTTTTTTAGATGTTGGCATCCTCTAGATGTTTGTTTGTTTTGATTCTAATATTTTTTAGATAATGTTGCATATGATTTTTTTGATATGTTGCAACAAGTGAAAAAAATGTTGCGATATGAGCATACGGTGCTAGCTTTCGGACCGTACATCCGAGCGCTAGTCGCGTCCTTCCTTCTCTCTCTCTCCCAATGACAGGTAGACTAGACTAGAGGAGGGTTGTTGCCCCATGTCCCCAACCGTGTAAGATGAACGCCGAGCCCATTAGCTCACCGAAACCACAAAAATCCCCATGCTTCTCCACCTCCACGCGGCTCACTGCCACTTCCACCTCTCTACTTCCATGCACTGTTCCAGCTCCGACCGAAGCCGACCACAACCCAACCCAAAAAATCTCTCATGCTAGCACACGGTGAAGCCCCTCGGCCCCCGCCCCCTCCACCTCCCCCCTCTTCATGTTCTGCCCCCAACCCCATACGGACCTCGCCGCACGCCTCACTCCTCCACCTCCGCCACTCGGCGTTCGGCCCCAGTCCTCCAAGGCTGACGCACTGCAGGTGCCTAGCATCCCTCCCAAGGCTGACGCGAACCATCTCATACAGACACTCTGCGCCAACGTTCGCCTCGCGCGGGCTGCGGCGCTCCTCCAGGGCCTCCCTACGCCAACCCAATGAACCTACGAGTCGCTCCTCGCCACCGCGCGGGCTGGGGATGCCGTGCTCGCCGTGTCCGTCCACCACTGGCTCGAGGCCGACCCGGCTTTCTGCTCCGATCCATTCCTCTCAACCTGCCTCATCGACCGCCGCGCTCCCAGCCACACGCCAGGTGTTCGATGAGGCGCCCGTGAAGAGCATCTTCGTGTGGAACGCGCTGCTCAAGGCGCTCGCCGACCATGGTGACGACTTGTTGGGTAAGTAGGACTCCTTACACAACCGACTAGGATAGGTTCATGCGTAACAACTCTGAACTAACTCAATCTCCTAATTTGATTGCTAAGTAACTAAGGGATAAACCAAGTTCAAGTAACTAAGAGAGAAATTCATCTGGAAGCCGTGTGTGAAATGCGGTTGTAGTACTAACCCTACATGACAACATGGGTCCATATTTCAGAACATATCAGGGCCTGAGGCAAGGGGACCGGCTATCACCTTTGCTTTTTTAATTTGGTTGTAGATGCCTTAGCAGCTCTACTTGAGAATGCTCAGGAACAGAGCATTATCAAAGGTCTTGTGCTAGAATATGTAGAGGGAGGATTAGTGATTTTACAGTACGCTAGTCGTGGTGTTGAGGTGGCGGCGATGTCCTAACAAGGTCTTTGAACCCAGCCAGGGAAGCAGAAAAGATTGGAAAAAAGGACAGGACTACAGGGAAGCTATTGTAGAAAAAATAGTAGATGCAAATTTTATTGATCGATTGGTGATGATTTAATCGGCCATGACCCTCTTCTATTTAAAGGGCGGTAGGTCTTAGCCGTGGAAGCTCAGGACTCCTAAACCGGACCAAATATTTACAGATATGATTCGGTTACGATCTCCAAACCTTCTATAATTGACATATCTTTCCTATCCGGTCATGAAAATTCCCTTAAGGAGCTCCTGGAGGGAGGTCTTGGATGCTTGGCGGGAGGTCTCGTGAGAGGTCTTGAGGAGGTCCTCAACGGTCTTGATGAAACCACGCGGATGCTCCTAGAGAGGTCTTGATGGAGCCACGTAGTGCTTTTAGGGAGATCCTGGGTGACTCTAATGAAGCCACATGAGCGCCCTTGAAGAGGTCCTGGGTGGCTCTAATGAAACCACGAGCGCTCCTGAGGAGGTCTTGGACGACCCTGATGAAGGCACGCGAGTGCTTCCGAGGAGGTCTTGAATGGCCCTAATGAAGCCGCGTAACACTCCCGAGAAGATCTTGGAGAAGGCGCGCAAGTGCTCCTGAGGATGTCTTCAATGGCCCTGATGAAGCTGCGTAGCGCTCCCGAGGAGGTCTTGGACGACCCTGATGAAGGCACGCGAGTGCTACTGAGGAGGTCTTGAACGGCCCTGATGAAGCCACGTAATGCTCCTAAAGAGGTCTTGAACGACCCTGATGAAGGCGCGCGAGTGCTCCCGAGGAGGTTTTGAACGGCCCTGATGAAGCCGTATAGCGCTCTTGAGGAGGTCTTGGACGACCCTGATGAAGGCGCGCGAGCGCTCTCGAGGAGGTCTTGAACGACCCTGATGAAGCCATGTAGTGCTCCCGAGGAGGTCTTGGACGACCCTGATGAAGGCGCACGAGTGCTCCCGAGGATGTCCTGAACGGCCTTGATGAAGCCGCGTAGCGCTCCTGAGAAGATCCTGGGCGACTCAGATGAAGCCACGTGAGTGTCCTTGAGGAGGTCTTAGGCGGCTCTGATGAAACCACGAGCGCTCTTGAGGAGTTCTTGGGCAACTCGGATGAAGCCACGTGAGCGCCCTTGAGGAGGTCCTGGGCGGCTCTGATGAAACCACGAGCGCTCCTGAGGAGGTCTTAGACGACCCTGATGAAGGCGCGCGAGGGCTCCCAAGGAGGTCTTGAATGGCCCTAATGAAGCCGCGTAACACTCTCGAGGAGATTTTGGAGAAGGCGCGCAAATGCTCGTGAGGAGGTCCTGGACGACCCTGATGAAGCCGCGTAGCACTCCTGAGGAGGTCTTGAACGGCTTTGATGAAACCACGTGAGCGCCCTTGAGGATGTTCTGGGCGGCTCTGATGAAGGCGCGTGAGTGTCTCGAGGAGGTCTTGGACAGCCTTGACGAAGCCACGTGAGTGCCCTTGAGGAGGTCCTGGGCGGCTCTGATGAAGGCGCACGATTATCCCTGGGGAGGTCCTGAGCGGTCCTGATGGAGGCGCGCAAGTGCTCCTGAGGAGGTCCTAGACGACCCTGATGAAGCCGCGTAGCGCTCCTGAGGAGGTCTTGGACAGCCCTGATGAAGCCGCGTAGCGCTCCTGAGGAAGTCTTGAGCGGCCCTAATGAAGGCACGTGAGCACTCCTGAGGAGGTCTTGAACGGCTTTGATGAAGCCACGTGAGCGCCCTTGAGGAGGTCCTGGGTGGTTTTGATGAAGGCGCGCGAGTGTCCTGGGGAGGTCTTGGGCGGCTCTGACGAAGCCACGTGAACGCTCCTAGGGAGATCCTGGCCGCGCTTTTCCTTGTCCTCCCGACCTGCTACTTTGCAAAGACCACCTCTGGGATGTTTTGTAAGGACCACCCTTTTGAGCCACGACCTCCTGTTTTGCGAAGACCACCCTTTTGGCCATTTTGCAAAGACCACCCTCCAGGTCCTCCTAAGAGGTCTTTGTTGATATTTTCCAGGATCACCTAGGGCGTCCTCTAGGACCTCCTAGGAGGTCTTTGAAGAGGCCGTCCAGGACCTCTCAGGAGGGTTTTGAGGAGTTCGTACAAGACCTCTCAGTCGTACATTCACCGAGGTGTCAGAGCGAGGAGGTCTTTGAAGCATCAGAGCTCCAAGTACTGTTCACCGAGGAGGTCTTCCGAAGTATTGTTTCACCAAGGCATCAGAGCGAGGAGTTCTTCCAAGATCAGAGTCAAGGGATACTGGGTAGGCTACTTATAGCAACAATTCAAAATTTCTACCACATAAACCAGAAGCCAAGCAAGAAGATGATCACATATCATTACCACTAGACGCCAGCAGAGCAAATGAAGAAGTGTCGAGCGGCTGGTCCGACGAAGAGCGCCGATGTATTGATCGTAGTCGATCGCCCAAAGGTCCAAAGACGTTGATGCAAGATGGTCGTGGTCGATCGTCCAGCCGCCCTCGTGAGTTGATCGCTCCTCCAAACCTCTCGCAGCTCTTGCGAAGATCGCGGATCGCCCTAAGCGCAACAACGAGAAGCGCCTCTATGGTATCCACACGCCCGAGGAAGGAACAACCGTGACGCCGGTGTGTTAGCACCAAATCGCACGGCAAGGTTTCAAGAAGATGGCGGCTAGGGTTTCAGAGGGCAACTTGTGTCAACTCTCTTCTCCCAACAAACCGATGCATCTCCTTATATAGTGCCCCGTGACGGATCCTATCCAAACACGCTATAAATCAGATTCGATCGGGTTTGTTCCAACCTGCTAAGTGTGTGACCCGTTAGGTTCATGTGTAGTTCGGTTGTGACTAAACCCTTTCCGCCACGAGTCGAAGCGGTTCCTAGCAGACATAACGATTCCCGAATACACACAAATTATATGGGACTAATCTTAATGCAATATGATCTACTTACTGTGTCCTCATCACTTACGACTGTGTCCTATCTCCATACGCACTCATCAGATTTGATCATGACCAACTCAGAACTCCTTATAACTTGGTTTCACCACTCTGTGATTACGCTCGACCAGCCTACGACTTGCTTGTATCTCCATACGACAAATCAGTAGTCGGGTCGAACTAAGCTTACCTACTCATGTATTCTCCTTTGCCTCACGATATCCTGGTTGAACTCCGTGTGAGATATTGTGTCATCCATGGATCTGCTCAATGCTTTTCGATCGAGTATCGGATAACCTTATGTGGTCGAACTCTTCGACCACCAAAGGCATGGCCATGCACTTTCTTTATCCGACCACTTCGAGGGCCAGAGATATCTCTCTGTTATGTTAGGAGGGCAAATCCCATATCCCACTCACCACATCCTCTCGCATGTTTCATAGCATACCCGAAAGCTACCTTTATAACCACCCGCTTATGAGCAGCGTTTGGCAACCCCTAAGAGTGCTATTACACATGTAGGAAACCATGTCGATCTCGTGTCTAAGGATTATACATCATCATTGCTTGAGACCAACTAACGACACATAGAATCATAACAATCTCAATAGTGTTTCAAGGTGGGTCTTATCCAACACCATGCTCTCTAACACGTGTCCACATTATTGATTCGATATCCCTATATCCATGACCGGTGAAACATGGTCATCAATCAATACATGTGCTTGTCGTAGAGTCACTAGTGTTCCGACCAGTGACTTTCGACTAGGGATACTTTTAGAACGACATCATCATAAGTTAAAAAGAGCTTCACCAACAAGTCACATACTCGTTAATCTTCATGACTGATGATTCATTCAAGGAACAAGATAACATATTATCAAATATTGTGAACATAATGAAATATAATCATCTCTATGATTGCCTCTAGGGCATATTTCCAACAGTAGCGAGGAGGTCTTCCAGTACTGTAGCGAGGAGGTCTTCCGGTACTATAGCAAGGAGGTCTTCCGGTACTGGTGGTCTTTGTAGAGGTTGTCTAGGATTACCTAGGATGTCCCCTAAGACCTCCAAGGAGGTCTTTGAAGAGGTCGTCCAGGACCTCTCGAGTGGATTTTGAAGCCAGGACCTCCCAAGAGGTCTTTGAAGAGGTTGTCCAGGACCTCTCAGAAGGTTTTTGAAGCCACTCTGCCTTCCGATTCGAAATAAAATATTAGTTGAATCAGCGGTAGTTTTGGGCTCTTACCGTTGAACCAATCAGCACTGCAATGACCATCAAAGATGCCAAATCTTGTCATCAACACATGCCCCCCTGTTTTTTTGGTAAAACAAACATGTTTGCCACAAAACAATAATATCTTCAATTTCACTTCAGGTCGATGATTAAACACCGGCCATATGTATGTTTCTCAGGACGATGATAAACAACTCATCGGCCATGTGTGCTTTTTAAGCATCTTTCCAAATACTCGGATAGTACTTTTTCAAATACTTGCCATTGAGGGCTTTAGGCAGCCTATCCCCCTTTAAACATTGCACCATATAAGAATTTCCAGGAATGATCTCTACTACCTTATATGGACCTTCCCAATTCGGAGACCACTTCCCAAACTTATTATCTTTAGATCCAACAGGTAAAATCGTCTTCCAAACTAAGTCTCCTATTTGAAATGATTTTTCCTTCACTCTCTTATTGTAGGCTTTGGCTACCCTTACCTTATCCTTCTCAATCTCCCTCAAAGCTTTTAATCACTCGTCTGCAACTTCATCTATCCTATCCATCATCAAGTTATGGTAATCTACGGCCGACAAATCATTTTTCTTGGCCAATCTAAGGGCACTCAGATTTACCTCGATAGGTAAAACGTCCTCTTGCCCATACACTAACTCAAACGGTGTTACCTTTGTAGCACTATACTTAGATATACGATGAGCCCATAATGCTTCAGATAACACTTCATGCCACCTCTTAGGATGTTCCTCTATCTTTTTCTTAATGAGCTTGATCAAGGTCTTATTACTTGACTCGGCATGACCGTTGGCCTGAGCATAATAGGGTGAAGAATTAAGGAGCTTGATTCTAAGCGACTCGGCGAGTTCACGTACTTGATGAGACATAAAAGATGAATCTTGGTTAGTAGTTAAAGTCTATGGTATACCGAATCTATGAACAACATGCACTAAAAGAAAACTAATCACCTGTTTATGTGTCATGTTTTTAAGAGGAACAGCTTCTGTCCACTTTGTAAAATAATCTGTGGCTACTAAAACAAAACGATGACCTTTAGAAGATGCAGGGTGTATTTGGCCGATGAAATCTAAACCCCAATCATGGAACGACCATGGTTTAACAATGGGATGCAACATAGCAGCGGGTGCCAATTGCACATCACCAAACTTCGGACATGACTCACACCCTTTGTAATATCTAAAACAATCCTCCAACATAGTTGGCCAATAGAAACCAGTTCTTCTTAATAACCATTTCATCTTATGAGCCGACTGATGTGTACCACATATACTTTCATGCACCTCGCCCATAGATACTTTAGATTGATCCGAACCTAAGCATTTTAAAAGTAACCCATCTATAGTTCGGCGATACAACTCTCCATCAAATAATGTATATCTCAATGCTTGTCGCCGGAGCTTTCTATCAACAGATTAACTAGGGTTTTCTAAATAACTAAATATAAGCTTTCTCCAGTCATTTGGTTTGGCAGAACTCGATGTTTTCAAAGCATCCGAACTGCCATTATGTTGTTCGGCTTTGCAAATTGTAGCACCTTCCAGCATCGGTTTTTCTATGATGAACAATTTACCTCTTTTAACTTGATAACCAGATGTTTATTGTGCTAAATCATTTGCCCTAACATCCTCTTTCCTAGCGGCATGGCCAATAATAAAATCATCCAAAGTTGCTATTGTTTCTAAGCACTTTTCCAAATAAATATTCAATGATCTGTCAAAACATTGATAATTCTTAGAAACTTGCTGCACAACTAATAATGAATCACCAAATGCCTCTATATTCTTTACACCCATGGACTCAAAAATTTATAATCCTAACAAAAAAGCTTCGTACTCGGCCTGATTATTGGTACAAAAATATTCTAGGCGAACCGATGTTTCAAAAACAACACCTCTAGGTGCAACTAAAACAATGCCAACACCTTGTCCTTCTCTACAAGCCGAGCCATCAAAATACAAATTCCATGGACGAACAGATAGATAGTCAATCAACTCTACCTCATTATCAATCATATGATCAACAATGAAATTAGCAATGACTTGGCCTTTCACAGATTTCAAAGATTCATAAGCCAAATCATACTCTATTAATGCATAAGCCCACTTTCTGATTCTACCACTTAAAATCGGCTGTTGCAACATATATCTAATAACATCGGTTTGACATGCAACAACACAAGTACTAGATAGCAAGTAATGTCTCAACTTGGTACAAGCATAATACAAAGATAAACATAATCTTTCTATAAATACATACCTCGTCTCAGCCCCCAGGAGACACCGAATTAGGTAAGTAATCACATATTCCTTGCCATTTATTACTTGTGTCAAAACAGCGCCAATGACACCTTCTTCTGCAGCAATATATAGACAAAACGGCGTCCCAGCTTGAGATGCCCTCAACACAGTAGGTGTAGACAAATACCTTTTAATTTCCTCAAATGCTTGTTTCATTCGCCCCCAAGTAAATTCGGCTCTTTCTTTAACCAAGTATAGGAGTGAAAGCACTAACTTTGCTGCATAAATTGATATGAACCTCCTCGTAATTCACTTTTCCTAGAAACTTTTGCATATCCCTTTACACTGTGGCGCCTTTACTTTTTTAACAGCCTCTATTTTGCTAGGATCTATTTCTATGCCTCTCTCATGTATTATAAATCCTAAGAATTTACCAGCCGACACACTAAAAGCACACTTGAGTGTGTTCATTTTCAAACCATACCGACACATTCGTTCAAAGGCCAAACGTAAATCGGCTAAGTGGTGATCCATACCATCCGATTTAACCACTATATCATCAATGTATACCTCTATGATAACGCCAAGTAAATCATGAAAAATCAAATTCATAGCCCTTTGATAAGTAGCACCGGCATTCTTTAGACCAAAAGTCATAACAACCCACTCAAACAAACCAACGAAACCAGGATATCGAAAGGCCGTTTTAGACATATCCTCTTCGGCCATAAAAATTTGATTATAACAAGCATTACCATCTAAGAAACTAATTATTCTATGCCCTGAAGCATCATTAATTAACATGTCGGCTATAGGCATAAGATATTCATCTTTAGGAGTAGCTTTATTTAAATCTCTAAAATCAATGCATACTCTCAACTTACTGGTATTTTTCTTCTCAACCGGGACGATGTTAGAAATCCATTCAGCATACCTGCATGGCCTAATAAAACCAGCCTCCAACAATCGGCCTATTTCTTCTTTGATCCGATCATATATATCAGGATTAAATCTTCTAGGTGGTTGCTTATGAGGCCTAAAACCGGTCTTAATGGGCAACCGATGCTCAACTAATTCCTGGTTGAGTCCTGGCATCTCATGATACTCCCAAGCAAAGCAATCAACATATTCTCTAAGCAATTCCATCACTTTGCTCTTGTACTCAGCAGACATATTTTTGTTTACAAACGTCGGCCTAGGGATAGTTCCATTGCCTATGTCAACTTCCTCTAATGGGTCAGCCGACGAGAAACCTTGCCCCAACTTTTCTACTTCATCAAAATCATCAATAGCTTCACAAATATCGTTCTTGTTTGACCGATACTGCTCTGTACGTTGTTGCAACCATTTTAAACTACTTTCTTTATTCATTTATAACATCACATTACTAAGCCGAGCTGCGGAGGCCGACTATACAAATACGGGTACAAAACCATCCTTAGTAACACTAAGATAATCATAACTGGGGAGATCTAGACCCGTCAAACATTGGACATCACCATGTTGCCAATCAGCTAAAGCATCGGCTAAAGCAACATAAGCCGATGTGTCCGCCTGAATCACTTCTATATCATCATCAATCCATTGTATTAAAGTTTGATGCAGGGTAGAAGGGACACAGCGATTCGCATGTATCCAATCACGGCCCAATAAAACACTATAATTACCTTGCGCGTTGACGACAAAAAAGGCTATAGGTATAGTTTTGCTCCCAACAGTAAGTTCCATAGAAATGACACCCTTGGCCTCCGTGGACTCATCCGTGAAACCATTAAGCATCAAATTAGTCTTCATAAGCTCACTATCCTCTCGCTCCAATTTCTTGAAAACTGAATACGGCATCAAGTTCACAGCAGCCCCACCATCAACTAACATCCTGGAAATCGGTTTGCCATTGATATGTCCCCGAACATATAATGGTTTCAAATGTCGGCTCGATTCCTTGGGCTTCTCAAAATGGCTTTTTAGGCCAAGACATACCGGGCAACCTCCTCACTAGCAATCCAAACTCAAGGCAATGTAAATACCATATTAATATCCATACCTTCACGAGGCGAGTATTATCTTTAATCATTGAGATCCTCATAATCCAAAGAAATCATCCTTGTCTTCATTAGGTGTCCGAATCGGTGTTTCAATTGACTTTACCCTCCACTCTTTTCTGGACAGCACCATAGGCTTTATCTCATTAAATAAATCGCTCTCATCTTCTCCGCTCGAGCCTCTCTAAGTTCTTGCATGCGCAGCCGCTGCAACCTTCCCTTTTGTGAATGAGAAAGACCGAGAGGACACCAACGGGGCTGTGGCTTTGTCCCGGACAGCAAAGATGTGTTTCCTTTAAACTTCCCCACTGTTTCTAGCACTTCAAAATCAACATGCGATGTGGTCTGCTTGGTTATCACCGCAGGTGCCATCAGAGTCGATCCGATGTCCACGGGACTTTGGCTACGGTTGTTCATGGCTATCAGAGACACGCCGCCGCCGATCCGAACCATGCATCGCCGCCGCTATGTAATTCCCATTGCTAATATTCAAACAACGATAGCCGACCGCCGCTTCGAGAGGTCTGGTCGGCTTTTCAAAGACCTCTGGGAGGTCCTAGAAGACGCCCCGACACTACTACAGAACCGACATCACGACGGTTCGGAATCGTCATCACGCATTTGCTTCCAACCGCCTATGTTTGTTGGTCTGCGTGATAACAGATATTATCACGCACGGTACAAAACCGCTCGTGATACGAAATATCGCTGAGCACGGTTTTATTAAAAACCGTCAGGAAGTCAAGTATCATGAGCGGTTTCAACCGAAAACCGCTCGTGATCTCGAGAATATCACGACGGTTCTAAATAAAAATTGTGCGTGATAGGAGAATATCACGAGCGGTTCTAAATAAAACCGCTCAGGATTTGTGACTATCACGCACGGCTTTATATAGAACCGTCAGGATATTCTCCTATCATAGACGGTTTGCAAATAAACCGCTCAGGTGATATTTGCCTTCCTGCACGGTTTTAACAAAAACCGTCGTGATAGCTAATACCCCGCCCACAATTTTTTGTTTTCTCGCTAGCCTCAGAATTGCTAGCCATGCCCTCTGAAAACAAGCATTCACGTAAATGTGATTCAGCAATCACAAAACAAAGATTTCACAATAACAGATTCAAGCGACCATGACAACTCAAAGTGATCATTACTCAAAATAAATTACAAAAGATCGTGATTTGTTCAAGTATTGTCGCTATAGTTACAACTAGATTACAATTGTTTTGCGTTGAGAGGTTTTAGTGGGGTGATGCTCGGGTTGGCGACGGAGTGAAACTCTCCGTTGTCGTTAATGATTTCTGAGTTGATAAAGGCGCAGAGCTTCCCTCGAATGTCCTTGATCTCTTCCGCAACGAGTGAATCACATTGTAAATCCAAGACCTGTCGCTACCAATTAAGAGTAAAGTGGTAAGCTATATATATTTAAATTTATAATTAGGAAATAATTATTTCAAGATTGACAAACCTCAGGATCCTTCTTCTTAGCTATAAGGATTAGCTGCATATGATAGCAGACGTAGATTGCACATAACTCATCATCTTTTTGCTGGCGGCACTGCAAAAATAGAATTACATATATAGGTATAGTCGGTTCGAGACGCTGTTATTATGAAGTATGATATAGTATTATTGTGTTGTAGCACGATGAAAAATCCATCCTATGTGTTAGTTGGCGCTCTTTCCATCAGATATTCCTTTGTTGGCAACATAATTGATGAACGACCTACATGATTCAAAAAGTTATCCTCGCCATTTCAAACTAATGAAGACTACAATAGAGTTATGTAAGGAGGAAATGAGCATACCTCTCGAGTATTCCTCTTAGAGTGTCAAGTCGTGCTTGTTGCGGTTTAGGGAATCAAGGTATATCACATGGTTCCTCTTGGGTATAATAACTAAAAGGATCCAATGGTACCTACTCATGTATGTCGCTATAGTCATTAAACCTAAGTTCGTGGTTTGCAGATAATGTACAAATGAAATTTGTATAGCAAGTAGTGACACTTACCCCGGTTGTAGGGCACCACTATGTACTTCATGTTCCTCTGTAGAAGCAATGACCTCGTTATGTATTTCTCGGCGAAGGGCTAGTCTTGTAGGATGGTTTGCAACGATACCACGTGTGGGTCGAGGAAACCCACCGGTTCTTTCCATTCCGGACATTTTGCAAAGATGTATCTATACATAAGCAATGAGTTGTGATATTTATCGGTATTAGATGAATGTAGAACTTGATTGTACGCACTTACGATGTCCAACATCGTAGAAGCGAGACGCCGAGGCCAACGAGGTTGAATAGTTCAAATAAATCATTGAAGCCCATGACGAAGTACCTCGTCCGTTGAAGAAATGCTTGTCCTCAGATCGACGGTGATTCCGAAGTCGGACCCCTTCTTTTGGGTCTTGTCCAAGTACCGTGCATGCAAAGCGACAAGCATGTCCGGCGTGCATTATCTGCGCCGAACACAACGGTTTTCGATGATGTATTTCCGGGTATCGCGGACTTCGAGTATCGCGGACTTCCGGTATCGCGGACTTCGGTATCGCGAACTTCCGGACTTCTCGGACTTCGGACTTGGGAGGCGCTTAACGTTCGTTGATTTCGATTTGGCCTTAGCGATTGGCATCGTCTTTTTGTGAGACGACTCGGGAACCGACACGTCGGCACACTTTTGTCTTTGTTCCTTGGCGTCTTCTCCACGGAATCAAGAGGTGGCCTTTTGAGGCTAAACATGAGGTGGAGTCATCGAGGGTCCGTTGGAGAGGAATGGTCGTGTCGGATCGCGACCTTCTTTGGTTCGAGCGATGTTCTTCTTGGGCCTTTGGATAAAAGAGAGGACGGCATCCCTAGTGTTGTGATCTCTTCGTTCGGGCAAATGTCGGTGGGATGGCTCGGAAATTGACATGTACCATATCCACGGACCTTGGCGTAACCGCACACCGAGCACCGTGGTCAGACCGCCCTTCCTCGTATGGATACACCATCCTCTGTGACCTCAATACAAAGGACCCATCCATCCTCACTTGAGCTTACAGCGCGTCGGCTCCTACAAAACGACACGCAATTAGCTAAGGCGCCGTTAGGGTCTATCTTTGGTGCATTCCATAGATGTACGCTACCTTGATGTTGTCTATCGGAATCGGACGTCGTCATGTTCACAATTATGCGCGACGCGACGCTACTCCGACGCCGAGGAGGACTGTCTTCCAAATTAGCGGGCGGCTTATGCATCACCGCTCATGAGTATATCCATTTGACTCGCAATCTTGCCATCTCTACTTGAAATTGGTTAGTAATCATCTGTACTAACCGGTTGTCGTGCTCGACCTTGGATCTCTTCCTAGTCCTATACGTGTAGTAGTCGTCCGCGAATCCATGAATCCAAGATACGTTAACCCCAAGGCCTCGCGTGCGACCCGGTGCTCCTTGTTTCCCAAGGCAGTAGATAGTATATCCTTCTCCCATGCGCACGAAGGAGCCTTGGGAAGCTTGGGCGATCAAGTCACGCCGCAAGAGGTCATCACGTTATTATAGACACTATGAAGTTATGGACTTATTAACAACTTAGTAGTTCGATATACTTACCACACGCTGGGACACTTCCGTCCGCGGGTTTGTGAAGGAGATGTTGCCTCAAGACGAGACTTGTGCCCTCGCTTTTAAAATTTTAGGGACGCGGGTGCGTGACATCGAAACGGGTTCTCCTTCTCCGCCGCCCATTCTCAGATTTACGCAGAATCCGGCGGTGCCGAGTCTGTGCGGGTGAGTGTTTTCAGGTCTGGAGAGCTTTGTGCGCCGTGACTTTGCTCCTTAAATTCGCCGATGTTTTCATAGCCACAAAGGTGTCCCATGCTTCCGCGTCAAGAATCTATACTGCGCGAAGGCGTCTGACCCGTGTTCACGTACTTCGTGACAAGAATGCTCTTGAAGGTCCTCCACGATTTACCCATCGTGAGCATCGCCGTCCGTCACACGCGTGCCACATGTATACGGAATAGTGAACTTCTCGAAAGTTACATCCCATAGCGCCTTCGCTTCTTCGTCAGTCCTTCCACCTTGGTGTGGTGATGAGGACCCGTTCCTTCCAAGTATCCCGCAGATGGTCCGAAATCTCGCCACGATCTCTTGGGACTCAGAGGGACTCCAAAGTCATCGACCTCGTGATGACCACCGCCCGTAGGCATTTTCGATTGTCCTCTGCCATCTCGCTTAGTGTCATTATCGCCGACGGTGGTGGGCGGCCTCATCGGCGCCTCTTCCATCTGCGGGTCGGTGTTGGCGGCCTCGTCGGCGCCTCTTCCATCTGCGGGGTCGGTGTTGGCGGCCTCGTCGGCGCCTCTTCCATCTCGGCGTCGGTGGCCGGCGGCAAAAGATGCGTTTTGCCATCTCGCTTACTTGCTCTCGTGAAGAAGTACAGAGGTTGACTATAGAGATCAAGATGGCAAATGAAGAGTTGAATGAGCTCATCTGAGACTACTAACATTCCTAACACTCCTTAATCCACGAGCTTCTATTCTAACACTCCTAACACTCCTTAATCCACCACTTCTCTTGTGATCTTTGTATAGATAGAAACTAGTGATACAAATCTTTTGCCCGAGCCTACTTCTCTAAGGAAATGCGATTGATGATATTATGTGCTCTCAAAAGGAGAGTAGCTAAAGAACAAGTCTTTGCCATCTCAATCCTATTGTCTATACTCTTCATGAAATGAATATGATAATATAAATTCAAACTATGAGCTCTAAACAATACTTTGCTTAAGCTGTCAAATGATCTCAACTCATTATCTAAAACAGATTAAACTTCCATCAAATAGAGGTTGACTACAGAGATCAAGATGGCAAATGAAAAGTTGAATGAGCTCATACATACTACTAGAAGAATCACAAACTAGTCAATACAACTCGATCAATTTGCAATAGAACTATGAGTGAACCGAAAGTAACCAATTAACAAGATACAACATATTGACAAGAGCAAGTAATACAATAGAGCTCAAGTATGAACTAACTATCACATTCAATCTCAAGATAAGACGGAGTTCATCACGAGCATGTCAACAAAGCCCATTGATTAATTTGCAACTTGCAAATATATATATATATATATATATATATATATATATATATATATATATATATATATATATATATATATATATATATATATATGCAAAGATCAACCGAATCGCCACAGAGGAGCAATACTACAAAGAGGATGCCGACAAGAACTGGGGAGGAGGTCAGAGGAGGAGGCCGATCTTGCGGGAGGAGGGAGGCTGGGGAGGAGGTCGACACTGAGGAGGAGGACACAGGGGAGAAGGCCGGGCAGAGGGAGGAGGCCGACACGGGAGGAGGACAGCGGCGCCGAGGTCGGAGGCGCCAATGTCGGGCGGCGGCACCGAGGTCGGCGGCGACGTCGGGCTTCTGACTGGGAGGTGAACGGGCGCCGAGGTCGGGGCGGCGGCCCCGAGGTCGGAAGGCGCCGAGGTCGGGCGCGGCGCAGAGGTCGGGGCACCAATGTCGGGCGGCGGCGCCGAGGTCGTGGTCGGTGAAGGCGAGCCCTAAACCCTAGAGGAGGCGTAACAGCCATGAGAGAGAGTAAGGGCGAGAGAGGAAGTGAGAAGTGAGAGGAAAACCCTAGCGTTTCGCCTTATAAATAGTATATCACGCACGGTTCAAATGAGAACCGCTCAGTGATAATATCACGAGCGGTTCCATAATAGAACCGTCGTGATATGAAAATATCACTGAGCGGTTCTATTATGGAACCATCAGCGATATTAAATATCCTGCAGCGGTTCTCATTTCAACCGTCAGCGATATATTTCCACGACGGTTGTATAATAAAACCGTCAGTGATAGCCGACAACCCGAGGCCAATTTATGATATCCCGACAAAACATATGAACTCGGTGAGACATAAATATCCCGAGAAAACAGAGTGAACTTCTTTGAGACAAGTATGATGACAATTATGACAAGTCCATATGAATTCTAACCCGTGACAAGTATGATGACAAGTTTATAACACATTTGACTTCAAAATTTCATATCTAATTCAACTCAACTCCAAATCAAGTGAAACCAATTTTGATACTCCACATTACAATGTACGCCCACACATTGACATTAATATCAAATATGACAAGTCCATAACAAGTTTATAACACATTTGACTTCAAAATTTCATATCTAATTCAACTCAACTCGAAATCAAGTATGATGACAATTTTGATACTCCACATTACAATGTACGCCCACATTGACATCAATATCAAATATGACAAGTCCATAACACATCAACACATGACAATTTCACGCTGACATCAAAATATATGAGAGATTACAAGTCCATAACACATGATGTTATGGAATAAATTAATTACATTGGAGTAAATTCTTAATTAAGATATAGGCCTTCGTGATGATCGACGCAAGATATAGCTAGCTTCCTCACCGGGTTCTTCCTCGAGCCTAATGCCGCTTCCGAAAGGAGGCAACTCGTCAAATTGATTGTATTCTTCCTCGCCCACTACATTCTCAACTCCGACAATCCTCCTTTTTCCATGAAGAACTACGTGGCGCTTCTTATTTGCCGGTCGGTTACATAGAAGACTTGAACAACTTGGTTAGCCAAGACGTAATGGTTCGTCTTTATATCCGACACGCTCGAGGTCCACGGTAGTGACACCGCATTTGTCGACCTTCACCGGCGAGATGGACCCAACGGCACCGAAATAGGGGATCTTGAAAAGCGTGAGTCGAGCTCCCATATCTCGCCTATTTGCCCATAGTAGGAGCTCCTCATCCCATCGGTCTTGAATGCATCTATGCGACACCGCTATTCGGATCTGTGCTCTTCCTATCCCGAGTCAGCCAGATAAAATGTGTACCCATTGATGTCGATCCTTGCTATGTGACAATTGTAAATTGTGGCCCTCGTACAACCATAGCAACAGATCATCACTTGATGACCTCCCAAATGATTCGCACCTTTAACCATTCGTTGAACCGACGGTTGTGCTCTCTCGTGATCCAAACCTCCGAATGGTCTGGATTCTATTGGCGCACTATGTCTTTGTGCTCGTCGATATACGGGACACTTGGGTCATGTGTTGCAAGACCATGAAATGGGCTTGAGCGTATGTATCCAGATCGGAGTTATTGATTTCTTCCGATGGTCCCGATACCATCCATCTCCCCTCATGGCGAGATAGAGGCACACCTATCGGTTCCACCGAGCCATGTAGTCGACGCAGAACTCAATGACCTCTTCGGTTGCATAACCTTCGATGATGTTGCCCCTACGAGATCGATTCCGTCGTAGGACTTGAGAATTCCCATGTACCTCTCGAACGGGTACATATGACGAAGAACACAGGTCAAGATATCTTTATCTCTCTCACAAGGTGAACAATGAGATGGACCATGATATCGAAAAATGACGGAGGGAAATACATCTCAAGATGACATAGAGTGGTCACCACCTCGCCCTGCAGAGCATCTAGTCCTTGGGGATCAATGATCTTCTAAGCAATTGAGTTGAAAAAATAACACAGCCTCAAGATTGCCACTCGGACCTTGTTCGACAAGATACTTCTAATTGCAACAGGAAGCATTTGTGTCATTAGCACATGACAATCATGAGACTTCATGCCAATTAATTTCAAATCTTGCATAGAAACAAGGTTCTTAATGTTAGCGGAGTAACCAGATGGGACTTTCACTCCATGCAAGCTCTCGCACAGTTCATTTCTCTCGGCCTTGGATAGAGTGTAGCAAGTTGGGGAAGGTACGTTCGTCTCAGTCGGTCTCTACGGTGCTAACTCGATCCTTTATGTTCATATCAACCAAGTCACGCCGCATGCGTTAACACCATCCTTTGTTTTGCCACTAATGTTCAAAGAAGAGACCAATCAAGCTATCACATACATTCTTCTCACGTGCATGACATCGATGCAATGGCTAACTTCTAAGTGCTCCCAATAAGGCAAGTCCCAAAAATTGACCGCTTCTTCCGGATGTTCTTCTCACGGGTTCTTAATTTACGCCCCTTCCCAAGCACAACATCGATATCCTTAACCATATCATAGACCTCTTTCCTCTAAAAGCCCTTGAGCTGAATCGTTCTTCTTATTTCCGTTAATTGTTTTTTCATCTTGCGGTATGAGTGACTCTCGAAGGAACCTACGGTGACGATATACACGATTTTATGTGAGTTGTTGACCATACACTCTCTGTAGCATCTAAGCGGCGTGGACAAGCTTTGGCTCCTTTTGTCTCGGGCTTCAAAGTTACCAAGGGCAGGAAAATCATTGATGGTGCAAAATAACATGGCGCGTAAAGTGAAGTTCTCTCGCTTGTACGCATCCCATACTGCATTCTTCGCTCCCAAATGTCACAAGATCTTCCAAAGAATGGTGCTAGGTACACATCAATATCATTCCCGTGTTGCTTCGCCCTTGGATAAGTAGTGACATCAAAATGTACTTCCGCTTCATACACGTACCAAGGAGGAAGGTTGTACATACATAGATTCACGGGCAAAAGTGCTATGTCGGTGCTCATGTTACCGAAAGGATTCATTCCATCTATACTCAACCCTAACCTTATGTTCCTCGGTTCGACCGAACTCTTCAACTCGATCGAAGTTTCTCCATCGGGCGTAATCAGCAGGTGTCTTAGCTTTCCATCTCTTACGCTCCTCCGAGTGCCAACGCAGCAATCTTGCGCCCTTTGCGTTCGCAAATAAACGCTTCAAACGTGGGATCACAGCAGATACCACAACATCTTAGCAGAGGTCCTTGCTTCACCTTAGCAAGATTCTCGACGCTTGTATCGGGATGCTTTGCACACAGGACATACATGCATGTTCGCATACTCTTTACTGATAGAGGATACAATCATTCGGACATGCATGTATTCTTTCTACTTCCATTCCCAATGGACAAATAACCTTCTTTGCTTGATAGGTGGTCTTTGGGCAACACGTTTCTCCGGAAGGATGTCCGCTAGGAGACCTAACAACGCCGTGAAACTCTTATCGACCAACCATTGCTTGCCTTCAATTTCAGCAGTTCAAGCACGGTTGACAACCTTGTATATTCCGCTTGCAACAGGAACAAAGGTCTCACCGAGTCCTCCCTAAGCCCTCGAATTTACAAAACTCTCTCTCCTTGTAGTTCTCTTCGCATCGCGTAGCATCCGATCCAGATTGTCATCGTGTGACATATCCTCATCAAAAGCAAGATCTGATCCACATCCGGCGTATCGTTGACTTCCTCGGTGGTGCCGTCATTACTAACTTCATGTGTAATAATCTGCTCTTCACCGTGACTGGTCCAACATGTATACCCTTTTGTGAAACCCCTTCAATCAAGTGCGCTTTATTTGCGCGCGTTGTTAAACATCTTCAAATTACCGCAATCAATGCATGGACAAGACATAAAATTTATCTCCTTCTTCAACATATCCTCGCCGCGGCTCTTCTAAAAGCAACCACGCCATTAATGTACTCTTGACTCACACGGTTCTGCATTGTACATCCGGCCGATCCATCTACACTACGCATGTAACAAATTAGTGTCAAAATTGATTAGCGATTAATTTATAGCAAATATAAAGGGTTATAGATCGTTACCCTCAAGGTCACGAAGAAAATCGATTCCTCTCCTTTCCTTCTCCTCTCTAAGGTGGCGCAATGGGGAGGAGGTGGCGGTGTTGGAGGCACTAGGGCAAGGGTCCAACCTTCTCCTCTCTAAGGTGGCGAACGGATAATTATTGATTATCTGCATGATTGTTGATTAGATACGAGACAAAAGACAAGAGGAAGATCCTAATTAATAACTAGCAAGTTGGTCCGCGATTTATGCGGTATCTCTTTTCATATAATTGAAACAATAAACCACTTTGTGATGACGTTTCTTCATGGATATAAATGGAGGAAATATAAAATACATCATTGCACATGTGACTTATCTTGGTGTGTCATAAATTCTTCTTTTTAATCTGTTTCTAGAAAACTACTCATGAAATTAGTTCGATTAAGACTTTAACTTCTTTGCACGTACTTACTCGCTTTTGTCTCATCGTTGCACAAAGGAATTACACCAGATTAATTAAAGGCTACATGTTTTGCTTTTCATTTTCTACAAATAGGGTCCATCAAATTGAGAGCTAGATGTACGACGTTTTGCCTTTTCCCATCAAGTAGTATTAATTGAAACCTAAACCCTATGCTTCCGATTAAGGAATACAACAAAGAAAACAAAACATTAGCGTCTATGTACAGAGTAGCAAAGTCAGGAAATTTACTAATCAATAGAGTGAAAAAGGATAATCAAGATTACTTCATCTGCTTAATTAGGGAGAAATCGCAGTTGGAGGAGCTAGGGAGGAAGTGGCCCGCACTGGGGAGGAGAAGCTAGCTACCAGATCTAAGTGGAGCCCAGCAGAGAGGGTGGCTTGTTGATTATATTTATCCAAACATGCAGCAGAGGAGTGGCAGAGGCAATGCAGCAAGGCGGCAAAGGGATGAACCTGGCAAGAAGTCTGGCAGAGGATGTGTCGCGCTCAATTTATCTGTGATGGGCATATCACGCAGCGGTTCTTAATAAAACCGCTCGTGATAGATGACTATCACGAGCGGTTTGTGAATAGAACCGTCGTGATATTACACGACAGTTCTATTCACAAACCGTGCGTGATAATCACCAAATCACAAACGGTTTGTAAATAGAACCGCTCAGGATATTACCTGAGCGGTTATTAAATAGAACCGCTGCGTGATTGGTGATTATCACAGCGGTTTGTGAATAGAACCGCTCTGTAATATCACGCGGTTCTATTTACAAACCGTCTGTGATAGATGATCATCGCTGCAGCGGTTCTAAAAATACCGCTCGTGATATTCTTCCCGCCACCCGCAGTGCGGCAATAGTTAACACAGGCGGTTCCAAAGGAACCGTCTGTGATGGGGTGCCTACTATAGCCTGTTTTGTAGTAGTGGATCTGAACTAACTCAATCTCCTAATTTGATTGCTAAGTAACTAAGGGATAAACCAATTTCAAGTAACTAAGAGAGAAACTCATCCGAAGCCGTATGCGTGAAATGCGGTTGTAGTACTAACCCTACATGACAACATGGGTCCATATTTCAAAACATATCAGGGCCTGAGGCAAGGGGATCGGCTATCACCTTTGCTTTTTTAATTTGGTTGTAGATGCCTTAGTAGCTCTGCTTGAGAATGCTCAGGAATAGAGCATTATCAAAGGTCTGGTGCCAAAATATGTAGAGGGAGGATTAGTGATTTTACAGTACGCAGATAACACGATATTCTTATTGGCAGGAAAAATGGAATATGCAAGGAATTTGAAATTCATTCTATGTTTGTTTGAGCAACGTGCTAGGCTCAAAATAAACTTTTTGTTGACGCAAAAATATGACATGAAGAAGCACCAACACACAATTTGATGAATACCAGCAAAATTGAACCCAGACGACGTTAGAATTCAACTTCGCCGAAAACCACAGTGCATAACACCTAGGCGGAGCTAGTCGTGGTGTTGAGGCGGCGGCGATGTCTTGACAAGGTCTTTGAACCCAGCCAGGGAAGCAGAAAATATTGGAAAAAAGGACGGGACTACAGGGAAGCTATGGTAGAAAAAATAGTAGATGCAAATTATATTGATCGATTGGTGATGATTTAATCGGTCATGACCCTCTTCTATTTAAAGGACAGCAGATCTTAGCCGTGGAAGCTCAGGACTCCTAAACCAAACCAAATATTTTCAGATACGATTTGGTTACGATCTCCAAACCTTCTATAATTGACATATCTTTCCTATCCGGTCACGTAAATTCCCTTAAGGAGCTCCTGGAGGGAGGTCTTGGACGCTTGGTAGGGAGTCTCGTGGGAGGTCTTGAAGAGGTCCTCAACGGTCTTGATGAAACCACGCGGATGCTCCTAGAGAGGTCTTGAATGGTCTTGATGGAGCCACGTAGCGCTTTTGGGGAGATCCTGGGCGACTCTGATGAAGCCACGTGAGCGTCCTTGAAGAGGTCCTAGGCGGCTCTGATGAAACCATGAGCGCTCCTAAGGAGGTCTCGAACGACCCTGATGAAGGCGTGCGAGTGCTTCCGAGGAGGTCTTGAACGGCCCTGATGGAGCTGTGTAATGCTCCCGAGGAGATCTTAGAGAAGGCGTGCAAGTGCTCCTGAGGATGTCTTGAACGGCCTTGATGAAGCCGCGTAGCGGTCCTGAGGAGGTCTTGGATGACCCTGATGAAGGCGCGTGAGTGCTACTAAGGAGGTCTTGAACGGCCCTGATGAAGCCGCGTAATGCTCCTGAAGAGGTCTTGAACGACCCTGATGAAGGCGCTTGAGTGCTCCCGAGGAGGTTTTGAATGGCTCGAATAAAGCCGCGTAGCGCTCCTGAGGAGGTCTTAGACGACCCTGATGAAGGCACGCGAGCGCTCCCGAGGAGGTCTTGAACGGCCCTGATGAAGCCGCGTAGTGCTCCCGAGGAGGTCTTGGACGACCCTGATGAAGGCGCGCGAGTGCTCCCGAGGAGGTCCTGAACGGCCCTGATGAAGCCGCGTAGCGCTCCTGAGGAGATCCTGGGCGACTTGAATGAAGCCAGGTGAGCGCCCTTGAGGAGGTCTTAGGCGGCTTTGATGAAACCACGAGTGCTCTTGAGGAGATCTTGGGCAACTCGGATGAAGCCACATGAGCGCCCTTGAGGAGGCCCTGGGCGGCTCTGATGAAACCACGAGCGCTCCTGAGGAGGTCTTGGATGACCCTGGAGAAGGCGCGCGAGGGCTCCTGAGGAGGTTTTGAACGACCCTGATGAAGCCGCGTAACACTCCCGAGGAGATCTTGGAGAAGGCACGCAAATGCTCCTGAGGAGGTCCTGGACGACCTTGATGAAGCCGCGTAGCGCTCTTGAGGAGGTCTTGAACGGCTTTGATAAAGCCACGTGAGCGCCCTTGAGGAGGTCCTGGGCGGCTCTGATGAAGGCGCGCGAGTGTCCCAGGGAGGTCTTGGACGGCCTTGACGAAGCCACGTGAGCGCCCATGAGGAGGTCCTAGACGGCTCTGATGAAGGCGCGTGATTAACCCTAGGGAGGTCCTGAGTGGTCCTGATGGAGGCGCGCAAGTGCTCCTGAGGAGGTTCTAGACGACCCTGATGAAGCCGCGTAGCACTCCTGAGAAGGTCCTGGACGACTCTGATAAAGCCGCGTAGCCCTCCTAAGGAAGTCTTGAGCGGCCCTGATGAAGGCGCGCGAGCGCTCCTTAGGAGGTCTTGAACGACTTTGATGAAGCCACGTGAGCGCCCTTGAGGAGGTTCTGGGTGGCTCTAATGAAGGTGCGCGAGTATCCTTGGGGAGGTCTTAGGCGGCTCTAACGAAGCCACGTGAACGCTCTTGGGGAGATCCTGGCCGCGCTTTTCCTTGTCCTCCTGACCTGCTACTTTGCAAAGACCACCTCTGGGATGTTTTGCAAGGACCACCCTTTTGAGCCACGGCCTCCTGTTTTGCCAAGACCACCCATTTGGTCATTTTATAAAGACCACCCTCTAGGTCCTCGTAAGAGGTCTTTGTTGATATTTTCTAGCATCACCCAGGGCGTCCTCTAGGACCTCCTAGGAGGTCTTTAGAGAGACCGTCCAGGACCTCTTAGGAGGGTTTTGAGGAGGTTGTCCAGGACCTCTTAGGCTGTTCACTGAGGTGTTGTAGCGAGGAGGTCTTCCTAAGATCAGAGCGAGGAGGTCTTCCTGATCATCAGAGCGAGGAGGTCTTCCGCAGATCGTGAGCAAGAAGGTCTTCCTAGATCTTGGTGGTCTTTGTAGAGGTTGTCCAAGATCACCCAGGATTTCCCCTAGGACCTCTAAGGAGGTCTTTGAAGAGGTCGTCCAGGACCTCTCTGGTGGATTTTGAAGGCAGGACCTCCCAGGAGGCCTTTGAAGAGGTTGTCCAGGACCTCTCAGAAGGTCTTTGAAGCCACTCTGCCTTCCGATTCGAAACGAAATATTAGTTGAATCAGTAGTAGTTTTGGGCTCTTACCGTTGAACCAATCAGCACTGCAGTGACCATCATAGATGCCAAATCTTATCATCAACACTTTTATAAGAGTGAGGTATGCTGTTTTGTTGAGGCAGATAATGGACAAAATACCTTTGAGGAGATATTTACATGTAAAAGTGGGGAACTACCATCTAGATATTTGGGGTTACCAATAGACAGGAAAAAACCGAGAAATGCTGAATGCAAACCTACTGAAAACTTTTATCGGGTGGGGGAGGCTAATCCTGTTGAACTCCTATTTAAGTAGCACCCCTCTTTATGTGTTATCCTTTTTATAGAAGGCTGCTTGGTAATGGCCAAAATACAAGATTTTGGGAAGACATTTGTTTGGAAAATTATTCTTTATCTGACCAATATCCAAGATTGTATGCTTTTGACTTTCAGTAAGAACATCATGATTGCAAAAGTGTTTGAAGAAGGCTGGGGGTGTGTGAGGTTTCGGAGAATGTTGTGGGGAGAAACTTTGGCTATGGGGCAAGAAATTTAGAACAAATGTGTTAATATACGACTTTGTGATAAACCAGACCGTTTGTTCTGGAAACCTAGCACAAAAGGTACATTTTTAGTAAAAACTTTTTTATATACAATTGAAGGCTGAACAAGGGTTTTTCTTACATAAGTACATGTGGAAAATCAAAGTTCCTTTGAAAATTAGTTTTTTTTTATGGTTAGTACTTCTGGGCAGAATACTAACCAAAGATAACCTTGCAACTCGAGGTTGGAATGGTCTACTAAGTGCATGTTCTGTGGATCAAATGAGTCAGTAGATCATTTGTTTATTTTATGCCCATTGGCTAAGTATGTTTGGAGAGCCGGTCCAGCCCAGCTCACCAATTCTACAAATCTCCAGAAGCAATCCTCTCCTCAGCTCTGCTCAGTCCTACTCCTCCCGAACCCGAAGACCCCAACCGGCCAACCCTAATCTCTCATCTGATCCTCTCCGCTCATTTGCTCCCCAGCGCATCATGAAGTCTGGTGGCGGTGGTTCGCACGGCATGGCACAGAGCAGTGATAGGCGCCATGATCGGTGTGGCCGCGACGCGACGCAGGAGGGCAGCCTTGTGTGAGGGTCTACGGAGGGTGTCCGTGCGGAGCACCAGAGGTCAGAGTGGCGAGCTTGGCATGCCGCCGAGGCACCTATGGCTTGGCTGGCTTCACGAGTCATAAGCGGCGGCGGCCGCGTGCACGGCATGGGAGCTAAGCGGCGATCGGCAGCGCAGCGATCGTGGCGCAGCACGGACGGCTGACACACATCTGAGGAGGCGTCCGGTGGCACAGGAGGGCGGCCGGCGGCTCACGGCGCGGGAGGTGTGCACTCCCATCATCTAATTTCTAGCTCCGTCACTGGCCATTGGATTGACTTCTGGGCTGGAATGCAGAAACAAAACCCACGAGAGGAGCTTCGCTCGGGATCCAAGTTGCTGTGGCAAAGTGGCGAATGAAGCCTTTTGTCGAACTCATGGTTGGGCACCGACCGCCGACGATGCGAAGGCTGTAAGGATAACTGAAGCTGGAGGTTATATAATCTGGTGCTGTTCCCTGTGTGTTAGGAGGCGTGATGTTCTGCTTTTGAGGTGGTTTTGGTTAGCGAAGTTTGTAATATAGGCTACTTAGTATGAGTGTGAGAGAACAGTGAGGTCGTGGATGGTTTACAAAGCCATCGATGTTTGGTTGTGAGTGTGGTGTTCCTATAGTAACATATTTTCAGTTTCAAAAAAAAATCATGGATAGGATTGAGTGGGGGAGCCATCAAAGATTGTGATAATTTTGTAGTTTGCATGTACTACAAAACTTTCAGTGTGTAAAGCATTTTCCATTTTTGCAGGCTAGAGTTTTCTTGGTATGAACCGACAAAGTTGTTGGTTGGCTAGTGAGGTTCGTATAAATCACACTTGTCACACTCAACTCATTATCCTCATCCAGCCATCCTACCCTGAAATTGCTCCTCCCAAGGGCAGCGGCAACAGAAGATGAGTAGACAGTGGCTAAGGTTTCGCAACCCGCTCTAATACCATGTTATAAATATTATGTATATATTCAAGAGAATGGATAATATAAATAAGGAGTACAAAGGGATATATGCCATATATGTATAAGAAAATTAAAAAACATATAAAAAATATACAAAGATTCATATTCTAACACCCTATTCTAACACATGATATGATACACACTAACACACACCTTTTGCTTATCAACTGACTCGATCCGGAAATCTGGACACTATTGGCCCCATGGTGTAGACGAAATTCCACATTTGGCTCCCTTATACATGAAATTCATATCCGCTTTCGCCATGTGATTAGCATGCAAGAAGAGGAGAGGAAAAGAGGAGAGAGGAAAGAAAAGAAAAGAAAAGGGAGAAAATCCGAAAAATGCAAAATATAAAATTCAAAAAATTCAAGAAAATTCCATAAAAATCATTGAAACACAAATAGATTCAATAATTTTTTATTTAATTAATGATTATTTTATTCATTTAAAATATTTTTCATTTTCTGGAATTTTCCAATTAAGCTTTAATTAATCCAATAAAATAGAAATTGTTTATTTAGTTTTTTTTTGAAACTTTCAAAAGACTATGAAAAACAGGAATGCAATTGAAAGGGTTGAGATCGCTCGTGATGATTATAAAGATGCCCTAAAACATAAGCGGTCTAGAGGAGGTTGTGGGATATTCCAAATATGATATACTTTTCCCTACTTCTGGAAAAACGATCTTTAGCTGATGAGATGGCCAATAGTGATTCTGACGGTGACATGTATTGGGTCTCAAGAAACCTGAAGGTCAGTTGACTGCTAATCGACCGAAGGTAAAGTACAAGGCACGGAACCAGAACTACATTAGAGTCCGCGGATAGAAGCACGTTACACATGGTCACATGGCATGATGGTTCGGCTAATTGCTTTAGTCATCCTCGCTACTACTACGATACACTGCGACACAAGCATCTGGACCATGTAAGTATACATGCTTTTAGGGGATAGTAAAACGGGGGACTACTACGGAATGGCCCGACCTATTGCGTGGACCGAGGTCATTTGCCATTCCTTCCGAGCTCAGCGTTGTACTCCTTGCTGGTCGCCTCGGCCTTGGTCGCTATTTCCCTCTTTTTCTCGCGCTTCCTCTCGCGAGCCTTGTGCTCCCTACGCCTGCACACCTCGAGATGACCTTTCTCCTCCCGATGGATATGCTGGTTGCGCTCATCGTTGCGGCGCTCCTCCTCCTGGATCTTGCTAGCCCTTTTAGCATCTCACTCCTCGTAGTCAATTTGCCACTAGTCGCGTGGGTGGATCTCTACAAAAATGGAGTGGTATATAAGCCAAACAAATATGTTTCTTC
Organism: Phyllostachys edulis; assembly: GCA_036346405.1. Lineage (NCBI taxonomy): Eukaryota > Viridiplantae > Streptophyta > Magnoliopsida > Poales > Poaceae > Phyllostachys > Phyllostachys edulis. The sequence continues at coordinate 30,432,594 of CM070553.1, read as the reverse complement.
GATATTGAACTATTGTTTGTCAGATGTCGTTGATCTTAAACTAGTTTGTCTGTAATATTATAAAAATCAAGAGATCTTTCAATGTAATAACTTATAAAGTCACTCTACATTGGATTCAACTACTATGGTGAGATAATCGACAACCGCATTCTGATGGCATACATATTCATTTCTAATAAAAACAAATAAGCAGATTAGTACAATTAAAACAACAAAGTATCTTAGCCCATCGTTCCTAGTATTATAATTACTAATTTATTTTTATTGGTAGTATAACATTAAGTGTTGATTAAATGGGTCATAAAATTTGACCATTGACCTAGCAAGACGTTTTTAAGTGTTGTAATGTACACTACAAGGTGTTGTATGGAGTGTTCTACACTTGGGTCATGGCAACATAAGAATATGTGTTGTAGTTGAGTTTTCCCGCAACACATGCTATATATATTGCAATGTGTGTTTTACAATAGATTGGTATCAATAAAAGTGAGCGAATGAATATTGCATTTTCGCTACGAACTAGCCGTTATATAAAAGATGTGGTACTACCGTCAACTAAAATTCGGTTAGAACGGAACTACCGATTTCCAGAGGTTCAAGAAACTCAAGAAAACACCCTCTCTGGAAATAACGTACCGCCATGTAAATTTCGGTAATACCGTACTCCGGTAGAACTGCTCAAGAAATGCAGTCGTACCGATTCTTAGGGGAGATCAAAAACTCCCAAAACATACTCTCTGTAAATTACGTACCGGCAACTAGATTTCAGTACTACCGACTTGCGGTAGTATCGCTGTTCATTTGTGGTTGTTCTGATTATTAGAGAGGATCAAAAACACCAAAAACATGCTCTCTGGAAATAACATACCGCCAACTAGATTTCGGTACTACCGACTTGCGATGGTACCGCTTGTCAAGTGCGGTCATACCGATTTTCTCTGAAGTTCTTCCAGAAGCTATTCTAAGTGCAATGCATGAACCCTAATTGATCAAGATGGCATAAATATAGTTTCTCAAGCTACTAGCCATGATCCCTCTTTATAGTACGGTATTTATCCTATAAATCCGGTCTTTTCTCCAAACACCGAGACCGATAAACACTATAAAGGATCCTTAGTCTTATACAATACCTTCGCTATGAGCCATGTCGATCTTTAATCATCATTGCATTGCCAAAGTCTTGTCATCAATCAAACTCTGGGACTAAGCCTTTAAACATCTTAGCACACATGTTAGTCTCTTAATACATTGTTATCATTAATTACCAAAAACACTTATAGGGGCCTAGATACTTTCGACCCCGTCTTCATCGACGACATCAGCAACTCCCCGACCTTCAGCCATTGTGTGCGTCACATTGTGGCTGGAGTCTCCAACTTCTTTGACATCACCACCAACTACCCCTTGTTCAGCCGTAGATGTAGGAATGGTCTTGGCATATGCCCAGGCTAGAAGGACCAAATCCCACCATTCATCTCTTGCCTTGCGTACGTATGCCTGCCATGACCTCGTTCTCTTTAGTTGCACTAACTCCCAATATATATATATATATATATGCCATGTGGTGCTCGGTTGGCAAGACAGCTCAATTTTATATCGTACACAACATGGTCCAATCCGAATGTGTAGAACAACCACTGCATCACAACGTCCTATGTACGCTGCTCTGGTCTTGTTAGGCTTACGACCGTCGATTGGAAATAACACAAATCAACCCCCCCGGGACCCTGCAAAATAGTCTCTTGCCGTAGTAAATGTTGAAATTAACTACGTCTGACATATCTATGTGTTGCACCATAAACAATATTTACACGATTAACCACGTATCTAAAACTAAACTACACATACCAAAAAGGATGAACTACAACATACTATACTACGTAACCATATATCTAAAACTATGTAACCCATTTAGTTAAAAAAAAATTATCCATAAAGTGGACGACCAGACAGACAACGCTTCACTATCTCCTTCCCTCCTCTACTCCTTTTTGTTCCTCTCCCTTCCCTCCCATCTTTCTATTTTTTTTTGAATAAAAGTGAATTTTGCTCGAATTTTAGGGGTCTTTTGTAGGGGAGGTTGTTTCGCCATTTGGAATGGCGATAGGAACTTGCGGGGTCGCCATTTCAAATGACGATTTGCCTAAATTTTAATATTGAAAAAAATTACCTACAAGGTGGCATGCCAAACCCCGCCTCTATAAAAGGCCATCCAATCAACTAAACTCCAACCTATTTTCTTTTCATCTACTTACACTTGTCTCACTACTCTACTCAACGTCATATCTCACATGTCTAGTTCGATGAGCTGAAGAGCGGTGGCATTGTCGAATGCAAGGCTCGTGAACTACCCGAACTGTGGAGTCCAAGCAAATGTCTTGTACTCCAACACCGAAAAGAACAGGGGGCATGTGTTCTACAAGTGTCCATATTTCTCGGTGAATTTGATTTCCGCGAATGTTGGTATTTGGATTTTGGGTTTGCTTGTCACTTTTTTTTCACTATTCGGTGTGGTTTTTAGTCCGACAGATGTCAGCACTTTCAGTGGGCAGACTCTGTTAGTGCCGTGGTGAAAAGACCAGTTGAACGGCTACCTATAGTTCCATCTGGTCCAATGGTGAACATACCACCTGCAGACGAGCGCTGGACAGGATTTTTGACCACCTGAAGTGGCTCGAGAAACTTATATATGTTTACCCTACTAGTAGTATGTTCAATATGTATGAAGTGGTAGTCGTTATCTGCATAAGTGATTCATGTATGCATGATGTTGTATGCTTGTTTATGAATTGCAAGACATCTTTAATTTTTGGCTACTGGATTTGTATGAACGTAACATGACAAGGGATAATTGCATTAGAAAATAACACTTCAATACCGCAATGAAACTAAACTGTGCACCCAGGTTCATCTTAGACAAAAAAAGATCACACAATACCACAACCTTTTCAGATCGAAATGATCACACTCTGTCACACCACCTTTTCAGGCAGAAATGACCACACACATTTGGCGGTAGCATTGTTTGCATGGCAACAAGGATCTTGTCGCCATTTGGAATGGCGACAGAATCATATTTTTGTAAATTTATTAAACGGACATTCTATGTTTGTATTTCTATGGCTGTGTGCATCTTTAGTTGGGGCAGAGACCAGTAGTTGTACTTCCATTATCTAAAAAATATATGTAACTTATTCTTATTTAGTGGAGTATTCTTAATGCGCAATAAAAAACAATCAGTTATGATGTTACTTACACCTTACTCCATATGCTTGAGCAACTTTGAGAAAACTAAGCGATCTCTATCCATTGATACCCTGTATGAACACGTGAATGCTCAGGAAGACCGAAAAACAGAAAAGGGAAGCTTCCGGTCACACTTTGCAAAAAAGATGCTTTTAAAACGTCTCCGGAGAACACTTAATAAATGTGTGCCTTGTTTTGCTCTCTCGAAAAATAAGCGTAAGTTTTTGTCTTGCCTGTGCAGCAAAAACAAAAGAGAGAGACGGAGCAGCCAGCTCCCAGACAAGGTGCTTTCTACAAAGCAAAGCACCGAGGGCAAAACCACAATCACGACGGACCAACCGTCATCCATCCGTTCCGTTCCCTTCTTACGTGCGGCCGTTCGGCCCCATCCATCCCCCCACCAGCGTCATCTCCACCGTGTCTGCACGCTCGACTCGCATGTTAAGTCCGCAGCCACTGCGTCGACTGCTCGTTCTCCAGGCCTCTGCTGTGTCCTCCCTCTGGTTGCAGAATTAGCGGCTGAGTATTGAGTGACCAGTTGCCAAGTTTCTCGCTCGTTGAGGATTACACTTGTAAGATTGCAAAAATAAAAATAAAAATAAAAATCAGACAGGTTCGATCGGAATTCAAATAGACAAAGACCACAAGACACAGCTTCTGAGTCAGATAACTTTTTTGTGCAAAAAACCACTGGGGCGCCAGGTGTCCAGTGAATTGGCTGGGCTCAAAGCAGGGAGGGGTGGGGCCCACACTCCATAGAGAGGAGAAGGGACAAAAAGAACACCTCACGCCCCACGCTCGGCTCTGCCTCGCTGCCGCTATTTATCCCTCTCCGCCCTCGAGTCACCTTGGTCCTTGCACTGGTCCCCGGCCATTTCCCCTGCTCCACTTCTTCTCCTCGTACAGAGCGCACAAGGCGGATCCCTCGCCGGAGGCGAGGCCATGGGCCGGCGCAAGTTCCGGCTGTCCGACATGATGCCCAACGCCTGGTTCTACAAGTTCCGAGACATGCGCGCGCGGGCCCGCGGCCGCGGGGGTGGCGGTGCAATGCAGCCGCAGCCGCAGGCGCCGTCGTCGTCGCGGGGGAACAGGGCGGTCCAGAAGCCGGCCACGCCAAGGCAAGGATCCTCGGCGCTCCCGCACAGGGCGTCGTACTACTACACCACCCGAGACAGGGAGCTAACGCCGTCGCCGCCTCGTCCTCCCCAGCCGAGGGCCACGGACGCTCACTTATTTCCCCTGCCGCTGTCGCCGCCGAAGAACTCCAGGAGGCGGCACAGGGTGGGCCCCGTCAGGCTGGAGCACGCGCCTGCAGGCGGCGGACTCGTGCCGGCGCCGGTATCAGCACACGGGCTGGAGCCCGTGGCCGAGGCGACCGGCGCTTCCCAGCGCCGTCGTGACATGGGCATTGGGTATGATGGCGGGGAGTTCCGGAGGCCAACGGTGACCGTCCCGGTGGGTGACGGCCTCCGAGGCAAGGTGATCGCGTCGGAGACGGACATCATCATCGACCTCCGGGACGAGGCTACGCCCGAGAGGGTGCTTCCGCCCATCACGACCAGGCCGGCGAGAAGGGACGTCGACGGGTACGAGCCGGATAACAGGCGCGTCGACCTTGCCGACATGATCCCGAGAGCGAGCTCTACCTCGGAGCAGAGCGGCATGGGCAAGCCGAGGCGGTCGTCGGTGTCGTCGGGACGCCGCCTCAAGACGCGCACCAACAGCCCGCGCATGGCCGCCAGGAAGGGGAAGCCCATGGCCCCGACGGCGGCGCGGAGGACGACGCGACTGCGGTCGCCCCCGCTCTGGGGCAGCTACGCGATGCTGAAGTCGTCGGATGACCCGAGGAGCGACTTCCTCGAGTCCATGGCGGAGATGATCGATCAGAATGGCATCCGCCACCCCTCCGACCTCGAGGACCTCCTCGCCTGCTACCTTTCCCTCAATTCCGTCGAGTGCCATGGCATCATCATCGATGCGTTCGAGCAAATTTGGACGAGCCTTGCCAGCGGCAAGCCATGAAAGAGGCCATGAGGCCATCACCCATCACTCGCACCAAGTTCCTTGCTGCATGGTGAATCATGCCATTGCCGCCGCATTAATTAGTTTAGCTCTTAGAGTTCGTTGTTAATGGTGTAGCAATAAGAAGTCCCAATAAAATGAAAATAAATAAATATCAGCTCTGTGAAAAGTTTGGTTCTTTTCTTGCTCCGTGATTATATTCTTCTTTCTTGGATGCTTCGTTCGCGTGATATGACGCTGCTTTCTTGAGGGTTACACTTGTCAACTGTAGTAGGCTTCACTACAACACACTACAAGTTACAGTTACTGGCATGGATCCATGGTAGTAACTTAAATCCAGATGAATCCACTGAATCATATGACTATAGGGGTATCCAGTAAGATTGCTAGTAATGCTTCTAGTACATGTTTTTAAGTTGAAAAGCTGAAATCTCCAATCTTTTAAGGGATCCAGGTCCTCTGCAGTACTGCAGAGGGTTCACCACACGAACAGTGTTTCGTGAGAGCGTGAACAGTGCTCCGACATAGCACCGTAGCAATACTGTAGCAGCAAAAAAGTACGATAGTAATTTTAGTGTATCACAAAAAACTGTAGTGAAATAATGTCGCAATTGTTCTTGGCCTTTTGTTTTTTTATCGGAACAAGAAATCAATGTCTTAACGCTTCGTAGCTGATCTGGACCGTAGGCCAAAGCAACCGTTTGCAGGGTACAGGGGTGCAATAAAAAGACAAGCATATCAACCGTAATACAGTCCAGTCCAATCTGTGTGGGATAAATACATTTTCTGCATCTTCTTGTTTTACTCTTGTGTTGTTGTACTTTTCACATGCTATACATCCATGTGATTTATACGGCAAAACGTAATAAACTCGGAGATGGTAATTTAAATATTTTTTTCTGTTGTTGAATGCTCCGCGCACACTGGGATCTTCTCGATCCTTACAAGTCAAAACAGTTGATACAACTGGCTAGCTAGGAGATAGCACGGCAGGGATGCAGCAGCGACTGACAAAAAGCCTAGCAAGAGAACTGAGCAATCCTACTTCATATCCGTTTCAACTCTTACAGGGAGTAACCTGTGTACCAGTAGGGATTCCACTCCCTGGCAAATGAGAAACATGTGTGTGCTAAACTGCAAATCCTGGGAAGGAAAATAGAAAATTAATCACAGATTCACTTGGAATGATCAGAGATGCACCTAACCTCACTGTTCACACCAAGTTGTGAACCACCCTTTCATGGCCTAAAACACAGGGACCCAGGGCACAGAGGAGCGCAAGGAAAACTTCTTCTTTTGTGTCATAAAAAATATCTCATGATTCCCCTAAAATGGTACAAGGAGCACCAGCTCGTCGACACACTGAAGTAAGCCAATTGAGGCCAGTTTTGGAAGCCCAGCTACTGCTGATCCACTGGCAAATGAAGCAGCATATAAGAACAGTAACGCATGATTGGAGCAGAGCAACTGCGGCTCATAATTAGTAGGGCAGCCTCTGAAGATATGAGGCTGAATTCAGGGCATTAAAAAAATGAGTAAACTCTCCTCCAACTTAATCCAAAGGAGAACGATGCTATTTGCTGCTATCATTCTTTATTGTTGTTTCCATCTCCTATCGTGCTTAAAAGCTTAAAAATTAATTCAGAAATCTCTCTGAACCTGCCCACCAATTAGAATACTTGCTCATGTCCATTTACGAATATCTGCAAGTTACATAGATCTTCCCCTCGTGGCTCCTGCCAAATCATCTCATCACATGGCAGAAACGCACGCACAGCTCTGGTTTTGTCCCATGTCTTTGGTTGGGCTCCCGAGTCACAACACACATGTACGTGCACAGAGTGGTGAACAGGAGAAGCTAGCAGCATCCTGTGATCTTTCAGATTGTCAGTACCTTTCGCCTAGGGAGTAGAAGCCAGTGCAGGCAGGTTACTGTTGGCCGAAGCTTCCATAAAGAGGTCACAGGTGACAGGATTGCGAGTCAATCGGCAGTGACAGCCGCACAGCGATCTGTCTCCCAGATTGCAGCTTCGGACCAAAACAAGCAACAGAAGTGCAGAAAGTATCGTATCATCTGACCATTGCACCATAGACAGTCCAAACCTCTCATCCACTTCCACTTGGTTTCATGGACAAGTATGGTTTTTTGCAGCTCGCAACTTTGCTAATTGCGAGTGGCCGTGACTGGCCAAATTTATATCAGAAACTCACTATACTCAGAGAGCATGTATAATAGTTTAACGTCAGTTGTCTGTAAAATTTGACACGTAGGATATTAGATGATGTGAATGAGATGGACGGGGTATAGAAAATTGAGCCGTCCCTCGTACAGTAATCGACTGTAACACGAGAAACAAGACATATTATATATAAAGGAGTTGTCTAGAGAGATATAAAAAGACAACTCATTGTAGAAACTGTCTTTAGTGTTGTCTATAGATAATATAAAAAGATACTATAGACAGTAGTTGTCTATACATACATACCCTTAATGGATATCTTTTGTATGCTCAGCGATTAGTGAACTGACGACCCTAACCTAACATGGAGGCAACATGTCAAGGAACAGAAAATGCCAGAAGTAAGCAATTGGTAAATGGAGCTTACTTTGTAGAGGAGACATTTATTGTTACAGCAGACGGCAACCGGCAAGAATAAAAGGGCAGGTGAAAAAAAAATGCAGCTCCACCACATTCCAAAAAATAAAAATAAATGCAGTGCCACGAAAAGCATGGCTCCGTTGCTTCCTGGACGAACACAGGCTCTCGGCAGAAACAGCACATCAATTCCTTGCTTACACACTAGAAAAGAAACAAAAAGGTGAGAAGAAAAAACGAAGACCAGAAGAAGCAAAGACGATGTCGGTTGTGGACGAATTTTTTTCGATCTTACGAAGTAAATGCGAAAGACACGACACAGGGGATCACGTAGGGGAGACAATGTGTTTAGACAAGTTTAAGTCTTCTCCGGAGAGAATAACAATCATACTCATGTGTTTTTTTTTTATTAAATGAGAGTTGCAAGAACAATTTGCGACTAAGGCTACAATCTCCTTAAATAGCGTTGAAGGGGGTGGTAGTTGATTCCTGTGGAGAGATATCTCGTCGGTTCCAGCCATCCGCGTGTGTGGAGGGGTTGTTGTGCAGTTATTGTCAGAGACAGAGGTGAGGACGTGCGGTTATGTCAGGGAGATAAGGGCGCACGCTTCCTTGATCTACCACATGTAGTCAGTTACGGTAGACATGCTACTCGTCAGAGGGTTTAGGCCCACATGTGTGATCGTGGACACCTCTGACCAGAGGATGCTCGATGCCCATGACAGTCTTAGCATATTCTCCCGGACCAAGGGGTACTCGTGGAGCTATTTGACTAAATCATGTTCTGATAGCTACTATAGACAATAAGCCATTAATTATGGATTACTTAATCCTCGTCATCTAGCCCCCCAACTTCAAGTGAAAGTGTCTTATTTGAGAAGGATTTGGAGGTCATGGTCGAGAAATATTTTCCGACCGAGATATCTCTTGACCGAATTAAGACTTAGTCAAGGTAGTTATTTTAATTGGAGTTGTGAAATTATTTCACTTAATTACTAACGAGGATCTAATAATCCTCAATTAATTAAATTATTTATCTGTAATATTCATTATAGACGATAATGTCTTTATAAAATCTTCAAGGATAGCTCTTATTATCAATAATGAGGGAGATCATAAATACCTAATAGTTGTAAGTTATTCTACGACCACCCTGTTTGGTCATAGGTTATCTTACTACCACTTTATGGTCATAAGTTCTTCTATGACCACCTACTGATCGTAGGTTCTACTACAATCACCTTATGGTCGTAAGTCTTACTACGACTAGATCAACTATGACCACCCTATGGTCGATAAGGACCATAGACATGTAGACCCAATCGACTAGGGACCTCATGCACTATGTCTAATTATACACAGTAGTAAATATGTGTCGTTATCCTTTGGTATAACTGCGCGTATTAGTCTTTGTCTCTAGTTTAACCGCAAGACGAACATGGGGTGTTGTCTCTTTAACAATAACTACCATCAACATGTGCCATTCTTCAACCGTTGAGACACCTTCTGGCATGGACAACTGCCACCCCTTTCATACACTATATAAGGGATAACGCCGGTGGACAGAGACAAGGAGTGACACAAGCAATAGAACAAACTTAAGTCATTAGTTCTAGCCTTCAGTGACTTATCTCTTGTTGTAAACACGATCAATACAAGAACACATGACTAGGGCTGTTATTCTCTTAAGAGAAGGCTAAAACCTGTCTAAATCCCCGTGTCTCATCCTTGTGTAGTCTCGAGCAAGGAGGGCCCCTTTTTAGAATTCATTTCATAAGTTCGATATTAAAACATCGACAATTACCGTGCGAACAGAAAAAGAAGGCGGACGACCGCGTGTGTTATTGTTTGTTGGGAGTAGTTCCCGAAGAAAACTAATTGTTGTCTTGCCTTGATCTTTTCTCTGATGGAGCGCGGTTATAAATAGAACCCGAGGGTAACTCCTGATTTTTTTTTACATCTCCCCAAAACCAATTCAGCTTCCTGAGTGCTCTTCTTATTCACCGTAATTTCTGATCCCAAATCTTCCACCAAAAAAAAAATCCTAGATCCAGACTAGATCTAAAGTGATGGTGGCAGAGTACTCCAACTGGGCAGAATCGGATATGAGCAACAAGAAAATCCATTCATTGGTGACTCAAGGCAAGATTCCAGATCGATGTTTGGTGAATTGGAAAGAAGCAGTAGGGTAGCATTATCCGTTGGGCGAGGAAGGTGCAATTGTTGTTTTCCAAGCCTATTGTGAGTGCGGCTTTCGATTACCATGGCATCCGTTCTTGGCGGCAATGCTCGAGCATTTTGATATAGAATTGGTGAATTTGACACCTAACTCTTCATGTTCCTGCAAATTTCTTATTTCCAAGCAGTCAGTAACTTCTTGAAAATACAAAAATGAACTAAGGTATTGACGAGGATATAATAATCCTCATTTTACCTTTTATCTATAATTTTTATTATAGATAATTATGACGTCATGTGAACCCTGAGTGTACCCCTTAATGTTATGAAGGAAGAACCAAATGGATGGTCGTAAGTTCTTCTCGACCACCCCCATAGTCGTAAGTTATGCTACGACTATCCCATAGTCGTAAGTCTTGCTACGACTACCTCATAATCGAGATTCCTCTACGACTAGGTCACCACGACCACCTTATAATCAAATGAACACTGCGAGACAAGTGGGTCTTATTGATTAAGGGATTCAAACGATCATCATCTGTTGTTATTCTCTGAGAATAATGGCACGTAATACCCATTATCTACGGTATATAGCATGTTGAGCGGCGTGGAGGAATTAATACACGGTAATTACTACCAACATGCGCTGAATTAGGAGGTGATGGCGCCGCTTTACTGGAGTAACTACCGCTCCTTCACGTACTATAAAAAGCGGCAACTAGAGAAAGGAGAAGGATGAATCGAGCCATCGGGAATACAAGCATTATCTGTAATAGTCTTAGTTTTTCCCCGATTGTTCAAGATATACACTCAATACCATACACACACAGGAGTAGGGTTGTTATTCTCTCCGGAGAAGGCCGAACACGTATAAAAATTCCGTGTCAATCTCTGCATGATTCTATTCTAGGAGACCCCGAATCAAACAATCTTTACGTAAGTTCGGTTCTAAAACACCGGCGGTTGGCGCCGACCGTGGGGATCTTCGGTAATTTCTTGTCAAACATTCTCTTTGTTTTCCAAATCTCATGCACTCATGGCGGGAGAATGGAGCGAGGAGAATTGGTTCGACTTGGCGGTCTGTGACGTCGACATGGATGCCGGATTCGATTCTGAACCAGTGATGACTCATCCTATGGCATTCTTGCCTCAGGGATCTTCCCACGATCCGAGGAGACAATGTCGCCGGTGGAGTTGAGGAGGATCCTTATCCCCACTTGAAGACGTCAAGAGAGAATCTACCCTCTCAAGGGCAAGGTCAATCGACCAGGACCACACCAGTGGACTCACGACCGACGAGAGTTTTTCCTTGAAGTGTCCAAGTTCCCTAAGGCGGTCCGACTTGGTGAGGCAAGCTCTAGAAGCCTGATGCAGGACTTCACCGGCATCTGGTGATTCTCTCTCTGGATAACGCCCGAGAGAGCGGGATCAAGCATGCTTTTCACGCAAATTCGACCATCTCTCCATGAGTCACACTTGCCGCGGAGGCAGTTATAACCGGACTTCCCTACTTGGAGGATTACTCCAAGTCACCAGATGGTGTCTCGGCGACTCCTCAAGCGGAGAGGCCTCGGCGCAAGTGAGAATCATCAGCAGGAGGTCTTCGTCCTTCCCTCGAGATCAAGATCACTCTTCTAGAGACCGAGATGGAGACCCTTCGAAGGTCACACTGCTGCGCCCCTCGTGGCAATGGCGAGGACACCACCATGGCGGACACGACCAGCGCCTTCATGAGCGCCAGGAAATCCTCGACATTCTCGCTTCATTGAGGCAATCTCAAGAGTCTAACATGGAAAATCTTGAGGCAATTGAAGGAAGAAGATTGAAGCTCAAAAGAATTTGCTCGGGCGTATTCAATATCAATCGAGGAAGCTCGAGAGCTCCGGCACATCAATGATTTGCTCGAGAATCCAACTCAAGAGCTAGCCCGAACGCAGACTCGACCTCTTATTTGAAGAGATCGCACAAAGGCTTCGAGTACAATGAAAAAATTTGGAAGCTCCTCGTCGACATCATTCAAGTAGTCGTACCCATACGACTTCTTGGCTACCGATCAATCCAACATATCACCGCGTAGAAATCACAAGAATGACAAGTCGTGTCGATCTCCTACTCGAAGAAATGTCTTCCAAATGACCGATGATCAACAAGCTCCTCGGAAGGTGATCGTTCACCACTCCGACATGGAAATCTGCATACGAGATAAACTACGAGTATTCCCTCAGGGACCAAGACCTATGTGTCGGGTCAACTTTATTCTTGGGTATCGTCGAGTACGACCACCTGATGATATCAACCCTTCTTTTCTGCAAAGGAGGCGTCAAGAAGTCATTACTGGATGTCGGGCATTCTCGCCTGATCTCCGAGCCGCTCACGCCACCTCGTTTTCGAAAGTGAACATGGAGAAGTTTGATGGTTCCCAAAATCCCATCGAATTCCTTTAAATTTACAGCAGGTATTTGCTCGAGCAGCAGGAGGAGGAGAGCATGTGATGGCAAATTACCTTCCAACTGTGCTCGAAGGATCTGCTCGATCGTGGTTACTAAACCAACCACTCGAGTCGATCTATTCTTGGCAACATCTCTGCGATCTTCTACTGGCAAATTTCCAAGGCACATACAATCGCCCTGGAAAGGAGGACGACTTGCACCGGATGAGACAGAACGACAACGAGACATTGCGCCAGTTCATTCAAGCGCTTGATCGGGTTCAGTAACTCAATTAGGAAGTTTCGATTCATCTGTCATCGGGGCTTTCAAGCGGAGTCCGTAGTAGAAGGATAACGAGAGGATATTGCTTTAAATCCTCCTACTTACATCGCGAACTCTTGAAATGGCCGATCGATATACTATGCCTCTGAGGCGGTCGGTGGAACAACACAATCGATCGTGAAGACAATCCATCTCGAGAGCCGGTGAAGTTGGTAAGAAGAAGGATAAGAAAGCAAAAAGTCCAAGAATAAGATGAAGGGTCAAAAACCGGCGGTTCTAAGGAGGTATTGGTGTGAATGATAAAGAGCCACGCACATCAAGCCACACTCAAGCGAGAGGCAAAGGTAAGCATACGATCGGAAAAATGATAAGCCTAGGTGGTGTCCTTTCCATAAAAAGGAAGGGCATGACCTTCATAGCTATAGGGTCTTCAGCGAAAGCTTGAAGACTACTACAGCGACAAGGACCACTTCCCACCCTCGAAAGGTAGGTCAAACAAGTGGTCATAAATCTTGAGATGACGAAGAGGAAATGCCGTTCGAGGATCCGCAACACACCATTGAACACATCTACGGGATCATCGGCATATGAATCAAAGCGATACTCAAGGTCTGCTGAGCGAGGTAAACTCCATAGATCCTCCTCTCGTCAATAAATTACGAAGTGGTGGAAGTCACCATTTCTTTCGAGAAGAGTATTGCCCGATCCCTTGACTCGACAGTCGATACCTAATCGTGGTCGAACCCACCATCAACAATTGTCGGGTCAATCGAGTTTTGGTTGATGGTGGAAGCTCGTTAAATATTTTATTTATGAGTGCCTGGATGACATGCAAGTACCGGGACCAAAGTAAGACCGATGCGATACTCTTTCCATGGGATTGTCTGGGATCTTGACCAAACCAATTGGTCAAGTTTCTCTTCCTTTAACATTTGGTTCACCAAGTAATTTCGGAGACGAGAAAATCTCCTTTGATGTGGTCGATTTCGATCTGACATATAACGCCATACTCGGACGACCAACTTTGGCAAAATTCTAATGGCTACTCATTATGGATATCAATGTATTAAGATGCCAGTCCCAAAGGAGTAATTACAATCCATTGTGACAAGAAGATGGCGCATACTGCGATAGTCGATCCCTTGAGATGGTAGGACAAATACCAACTCGAGAAGAAGTCGACCTTCGACTAGCAAGTGAAGCCTAAAAACTGCACCAAAGCCGAACGACAAAGTCAAAGAGGTTCCTCACGGGACAGGGGAGCCCTCAAGCTGATACGCATCGGGATACTTCCGACCCCAAATAGGAAGGCGCCCTCATCACCTTCCTCCGAGCTAACGCAGATGTATTAGCGTGGCAAGCATCCGACATGCCGGAGTCCCCAGGAGGTGATCGAGCGCGAGCTAGCCTTACGGCGACAAAGTACCAGTAAAATAAAAATTGCGGAGATTTGCCTGATCGGCGAGATGCTATTAAATCGAATTGGATAAGCTACTTAAAGCGGGCTTTATAAGAGGTCAACCATCCGAATGGTTGGCTAACCTGTAATGGTTAGAAAGTCAAGCGGCAAATGGCGTATGTGCGTGAGACTTTCTTGATCTTAATAAAGCTTGTCCAAAAGACGATTTTCCTTTACCTCGTGTCGATCGGTTGGTTGACTCTCTGCAAGTTGTGAAATGTTAAGTTTTTAGATGCATATTCGGATATCACCAGATTAATATGTGTCTAGGCGATGAAGAAAAGACCGCATTTATTACACCATTTGGTATATTTTGCTATGTCAAAATGCCATTTGGTCTAAAAATGCGGCGCTTCTTTTCAATGCTTGATGCGAGCAACTTTTTCATCTCAATTAGGCGAAATCTAGAAGCCTATGTTGATGACTTAGTTGTCAAAAGCATCAAGAAACTTAATCATATTACCGACCTACAAGAAACATTCGACAATCTCGAAAACATCGCTTAAAACTTAATCACGAGAAGTGTGTGTTTGGAATCTCTTGAAATTGCTTGGATTCCTAGTATCTATACGAGGAATTGAAGCGAATCAAAAGATAAAAGCCATTTTACAAATCGCCCTCAACTACGGAAAGAAGTCCGAGAAACTCACTTTGGGTGCATGGCGGCTCTAAGTCGTTTCATCGCACGATCGGGAGAAAAGGGACTACCTTTCTTTAAACTTCTAAGGAGACACGAAAGTTTTGAGTGGTCGAAAGAGGCAAACGCGCCTTTGAGGATGTCAAGAGGTACCTTACGAGTGCTCTATTACGGTCTCTCGAGGCGGAAGAAACGCTCTTGGTTTACCTAGCGCCACGCCACAGCGATCGGTAGCGATCTTGGTTGTAGAAGCGTGAAAATGTACAACGACCGGTTTACTACGTAAGTGAAGTTTTACACGGACCTAAAGGCGTTACCCTCGGGTCCAAAAGCTTCGTATGCCCTCCTCATGTCTTGAAAAGCTGCGGCATTATTTTGGCGCACAAACTAGTCTTGTGCCCGAGTTTCCCTTGGGAGCGATCCTCCGAATAGGGAAGCAATGGGGCGCATGGCAAAATGGTCGATTGAACTTGGGGAGTTCGACATCCATTTCGTGTCGACGGCCGTTAAATCCAGATCTTGGCGGACTTTGTCGCCGAATGGACAAATCTGAACTGCTTGGGATCCCGATCTGATTCCCACGACCGATGGGCGATGTACTTTGACGGGTCGCTTACTTTAAGTGGCTCGGGTGGGGTGGTCTGGTATCTCCTCTGGAGAGACCTTAAAGTATGCCATACAATTAAACTTTCGGGCCACTAATAATGTGGCGAGAATCTGAAGGTTTGCTAGGTGGTATCTGAGCAATGGCGCTCTCGATTCGCCGACTACTCGTGAGAGGAGACTCTCAACTAGTCGTGAATCAAGTCGGTAAAAAGTACCGGTGCTCTAACCCGACAATGTCTCGGTACTTATCGAATACGTAAGCTAGAAAAGCATTTTTTAGGTTTGAGGCACAATTCATCCCTCAAAGGATAATTTCTCGAGACCAACTTGCTCGAATAGCTTCTTCGGATCTGAAGTACCAAAAGGAGTCTTCTTGGAACAACTCCGAAGCCTTCTCGGTCGAAGAGCAGAGACACCTCCTATTGAGGCAGCCTCTCTAGAATACGAGGATACATGGATGGCGCCCATCTATGATTATCTTGAAGGGTTACATGCGAAGGCGATCTCGAAGCGGATCGCTTATCGAAAAGCCAAAATGTATACTTTGGTGAAGGAGTTCTCTATAAGCGAGGTACTCAAGGGGTGCTCATGCGATGCATTCCGCAGAGCGAAGGATTAACACTCCTTCACGACATACATGGTGGCATTTGTGGAAATCATGCTTCTCTGAGCGTTGGTCGGCAAGGCTTTTCGACAAGGTTTTCTTGCCATGACCCTATACGATGCTAAAGAGTTGGTTAAAAAGTGTGTCGATGCGGTTTCATAGCGAGCAAATACACCAACCGGCTCGGGCATTACAAACAATACCTCTATCTTGGCCTTTTGCAACTTTGGGGTCTTGATATCTCGGGACCGTTTCCTAAAGCTCCGGGAGGTTTGAGTTCCTTTTGTGGCTATTGATCGTTCACAAAATGGATTGAAGCGAACTTGTGGTAGGATAACAACGAAGCGACAAAGCGGTTTATGATGAGATCGTAATTACTCGATTTGGAGTACCAAGTCGAATAATTACGAATAATGGTAAGCAATTTTGGCGCAAAATTTGAGGAATTTTTGCGGACGAGTTGGGTACCAAGTTATGTTATGTACATGGCCCATCCCCAAAGTAATGGGGCGATCGAGCGTGCAAACGGCCAAATAATGAGAGGAATTAAAACTTCGAGTCTTGACCCGGCTCATCAAGCGCTCGGGGCTTGGGTACAAGAATTACCCTCAGTATTATGGGCGATTCGTACAACTACCGATCAGACTCTGGGAGAAACACCTTTCTTTTTAGTCTTGGTCTTTGAAGCTATGCTTCCTCCGGAACTAAAGATACGGTCAAACAGTCGAAACATTCACGGACTCCAACCAGGAACAAATTGAGCGAGATGATATTAATCTACTTGAAGAAAGGAGAAATCAGGCCCTAATTAGTTCGGCAATCTACCAACAAGCCTGCGAAGATACTACGATCGTAAGGTTCAACCTCGCTGACCTTGTTTGTAGGTGACTTAGTATTGAGGCTTTGCCAATCCAAGTCTAATCGGAACAAACTTTCTTCCAAGTGGGAAGGTCCTTACGATGGTGAAGTTACTCGTCGAGAATTGAGACGATTGGCAATGGAAGGCGGCGGAGTTCTCTCGAATTCTTGGAACATTGACCCGATTCGCAAGTTCTATGTGTAACCGACCATTAGGACAATAAAGAATCGGGTTTTTCTATCTCTATTGTCTTACTTTTGAGTAGTGCTTTCATTATTTTTCGACTATGTTTTAAACACCCAGTTTTGTTTACCTTTGGTCAAGGCGATAACATCACCTAGTCGAAGCCTCTCCTCTCTGCATGTGGTCACGCCCACTAGAAGGAGTTTCCTAGTGTCGACTCGTTACTCGCTTTTGGCCAACACAAAGAACTCGGGTTTTATTTAGTCGAAATATTTTTGAAGGCCAACTCTTTTCACCTTAGTTTATTTCTTGATTAATTTGAAAAATACTCTAAGAAGAGCGCACTTTCTCAAATTTGCTTAACCGTCTTGGGTGTACTCGTTTCATCTCAAGCTGGTGGGAGAAAGAGACACATCTAGTGAAGCCTCTCCTCTCTGCGTGGTCACCTTGCTGGAAGGAGCTTCTAGCTTTGTTCGAGTTTTCTACTCTTGCTACCGGGGCAGACTTATCGAGTCCACAGGAGAAGGACGAGTAAATATTTTAAAGTCCTCTAGACGTTTGCTTAACTCAAGTTGCCGTTCTCGATTTGATTAAACTAGTCGGAGATGTTAACATTACCTAGTCGAAGCCTCTCCTCTCTGCTGCGTGGTCACGCCCACTAGAAGGAACTTCCTAGTGTCAACTCGTTACCACCCTTTCGACCGATTGCATGACAATTGAGACCCAAAAACTACAAGTTAAACAAACCTCTCTGTTTTGAAACCCTTTCTCTGAGACTATTTACTTAGTTTGTCTAAACAAACTCGACAAATAGTCGGGGCTAGAATAATTTGATTTCAATTCTTAGTCTTTATTTCGTTAATTATCTTTTGAGTTACTAACTACTCGACAAGATGATTTGCGAGAGACAAAACTATTTACTTAGTTTTCATAAACTAAGCAAATAGTCGAGGGGCTAGGATAAAGTCATTACATTTGACTTCATTTCTTAGTCTTTAAATTAGTTAATTATCTTTTGAGTTACTAACTACTCGACAAGATGATTTGCAAGGAACAAGATGGATTACATCAACAAAAGACTATTTTTCACAAGTTCATTCTGAGACTACTCGAAGAGGAGAGCCATTGCATCTCCTCTGAAACTTTCAAACCAAGCGATTGCATCTCCTCCATCGACGCGTCTTCCTTACGCTTGAGAGCGGTTGAAGTCGGCCAGTGGTTGCACATTAAGGTTGGGGTCATGAGCTTTAAGTTTTGCTAATGCATAACTTCTGCGATTTCGACCGCCTCCTTTATCGATTGACTTGGTTGGCCTTGAGTGGTCACAGATCTTGCAAAATCGACTTGATCCCCAATGGTACTTGTGTGAGTAGCTATTGTATCATCTTGAGAGTCTTTCCCTCACTATGTAGCTCACCAAGCACATTGTTCAGAGGCGTGATGTTTCCTTGAAGTTTAATCTTCATTGCTTCCATCTCTGTTGGGTACAAGTCGAAGCCTCATGAGCTTTTTGTTTTCGACCACTTGCTCGAAGAAATAAGATTGGTCAAACAAAAATAAACTCCTAGAGGAAAAAAAAACAAAAATAATCACGGGTAAAAGAATTTCTTACCCACTAGTTGAGAATCAACTTCTTGACCTCTTCATTATGGGAAGCAACGGTCTCGGCATACTTTTTCTCCCATGATACAATATCCTCTACATTCTTCTTTGCAATAAGGGCGGTGCGGTTATAAATCACGGCTTTATCGCGATTTGATCTCAAGTTCTCTCAATTTAACGTCCATTGCTAGAAAGGAAGTGGAAGTGAGAAAAGAAATAACTTCGTAAAGGATTTGCGGGTAAAGAATTACTTACTTGATATTCGAGTTCCCAACGTCTCAAGGTTTTGATCTTTATTTTTGGACATACGAGTAAGCTCGTGAATAGCTGAAGTTTTCTCTCTAACTTCATTACGGAGCTTTTTTCGTCTCGTCTTCTTTTTACGAAAAGAAGCAAGAGTTAGGTAAAGATCAAAGATATAAGCGGTCTTAAGTTCAGCACTTATTGTTTAATTTTTCCTGCGACTTCATGGTTGCGAGTTAGCTTCTTTAAGCTTTTTAGGAGGTCTAATACCTCTTCCTAAACTTTTTCGACTCCTCTTTTTCATAATCGGCGAGTCGGCTAAGATCTTAAGCGTCCTTTGTTTAACACGCAAGGATAACGGTGGATATGAGCATGGGTCAATCGATTGTAAGTTCTTCTACAACCATTGACCTAGTCGTAAGTTCTTCTCGACAAAGCCCTTTGGTCATAAGTCTTTTACGACCATTACCTAGTCGTGAGTTTTTCCATGACAAATCCGTAAGCACTATATAAGTAGTCAAATCCAAGGTGACTATGAATAGCGATGACTTACCACCTCTCTGCTGTTTGCGAGTTCCTCTTTCTATCGCTGACTCTAAAGTTGTCGATGATATTCACCGACAACAACGACGATTTGCTCTATGGCTTTACGCAAGATGAAAAGACGATGAGAAACAAGAGAAGATTATACTGTATATATAAGTACGATTAAGTACTTACATTCATAGTTGATCGAGCAAACATCGAGTAAACCGGCTCCGGGATCTTGGTTTGTCTACCCTCGTGACTTGGTCCCACCAAACCTTCTCAAGGCGTTCATTATCAAAGGTATCCCTCTATTGGGAATATCGTTGGGATGGGGACTTCGATCGCGAGATCTGAAAGCGAAGACCCTCGATGGAAGCGAGCCCAAAGAAGTCGGTAGCGAAGTTGAAATACTCTTCTTCTTACGATCTGTAACCGGTTTCTCTTTGGGTGCCGGAGGAACGTCGCAGCGATCTCCTTCCAAGACGGTGGGCGGAAACGCCACCATCTTGACCGAGAGGCCTGCGGTTGCCTCTGTTCTATCGACCATCTTAGTGGTCGTGGCGACCATCTCGATTAGTCGAAGGCTGCTGCTTTGGAGTCTCCACGACCATCTCTGTGGTCACCTTTGCTGCCGAGAGGTGTAGCCGCTACCTTCTTTGGGTACAACAGTACCTCATTGGTTGTCGTAACCACTTCAGCGCCACGACTTCCTCTACCACCGGGCGAGGATGATCCTCGACCACTTCCTTGTTGTCTCTCCAAAGGTGGAGAGGTAGCAATAGGCTTCTCAGCGGAAGCATTCACGGAAATTTGAAGGAGTCGGGCTAAAAAAAGAAAAGGAAAGCAATTCGAGGTTGTGAAAAGGAAAAAGGTAAATTCTGTTCTTACACTTTAGTATATTTCACATACCTCTGCACCTTAGACCTAAGCAGAATTTGGGAGTCACTTTCCCAGCGGAAGATTTCTTCTTCTCTCGACCATACGGTGAAGTTCGAGTTGAAGAATGGGCTTAGCCACGACCACGTCAGTCGTGGATTTTGAACGAGGACCATCTCTCTAGTCTCGACTTTCGGATGGCGAGATCGGTCTCGACCACTCCAAGAGCGACATTGTCATCGACCATAGGCTCTCTTCGAGCGGTATTATCCTTCACAAAAGACATAAAATCCTTCGGTTCTCCTTTTCCAAGTGCTTAACAAAACCGGGAGTGGCGGCTGCGAAAGATTTTTGTCATAATAGAAGGGTACCTTGGCCTTGCGAGGTTTGCGCTTTAGAGGATCAGCTACTTGACCTCCTCCACTTGACTATTTTAGCCTCGGCTTGATTCTGACTATCGCCACAAGCTTTGCGAGAGGATGCAGTCGAAGGACTAGAACTTGAGCTCGCCCTTCCTTTGTCGTCACTCCTTAAAAGTCGGCGTCTCTTGGGCGAAGGAGCTGAGCCTTTGTCCTTTGTCAACCTGCACCGATGGTTATCGATCTGACTTCTTCATCATCGAGCGATTTTCCATGCCTACTTTACGTAAAGCAAAGCAGAAGAGAAGAATTACTAGCGGTCGTAAGATTTTCTCGACCCGATATCAAATCGTAAGTTTTTCTCGACCTTTCCTCGACCATAAGATTTCCTACGGTCACGACTAAGTTGTAAGTTTTTCTACAACATTTCTCTAGTCGTAAGTTCTTTCTCGACTATAAAGTCTTAAAGACAAAATCAACTCTTGATTACCTTTAGGCAAACCATCCTTTCCTCTGCGGATCGACCGCAAGGATTTTAGGAACCGCCACACTAAGTGGCGGAGACTTCTCAAGCGAGTTTGACTCTAACGTCAATCTCCGCTAGTGAAAGATCATTCAAGCAGATAAAGGCATCTATTAAACAACTGCGAGAAAGACCAAGCCGAGAGCTAAGTCGAAAATTCACTTACCCTCGTTGTAGTCCCTGGTTGGAGTCATTAGCCAGAGTATCTCCACATAGGGATGCTCGTTTCTTCAAGGACTAATTAGGCGTGTGATGAAATCTTTCACCACATGCCATCCGTCGACCCTTCCTTCTTCAAGTCCTTGATAGCTTGAACATAAGGGCAATCCGGTGATATCTTCGAGTCGAATCCATGAAGATTGTTTTTGTGACCTTTCCCACGAAAGAGAGGTCGTCTTACGAGGTGACTTTCGATAAAACCACCTCTTCCTCCATCCGACCCACGAAGACCGGGTGAAACTCTGAATATACTCCCTCGACTTCCGTCATGGAGTTTGAGACCACAACTTCAAGCAATCGGCTTGCCGAGACATTCCATAGAAATATTGGAAAAGCTCAAGGTCATGGGAATTCCAGTCGCCTCGCACAAATATCTGGCAGCTTCGGCATGGTGATAGAGTTAGGACCAAGGTTCACTAACTCCACCCCAAAATGCTCGAGCACTGCGGTGAAAGGGGTGAGCAGCAATGAAGGCCACACTCACAATAAGCACGGAAGGCGAATTTGCCCATTCTCCTGACGGCCAATCTTGCCCAAATCGGAAGCCATTTCACAAGCGTCTTCTCTGGAATCTTCCGTGACAACTAGGGCTTGAATCTTCGCGCATCCATCTCCGACTCTTCCCAATCGAAACTTTCTGGCCATCTCTCTGAAACAGAAATTTTGGGTCGAAAAGAGGGCACAATTGGAGTGGCGGCGGAGAAGGCAAAACGACTTCGGCGGAGAAGACAAACTTGAGAACAGCGAGGAGCAATTTGGGGAAAAGTAAGATCTTAGGTTTTACCCTCGGTGAGTATATATAACCGCGTACCTTGAGCCGAGGCGTGATATTCAAGGGTCGCCACCGTCTCGGGAACCATTTCAACAGACAGAGCTAGCAGCGTCGTTTGAGATTCCCGATGTGTCCGTTCGAGAAATTCAGGTTTGCGTTTACATCTCAGCGAAATTACTTCCTTGGTTAGATCTTTTCAACCAAAGGAAATGATAATCGGAAAGTTCCTTCTTCCGATCACTATCTGCGACCACCTTGTGATCATAGAAATGCTTTTACAACCACTTGATAGTCGTAAGCAATTTTCTTGACCAAGCACATTTACGGTCAAAGTAGTATACAATCGAAGAGTTTTTCCTTCGATTATTTTCTCGATCCTCTCATGATCGTAAGACCATCTAGAACCCTTTACCAAGTAAGTTGCTTTCACTTGAAGTGGGGGCTAGATGGCGAGATATAATAATCCTCATTTTACCTTTTATCTATAATTTTTATTATAGATAATTATGACGTCATGTGAACCCTGAGTGTACCCTTAATGTTATGAAGGAAGAACCAAATGGATGGTCGTAAGTTCTTCTCGACCACCCCCATAGTCGTAAGTTATACTACGACTATCCCATAATCGTAAGTCTTGCTACAACTACCTCATAGTCGTAGATTCCTCTCGACTAGGTCATCCACGACCACCTTATAATCAAATGAACACTGCAGACAAGTGGGTCTTATTGATTAAGGGATTCAAACGATCATCATCTGTTGTTATTCTCGAGAATAATGGCACGTAATACCCATTATCTACGGTATATAGTCATTGAGCGGCGTGGAGGAATTAATAAACCGGTAATTACTACCAACATGCTTGAATTCATAGAGGTGATGAGGCGCCGCTTTACTCGAGTGCTCGGCTCCTTCACGTACTATAAAAGGCGGCAACTAGAGAAAGGGAGAAGGATGAATCGAGCCATCGGGAATACAAGCACTATCTGTAATAGTCTTAGTTTTTCCCGATTGTTCGATATACACTCAATACCATACACACACGGGAGTAGAGTTGTTATTCTCTCCAGGAGAAGGCCGAACACGTATAAAAATTCCGTGTCAATCTCTCGCATGATTCTATTCTAGGAGACCCCCCGAATCAAACAATCTTTACGTAAGTTCGGTTCTAAAACACCGACAGGTATAAACATAACTTTTCCAAGCCGTGACTATTTGCTTAGTTAAGAGAAATGTACTAAGAAAAAAGTCAAAAGAGTCAGTATGAATACTCCCGACCACTGTTTGGACATAGGGTTCCTTGTATTGGTGGCAAGAGTTAGTGACAGATCGATGCTGGGAAGCCCCTTCCAGTGGGTAAGACCATATGTAGAGAAGAAAGACTTTGACTAGGTGTTGTCACCTTTCTCCAACTAGTGTAAGGTACATCAAGTGTTTAGAATAGTCGAGTAAGGAATTTGTACTTGGCTCAAAAAACATATATCAATACAATAAACAATTAACAGAAGCATCAACTTTATTGATAATAGATAAGAGTTTATACGTAGAATTTTTTTAGCTGGTCTATGTTCTAGGAGTTGGATAGAACTTTGCCATCCTCCATGGCTAAACATACCAAGACCGATCGCGTGACTTCTACTAATGTGTAAGGACCTTCCCACTTAGGGGAGAGATTATTTTGATTAGACTAGCCCTAAATCTTTTTTAGGACCAAGTCACCTACAACAAGGCTGCGAGGTTGGATCTTACGATCCTAGTACTTTCTTAAGGCTTGTTTATAGATAGGGGTGAAAATGGGTCGGATATGGGTGGATATTGCTCTTCCCATATCCTAACCCATATTTTTACCCCATATTCAAAGCCGAATACGGATACCCCGGGTACAGATATAAATACGGATTTTTTAGGATATGGGCACAGGATGGATGTGGATCGGATTCAAATCGGTCACAGATAGTGTACACATAAAGAAAAGATATAACCTCACCAACAAAAGTGTCAAATTATACTACCTATTAGATAATTATTTATCCTACTTAACAACATAAACATAATCAAATATAAATTCATATTATATATTAGTCAATGACTAGAAAATCGTAGAGGCTATTAAAGAATATTGATGTTTATCAGATATCCATTTTGTTGATTTATCAAATATCTTTCGGATATCCTATAAATACGGATACGGGTCAGATATTGCTCTTCCCATATCCTAACGCATATTCCACGATATTTTCTGGATACGAATACGGATACTATCGGATGCGGACCGGGATTAAAAAATGGTACCCTGGGCGGATTTTTTCCAGATATGGTATCGGATCGGGCAGGAATTATCCGCCCCATTTTCACCCCTATTGATAGATAGCCGATCGGATTAAGGCTTTGTTGCTCCTCTCTTTGAGAAGGTTAATATCATCAGCTTGGTGTTGTTGTTGATCGTCATCGTGGAAAACTTCAACCCTTGCTGATACGATCTTTAGTTCTAGTGGAAGCATGGTTTCTGCACCAAAGACTAACAAAAAGGTTGTTTCACCTATTGCTTTGTTTGCTGGTGGTACGAACTGCCCAGAGCGCTTTACATGCTTCCTAGGGTAGTTTTTTTACCCAAGCCCCCGAGAGTTTTACAAGCTGGTCGAAGACTCAAGTTATTATCCCCTACATGATTTGGTCATTTTCCCTTTAGACTTCCCCATTACTTTGAGGATGGCCGACAGAGGCATAGCATAGTTTAGTACCTACTTCTTCGCAAAATTCTTGGAATTTTACGCTAGCGAATTGAGTACCATTGTCGATGACATGTAACATCCCAAATACCTAAACATGTGTTTGTTCAAATATAATTAAATGTGTAGAAATTAAAACTTTTTCTCACATCTTGAAAACCCCTAAACTCTCATGTAATTCTTGTCCAAGAGATTGTGTAATCCAAAAACATAAGCTCTTGTTGACCAAAAGTCAAACTCATTTCCCAATTGTCACAAATCTTGTGCCAAACCCTTGGAGATATTTTTCCTTGGTCCTAGAAATATTGTGGGACCCCTCTGAAAAATATCATGAGTTATAAAACTTGTTTGATAATTTTTGGAGGTAAAACAATTTCTTGAACAGCCTTCATGAAATTCCTGAGAAAAATGCATAGCATAATAACCTCTGGAAATTTTATGTAAGGTTAATCATGATGTCAGCAAGCTCCAGTTAAAAATTTCATAAATTTTGGAGTTCATTTGCTATCTCAAATAATTCTCCAAAGTCTCATTTATTAAAAACTAAATTTAAAATGGTGCCTTTGTTCCTTGGGCTAGCGCTTTGCAAAGTTGGTCCAACCCAACCCACTCCCGGGCTCATCGAGACCTCCTTCCGCCTTGATGAGGTCGCAGCCGTTGGATTTACATCCAACCGCCACGATCTCCTCCATGGTCAACACCGCAAGGTCCTCTCCCACCTCATCTGGTCATTGCCCTTGGATCAAAATCCGATGGCCATGACCTCCCTTGTTATCAAACCTCAAAGTCCACCTTCCACCTTGGTGAGGTCATAGCCCTTGGATTAAGATCCAGCGACTCATGACCTCCCAGAGCCGTTAAACCACTAAGGCATCCCACCTTGTTGAGGTCGTGGCGGGTTGGATCCAATCCAACAGCGCGACCTCCCCTCAAACATTCACGGTGAGGTCCTCCACCCATCGAGGTCTTGTGCCGTTGGATCAAAGATCTATGGCCATGACCTCCTTCGCATATCAAACCACTCAGACCTCCTCTCTACCTTGTTGAGGTCGAGCCGTTGAATTCAGATCCAAAGGCCACGACCTCAGCGCAAATCATCATGACCCAGGACCTCCCGCTTCAATTGTTGTGCTGTTGTTGGATCAAATCAACGACCCACAACCTCCAGCGATATCCGGCGCACAAAACCTTCCCCATCTCATGTTGTGCACTATTGGATTAAGATCACGGTCACAACCTCCTCCTCGCCTTGTAGGCGCATCAGACCTCGGCGCACATGGGGTCGTAGCCCTTAGATCTAAATCTAAAGGCCATGACCTCTCTTGTGCGTTCTTGGCGTCTAAGTCCTCCTATCATTATGTGCCCTTGGATTTAAATCCAAAGGCCATGACCTCCACATCTTGGGCTGTAGAGTGCCCAAGCGTTAGAATCCTCGGGAGGTCCGCATGGTTGGATTTAGATCCAACGCCTTGGACCTCTGTTCTTTTTTTTCCTGCATCGGCGTTAAGGAAATCGTGGGGCCACGACCTCCCGTCGAGATCGTGTGGGTGGGACCTCCTCCCGATCACTTAAAACATCTTGATTCAAAAGTTAACATCCAAAGGTTAGAACCTCCCGTAGTCTTATCCAACGGTCAAAATGATCTCCCCTGTTCTTCTCCTTCCTCGGTCACGCATGCGTGCTCCTGGGTAGAGAGAAAAAGGTGTGCCTGTCACCTTGTGTACCTTGCAACGACTCTTTCTTGACCGCATTAAATCTTTGGTCGACCTTCCGCCTCCGATGCAAGACAGCTGTCCCCATGTCAGCTCCACGTCTTGTCCAAGCCCTGGACCGAGCCATGGGCTAAGCTCACCATGAGCTTAACCCCAGCTCATGTGCCTGCTTATCCAAGTTATAAAACCCCATTGGGTTCCTCCCTTAGCTTCTTTGGCACACTTTCAAGCTCTAGCTTGCACTGTGTCTTTGAGCTTTCTCCTCCACACTCTCCTTGGCGCCATTGTTGAAAAGCTTGGAGCCCTCGGTGGCACCATTGTTCGATGGCTCCTCTTCAACTTCTTGCTCGTTTGTGCTCCCCTTGCCTTCTGGTGTTAACCCTAACCTTGTTTAGGTTGACATTTTCAGAGGAGGCCTCACTGGGAGCTGGAGCTGGAGCTTTGGCCGTGGAGCAACCCCATCTTCTCCAACTCCGGTCCTCCCCTTCCTCGACCTCCGTAGCACCTCTGGACCTCCGGGTAATCTTCTGGTAACCCCTAGGCGCTTGCTGCAGCTTGAATGTCGCTGCGGAGCTCAATATAGCGCTGTTGTCTTTTGGCCCGTGCTTGTCACCTTGGCCATCTCCGGCTCGCTGGCGTTAAAAGCCGTCGCCGCCGTCGAGAGTGGTCCCAGTGTGTGCGCAACACTATTGCGCACACAATGGTGCCCTTGGATGTCGCCGGTAAGGTCTACATCGCCGGCGAGGACCATTTCTTCGAGCTCGGGTTTTTGTCGGACGTAAACGGCAGCGCCGTGTCACCTTCGGACAAAGATCCTCCCCCTTAAATGCGCCAATCATTGCTTAACCTTGGTAATCATGGGATTAGCTTTTAATGCCTTTACTCCTGCCTCTTTGCGCGCATTTAAGACCTCGCGCGCGGACCTCCTCATTGTCCCGCGCATTAACTCGCCCGCGCGCGCGTGCGTGAGGTGCGTGGTCGTGGGCCGTCCATCTCGCAAGATCAACGGCCACGACCTCCTCTCTGATTGCGCGCATGAGGTCCAGCAGCGCGAGCGCGAGCGCGCGAGATCTTGAGGTCATAGCCGTTGGATCCAAGATCAACGGCCACGACCTCTATCTCGCGCGGACGCGTGCGTGTTTCCGCTGGGAGGACAAGGACCGTGGGATCCAAGATCTACGGCCCATGTCCTCTAGATCTCACGGGCGCGTGTGCGCATTATCGCATGGGAGGTCTTGAGCCATTAGATTCAAAATCTATGGCTCATGTCCTCCCAATCCGTTCTAGTCCTTAGGACCTCCCGTGAGGTCTTAATTATAAACTGATAAAGGTATGAACTTTAAAATTGCATAACTAATTCAATTTAAATCCAAATGAGATCATTCAAATTTTGTTAGCTCTGGTTTGATCTGGGCTCTAATCCAAAAATGGTTGTGAGCCTAGTTCAGCTCCAGAACATGGTTTTGCAAATAGATTTTAAAACTAACTTTAAATGTACACTCAAAATAGTGTTTAACTTGTAAAATGCATAACTAATGCTCTGTAGATTATTTTTGAGTGAATCCAACTTTGTTGGGTTCCTCTATTAATGAAATTACTGTGAAAATTAGTTTTGAGCTTGTTGCTGTTGTCAAAAAGAGTTCTTGTGCATTATAATTTTGTTCAAGTTCTTGTTTTTGAAAAATTATAGAAAATGCATAATAGCTCCAAATGAGGTGAACTCAATTGTGTTATTCATCTCATGAGGTGCTTGTTCTACTGTAAAAATCTCAGTATCACCACCCTTCTAGAAAATGTTGCCTAATAATTAAATTAGTGAATAGTGGCAGTTTGGTATTTTTAGGGCTGAGTAGATTTGTTTTGCTCATAACTTTTGCATTGAGAATCCAAATCAATTGGTTCTTGTTGCTAAATTCCCTAAAAATCATCCTCTTGCTTCTGTAGAAATTTCAGAGTATTTGGAGTTTGTTTGCTGTGCTGTCTTTGTCGTTTTCGTCGTTCTTATCGTTTCTTTTCGTCTTTTCGATTAGGTGTTGACGAGTGTGTTGATCCCGTGAGCGATCCTCAGCAACAAACTGACCAGCAACAGCAAGGCAAGCAGTTTGATCATATCCCCTCTATCGTCCCATTACTTTAAAGGTTAATATATTGTTTTACTTGTATGTATGCATGCTACTTTGTGTTAAAATGTCGCTAGCAAGCCTATAGTTGCATAATCTGTAGGAATTGTTTATCCTCTACTACCATGAGCCTAGGTTATTTGCTGTGGTTTGAGCTCGTTGGATGAGCTCTTATCACTTAGTAGTTTTCGATTTAAACTGCTTAGACATGCTTAGTTATCGGTAGTAATGGGCGATCATCGACTTAGTCGATGGTCTTGATCACACAAATCTAATTATTACTCCTTTATGTCCAGCACTTGTGCTTTGTTAATTTGTTAAGTCAAAATCTGAAAATAAAAGTTTGATTTGGACTTGGGCATATTGGATGGTTGGTGTGGTTTTTGGAATGTGGTAGTATGCCTGAGTCATTAAGGACCGAGTTACTTGCGCCACCGTTCTGAGCATTATTGCGTGCTAACCACACGAGGGGGATATGGGACCTCTCTTGACTAAGTACTTTGGGAGGTGTTAATTATGAGCTGGTCGGTGGGTATGTTTAAATAAAAGGTGTGTGTGGGGTGTTGGGAAGGAGCATTGGCAGACCGGTTAGGCTGTCTAATGTGTCTTTGTCCCCGTGGGTTGCGGCTCGTAATTAGCATCATCCATTGGAAATGTCTCGTAGGACTTAGCCGTGCCGGCATACCAAAGGAAGTGTGCTAAATCATGTGGCGAAAAGGCGGTCTAACGTGTGGGTACATTGGTACACCCCTGCAGGGTTAAAACTATTGAATAGCCTCGCCCTAGGTTATGGACACGCTCGGATCGCCCGTGAGAACTAGACTACAACCTTTAATTAAAACTTGACATGGGTGGTATGAATGGGTAATTCATGCTATTGTTGTGGTGGCTATTGGGTTAGTCACTTCGGGTTGTTCATATGTTGTTATTATGTTATTATCTCGTTGTTACTTCAACAATTAAAAATGCTTTGCCAAATTGCTTTCAATCTATTACATTATTGCAAATGAAAACTTGCTTTATGCTTAAAATGAGTCCAAAGCCTCATCCACTTAAATAAAGCTTGCATGTAGTTAAACTATAGTTACTGTTATACTACACGTCGGTCTTGCAGTACATTTTGTACTCATTTGCTTTGCTTAATAACTTTGTTGCAGAGGAGGTAGAGCCCAAAGGGCTTTACTTTTGTATTTGTCTTGGTGGTTGGGAAAGCGACTAGCTTGGCGGTCGGTCGATTGCCTTGTGGGCTAAGGCACCTTGGTTGGCTCTTGTTTTGGGCCATCTCTATGGCACTTTTGCTTCATTGTGTATCTTAGTAGACTTGTTGTTATTTGGCGGTCGGCCTCTCTTTTGTAATAACTATCCTTTATGTATATTAACCACGGTTTGTTGCTTGTTACATTCTATGTGTTTGAATGGAATTGATGCAATCTTTTGTAATGAGTTGTGTGTACTGCATTCTTGGGAAGTACATATATCTCGAGGCACGGTTTATTTAGTTGATAATACTAGAGTCAATTGGATGACTAAGTATTATGAGCCTAATAAATCGGGGTCTCACATGACAATACGACTCGAGACTCCAAATCGCGTGATCACGCTTTTCATCATGAATTTCTTTGCCGCTTCGGTAGCTATTCCCGTGACTAGTTCAACTTCGATCCATTCTATAAACATGTCGATTGCCACGAATAGGTATTCGAAACTGTAGGACCGAAAAGGCACCTAGAGGGGGGTGAATAGGAGCTCGCCTAATTTTTCACCTTGATCAGATTCAACATCAATATCACTCCAATAGCTACAGAAGCTATGAAGATCAACATTCAAGTACTGTAGAGGACTTGTGTTGAATCCAAAACAAAAACCCTGAAGCAAAACACAAAAGACTCAAAGTGTTCTAGTGGAGCGGTCAGACCGGCGGCATATGAGCGGTCAGACCGGAGGTCGGTCTAACCGGCGTTATACAGGCGGTTTGACCGGCCCTGACCAGAAACAGTGCGATAACCTGAAATCCAAAACGAAAATCGGTCTAACTTTTGATCTACACGATGAAACTTGACCAAACTTGAGACACACCTTCCTAAGGATATCAAGAACCTATTGCAAGCAACGATTGTCCAAATCTATGCCAAAGTCCTGACCTTTTTCCATTTGAACGGAGGTGATTTTAAAACTGGGCAAAAACGAAAATGAGATGTAGAAACTTGCTCGTGGTTGAATGATGATCTAGATGATCCTAGATGTATTCCGACACGTCACAGCAAGGTAGATGAGGGCAAGAAACCAACCAAAGACCAAAAGATCAAAGATGAACTCAAAATCACAAAATAAGGAGGAAAAACACAAAGAGAACTCATCTTTGAGAAATCATGCATAGATTGATTTGTGGTTGTTGCTGGATTACAGCCACTCCCTTGTGGAGGACAAAAACTTACAACATGAGCACTCAAATCAATCCAACTCTCTAAAACCCTAAGCCTTTCCTTTACTCTCTAAGCCCTAAGATAAACTAGGGTTTTTGCAAATGAAGTGCTTGAGGGCTATTTGTAACATCCCAAATGTATAGTCAGGGTTATTCAAGTATAATTATATGTGTAGAAATTAAAACTTTTTCTCACAACTTGAAAACCCTTACAATTTCATGTAATTCTTGTCCAAGAGTTGTGTAAACCAAGAACACAAAGCTCTTGTTGACCAAAAGTCAAATTCATTTTCCAATTCTCTCAAATCTTGTGCCAAACAATTGGAAAGTATCTTCCTTGGTCCTAAAACTGAGGTGGGACCCCTCTGAAAAATATCACAAGTTGTAAAACTAGTTTGATAATTTTTGGAGGTAAAATGAATCATTGAACAACCTTAATGAAATTCCTGAGAAAAATGCATTGCATAATACCCTCTGGAAAATTTATGTAAGGTTAATCATGTTGTCAGCTAGCTCCAGTTAAAATTTCATCAAATTTGGAGTTCATTTGCTAGCCCAAACAATTTGGCAAAGTCTCATTTGTAGAAACAAAATTTAAAACCCTGACTTTGTTCCTTGGGCTAGCCATGTTCAAAGTTTGGTCGGCCCAACCATGTCTGCACCTCACAGACCTCATCTCCACCTTGATCAGTCGTGGTGTTGGATCTACATCCAACCGCCACGACCTCCTCTCAGTCAACCTTGCTTAGGACCTCCCGCCTCCCGCGTTACTGGCCGTAAGACCCCTCTTTGCATTTAGTTGAGGTCGTAGCCGTTGGATTTACATCCAACAGCCACGACCTCCTCCTCAAACGTCTCAGTTAAGACCTCCCCACCTCATCAGGTCACAGCCGCTGGATCAAAGATCCACGGTCATGACCTCCCTATCGTTAAATCCCAAAGACCTCCGCTTTGTTGAGGTCTTGGCCCTTGGATTAAGATCCAACCGCCACGACCTCCCATGGTTATCCAACCTCAAAACTACCTTCCACCTTGGCGGGGTCATCATTGTTGATTTACATCCAACCGCCTCGACCTCCTTTGTACTCACTTGAGGTCGTGAGCCGTTGGATTTACATCCAAAGGCCACGACCTCCTCTCGAAAAATATTACTGACAAGGTCCTCCGCCTTGATGAGGTCCATGCCCTTGGATTTGCATCCAAAGGCCATGACCTCCCCTCGATCTCTTATGTTGGCGTGCTTGATTAAGTCCCAAGCGGAGGTCCGCGTTGGATGGAGATCAACGCTTTGGACCTCTGTCCATTTCCTCACGTGCGTTTTCACGTTAAGGGGATCGGAGGGCCACGACCTCCTCGCCCTTGATCGTGTGGCTGGGACCTCCTCCCAGCCACTTAAAACTTAACGGTTCAAAATAGGATCCGATGGTTAGGACCTCTCCCAGGTCTTATCCAACGGCCATAAAGTCCTCCTGTTCTTCTCCTTCCTCTGGCGCGGGC
Organism: Phyllostachys edulis; assembly: GCA_036346405.1. Lineage (NCBI taxonomy): Eukaryota > Viridiplantae > Streptophyta > Magnoliopsida > Poales > Poaceae > Phyllostachys > Phyllostachys edulis. Next base: position 30,399,890 of record CM070553.1, on the reverse strand, counting down.
AAGCTCGAGCAATGCATTTAATCTTGAGTGCGCCATGGAGTACGTATATATGACTCTTTCTTGACCGCATTTAATCTGCAGTCGACTTTAGCCTCTCAGTCAAGCTCTAGCCTCGCCCCTTGTCAACCTTTATGTCTTGTCCCTGCCTTTGGACCGTGCCATGGGCCAAGCTCACCGTGAGCTTAGCCGGTGGTCTCGACCTCAATTGCCCTTAGGATAAAACCACCCCATTGTGCCTTTATCTTCCTTTACAAGCCATTGTTCTTTGCTCACCCATCTGTGCTTGTGAACTTTAAGCCGCTTGAGCTCCTTGGCGCCATTGTTGGACTTGAAGTTCCTCGGTGGACAAGGGTCCTTGGGGTTTCCACCTTTCTCCTTGCTTCCATTTGTGCCTTCCCTCTGGGATCAAGCCCTAACCTAATTTGTTGGGCATTTTGTTTCAGAGGTGGTCAAAGTCGGGCTTGAAGTGGAGCTTTGGCCGTGGAGCCCTGTCTTCCCCAACTCCGGCCACCACCTCCACGACCTCCCGGCACCTTAGGACCATCGGGTAAGCCCTGTTAGTCCTTTAGATCTTGGCACCCTTATGAATGATCTCGCGGAGCTTTAGTTTAGCATAAGCTTGTTTGTCGCGCTGAGCTCATTTTTGCTTTTCGGTTTTGCCCGTCTTGGTCACCTCTGTCCTCTCGGCTCGCCGGCGTTCAAAAGGCTGTCTTTTGCCGTTGAGAGAAGGTCCGTTGAGTGCGCGTGGTTATTGCGAACCGCGGTACCATTGGATCTCGCCGGCGAGGTCTACATCGCCGGCGAGAACCAAATATTTGAACACGGATTTTGTCGGACCTTAGCGACCAGCGTTGTTGTCGTTTTAGAATGAGCTTATTTGGGGTTAATCGCCATAAATTGCTAAATCTCGCAATCATTGGGTGGGTCTTGATGTCCTTAAATCCACCATTTATTGCGGCGCCTTTAAGTCCTCCGCCAGCGGACCTCCTTGTGTCCCACGCACATTTATGCCTGTCCAAACATGTGCGTCTTGTGAGCTCTGGGATGTCCAGACCTCCTCCAAGGAGATCTGGAGCGTCCAAGACCTCCTTGGCGCAATCTTAGCCGTCCAGACCTCCCTGGAGGTCTGTGACGTTGAGGACCTCCTCTGGGACCTCCTCGAGGTCATCTCACCGTTGAGGACCTCCCCTTTTAATCTGGTCCGTTCCGGACCTCCCTTCCATGTTGTGGTCCGTTAGATCTTCCATCTACGGCCATGACCTCCCCTTACCTCGCGCATGTGCGTGGTTAGGAGGTCCAGGACCTCTGGACCTCCCATGTGCATGTGTGTTGTTCTCCTGGGAGGTCTGAGCCGTTAGATCTGAGATCTGTGGCTCACGACCTCCCATGTCTTTGTGAATGTTAGGAAGGTCAGTAAATTCTTAAGTATGAACTGAAATGAGGTAGACTTTAGAATTTCATATCTTTTTCATTTTAAATCCTTTTGAGGTCATTCAAATTGTGTTAGCTCTATCTTGAACTTGACTTTAATCCAAAAATGGTTGTAAGTTGAGTTCAGCTCCAGAGCACAGTTTTGCCATAGGTTTTAGTACTCCCTTTTGGATAATACACTCAAAATTTAGGTTTAACTTGTAAAACCCATAACTAATGTTCTGTAGGTTATTTTTGAATGAGACCAACTTTGTTAGCTTCCTCTATTAGTGAACTCACTGTAAAAATTAGATTTGAGCATATTGCTGTTATAGAAATAAGGACTTGTGCATTATAATTTTGTTCAAGTTCTTGTTTTTGAAAAATTATAGAAAGTGCAATATAGCTCCAAATGGGATGAACTCAATTGTGTTATTCATCTCATGAGGTGCTGGTTTCACAGTAAAAATCTCAGCCTCACCACTTTTCTAGAAATTGTTGTCTCATAATTAAATTAGTGAATAGTGCAGTTTGGTATTTTCAGGGCTGAGCAGAATTGTTTTGCTCATAACTTTTGCATTAAGAATCAAAATCCATTGGTTCTTGTTGCTAAATTCCTAAAATCACCCTCTTACTTCTGTAGAAATTTCATAGAATTTGGAGTTCGTTTGCTGTGCTGTCTTGTTGTTTTTAAATCGTTCTTATCGGTTCTTTATCGTTTTTCCGTTAGGTTTCGACATTTGTGGTGATCCATAAGCGACCCTCCGCAACAAAGTGACCAGCAGCAAGGCAAGCAGTTTGACCATTTCCATCATTGTCCCATTACTTTAAAGCTTACTACTTTGTTTTACTTCTATGTATGCATGCTACTTTGTGTTAAAGGTCGCTAGCTTTCCTATAGTTGCATAATCTGTAGGAATTGTTATCCTCTACTACCAATGAGCCTAGGATATTCGCTGTGGTTTGAGCTCGTTGGATGAGCTCTTATCACTTAGTAGTTGCGTTTAAAGCTGCTTAGACATGCTTAGCTATCGGTAGTAATGGGCGATCATCGACATAGTCGATGGTCTTGATCACACAAGTATAATTATTCCTCCTATATGTCCAGCACTTGTGCTTTGATTAATTGTAAAATCAAAACTGAAAATAAAATGCCGATTTAGACTTGGGCATATTGGATGGGTGGTGCGGTTCTTGGAATGTGGTGGTATACCCGGGTCCCTAAGGACCGAGTACTTGGGTCACTAAGCCAAGCGCTTTTGCGTGCTAACCACACGAGGGGGATATGGGACCTCTCTTGACTAAGTACTTTGGGAGGTGTTAATTATGAGCTGGTTGGTGGGTATGTTTTAATAAAATCTGTGTGTGTGGTGTTGGGAGGGAGCATTGGCGGACCGGTTAGGGCTGTCTAATGTGTCTTGTCCCCGTGGGTTCTTGACTCGTAATTAGCATCGTCCATTGGGAATGTCTCGTAGGACTTAGCGTGCCGGCACACCAAAGGTCGTGTGCCTAAAGGAAAGGCGATCGGCGTGTGGGTACATTGGTACACCCTGCGAGGATAAAACTATTGAATAGCCTCGTCCTAGGTTATGGACATGCTTGGTAAGGTCGTTCAAGACTAGTCTCAACCTTTTAATTAAAACTTGATGGGTTGGTATGAGCGGGAGTTCATGCTATTGTTGTGGTGACTAAGGGTTAGTCACTTCGAGTGTTTGTTTTTGTTGTTGTTATTATGTTATTATCGCGTTGTATTTCAACAATTAAAAATGCTTTATCAAATGGCCTTCAATCTATTATGTTATTGCAAATGAAACTTGCTTTGTGCTAAAATGTAAGTCCAAAGCTCCATCCACTTAATTAAAGCTTGCATGTAGCTAAATTATAGTTACTGTTATCTTACGTCGGTCTTGCAGTACAATAAACAAGTTATTGTACTCATTTGCTTTCTTAACAAATTTGTTGCAGAGGGCGGAGGTGAGCTCCAAGAGCCTTACGTGCCACGTGTTGTCGCTGTTTCTTGACGACTAGCTTGGCGGTCGGTCAGATGCCTAGGGGTTAAGGCACACCGATTGGCTTTGTGTTATAGCCATCTTTATGGCACTTTTGCTTCATTGTGTATTCTTGTAACTTTTTGCTATTTGGCCTAAGGGCCCTCTTTTGTAGTAGCTATTCCATATTAATATTAACTTCGGTTTGTTGCTTATGTTCTATGTGTTGTATGGAATTGATATATTCTTTTGTTGTGAGGTATGTATCTGCATGCGGGAGTATACATCTCTTGAGACCGAGTTTATTAGGTTGATAATACTAGGTCAATTGGATGACTAAGTATTATGAGCCTAATAAATGTCGGGTCTCACAAAAGTTGGTATCGAGCCGTTATGACCGTAGTAACACAAGCTTGGTCGTCTTTAAGATATTTTGGAAAACCTATTTTCAAAGTATAAGCGAGATTTGAAAGCTTAAGAAAATTCTCAGATTTTATTCCTCATCTACCTTAGCTTTCTCTTCTCATCTCACTCTAATTTGAGTTTTGAAAGTTGTTTTCCTCTCTTCTCTTCTACAAAATAGTCATTATCGATTAATTGGGTTTTGGGTAACATATGAGAGTTCTAAATTGATGTCTTGGCTACCTTCTTGGTGAAGAATAGAAGTATTTGAAGGCGAAACTCAAATCTGAAAATTCTGGACAGCAAGCAAGCATTTTAGGGCAGCAATGCTTAAGCTAGTAAATGAGGTAGAAAATGAGAGGCTAATCAACTAAAACTTGTGGGAATAAAAGGGTAAGATGTGATACTAGTTAGCTAAGTATCTAACACTTATTTCGCTGCCTTAACCTTGCTCTCTAATAGTTTTAGATCTCATCTTACAATCTGATTTGTAATCTTCGATCAATTACTCGTTCATTCAATACGGGTTAGTTGAGTTGAGAAGTTGAACCTTGCTTTTGGTGTTTCTTGGCTGTTTGTAGAGTCTTTTAGAAGCTTTTAAAGTTTAATTACTCGTTGTTTTGGCTTTCGTTTAGGGTGATCTTCATTCCCTAGTCGATCGCTTTTGTTTTCTTTAAGGCTTAGTTTTTGGGTCTAGTTGCTAACCAAAATTTCTTGTAACAGGATGGCGGGCCTTTTCGTAGCGGCCAAGGCGATCGGCTGGTCGGACGAGGAGCTTCCTCCTCCTCCGACCATGGCGAGGTCCTTCTTGATTGAGCGCAACAGCGCGGATGTGAGAGAGTTCTCTTGGGCGTCATCGCGCATAACACCACTGCCTTCTTACCGGAGCTTGAGGATCTGGGCGAGGAATGCCCATCGGCCTCGTGGGGGTCTTCTTGAGTTCGCCGTACTCGGCCCCTACCTTTCTCGATGCGAGGACCCTTTGGATCGCAGACGATTGGCCGTCTTGTGGGCGTAAGCCAGATAGCGCAGTGATGCAGAGCACGAGAAGGCGCTGTCAGATCGCACCGGCTTGAGGTGCGGCTTTGTCTGGTGGGAGAGCTATCTCGCCATGCAGCCCGTGAGACCGCACCGTCTCTTGGGAGGAGTTTACGTCTTGCCTTCCGTCGGGCTCACATCCTGCCGGCTTGATGGAGATCAAGAAGGGGAGTTTCTTCTTGCGCTCAAGCAAGGCGCGAGCTTCGATCATGGAGTATGTGTACGAGTTCAACCATCGGCTCGTTATGCTCCCGAGGATGTGGCCACCGATATGGCCAGCGAGCCAAGTTCAGCGCGGCTTGTCCGAGGAGTGAAGGACAAGCTATCCATTGCCGACTTTCTCGATTTTCAGACCTTGGTCGACAAGGCCATCGTCACGAGCATGCGGCTCGGGAGCTTATGGATTCCATAGCGCAAGTGGGAGACCTATAAGACTTCGAGCCCGATTCTTCCGCCCTCGTTTGAGGCGATCTCGGTACCACTCTCATTCTTGGCGCCCCCAAGGTCACTGCCGGTTCCTCGTCCTTCGCAGCCGTGTCGATCCGTGCACTGCGAGTCGTGAGCGGCCCCTTAACCCGGTGCGGGGTCACATGTTTCTCATGCAACGAAGGGGCATTATGCGAACCAATGCCCTAAGAAGACAGAGCGACCCCTCGTCCTAATGGAGGACGCGGGTCGAGGTGGTGCATCTCGGACCGGAAGATCGTCCGGCTACCCAAGGCGTGGGTAGTGGTCGCGTCAACGCCATCACCGCAGAGGAGGCTCGGGAGGCACCCGGCGTCGTGCTAGGTACACTTTTCATTAACTCTTATCCGCTCTTGTTTTGTTTGATTCAGAGCATCTCATTCCTTTGTTTACGAGTCTTTTGCTTTGTTGGAGAGCTTCTTTCTGTCGGGACCGAAATTACAATTCAGGACCCTCTGTGTTTCTTGCACTAGCCGGGATCATGCTAGTGCACACAGGTTAACAAAACCGAAATCGATCCATACAAGCGAAATATAACATAAGCGAATAACTTTGATTATTAAATAATGGTTTTGACCTTAAGGTCGAGTTTACATTTATTGAGCCACGCTTGAGGCTAACAGAGAAAATAAGCGGCGTGAAAGCGAAGCGGTAGTGGCATCCCATCGATTCACCACGAGCAACCGTGGGATCAAGACCTCGCGATTAGGCACCTTTGATGAACTTCGTCCTCGTAAGTGGTGAAGACTCCTCCTCTGCTTGATTCGTCAAAACAAGCGTGAGTACACACCGTACTATAAGCCACACCACAGAATGCAAAGTATACATGCGGGCTTATTACAAGAGAAAGGCATTCTGCGGTTCTTTTGCGTAAATGCAACTTTTGCAATTTAATACAATTAAATAGATTGAAAGTGGTAAAACAAATAGACAATAATAATTTTAACAAGTTATTTCACAAAGACACACACAGCCTAAGCAGGTTCTTCACATAGCTAGATGATTTAATCACATAGCTCCTTCCCACACAGCTTTTATGAAATTCTACCCTAGTGTTAAATCCCGAGCATTGTCCATGATCATGACGCTGCTATTGAATAGATTAAGTTACACTCTGCAGAGGTTTGTACACTTTACCCACAAGATACAACCGGTGTAGCTAGCATCGATCATAACAGAGCATTTCAGATACCTTATCTTACTATGCTAGGCCTGTCTCAAAAGCAGGCATGTGGTCGTGACAGAAGCTCAGTTCTTTAAGCGCACATGGTGAGGTCCTTAATCGACCAAGGCAAGACTTCCATTAACCCAACCACATAGACACACAGATTAATATTATCCACACGGTCCACATAGACCACCAATTCACACAGTATCCACCCCTTGCCTCGGTCCAAATCCTTTTTACCACCCGTTGGTTTAAGTGCAACACATGCCATAAAGACACGTAGTACCCACAGATTATCAATATTGCATATTCACTTAGTCAAATTAATCATTTGTACTTCACATGAATAAATGAGTCGTGGCATGACTAAGCAATCTAATCGTTCTAACCAACCCACGTTGGTGCTACAATATTAACCAACTAGATATCAACTAGGGTGACAAAGAACTTAGACATAGCAATTAACAAGGATGGCATAACAATTAGGAATTTACATCTACTCCCAAAATCATTTAAATAATTACTTGAATTAATAATGCGATAATTTAAAATAAAATAATTTAGCAAACTGGGAATCAAGATGGTCAAAGGTATAGCTTGCCTTGAAAAGGATCTAGGAATTGATCTTGATCTTGGAAAGGTCCTTCTTCGTCAACTCTTTCAGCAACGTCGAAGTCTACTCGCAAACAAGGCAAACAAACAAACTAAATAAATAACAGAGGCAAATAACTCCAAAAAAATAATTAAAATCTCCAATAGATAGATCTGGATTTTAGATGAATTTAGAAATTTGAATGGATGGATTTGGAGTTAGGATGCAAAAGATATGGAGTTTCAAAGTTTAAATCTAAAGAAAACCCTAAAAATAGGTTCTTTGGAATTCCGAATTATTTTTCAAGAAAAATCGGAATATTGCGCTTGACATGACATCGACATGGCGTCGACACAGGATTTTCGGAAAAGAAATAAATAAAGAAAACGACATGTGGGACCCACATGTTAGAGGCCTGACCACGTGGACCAAGCCCACCGAGCCTTTGACCGAGAGAGGGCCGAGGTGGCGAACCAGCAGCGTGCGTGTGGCGCCACCCGGGATGACACGTGAGTACGAGGTGAGGTGTACGTGACTGGCGTCCATGTCGGCGGGGCGTCGGCGGCGCGATGGCGGACGCGGGACCAATGGTCACCGGTGCTACGGTGGTCGCCGGCGAGGTGGGTGCTATGGGCGTGTTCTTTGAGGCTATTGCGCACCTTCAGTGCAGCCGGGTGGTTGGGGGTGTGGTGGTGGCGGCGAGGTCGGGCGGAGAGACCTTCGGGTTTTGTCGGACGGGCGTCCGTGAGGTTTAAGCGGCAGCGATCGTCCGGAGGTAGAGGAGGTGACGGCGAACTTGATGGTGGGCTCCACGACGACGCAAGCGGCTGCGGTGGCGGCTAATCGAAAAATCTCACCCGGCGAGGTTCCTTAAAGCTCGAATCGGCGGCAATGTGGACTCTCGGGTGGAATTGAGCGAGGGTTTTGGAAAGGGCGGCGAGAGAGGGTCCTTTATAGGCCGAGGCGAGCTCGAGGTGGCGTCTTGTTGCAAGGGTAAATCGCGCAAACGCCCAGACGAACGAGGATAGAAGCAATTCAAGTTTGAAATTGAGCGGAGTCGGTGCGGAGGAGATAAGGATTGAGTTTGGTCGAAAATCTGGGAGTTTTGTTAGCGTAAACGGCGCGAGGTTGAGCTTCTAGAAAGCGATAATGGCGGGCGGTCACGGTCAGGCGAGGAAGAAGACACAGTCGGAGAGCGAAGACCTCAGAAGGGCCCACGCAGCGAGAGAGGACGCTTGGAGGCAGGCGGAGATCGAGGCGTCAAATGACGATCAACGGTGGAGATTGAAGCGGGCGAGGAGAGAGAGAGAGAGAGAGAGAGAGGCGGGATCTCCATCAATCGGTCGGACGGACCCACGAAGAGATGGGCAGATGAGCGAGGAATGGGCCGAGAGATTGCCCAATGATTGTTTGGAGATTTAAATAGCTTTTTCTTTTAAGAAATTACCGAAATTCAAATAAGCAATGGAAAATAGCAAATGAACTTGGAAAAATTCGAGAAAATTCTAGAAAATATGTCCAAGCTCATAGAATCCAAATAAAATAGTTTTGACTATTGTTCATGTTGACTTTAGTCATATTAAATTGTTTTGTTACACAAAGTCCAATATTAAGCTTTTTAATTTAAATTCAAATAAATCCAAATGATGAATTTTCTCATTACACTATTTAAAAGGTTTTTAAAGCTCGAAAATTGGGATGTTACAAACCTCCCCCTTAAAGGAATCTCGCCCCGAGATTGGGCTAAATGGAGAAAAGGCTAGGAAACTTCGGCTTTCGGCTCTTCTTCACGCCTCCCACGTGGCTTCACTTTCGAGTGGTGGCTCCATTGCACTTTGCAAAACGAACCGTCTTGCTACGGTCCGGCGTTCTGCGACATCGAGAATCTTGACGGTTGTTCTTTGTAGGTGAGGTCTTCTTTTAGTTCAATTGACTCGGTAGTTTGTTCTTCCAAGACACGAAGACACTTCTTCAAGCGAGAGACATGAAAGACATCGTGTACCCCGCTAACATTGCGGTAGCTCGGTGATAGGCTACTTCTCCACGGCGTTCTAAGATCTTGAGCGGACCAACATACCGAGGGCAAGCTTCCCTTTGGCATGGAACCTTTTCACACCTCTCGGGCGTAACTCGGAGATACACAAAATCTTACGGCTCGGCGAGATCACGTCGGCGATTATCGGCATAACTCTTACGCCTCGTGAGCTATCCTCGATCTCTCCTCGATCATAGCCACTTGTTCTTACGCTTCTTGAATAATATCTGGACGAAGATGCGTCAAATTGTTTCGTCCAATTCAGCGGGGTTACGCAAGCACGACCATACAAAGCTTCAAAAGGTGACATTTGCGGTGGCTTGATAGTTGTTGTTGTACGAGAACTCGCATATGGCAAACTCTTATCCCAGCGAGTAGCATTTGCTAGGGCACGAGGCTCTCAACATATCTTCAATATCGATTAACCCTTCGATCTGTCCATCATGCAGGGGATGATACGCAGATCTTGAAATTCAAAGTGAGTCCCTAAGGCTTCATGTAAACTCTGCCAAAATCGGAGGTGAACCGAGATCCTCGATCGACACTATCTTCTTGGGCACACCATGCAAACCGACAATCTTTGCCATATATAGCTCGCTAGACGATCTCTGAGTCGTGGTTTTGGTGGCAAGAAATGAGCAACTTTAGTCGACGATCCACTATTACCCAAATCGAATCGTAACTTGATTGAGTCTTGGGTAAACCGGTGATGAAATCCATTCGACTTCTTCCCACTTCCACTCTGGAATCTTCAAGGGTTGCAATAGACTGCGGGCCTCTGGTGTTCTCGCTTTGACTTTCGACACCGTCGCACAAGGCAACGAACTCTGCGGCGTCTCGTTTCAAATTCGGCCACCAAAACTTATTCTTAACATCTGATACATCTTAGTACTACGGGGTGAATCGAATACTTTGAGTCATGGGCCTCCTTCAAAATTATTTGTCTCAATCCATCAACATCTGGAACGCAGAATCGTCCATTGATCCACGGTATATCCCGATCATCCTTTGTGAAGTCCTTGAACTTTCATACGTCATCTTCTTCTTAATGTCGGAGAACTCGAGTCTTTAATTTGAGCTTGCGAATCTGCTTCTCCAAAGTAGATCAGACTTCCAAATTTGCCACGAATCCTTCAGATACTACCTCTAGCTTCAACCGGAATTCCTCTTGAAGTTCTGAACAAGGCTCTTTTACTTCCACGGCATTGCAGTGGCTCTTACGGCTCAAAGCATCTGCAACGACATTGGCTTTACCAGGATGGTAATGGATCCCAAGATTATAATCTTTTATCAATTCTAGCCATCTTCTCTGTCTCATATTCAGATCCGACTGAGTGAAAATATATTTTAAGCTTTTATGATCGGTATATATCTCGCGATTCTGGATGAGGTAATGACGCCAAATCTTCAAGGCATGCACTACTGCGGCTAATTCCAAGTCATGGGTAGGGTAATTCTCTTCATGGGGCCTTAACTGCCTTGATGCATAAGCGACAGCTCTTCCTTCTTGCATCAGGACACACCCTAATCCTTGACGCGAAGCATCACAATAGATATCAAAATCCTTACGAATATCCGGCAAAATCACCTTTGAAATTTGAAGTCAAACGCTTCTTCAATTCTTGAAAACTTTCCTCACAAGGAGTCCAAGTAAACTTTTCTCCTTCTTCAACAATTGCGTAAGAGGTTTAGCAATTGATGAGAATCCTTCGATGAAACGACGGTAGTATCCGCCAATCCCAAGAAACTACGAATCTGAGTGACCGTCTTGGGTTGCTCCCAGTTTAACACTGCTTTAACTTTACTGGGGTCAACTGCTACTCCTGCAGCTGTCATCACATGACCAAGGAAATCCACTTCCTTTTTCCAGAAATCACACTTGCTAAACTTAGCATACAAGCGATGCTCTCTGAGCTTCCTAGGATTAATCTCAAATGTTCAAACATGTTCTTCTTGACTTGGAGTAAACCAAAATATAAATCGATGAATACAACTACAAATTTATCCAAATATTCCATGAATACCTTATTCATCATGTTCATGAAATAAGCGGGGGCATTAGTCGGACCAAAGGACATGACTAAGAACTCATAATGTCCGTCTGAAGTGTTGAAAGCGGTCTTAGGTACATCCTTAGGACAAATCTTCAAGCGATGGTAACTTTGATCGCAGATCGATCTTGAGAACACTCGGCTCCTTTCATCCGGTCAAGCAGATCATCTATCCGGGGCAATGGGTACTTGTTCTTGATAGTGACTTCATTGAGAGCCGGTAGTCGATGCACATCCTCATGCTTCCATCCTTCTTCTTGACAAACAAAAGCTGGTGCTCCCCATGGCGACGAACTAGGCCTCACAAAACCTTTCTCCAAAAGTTCTTCTATCTGTTTCTTCATCTCTACCAACTCATCGGTGGCATCCGATAAGGTCTCTTCGAGATAGGGGCTGTTCACGGCACTAGATCGATGACAAACTTCGATGTCACGATCCGATGGCATCCCCGTAATTCTTCCGGGAACACATCTGGATACTCTTTGACGGTGGCACATCTTCCAACTCAACGGTCTTGGTGTTGACTATCAAATACCCATTACGACTTGAGGTAGCTAGGAACTCCACTTTGTTTCCTCTAGTATCCTCGATTATAACGGCTCTTGACCACAATCTAGCACGGCTTTGTGCTTGGTTAACCAATCCATGCCAAGGATGACATCTATGGTTTGGGTGTCTAGAATAATTAGGTTAGCTAGAAACTCAACTCGACTATGAGTAACTTAGCCCTAAACAACCCACATTAGAACTTAGCTCTGCTCGGTATTGGACTAACAGAGCAGCTTAAGTTGCATAACTTCCAATTTATTCTTAGTTGCAAAACTCGAGAAACAAGCGAATCTGAAGCCCGTAATCAAAGCGAGCAGGCAGTCTTGAATTTACTAGGAACTTACCCAAGACGACATCGGTGCTTCTGGGCTCCTTCTAGAGTGGCGTGATTAACACGACCTCGACAAGCGGCCGAGGCGCTCCTCTGGTTGATGGTTCCTGAGAAACTCCTTGATTGTTCTGCTGGGGTCTTGGCGGTGTTGCTCCAAGGTTGAAGCGATTTGGAGTGATAGTTCCTTCGAGGACACCGATTAGCAAAATGTCTGGTGGCGACAATTGTAACACACTCTCGGTTCATTCTGCGGTTGTTGTTCCTGGGGTGGGGTTGGTGGTGTAGGGTTGCGAGAGTTCTGAATAAGAGGACGAGGTGCTGAAGGCGGTGCAGGTGTCCTGAAAGAACTCTGTGGCTGGAAACGATTAAACTGTTGTGGCACTACTCTTGTCCTCTGTTGTTGTGGCTGATGGCTTCCTTGCTGAATCATCCTACGCTTGCGGTGGTCCTCCAGTTCTTTGCGTTTGTCCTCCATGACCAACGCCTTGTTAACCAACTCCTGAAAATCCGGGAAGGTATGGGCAAGTAGGTGACTTGCGATCTGAGTTCGAGACCCTTCAAGAAGCGGCTCTGGCGAGACACATCATTAGCGACATCTTAGGAGCATAGCGAGCTAAATGAGAAAACTTATTGAGTAGTCGATCATCGACATACCCCTTGCTTGAGAGCTTGAACTCATCCTTCTTGAGATCCATAATACCTTGGTACATGATATTGGCGAAAAGGTGCAGAAAATTCTTCCCATGTGATGTTCTGCGGTGCCTCATCTTGCTTGTGAAATTTTCCCACCATTCTGCAGCTATGCCCTCCATCGATGAGTGGCATACAAAACCTTCTCATGATCGCTGCATTGGGTGATCGGCTTCCTCTCAATCACGAAGCCAATCATCGACCTCTCTTGGCGTGACATGTCGAGAGAAAGTTGGCGGGACGGGTCCTCATGAATTGACCAACTTGGATGGTCACGATGACCATGGCGATCGGGGCTCCTCCCTGACGATTGTTGTTGATGTTGTTGTTGTTGTTGTTCATGGCCTGTATCTGGTTCATCATCGTATACATCATCTGAGTTTGTGCTGCCATGAAAGCTCCGAAGTTCTGCAAGTCAATAGGTGGTGCTTGGGGTGGCACTACTCTGTAGGGGTTTGCTCATTGCCTTCTGATCCTTGGGCTCCGGATCCACTGGCGGCGGCATGGCGAGTCTGAACCATCTGGTGAAGCTCCATAGGTTAGATAAGGTAGAGAGCACAAGGTGAGTTAAGATCTAGACAGGGGATAGATTAAACCCAACAAACACAGCCTCAAGAACTTCGAATGAAATAATCTTTATTAATATTTTAATAGCATGGCTGCAACAAATGCCTAAGGGCCTTTGCGGCTCATGCTTACCACACAGAAAATAAATCGGACCTAAGCACACAAGCTACCGCCTAAAGGCGACTCGAAAAGGAAGCGGCTAAGCTCGACTAAGCTGGAACTCAAGCGAACTACTCGAGAAAGCCTCCAAAGCCACGGCGACGCTCTGCTGGTGTAGACTCGAAGTGGTGGCATCTCATGAATCGTTTCGATGCCCAGGCTGGTGGCGGGAGGCAGTGTCTTTGAGTGCAGTCTGGTAGCTCTTCTGGTTTGTCTTGAGCTCGGCGGATCCTCTGGAATCTCCTCTGGATCTTCTTGACTTCTTCGGATCTTCCTCTTGATCATTTTGAGCTCATCTTGACCATAGAGGCGTGCTCTAATCTGGCGATCCTTTCCGCGCTTCTTCCCGGGTTCGATAGGCGCACCTCGGCTCGGTGGCGGCCATCTCCAGCGACTCCTCTGGCGGTGTGAACCGTGCAAGATGCACTCTTGTGGCATTGCCTTCCCGTTTGTAGGCGGAAGCGCGAATATCTCCTGAAGCGGCTCGGGGTGATAGCGATGCTGATGTGTTGCGGCTCTTGGCGTAGATGTGGCGGACTCGGAGTATGGCGACGCGATGACTCTGGATTCCTTGCATGAAGGTGATCCTCTGGTGAGATATCCAAAGGTGGCTACCTCTAGTGTTCCTCTGGCGAGACCGTCGGTGGCGGAGACTATACCACGATCCGTCCATTGACCATGTACTCCTTTGCCTCGGTACAGACAGGCGTTCGAAGCCTCAAGTGTCTGCAAAGAACTTCCTGACTCTGCGGCAAGTCCTCCGTTGCAATCTCCGAAAGTCGAAGGTAAGGCATCATCACGACAGACAAGGTGTAGAACCACGTTAAAACAATGGGAGAGGAAAGATTTTAGCAATAGATGAGTCGAGAGAGATATGAGAGGAGTTAAGCAATTCATTTAATCTTGCAAGTTAAATTTTTCTTTAGAAAATAATTTGGACACTCGAGCGGCCAATCTACTAAGGTCTAGACCTCTAATCGGTATGGCTCGATACCACTTTTGTCGGGACCGAAATTACAATTCGGGACCCTCAGTGTTTCTTGCACTAGCCGAGGATCATGCTAGTGCACACAGGTTAACAAAACCGAAATCGATCCATACAAGCGAAATATAACATAAGCGAATAACTTTGATTATTAAATAATGGTTTTGACCTTAAGGTCGAGTTTACATTTATTGAGCCACGCAGGCTAACAGAGAAAATAAGCGGCAATGAAGCGAAGCGGTAGTGGCATCCCATCGATTCACCACAGCAACCGATGGGATCAAGACCTCGCGATTAGGCACCTTCGATGAACTTCGTCCTCGTAAGGTGGTGAAGACTCCTCCTCTGCTTGATTCGTCAAAACAAGCGTGAGTACACACCGTACTATAAGCCACACCACAGAATGCAAAGTATACATGCGGGCTTATTACAAGAGAAAGGCATTCTGCGGTTCTTTTGCGTAAATGCAACTTTTGCAATTTAATACAATTAAATAGATTGAAATTTGGTAAAACAAATAGACAATAATAATTTTAACAAGTTATTTCACAAAGACACACACAGACCTAAGCAGGTTCTTCACATAGCTAGATGATTTAATCACATAGCTCCCTTCCCACAGCTTTTATGAAATTCTACCCCTAGTGTTAAATCCCGAGCATTGTCCATGATCATGACGCGCTATTGAATAGATTAAGTTACACTCTGCAGAGGTTTGTACACTTTACCCACAAGATACAACCAGTGTAGCTAGCACTGATCATAACAGAGCATTTCAGATACCTTATCTTACTATGCTAGGCCCGTCTCAAAACAGGCATGTGGTCGTACAGGAAGCTCAGTTCTTTAGCGCACATGGTGAGGTCCTTAACTGACCAAGGCAAGACTTCCAGCTAACCCAACCACATAGACACACAGATTAATATTATCCACACAGTCCACATAGACCACCAATTCACACAGTATCCACCCCTTGCCTCAGTCCAAATCCTTTTTACCACCCCGTTGGTTTAAGTGCAACACATGCCATAAAGACACGTAGTACCCACAGATTATCCAATATTGCATATTCACTTAGTCAAATTAATCATTTGTACTTCACATGAATAAATGAGTCGTGGCATGACTAAGCAATCTAATCGTTCTAACCAACCCACGTTGGTGCTACAATATTAACCAACTAGATATCAACTAGGGTGACAAAGAACTTAGACATAGCAATTAACAAGGATGGCATAACAATTAGGAATTTACATCTACTCCCAAAAATCATTTAAATAATTACTTGAATTAATAATGCAGTAATTTAAAATAAAATAATTTAGCAAACTGGGAATCAAGATGGTCAAAGGTATAGCTTGCCTTGAAAAGGATCTAGGAATTGATCTTGATCTTGGAAAGGTCCTTCTTCGTCAACTCTTTCAAAGAACGTCAAGTCTACTCGCAAACAAGGCAAACAAACAAACTAAATAAATAACAGAGGCAAATAACTCCAAAAAAATAATTAAAATCTCCAATAGATAGATCTGGATTTTAGATGAATTTAGAAATTTGAATGGATGGATTTGGAGTTAGGATGCAAAAGATATGGAGTTTCAAAGTTTAAATCTAAAGAAAACCCTAAAAATAGGTTCTTGGAATTCCGAATTATTTTTCAATGAAAAATCGGAATATTGCGACATGACATGACATCAAGCGTCGCCACAGGATTTTCGGAAAGAAATAAATAAAGAAAACCCGACATGTGGGACCCACATGTTAGAAACCTGACCACGTGGACCAAGCCCACCGAGCCTTTCGACCAGAGAGGGCCGAGGTGGCGAACCAGCACATGCGTGGTGCCGACGCTGGCGCCACCCGGATGACACGCAGTACGAGGCCGAGGTGTACGTGACTGGCGTCCATGTCGGCGAGGGCGTCGGCGGCGGCGATGGCGGCACGGGACCCAATGGTCACCGGTGCTCTGGTGGTCGCCGGCGAGGGTGGGTGCTATGGGCGTGTTGTTGAGGCTATTGCGCACCAGTGCGTGCTCCCGTGGTTGGGGTGGCTGTGGTGGCGGCGGCGAGGTCGGGCGGAGAGACCTTCGGGTTTTGTCGGACGGGCGTCCGTGAGGTTTAAGCGGCGGCGATCGTCCGGAGGTAGAGGAGGTGACGGCGAACTTGATGGTGGGCTCCACGACGACGCTGGCGGCTGCGGTGTGGCGGCGAATCGAAGAAATCTCACCGCGGCGAGGTTCCTTAAAGCTCGAATCGGCGGCAATGTGGAGGCTCTCGGGTGGAATTGAGCGAGGGTTTTGGAAAGAAGCGGCGAAGCGAGAGGGTCCTTTATAGGCCTGAAGCGAGCTCGAGGTGGCGTCTTGCGGGTAAATCGCTCAAACGCCCGCAGACGAGCGAGGATAGAAGCAATTGAAGTTTGAAATTGAGCGAGTCGGTGCGGAGGAGATAAGGATTGAGTTTGGTGCGAAAATCTGGGAGTTTTGTTAGCGTAAACGGCCATGAGGTTGAGCTTCTAGAAAGCGATAATGGCGGGCGTGATCACGGTCGCATGAGGAAGAAGACAGTCGGAGGCGAAGACCTATGCGGGCCTGGCGTCGAGAGAGAGGCGAGATACTGTGGCGGAGATCCAAAGGCGTCAATGACGATCCAGCGGTGGAGATTGAAGCGAGCGAGGAGAGAGGGAGAGAGAGAGAGAGAGGCGCGGGGGCGGGATCTCCATCCAATCCAGATCGGACGGCCACGAAGAGATGGGCCAGATGAACAGGAATGGGCCAGAGAGATTCGGCCCAGCGACTGTTTGGAGATTTAAATAGCTTTTTCTTTTTAAGAAATTACCAGAAATTCAAATAAGCAATGGAAAATAGCAAATGAACTTGGAAAAATTCCAGAAAATTCTAGAAAATATGTCCAAGCTCATAGAATCCAAATAAAATAGTTTTGACTATTGTTCATGTTGACTTTAGTCATATTAAATTGTTTTGTTACACAAAGTCCAATATTAAGCTTTTTAATTTAAATTCAAATAAATCCAAATGATGAATTTTCTCATTACACTATTTAAAAGGTTTTTAAAGCTCTGAAAATTGGGATGTTACATTTCCTCTCCATTGTCGGTCCCGCTACTCATTCGCTCTCCTGGTTCGGAGTTGAGAGCCGAGATTGAGTGTAGGATGTCCCTATCGAGATCGAAGGTGTAGGGTTCTTAGCAAACCTTATCCTTCTCCATTCAAATGAGTCTAGATGTGATTCTTGGCATGGATTGGTTGTCTCGGCACATGGGACAAATCGATTGCGCCAGAAGCTCATCTCTCTGTCTAGTTCTTCGGTGAGCGAGGTTTGCTTCTCACCAAGTCGCTAGATCCTCATCTCTTGGCGCTTGAAGCGAAGCCGCTCTAGATATTAGCGAAGTCCCAACAGTTTGTGACTTTGTTGATGTCTTTCCGCCGATCTTCGAGGATGCCACCCGTTCGAGACCTCGAGTTTGTCATTGAGTTGGCTCCGGTGCATCGCCCCTATCTCAAAGAGGCCTTATCGGATGCCACCGAGCGAGTTGGTGGAGTTGAAGAAGCGATTAAGTTTAGCTGCAAGAGAAGGGTTTCATTCGCCTAGCTCATCTCCTTGGGGTTGTCTAGCAATCTTCGTGAAAGAAGAAGGACGATTTTTTACGCATGTCGTTGATTACCGCCCACTTAATGAAGTGACGGTAAAGAACAAGTATCCATTGCCCGCATCGGCGATCTCTTCGATCAATTGTTGGAGCTCGAGTTTTCTCCAAGATTGATTTGAGAGTGGGATATCATCGAGTTCAGATTCGACTGAGGATATTCCAAAACGACATTCTCTACTCGCTATGGCTTGTATGAGTATCTTGTCATGTCATTAAACAACCAATGCTCTGCCTTGTTCATGAATCTCATGAATTCGGTATTCATGGAGTATTTGGATAAGTTTGTCGTGGTCTTCATCGATGATATTCTTATCTATTCCAAGAACGATGAGGAACATGATCAGCATCTGAGGCTTGTGTTAGGCAAGCTACGTGAGCACCGACTATCTGTGAAGTTGACAAGTGTGCATTCTGGTTGAAGGAAGTGGCTTTCTTAGGCCATATTCTTTCAGCAGGAGGCGTAGCCGTTGATCCTAGCAAGGTCAGCAATGTTCTTTCATGGAGTCAGCCTATTTCGGTCACCGATGTGCGGAGTTTTCTCGGTTTAGCGGGATATTATCGCCGCTTTATCGAGAACTTCTCCAAGATCGCGAAGCCGATGACGGAGTTGCTCAAGAAGGACAAGAAGTTTGTGTGGTCCGTTGAGTGTGAGGAAAGTTTCCAAATACTCAAAAAGCGTTTGACCACCGCTCCCGTTCTTGTTCTTCCTGATATCCATCGAAGCTTCGATATCTTTTGCGATGCTTCTCGTCGAGGCCTCGGTTGTGTCCTTATGCAAGAAGGCAAGGTAGTGGCCTATGCATCAAGACAGTTGAGACCTCATGAACTCAACTACCCTACTCATGATTTGGAGTTGGCTGCTGTGATTCATGCACTTAAGATTTGGCGACATTACCTAATCGGTGTCGTTGTAGAAGTGTATTCGGATCACAAAAGCCTCAAGTACTTGTTCACCCAAACTGACTGAACCTCGGGCAAAGGAGATGGTTGGAATTGATCAAGGACTATGATATGGGTATTCACTACCATCCGGGCAAGGCTAATGTCGTTCTTCGATGCGCTTAAGTCAAAGCGCATTGTAATGCCTTAGTGCTCAAGGAGCATTAGCCCTCTCTTCTCGAAGCATTCCGGCGTCTCAACTTGGAGATAGTTGAGCATGGATTTCTCATTGCCATGGTTGTGCAACCAACCTTGGTGGATCGGATCAAGTCCGCTCGGCGATCGATTTGGGAGTGAGCCACATTAAGGCAAATGTCAAGGCCGAACGACCAAGTGCTTTTCTCGAGGATGAGCATGGTGTTGTGAGGTTCGCAACGCCTTGTGGTTCCAAAGGACATGGAGTTGCGGAATTTGATCCTCCATGAAGCCCATGATTCGCCTTTATCCATTCATCCGGGGCCACAAAGATGTATCAAGATCTCCTTTGAGATTTTGGTGGACCCGAATGAAGAGGGAAATTGCGAAGTTCGTTGTCGAAAAGCGACATATGTCGTCGTGTCAAGGCCGAGCATCGGCGTCGGCAGCAGATCGCTTGACCTTTGCCAATTCCTGAGTGGAAGTGGGATTCGATCGGAATGGATTTCATCACCGGTCTACCCACATCCCCGAAGAAGAATGATGCCATTTGGGTCGTCATCGATCGATTGACTAAGGTGGCACATTTTCTTCCCGTCAAGACTGACCTTCGGGTAGGTCTTTTGGCGGAGCTCTACATCGCCCGCATCGTGAGTTTGCACGGTGTGCCGAAGACGATCGTGTCGGATCGTGGATCCCTTTTCACGTCTCGTTTTTGGCATAGCTTGCAAGAGGCTATGGGCACTCATCTTGTTTTTAGCACAGCATTTCACCCTCAAACTGATGGTCAGACCGAGAGGGTCAACCAAGTTTTGGAAGACATGCTTCGTGCTTGTGTCCTTTCCTATGGGAAGCATTGGGAGAAATGCTTGCCATTCGCCGAGTTTTCTTATAACAACAGCTTTCAGGCCAGTCTCGGCATGGCACCATTTGAGGCCTTATACGGGAGAAAGTGTAGGACCCCGTTGAACTGGTCAGAGACCGTGAGAGACCTCTCTTTGGCGGACTCAATCAATGAGGCCGGCGCCAAGTCCGGCTTATTTCGTGGCGTTTGCGACTGCTCAATCGAGCAAAAGAGCTATGCGGATCGCCGTCGACGTGAGTTACGTTTTGAGCCTAATGACTTTGTTTATCTCAAAGTCTCTCCTTTGAAGGGCCATCAACGTTTGGCGTCGGGGGCAAGTTGGCTCCTCGATATGTCGGTCCGCACTGCATTATCGAGAAGAAGGAGCTATTGCCTATAAGTTGGAGTTGCCGGCTGCACTTGCGGGGTACATGATGTTTTCCATGTGTCCCGGCTTAAGAAGTGCCTCCGTGTTCCAACCGAGGAAGCTCCGTTGGAAACTCTCGATGTCAACCCGATTTGACCTATCGCGAGCACCTGTTGCTCGTGCTCGATGAGTCCGAGCGAAGGACAAGGAATAAGACCATCAAGTTCCTTAAAGTTCAGTGGTCAAACCATTCTCGAGGATGAGGCTACTTGGGAAAGAGAAGATCGTCTCAAGGCGGACTATCCATCCTTCTTTCTGAGTGAGCCAAATCTCGGGACGAGATTTCTGTTAGGGGAGATTTTGTAACATCCCAAATGTATAGTCAGGGTTATTCAAGTATAATTATATGTGTAGAAATTAAAACTTTTCTCACAACTTGAAAACCCTTACAATTTCATGTAATTCTTGTCCAAGAGTTGTGTAAACCAAGAACACAAAGCTCTTGTTGACCAAAAGTCAAATTCATTTTCCAATTCTCTCAAATCTTGTGCCAAACAATTGGAAAGTATCTTCCTTGGTCCTAAAACTGAGGTGGGACCCTCTGAAAAATATCACAAGTTGTAAAACTAGTTTGATAATTTTTGGAGGTAAATGAATCATTGAACAACCTTAATGAAATTCCTGAGAAAAATGCATTGCATAATACCCTCTGGAAAATTTATGTAAGGTTAATCATGTTGTCAGCTAGCTCCAGTTAAAATTTCATCAAATTTGGAGTTCATTTGCTAGCCCAAACAATTTGGCAAAGTCTCATTTGTAGAAACAAAATTTAAAACCCTCCTTTGTTCCTTGGGCTAGCCATGTTCAAATTTGGTCCGGCCCAACCATGTCTGCACCTCGGCAGACCTCATCTCCACCTTGATCAGGTCGTAGCTGTTGGATCTACATCCAACCGCCACGACCTCCTCTCAGTCAACCTTGCTTAGGACCTCCCACCTCCCGCGTTACTGGCCGTAAGACCCTCTTTGCATTTAGTTGAGGTCGAGCCGTTGGATTTACATCCAACGACCACGACCTCCTCCTCAAACGTCTCGATTAAGACCTCCCCACCTCATCAGTCACGCCCGCTGGATCAAAGATCCACGGTCATGACCTCCACATGCGTTAAATCCCAAAGACCTCCGCCTTGTTGAGGTCTTGGCCCTTGATTAAGATCCAACCGCCCCGACCTCCCATGGTTATCCAACCTCAAAACTACCTTCCACCTTGGCGAGGTCATCATTTGTTGGATTTACATCCAACCGCTCGACCTCCTTTGTACTCACTTGAGGTCGTGGCCGTTGGATTTACATCCAAAGGCCACGACCTCCTCAAAAAATATTACTGACAAGGTCCTCCCGCTTGATGAGGTCCATGCCCTTGGATTTGCATCCAAAGGCCATGACCTCCCCTCGATCTCTTATGTCGCGTGCGATTAAGTCCCAACCGGAGGTCCGCACTGTTGGATGGAGATCCAACGCTTTGGACCTCTGCCCATTTCTCACGTCGCGTTTTCACGTTAAGGGATCGGAGGCCACGACCTCCTCGCCCTTGATCGTGTGGTGGGACCTCCTCCCGGCCACTTAAAACTTAACGGTTCAAAATAGGATCCGATGGTTAGGACCTCTCCTGTGTCTTATCCAACGGCCATAAAGTCCTCCCCTGTTCTTCTCCTTCCTCTGGCACGCGGGCAAGCTCTGAGCAATGCATTTAATGCGAGTCTGCCATGGAGTACGTATAACAGCTCTTTGCTGACCCGCATTTAATGCAGGTCAGCTTTTAGCCTCTCAAGTCAAGCTCTAGCCTGGCCCCTTGTCAACCTTTATGTCTTGTCCCTGACTTTGGACGTGCCATGGGCCAAGCTCACCGTGAGCTTAGCCAGTGGTCTACGACCTCAATTGCCCTTAGGATAAAACCACCCCACTGTGCCTTTATCTTCCTTTACAAGCCATTGTTCTTTGCTCACCCATCTGTGCTTGTGAACTTTAAGCCGCAGAGCTCCTTGGCCGCCATTGTTGGACTTGAAGTTCCTCGGTGGACAAGGGTCTTTGGGGTTTCCACCTTTCTCCTTGCTTCCATTTGTGCCTTCCTCGGGATCAAGCCCTAACCTAATTTGTTGGGCATTTTGTTTTCAGAGGTGGTCAAAGTCGGGCTTGAAGCTGGAGCTTTGGCCGTGGAGCCCCTGTCTTCCCCAACTCCGGCCACCACCTCCACGACCTCCCCAGCACCTTAGGACCATCAGGTAAGCCCCTGTTAGTCCTTTAGATGCTGGCACCCGCATGAATGATCTCGCGGAGCTTTAGTTTGGCATAAGCTTGTTTGTCGCGCGGAGCTCATTTTTGCTTTTCGGTTTTGCCCGTGCGGGTCACCTCTGTCCTCTCCGGCTCGCCGGCGTTCAAGGCCGTCTTTGCCGTTGAGAGAAGGTCCGTTGGGTGCGCGTGGTTATTGCGAACCCAACGGTACCATTGGATCTCGCCGGCGAGGTCTACATCGCCGGCGAGAACCAAATATTTGAACACGGGTTTTGTCGGACGCAACGACAGCGTTGTTGTCGTTTTAGGAAGAGCCGCTGGGGTTAATCGCCATAAATTGCTAAATCTCGCAATCATTGGGTGGGTCTTGATGTCCTTAAATCCACCATTTATTGCGCGCCTTTAAGTCCTCCATGACCTCCTTGTGTCCCACGCACATTTATGCCCTGTCCAAACATGTGCGTCGCTGAGCTCAGGATGTCGGACCTCCTCCAAGGAGATCTGAGGCCCAAGACCTCCTTGGCGCAATCTTAGCCGTCGAGACCTCCTGGAGGTGCAGTGGCGCTGAGGACCTCCTCTGGGACCTCCTCGAGGTCATCTCACCGCTGAGGACCTCCCTTTAATCTGGTCCGTTCGGACCTCCTTCCATGTTGTGGTCCGTTAGATCTTCCATCTACGGCCATGACCTCCCTTACCTCGCAAGATGCGTGGTTAGGAGGTCCAGACCTCTGGACCTCCCATGTGCATGTGTGTTGTTCTCGGGAGGTCAGAGCCGTTAGATCTGAGATCTGTGGCTCACGACCTCCCATGTCTTTGTGAATGTTAGGAAGGTCGGTAAATTCTTAAGTATGAGCTGAAATGAGGTAGACTTTAGAATTTCATATCTTTTTCATTTTAAATCCTTTTGAGGTCATTCAAATTGTGTTAGCTCTATCTTGAACTTGACTTTAATCCAAAAATGGTTGTAAGTTGAGTTCAGCTCCAGAGCACAGTTTTGCCATAGGTTTTAGTACTCCTTTTGGATAATACACTCAAAATTTAGGTTTAACTTGTAAAACCCATAACTAATGTTCTGTAGGTTATTTTTGAATGAGACCAACTTTGTTAGCTTCCTCTATTAGTGAACTCACTGTAAAAATTAGATTTGAGCATATTGCTGTTATAGAAATAAGGACTTGTGCATTATAATTTTGTTCAAGTTCTTGTTTTTGAAAAATTATAGAAAGTGCAATATAGCTCCAAATGGGATGAACTCAATTGTGTTATTCATCTCATGAGGTGCTGGTTTCACAGTAAAAATCTCAGCCTCACCACTTTTCTAGAAATTGTTGTCTCATAATTAAATTAGTGAATAGTGCAGTTTGGTATTTTCAGGGGCTGAGCAGAATTGTTTTGCTCATAACTTTTGCATTAAGAATCAAAATCCATTGGTTCTTGTTGCTAAATTCCCTAAAAATCACCCTCTTACTGCTGTAGAAATTTCATAGAATTTGGAGTTCGTTTGCTGTGCTGTCTTGTTGTTTTTCGTCGTTCTTATCGGTTCTTTATCGTTTTTCCGTTAGGTTTCGACATTTGTGGTGATCCCGCAAACGACCCTCCGCAACAAAGTGACCAGCAGCAAGGCAAGCAGTTTGACCATTTCCATCATTGTCCCATTACTTTAAAGCTTACTACTTTGTTTTACTTCTATGTATGCATGCTACTTTGTGTTAAAGGTCGCTAGCTTTCCTATAGTTGCATAATCTGTAGGAATTGTTATCCTCTACTACCAATGAGCCTAGGATATTCGCTGTGGTTTGAGCTCGTTGGATGAGCTCTTATCACTTAGTAGTTGCGTTTAAACTGCTTAGACATGCTTAGCTATCGGTAGTAATGGGCGATCATCGACATAGTCGATGGTCTTGATCATACAAGTATAATTATTCCTCCTATATGTCCAGCACTTGTGCTTTGATTAATTTGTAAAATCAAAAACTGAAAATAAAATGCCGATTTAGACTTGGGCATATTGGATGGGTGGTGCGGTTCTTGGAATGTGGTGGTATGCCCGGGTCCCTAAGGACCGAGTACTTGGGTCACTAAGCCAAGCGCTTTTGCGTGCTAACCACACGAGGGGGATATGGGACCTCTCTTGACTAAGTACTTTGGGAGGTGTTAATTATGAGCTGGTTGGTGGGTATGTTTTAATAAAATCTGTGTGTGTGGTGTTGGGAGGGAGCATTGGCGGGCCGGTTAGGTGTCTAATATGTCTTGTCCCGTGGGTTCTTGGCTCGTAATTAGCATCGTCCATTGGGAATGTCTCAGAGGACTTAGCGTCTGCGGCACACCAAAGGTCGTGTGCCTAAAGGAAAGGCGATCGGCGTGTGGGTACATTGGTACACCCCCGCAGGATAAAACTATTGAATAGCCTCGTCCTAGGTTATGGACATGCTTGGTAAGGTCGTTCAAGATTAGTCTCAACCTTTTAATTAAAACTTGATGGGTTGGTATGAACGGGAGTTCATGCTATTGTTGTGGTGACTAAGGGTTAGTCACTTCCAGGTTTGTTCTTGTTGTTGTTATTATGTTATTATCGCGTTGTATTTCAACAATTAAAAATGCTTTATCAAATGGCCTTCAATCTATTATGTTATTGCAAATGAAACTTGCTTTGTGCTAAAATGTAAGTCCAAAGCTCCATCCACTTAATTAAAGCTTGCATGTAGCTAAATTATAGTTCTGTTATCTTACGTCGATCTTGCGAGTACAATAAACAAGTTATTGTACTCATTTGCTTTGCTTAACAAATTTGTTGCAGAGGACGGAGGTGAGCTCCAAGAGCCTTACTACGTACCCACGTGTTGTTTGTTTCTTGACGACTAGCTTGGCGGTCGGTCGAGATGCCTAGGGGTTAAGGCACACCGATTGGCTTTGTGTTATAGCCATCTTTATGGCACTTTTGCTTCATTGTGTATTCTTGTAACTTTTGCTATTTGGCCTAAGGGCCCTCTTTTGTAGTAGCTATTCCATATTAATATTAACTTCGGTTTGTTGCTTATGTTCTATGTGTTGTATGGAATTGATATATTCTTTTGTTGTGAGGTATGTATCTTGCATTCGGGAGTATACATCTCTCGAGACCGAGTTTATTCGGTTGATAATACTAGGGTCAATTGGATGACTAAGTATTATGAGCCTAATAAATGTGGGGTCTCACACTATTTGACAACACCCCCTCCTATTTATAGTGAGG
The DNA here is from genome assembly GCA_036346405.1 of Phyllostachys edulis. Taxonomy (NCBI): domain Eukaryota; kingdom Viridiplantae; phylum Streptophyta; class Magnoliopsida; order Poales; family Poaceae; genus Phyllostachys; species Phyllostachys edulis. Next base: position 30,373,989 of record CM070553.1, on the reverse strand, counting down.
CTTAGCTTCTAGAAGAGTTAACCCTAATGGGCTCCCGTTAAGGCCCAACACAAACGGGACACACGCACGCATCTTAAAGTGTCATCTTCATCTTCTCTTGACCTAAACCGCTTCTCCACGAACCGTCGGTTTAGTCCAAGGTCACAAAGGTGGTATTTGGTGAAATTACCAAAATACCCCTTCCTGATCTTTCTCCGAAGACCAAGTCCAATCTTGGTGAAGCACTCGCCGCTTCACACGTGTAGGTTGATCAACGGCTCTCATCGTGGTCGGCAAGTGTCTCCCGTCCGGCTCCCGCCGAAACCACCATGGCACTTGCACCGACCCCCACGTCGCTTGATCCAACCCGTCGCACCGAACTGCCCGTTCGGTCACCTTTGTCCATTCTGCGCCATGCTTGAGTCTCCTGACCTCACCCGGCATCCTCGATCGTTCTGGATCTCAGCTCTCCTAGCTTAGTCCCGATCATCCTCGTCATTGACCGTCATTGACCTCCAAGCGTCCTGCACAACAATAGACAAAGAAATCGAATCCGGGAACAAGTTCTTCACAACTTGACCCACGTTAGTCAAAACATGCAATATGCAACATATATGCAATGAAATCCATGAACTTGACCTAACAAACACACATTGCGCCACCCTGACGAGCGAAACAAGGCAAAACCGGTCAGACCGTCACCCTTGGCCGGTCTGACCGCCCACTTGCCAGTCTGACCGCCAACAAAAGGCTGGTCTGACCGCCCACTTGGGACTTAGCCAAATTTCCAACCTGGAAACCCGAGAGCTCTCTGGAAATTTCAAATGAATAGAACTTTTCACTGGTAGCTCCAAAAAATATGAGACCAAGTGCAGAAGAACCCTCTCACTTACCTACACCTTCTATTTTTGGCTTAGCTCCAAAATCCAAAGTTCCTAAAGTGGCGGTCGACCGATGACAAGTAGCGGTCAGATCACCCTGTGGCCGTCTCGATCGCCACCTCGGCGGTCGACCGCCAAGAACTACAACAGCCAAGCAATCTGATGCATGGCTGGTTTGACCGCTACCGTGGCCGGTCAGACCGCCAGAGACCTGACAGAACCTGAAACTACGCCGAAAATGCGTGATTTGACAAACCACAAAAGCCATTGCCAATTGTATCATCTTCCTAAGATCATGCACATATCCCCATGATATCCATAGAAACCACCTGGTGCCTTTGTAAAAGGTCCTAGGATGTCCAGACCCCAGGTTATAAAAGGTCAAGACAAAGAGATTGTTTGTAAAGCTTGAGTCGGTCGATGTATTTGCCTACTATGAAATTGACATTATACACACTTAGTGACAAGTTCTTTAGAATCATGGTGGACGATCGACCAATACAAACCTTGTTGGAAAGCTTTTCCAACCAATATTTTGTATGAAGCATGGGCTTCACAAATGCCCCCATGTATTTCATTGAGTAGATTACATCCCTACTTATGTGATATGAACCGCATGAATACCCCTTGAGTACCTCTCTTATAGAGGACTCCTTCAACCAAGGTATACATCTTGGCCTTTCGGGATATCCGATGGGCTTCTGCATCATCATCAGGTATTGTACCAACCTGAAGATACTCATAGATAAGATTCATCCATGAATCCTCGTACTCTAGTGATACAACCTCACTTAGAGATTCCTCTGATTCGTCGACGAGAGACGATTTTTGGGGTTGCTCCAAGAAAACACCTTGTGAGGTGGGTAATCGGGAAGAAGCCATTCGAGCCAACTGGCCAGGGAGGAAACTATCCTTTAGAGGAATGTATTATACCTCGAGACCAAAAAAGTGCCTTTCAAGCTTTCGAACTTCCAATAAATATTGGGACATGGTAGGATTAGAGCATTGGTACTCTTTTCCGACATGATTCGTGACTAACCAAGAATCACCTTTCACGAGTAGTCAGTGAATCCCGAGTGCTTTAGCTGCTCGAAGGCCAACTAATAAACCTTCGTACTCTACACCATTGTTAGTCGCAAGAATATTTAATTGGATAGCGTATTTTAAGGTTTCTCCAAATGGTGAAACCAGGACCACTCCAGCCCCCAAGCCGCTTGGCGCTAAAGATCCGTCGAAGTACATAGTCCATTGATAGTGGGACTCATACTCGGGACCTTGAATTGGCTGAGGGTTTGTCCACTCAGCGACAAAGTCTGCCAAGATATGAGATTTGATGGCTGTTCGATACACGAAATAGAGGTTGAATTCCCCAAGCTCGACTGGACATTTGGTAATGAGCCCCGCTGATTCCTTGTTCTAAAGGACCTCTCCTAAGGGAAATCTAGACAACACAATAATCTTATACACCTAGAAATAATGCCTTAACTTCCTCAAATAGATGAGAAGGGCATAAAAAAGTTTTTGAATATGAGGGTAGTGCTCCTTAGCCTGTGTAAAACCCCACTTACATAGTATACCGATCGTTGAGTATTATCGCGTTCAGCGACCAATATCGCACTTACTGCATGTGGGCTAAGTACAAAAAGAGTCGTTCGTCTGGTTATGGATAAACTAAGACCAGTGCTCTCATGAGATAACTTTTGACATCTTTGAATGTCTTGTTTGCTTCTTCTGTCCACTTGAAGCACTCGGGCTATCTTGGGTAGGGAAATTGTATAGAGGGTTAGAGCGTAGGAAATAGTCGTGCGATGTCTTAGGACGTGGCCTTGGCCACATGCGGCATGGTGGGGTAGCCGTGATCGGCTGTTGCGTGGCAAGGGCAAAAGAGGCGACAGAGAGAGAGAGAGAGAGAGAGAGAGAGAGAGAGATTGGGTTTTCTCATTTCTTATTCCAAACTCAATAATACTCCTCTCCTCTTATAGGAAGAGATGAGTCCTAAACAAGGAAAACTAACTTGGCAAGTAATCTAAACAATCTTGGAAAGCAATAAGCAAACTAACAAAAGGAAACAATCTTTTGGAAAGCCATAAAGGAAACTAATTAAAAGGAAAGGCTTATCTCCTAGGTCAGCAGCATCCCTTCCGAAGCCGACTCCTTCGGTTGTGAGTTGCGACGTCGGGATTAGTGTCGGCCCCACATGACATCTCTCCGATCCCCGGCAAGCAGCTCGTCTACAAGCTGAAATGCTAGAGAAAGTGACTAAAATTGTGCCAACGATTCCCAAGACGCATTAGCTTTATCAATGTCATCCCACTGAACTAGAACTTCACGAACACCTTCGTGCCAGCCGTGACTTCAATACTGCGGTAAGTGTTGGACATACTCGGTCGTGGAGCAAAGTTGGGAGTGTCGATGAAGGTCTTGAGTAGTCTGACATGGAAAATGTCATGAATCTTGGTGCGGTAGCTGCAGGTGATAAGCGATGGTACCCACACGCTGGATGATCTTGTAAGCACCAAAGAAATGAGGTGCTAGTTTGCCACGACCTTTAACCCCAAGAGATGCTGCTTGACGATGAAGAAGACGCAACCATACCCATTGACCCTCCTGATATGTGACGTCGCGATGTTTGACGTCATGATGCCGCTCATAGTGTTGTTGTGCCTAAATAATACACTCCTGAATTTCAGCTGGAAACTCATCGCGGTCCTGAAGGAGTTGAGCGACTACTGGAAGCCAGCTGTCACCCTATTTGTAACTGCACAAAGAAGGTGGGTCACAGCTGACGAGGATTAAAACCTCTATGTATTACTTTAATACATAATAAAAGACCATAAATCTTCATGATCGTAACCCCTAAGGCTAACGACCTCACTGGTCGTGAGGATTCTAGAGGTTACATAATGGTACCCTAGTTGGACAAGGTCCTATGCCTAGTCTCTGACCAGGTAGCTGCTCGAAAAGGCTATGAACTGGTATCTGGATTTAATTCCGGATATATTCTTTACTGTGTCATGAATGGAACACGTGTTGTATATTCCATACCATGCGACGTTATATAATCCTAAGACACTGACAACAACCATTGTGCAGTTGAGTGTCTCACAGTCACTTAACCGCGGAGCAGTTGATACTTTATCAACCATCGTCTCGCTCTGACCAGTCGCAATGCTTCGCAAAGGTTGTCTTCTCCAGGAGTAACCGCCACCTCTTCAGAAGTTATTTAAGGATGGAGCGAAGACGAGAAGAAGAGAGATCTGATCATGTTGCATCAGATTAGAGCAACACAATCAGCCTTAAACTCATGCTTTAAGTCTGATCAATTAGCATAGCAACAATCATACTCAATGTAATTAGGATTAGTCCCCAACCGGGTCGTAGACACCCCTTGTAAACATTCAGTTCATATCTGTACAGAGCAGCCTCATTCTCTCCCAGGACATCTGTGTCATTTTCCTCTATATTTTCGTAAGATCGGCGACTCGATCGTCGACAGTTGGCACCGTCCGTGGGGAAGAAGATGAAAGTTTCCTGAAGAAATTCTTTGCTCATCAAATCCTCACCTATTCCTCATAATCGCACATGCGGCTATGGCAGGAGTTTGGGACAAGGAGAACTGGTTTGACTTAGCGGACTACTCCAACCTCGACATGAAGGGATGCATCCGCGCCATGCAAGAAAATAGAATGTCATCATCCTCTTCCTCCGTCGGTTCGCACGTCGCCGATATTAGCGAAATCGATCGGATGGATGAGGATACACCACTACGACAAGTGGCGCTTTCAGAGGAACCAACCATTCCGACCAGTTCGGAATATGCAAAGACCTCTCCAAGCCCGGTCCTTTCGATCGGGTGACGAAAAATCAGCACCGCAACTCGAGAATCACTATACTCTCGATGAAATCATGGCTAAAAGGTACTCACCTACGACTTCTGGCGATTCCAGGAGCTAACCGACATCTGGTAACAGTGTCGATGAAACCCCCACTGGTCATGAGCCAAGTAGGGATGATAAGACTCAGCATACGATCAGCAATCTACCGGATCAGGCTGAGCCCACCACGAAGACCTCAGGAGGTGCTCATCTCCGACCGCTCTCCATCGTGGAAACTACTAGCAGAAGCATTGGAAGGCTCTCCATTAGTTAGATGGAAGCTCGTTGGAAGATCGCTACTAGAGGCACGAGGTCAATGCGATTGGAGATATAAATCAAGATGCCTTGCATGGTCCTACACGCTCTGCCACACCACCACATGCTGGTAGAAATGATACGGGCCATCAAGCACAAAATAGACGTCCATTAGTTAACTCGCTTGGCTCTGCCCCACCAAGAATAGCTGATCGGACGGAACAAACCAGGAGGTCGGAAAAAGGTTTAGATCTTCGAACACCTACTACTAGCATGAATCCTCCGAGACCTTCGGTAACGGTACAAAACTTGCAACATGTTTAGGATATTTTGAATAATTCTAACCCTGCTCTAGCAAAGACCCTAGGTTTTGTACAAGTCGTAGGCCAAGTATCAAAGATTCTTCAGCAGACCATGCAACGAACGGCAGCATACCGGGAACAAAGGAATTCAGGAAGTCAAACCATGACTTCATCCCAACGTTCCTCCCTCAGCAGAGGGCATCATGGTCATATTGGGGAACAATTGATACCAAGGCCTCCTCAACGATTCTGACCAAGGAGTCACGAGGGGAGAAGGCTATTTCAAGCAGCCACTCCATCACCTTCTCAAGAGGAGCGATTGCTTGGCCCTGATGATCTTCGTCATCAACTAAACCAAGCAAGCGGTCGGAGGCGTCACATTAATGTCTACGACCGGATCGGGACATCGGAGATTTGGCAATCTAACCTCAGAAACTGATCTCCGACCGATTACAATCCAGCACCTTTCCAAAGAAGGCGCCATGAGTCGATTACGGGTTATCGAGCCTTTTCTGCACGGCTCCATGATGTAAGATGGACAAACAGGTTCCGACCGGCCAACCTAGATAAGTTCAATGGGACTCAGAACCCATTATAATTTCTCCAAATTTATACCACCACCATCAGAGCTATTGGTGGTGATGAAAATATGATGGCAAACTATCTACCCACAATACTCGAAGGGTCTGCCCGGTCGTGGTTACTTAACCTACCGATCGGATCAATCTACACTTGGGAACAACTTTGCGACCTTCTGATTGCGAATTTTCAAGGCACGTACGACCGCCCTGGAAAGAAGGATGATCTTCACCGAATCCAGCAAGGATCCAATGAGACTCTCCATCAGTACATCAAAAGATTCAGCCAGGTTCGTAATTCAATAACAGAGGCCACAGAATCTTCTGTCATCCAAGCTTTCAAAGCAGGTCTAAGGAATCGACGGTTCACAGAGGACATAGCCATGCACCCTCCAAAGACAACCGTCGAACTTTTCGATATGGCCGATAAATACGCAACTGCTAGCAAAGCGGTTGAATAGTGTGAGACCATTGATCGGAAGGATAAAATCCCCCAACCCGGCTTGGATAAACCAGAGAAGAATAATAAGAAGGCTCTCAAGAAAAAGAAAAACCGCAGACCCGACGATAAGGAAGTCCTTGCAATTCCTGGAAAGTTTACAAAGGGTAAGAAAGACTATATCGGTCGAGGCAAAACAAAAGCTCCGACTGAAGGATACAAGAAAAACAAGAAGTGGTGTCCACTTCACAAAGAGCGAGGCATGACTTATGACTGTCGAGTCCGCAAAAGAAGCTGGAAGATTATTATCCAGGTAAAGGTCCACTCCCCGCAATATAGGAATTCAGTGAGATGAGTTCCAAGAAGGACAAAGATGGCGACGAAGAAATGAAGTACCAGGAGCCTCAACATACAGTCAACATGATCTTTGGTGGGTCTTCTTCGTATGAATCAAGGCGTCATCTAAAGGCCATGGAGCGGGAGGTCAACCTTGTCGAGCCTCCGACCATCATCAAGCCATCAAGGTGGTCGGACACTGTAATCTCCTTCAGCAAAGAAGACTACACCATCCCTTCGACTCGACCAGGTAGGTTCCCTATTGTCGTTGAACCTACTATTAATAACTGTAAGGTTAATCGAGTCCTAATAGATAGAGGTAGATCTTTAAATATTTTATTTGTGGGAGCTTTAGAATAAATGCAGGTTCCCAAGTCAAAGGTGAAACCTGTGAAATATGCCTTCCATGATATAGTTCCTAGTTCTACCGCCAAACCGATAGGACAACTTTCCCTACCGGTTACGTTCGGAAGACCTGACAACTTCCGAACAGAAAAGATTCCATTTGATGTAGTAGATTTCGAATATGCATACAATGGAATCCTTGGTCCTCTGGCTTTAGCAAAATTCTTGATAGCCACGCACTACGGTTATCAGAGTTTGAAAATGCCAGGACCAAAGGGAGTCATCACAGTTCGAGGAGATCAAAAAATGGCTTATACATGTGATCGGAAATCCTTAAAGCTGGTCGATGAACTTTCGATCAGGGAGGCTAATCCATCTACCGTGCAGGTCAAGCACTCAAGGCTAAAGATGACGCCAAAGCCTTCCGACCAGACAAAGGACGTACTACTCGACAAGGGTGCTTCTCCGGACAGCGCCAATTTGTCTCCTGGGTCAGGAAACATAGACTCGTCTACCTGAAAGATATTGATCGGGGCAAGACTCGATCACAAATAGGAAGAGTCGCTTGTCTCCTTCCTCCGAGCAAATCAGGACGTATTCGTTTGGTAGGCGTCCGACATGGCCGAAGTCCCCCGGGAGGTGATCGAGCACAGGCTAGCTCTTCAGCTTGACAAAAAAAACGATCAAGCAGAAGCTGCGGTGTTTTGCACCTGATCGGAAGGAGGCAATCCGGTCGGAGATTGACAAGCTCATCAAGGCTGGATTTATTCGTGAAGTCGACCACCCTCAGTGGCTCGCCAATCCTGTAATGGATAGGAAAAATAATGGGAAATGGCGAATGTGTATTGACTTTACTGATCTTAATAAAGTTTGTCCGAAGGATGATTTTCCCCTTCCACGCATTGACCAACTTGTAGACTCAACTTCCGGGTGTGAGTTATTAAGTTTTTTAGATACGTATTCAGGGTACCACCAAATTAATATGAGTAAAGAAGATGAAGAGAAAACTTTCTTCATCACTCCATACGATACTTACTACTATGTTAAGATGCCATTTGGTCTCAAAAATGCTGGTGTGACTTTTCAAAGGTTGATACAGAAAACCTTTAGTCCTCAGATAGGTCAAAATTTAGAAGCCTATGTTGATGATCTGGTCGTAAAGAGCATCAACGCTGGCCATCACATTCCTGACCTACAATAGACTTTCAACAACTTGAGAAGGCATAGCCTCAAGTTGAATCCGAAAAAGTGTGTGTTTGGAGTTCCGTTGGAAAACTGCTCGGTTTCCTAGTTTCGGCTAGAGGTATCGAAGCAAACCCAGTAAAAATACCAGCCATCGACCAAATGTGTGCTTCGATCACAAAGAAAGAAGTCCACAAACTAACTGGCTGTATGGCAGCGTTAAGCCATTTCATAGCACGGTTAGGGGAAAAAGGATTGCCTTTCTTTAAGCTTCTACGGAAACATGGAAGTTTCAAGTGGACTAAGGAAGCAAACAATGCCTTTGAAAACCTTAAGAAGTCCCTCGGTCTTAGTTTCTCCAAGATCGGGAGAAACATTGCTAATTTACGTGGCTGCAACGCCACAGACAGTTAGCGGTGTACTGGTCGTAGAGCGTGACAACGTCCAACAACTAGTGTATTACGTAAGCGAAGCCGAGCCGGGGGCTTCGAGTTCCTTTTTATCATGATTGACACGTTTACAAAATGGATCGAAGCCAAGCCTGTTGTTAAAACAACAACTGCGGCTGCTAAGAGGTTTCTCACAAAAAAATGTGATCACACGATTTGGTATACCCAGTCGTATAATCACAGACAACGGTGCCTAGTTCTCAAGCGGTCAATTGCAAGAATTCTACGAAGAACTTGGCATTAAAGTACATTTTGCTTCTGTTGCTTATCCGCAGAGCAACAGAGTAGTTGAGCGAGCCAACGGTATCATTATGCAGGGGATCAAATGCCGAGTATTCGACCAGTTAATCAAACGGCCAGGAGCTTGGGCCCAAGAACTCCCTTCTGTATTATGGGCCGTTCAAACCACAACCAGTTGTGCGACCGATGAAACACCTTTCTTTTTAGTTTATGGTGCTGAAGCCATGCTTTCTCTAGAATTAAAACTTGGCTCTGCCCGAACTGATTGTTTCAACGAAAATGATCAGAATGAACGATGACTTGATGACATCAATTTCCTTGAAGAATGACAAAACCAAGCCTTGATACGATCAGCGGTCTACCAACAAGCCATGCGAAGGTACCATAGTCGTAAGGTGCAACCTCGTAGCCTCGCTGTAGGTGATCTGGTTCTCAGAAAAATTCAGAACCAAGCAAATCGCAACAAACTTTCTCCTAAGTGGGAAGGTCCTTACATTGTGGTCGAAGTCACCCAGCCAGGTTCTATATGAGTAGCCATGTCTGATGGGCAAGTTTTGTCTAATTCTTGGAACATTGATCAATTGCGTAAGTTCTTTGTTTAAATTATTTTGTACATTCTTTCAATTCTTATCAGTTAAATAAAGATTAGTCATTCCTTTATTTATTTTGACGAGTGGTATTGTTTATATATCTATACCTATACTCTGGTCGTCTACCATTGTTATTTACACTGGTCGGAGAAGGCAATCTTCTCTCCGACATCCTTTACAAGGATCTCTGTTACTCTTTGGCAACGACTTCTATGTATTAAAACCTCTATGTACTACTTTAATACATAATAAAAGACCATACATCTTCATGGTCATAACCCCTAAGGCTAACGACATCACTGGTCGTGAGGATTCCAGAGGTTACATAATAGGTACCCTGGTCGGACAAGATCCTGTGCCTAGTCTCTGACCAGGTAGTTGCTCAGAAAGGCTATGAACTAGTATCTAGATTTAATTCCGGATATATTCTTTACCGTGTGATGAATGGAACACGTGTTGTATATTCCATACCACACGACGTTACATAATCCTAAGACACTGACAACAACCATTGTGTGGTTGAGTGTCTCACGGTCACTTAACCGCGGAGCAGTTGATACTTTATCAACTATCGTCTCGCTCTGACCAATCGCAACACTTCGCAAAGGACGTCTTCTCCAGGAGTAACCGCCACCTCTTCGAAAGTTATTTAAGGATGGAGCGAAGACGAGAAGAGAGATCTAATCGTCTTGCATCAGATTAGAACAACACAATCAGTCTTAAACTCATGCTTTGAGTCTGATCAATTAGCATAGCAAGGATCATACTCAGTGTAATTAGGATTAGTCCCCAACCAGGTCGTAGACACCCCTTGTAAACATCCAGTTCATAGCTATAAAGAGTAACCTCATTCTCTCCCAGGAGATCTGTGCCATTTTCCTCTATATTTTCGTAAGATCGGCGACTCGATCGTCAACAACAGCTGTATACCACCTTGAACAGAGAGTATTGTAGCAGAATTCTGCCCATGGTAACCAACGCAGCCATTGTCGTGGTCAATCCCTCGTGAGACAGCAAAGATACATGGCGATAATTTTGTTGACCACCTCCTATTGTATAATTTTTGTTAACCACCTCCGATTGTCCATCAGATTGATGGTGAAAGGCTGAATTGAGATTCAACTGAGTACTCGACAAACGAAATAATTCTGTCCAAAAAGCACTAGTGAATATCGGGTCACGGTCGCTAACAATGGAGCCAGGTATTCTATGTAAGCGAACGATCTCATCAAAAATACCTGTGCCACTGATGGAGTCGTGTAGGGGTGAGCCAATGGAAGAAATTGCGCCACCTTGGAGAAGCGATCGACGACTGGAAGGGTGACCATTTTACCATTAACATGCGGAAGCCCTTCCACAAAATCCATAGTTGTATCGGCCCAAACCATGGAGGGAAACTCAAGAGGCTGGAGAAGGCCTGTCGAATGCAAATGTTCACCCTTGTTTCATTGGCGCGTGACGCATGCACGAACGTAGTTATGGACCACGAAGTGTGCATTCGGTACATGAAAATCTATTCATAGTCGATGAAGAGTCTTCTGTACACCTTCATGGCCAATATCATGAGCGGCTGCTAAGATCAGTGGATGGGCACTTGGTCGGTGAAGAGTAAGAGATCATTAACGATGGTCCAATTGCCTCGCTGCTGCCGTGCTGTGACCTTGTCACATAATGCTGATAATGCAGTGTCGTTTGCCACCTCTTGACGGAGGTTGTCAAAGATGGAAAATTGTGGAGCTGAGGTGGCGAGCATCGTGGGATGCATTTTGGTTTCACAGCGGGAGAGAGCATCTGCGACGATGTTGGTGCTGCCAGGCTTGTGTTCCGCACTGAAATCATAGCCTAAAAGTTTGCTGGCCCAATGGTGCTGCGTTGTCATGGATAGGTGTTGGTCAAGCAAAAACTTCAGACTGTAATGATCAATGCGTACCAGAAACTTGCACCCCCACAAATATGTTCGCCAGTGCAGGACTACAGGGACCAATCCAATTAACTCTCATTCATACACCAGAAGTTTGGTGTGGTGAAGTGAGATGGGCTTGTTGAAGAAGGCAATGGCGCTCATTCCTTGATGAAGAACCACACCAAACCCATGGCCTAATGCATTGCACTCGACCACAAATTCTTGAGTGAAATTCGGCAATTGGAGAGCCGGGACCGACGTCAGGGTGTCCATGAGGCTATGAAATGCGAAGGTAGCCTCGTTCATCCATGCAAAAGCCTCCTTCTTAAGTAGCTTGGTAAGGGGAGCCACCAGAATACCAAATCCTCGGATGAACCTGTGGTAGTAGCCAGCGAGAATGAGGAAAGCGTGAATAGCCTAAACCAAGGGAGGTTGCGGCCAGTCCATCACGATGCTAACCTTTTGCTAATCCGTGGTGACACCCTCTTGAGAGATGAGGTGACCGAGGTGTTGCCAAAGAAGCATTTGGTACGCTTGAGGAGTCAATGTTGACATAGGGTGTAGAGCACTGTACGTACATGCCGAAGATGTGCTGACCATGACATACTATATATGTGGATGTCATTGAAGAATACCAGGACCGACCACTGTAAGAAGGGCCAGAGTATGTCATTCATCAAGGCCTGAAAGGTGACTGGCGCGTTGGTTAGCCCAAAAGGCATAACTAGAAAGTCAAAAGGTACTGATGAGTGCGAAATGTTGTCTTCTTGATATCCGCCGAGTGCATTCAAACTTGAATCGTTGTGGTCGAGGCTATTCCCGATCCCTTCTCCTCTGTCCACAGCTGCGAGACTGATAGGACTCGGAGGGAGTTGCCCTGGTTAACTTATAGAATGTTGTTGTCGATAGCGCTCAAACCTACAAATGGTTAATTGGAGTCGTTGTGTGAAACCTTCAAAATCTGGAGCCCTTGCAATGTCTACGGGTGGATGTTCAAGGAGATCATTAGCAAATTGTAAGTCTTGAGAAGTTACTGACAGGTAGCGGACCTGGCCAGGAGGAGTGCTCTAGGCGGTAATCCTTTTTCTTCTTACGATTTCTGGATCATCTACCTCCGCAAGCGGTGAACACTCTTGGGGCGGCGTGCGATTACATGAAGTACGTCCATGACACTCATCAGAGTTGAGACCTCCATTGCTAGGGGAGGTTGATGTGCCATTCTAACCATTCCTTAGAGAGGATGAATCTCTCGGAGTCCTTGGTGTACGGTGGATAGGACTACGATCATAATCATCGATGGTAGCGAAGACCACTTGGTCACCGCTGGCAGTCAAACCCTCCTAGCTTGAGGAATAGTCAAAAGAGAGTGTCTCACCACATGTTGGAGTTCCTTCCAAGAAGGGGAATTTTGGGTTATAACCTTCTCTGGAAGTTCCATGGGTAGATGAATCTGTATCCTCTCGACAATCGACTGGATCTGGAGCGTTAGAGCCCCCGACCATCTTATGGGTACTAGTAACCGCAAAGTAACCGATACCAGATGATGACAGAGCCCTATAATCTGTTGCACTAGGGATTTCCACTTTGATTCGAGTATCTCCAGACAAACTTCGGCCCTCGAGGGTGGCACCCTAAGTACATGTCCTGATTGGAAGTTGTTTATGGTCGTTTGGACCCTTGCCCTTGGGGGATTCTGATTCTCCCTCTAGGCGTAAAGGCGCTGGTGGCAGCAAGTTCTACACATCGCCAGGAGGGCAGTTCTGGGGATTCAGCGATGAAACTCTAGAACACACATTCCCCTCATATCAGAGGATATCTTGCTCAAGTACGTCGTAGTAGGCATCCATATCGATTCCTGCATAATCCAGTGAGATCGAACCAGTTCTCATTGTTGGTGATATGCCCTAGAGGCAATCATAGAGATGATTGTATCACATCTATGTTTATGAGTTATAGAATAAATGTTATTTTGTTCCTTGAATGAATCATCAGTTATAAATATTAACAAGTATGCGACTTGTAGGTGAAGCTCTTTAACTTATATGATGTCATTCTAAATGTGTCCCTGGTCGGATATCCCTGGTCGAAATGCTAGTGACTTATCGACTAGCACTTGTATTGATTGATGACCATGTTTCACCGATCACGGATATAGGGATATCGAATCAATAATGTGAACACATGTTAGAGAAGATGATGTTGGATTGACTCACCTTGAGATACTGTTGAGATTGTTATGATTTCATGTGTCATTAGTTGGTCTCTAGCAATGATGATGTATAATCCTTAGACCTAAGATCAGCATGGTTTCCTACATGTGTAATAGTACACTTTGGGGTTGCCAAATGCTACTCTGTAATTGAGTAGTTATAAAGATAGCTTTCAAGTATGTTATAAAACATGTGGAGGGATGTGACTGATCGGATATGGGATTTTCCCATCCTAACATAACAGGAGAGATATCTCTGGGCCCCTTAATGTGGTCGGATAAAGAAAGTGTATGGCTATGCACTAGTGGTCGAAGAGTCGACCACATGATGTTATCCGACACTTGATCGAGAAAGTATTGAACGGTCCATGGATGACATAATATCTCACCTGAAGTTCAACCAGATATCGTGAGACAAAGGGAGGATACACGAGCAGGTCGTTTAGTTCGATCAGATGCGAACTAGTCGTATAGAGATACGAGTTGGTCGTAGACTGGTTGAATATAATCACTAACCGGTTGTAAACTAGTCGTAAGGAGTTACGAACTGGTCATGACTAAATATGAACTGGTCAAATAGAGATACGAGCTGGTCGTAAGTGATAAAGACTTACTCATAGATCATATTGCATTAAGGTTCGTCCGATATAATTTGTGTGTATTTAGGAATCGTTATGTCCTGCTAGGAACTGCTAACGACTCATGGTCAGAAAGGATTTTTCATGTCACAATCGATTACACATGAACCTACAGGGTCATACACTTAACGGGTTGGAACAAATGTGTTCGGATAGGATCCGTCATGGGCTCTATATAAGGAGATGTATGAGGTTGTTGGGATATATGAGAGAACGTAAGTTGCTTCACCGAAACCCTAGCCGCCATCTTATCAAGAGAGCCTTGCTGTGCGAGTTACTGCTAGCACACCGGCATACGGTGTTCCATCTCTGAACGTGTGGATACCGTAGATGCTCTACTACGGTTGCTATTGCGCTCAAGGATGATCTGTGACTTTGCAAGGAACGCGATTAGTTGTTGGAGGAGACGATCGACATTGAGGAATGTTGGACAATCGTCTACGACCACTACATCGACGTGCTCTATGTTGGATCGGGCTACTCCAACTGTACTTCTGTTGCCCTGTGCGCTTGGTGGTAACGATCTATGATCTCTTACTTGCATGGCATCCTGGTTTACGTGGTAGAATTTTTTGAATTGCCAGCTAGTGTAGCCTACATGTATCCCTTCAGTGGTATCAAAGCCATCTTGCATAGTTTATTATCTAGATCATTCGCATATACTTGATATGTGGAAGTAGTAGATTGGATCTATTGCTGGTTTGGTCTTGTAACCCAGATCGGTTCATATGGATGGAGCGGTTCAGGCACTAGTCGATAAGATTGACCGGGTTTCAGCATTAATAGATGGGTTTGCGGGAGGTATGAGCTGAAAGAACCAGATGGTTTGCTGCGCTTATTCACGATCGCATTGCATGATACTCCTACTAGTCGGAATTCTGCCATCGGAGTATGCCGTAGTACGTGGTCGTGTGGAGGTAGTGATCAGATTAGTTCAGAATAGGGTTAATGTGATTAATTCGATGATTTCCAATGCTCGATTACATGAATAAGATTTATGTTCCGGAAATTTTTTCCAATGGCGCTGCCCTCGAATTGCGAGGGGTGCTGCCCCTTCGAACCCCGCCTATTAACTGACTAGCGAGACCGCCGTGCTAGGTAATCGTTGTTACATTATATAGTAGTATGTGTTCATGTCACCCGATAGAATTAAATTCTATGTATAACTCGTTTTTGCACGGTTTGATGTGAATAGTATGGCCCATTGTGTATGTGATGCATGTATGGATTTTACATGCCCTGCGTGTCATGCTGTGTGATAGTCATCGAGCTACATATTTGTAAGACCCGGGATTAACGTCCCAAATCCTCTGTGCATTTCTGAACTAGTCCCATGATCAGTAGCTAATTCACACAGTTAAACAAATATGGTAACGTCCATAAATCGCATAACTTTATTAATAATCAACAGAGTTTGTTACAACAGGGCTTACAAGCCAACAATAAAATAAACACAATGGAAGACGAAGATGTAGTAGAGTCAGGTTAATCGCCACAGCAATCAAGCTGGGAAGCGGCCTAGTCGTCGAGATCCACACCGTGGCAAAGTCCTTCTCCTCTGAAATTATTTGCATTAAGCAAGAATGAGCACAACTACCGTGCTCGCAAGTTACACCCGTCAAGTAATGTAATGACATGCATATATGGATATCTCAAAGGAAAGCTTAATATGGTTGAATTTGCATAAAACAAAGATTTTCTCGTAAATACTTGTACTAAGTTCAAAAGCAGTTATTCTATAACTAAAATTCATTTTCTAAATCAATTTTATAGTCGATAACATTCACACAAGAATGGTGAAGGATACCCTCCTATCACAATGGCTAACCTTGAATCCCATTTGGATAAACCAGTTGACAAAGTCTTTTTAAAACAAATTCCAAGTCTAACTTTGAGTGGCTTTTGCTAGCATGTCCATGACCGTGGACACGGCTATTCAATAGTTTTACACTCTGCAGAGGTTGTGCAACTTTACCCACATGACATGACTTCTCTAGTTTGTTCGGCATATATCTATGCCACCGCCACTACCTTAGGTAGCGATCTAGAGCACATGACAAGGCCTTTACAATGCGCCATCCCACCGATCCACCCCGTTAAGGTTTCGTGATCCCTCCTTGGATAGAAATCCGCAGAGTTTGTAGGGCCCCTCTTACGCCGATGGGACTAACGAGGTCATAACACGACCACCATCCGAGATGGACCCACACAATCCATGGATTGACCACGATGGCACTTTGCAAATTAGTCACCAGTCCCTACCCATACTCGGGACATGTGGTTGCACGATATGGCATAGCCCATTATAGGCATAGCAAAAATACGCCAGAGACCGGTCCTCAATCGACTTGGGCGACTTTCCAAATAACCCCGGCCTTGATCATGGAAATGACTTCGATCCGTGCATTAACATGCACCATCCAATCAACCATTTCGCCCAAGTACAAACCAAAATTTTATTTTATTTTTCTCAAATTCATTTACAACAAAACTTCCATGACAAACCAATGCCATAGATTCTTAAACAATATTTGATTTTTGGTGAAAGTTTCCAAATCAAACATTTTGGGTCTAAGCATTGCTAAGCATAATCTTTCTCAAAATGTTCTAGTTCATACTATTGTATCAACTAGATTTTATCTAGGTGAGGTTAAATGTCCAAGACTTGTCAAGAACGAGATCAAGATGTAAACCATCAAGATTGTAATAATCCAATCTTCAAAGAATCCAAAATTCATTAGTCCAATCTACACAGTATAAGTCTATTTCTATGATCCAACTTCAATTGATCCAAATATTTAACTATACTCAAATTTTATAATCCGATATCTATCAATCCAATGACTATGTAATCCTATAATCAAATTTTTAGATAATCGATATCCAATGACAATCTATTTCTAGAATCCAATATCAACAATTCAAGATTTGACTATAGTATCTATCTATCATCCATTCTTTATTAATCCAACAACAACAACAATCTATCTCTAAAATCCGATATCTAATAATTATTTATTTCTATAATCCAACCATAATAATCATGTATTTCTAATAATCCAACATCATTCAATTCAATAATCCAATAATAATCTATGTCTATGATTGACATCTAATATCCAACAATCATATAACTCTAATAATACCACAATCCGATCATTAATAACAATCTATTTCCGTAATCCAATACCAATAATCACCTAATTCTGTAATTCAACATGTGTTATCTATTAACAATCTTTCTCTAACTTCACACATCCATGTACAATCTCCTTTTATTATCCAAACCCATCAAATTCTAACTCCAAAATACATTGTATTCGATATATTCTCCATACCACCTCTTGACAATAATTGGACATACAAAGGCATTGGGAATAACTATAAAGCTTAAAACAGGAATTTAAATTACTGAATATAAATAAGCATGCAATAATAATTTAAAACAGAAATTAAATAATTTAAATAATGGGTGCAAATATGATCAAGAATGTAACTTGCCTTGCTTAATGGATTAATCTCAAACGGTGTTGAAATCCGATTCGTCCAAGTAAATAAATCTATACGCGTAAACGATCCGAATTCAAATAATATTCAAATAAAATCCAAATAAAATCCAAAAATTATAACATAAATACTGCTACAAAGGTATCGATTTTATATGAATTTAGGAAGTTGAATCGATTTAAATCGGAGTTCGTATGAGGAGAACGAAATTCGGAAGGTTGAATGTCACATGAAATAATATAATTCCGAAAATTTTACTATTCATCGAAATTTGTTGTTTCGATGGCTAAGAACAAAGAAAGATCTTTATGGCCATGGAGAGAAAGTACGACGTTAAACGCGTTGAGGCGAACTCAACGGTGTCGACGGTTCAGTGAGATGATATTCGATGGCGACGCAATCCGACGGAGAAAATCTTCGGCGAACGGCGGGCGAATGACAGCGTTGCTGGGCAAACGGAGAGGAGTTAGTGAGTGAGGTTGGCGGCGATTTGAAGAGGGAACCGCGGGGAACACAACGCTCACCTTGGTTGGGATGGAAGGCGCACGGTTGGCCGGCGGCGGCAACGAACGCGCAAAATAGATCAAATAATTAACATAAATTAAATAAAATCTAAAAATTACGAAATAAATTCTGGGAATAGTAGATGAATTTAGATGAATTTAGGTGAAAGAATCAATGGATTTGGATCTTGCATGTGAGAGAACGAATTTTGGAAGATTAAAATTGTTATGTACAAAGGATGAGCACGTAACTAAAAAAATTGTCTTTGTTCATTCATCTTCTTCCTTCGCCAACAGACACGCAATGGAGAGAAAATAAAGAAATGGCTGGCATTCCAGAGGCGTGGGGAATGAACGGAGGTGAGCACGGGCATGGCCTCGGCCCAAGGAGCGCATTGGTGCGGTCGGTTTGGCCAGATACGGTTCGAGGCGGTGTCTCCATGGTGTTCGTCGACCGACAGGTTGGCATTGGCGCCCCGGACAAACGGAGACGAAATAACGGGTGGAGTTTGAGGCGAAACGAAGAGGAGAATACAGGGAACACAATGCTCACCTCGGTTGGGGAAAAACGCGTACGGATGGTCGGAGGCGAGGACGACGACGTCGGCGCGGCTTGGGCTCACGGTGGCGACGGTGCTCCGGCGATGCTCCGGCGAAGGTGAGGGGAGCACGGCGTAGAACGTCGCGAGGCGAAGCTAGCGGTGTGGTCGATGGTGCCGGGGCTCCACCGTAGAGAGCACTAGAGGCGGCGGAAGAGAGTTCGGTCGGCGTCGAGAAAATGTCGATTCCGGCGAAGTGAGAGCGAGAGAGGAGGGGTGAGTGGTGGGGATGGTATGAGTGAGAGGAGGGGCACCTCGTGCTCCCTTTTATAGGGGCGGAGAGGGCCGGGAGAGGGAGATCGTGGGACGGCCGTTTTGAGTGCAAATGAAGACGAAGTGAAACGGCTTAAATTGATTGTAGGTGGTGGAAGAAACGTGCAATTGAAGGTGCTACGACGTGCGTGACGATAATGCGGACGTTTCGCCTCAGACGGATTTCAATTTAATGCATTGAGTGGGGAGAAAGAGAAGAAAGAATGGCCGGCTGCCATTAATGGAGCTTCAAGCTCCATGGCTCGGCCAGGCTGCTGGCAGTGTGAGAGAGAGCAAGGAGGGAGGAGAGGGGCGGTGGTGGGGAAGGGCGCGGCGCGGGCGGCGGACGGCGAGGTCGTCCATGGAGGCGGCGGGGTCGGCCATGGGGAAGCTTCAGCCTCGGATGACATTTAACAGAGAAGAAAACAATTCGTGACTCGTGAGGAAGATGATGGAAGAGAGAGAAAAGAATAAACAAAAGAAGAAAGGAGTTGATATAATTAATAGAATGCCAAAGGTAATGTTGGCAGCACTGGAGTGCTTTGAATGTTAAGTGTGCAGGCATGGTAACAAAAATTGATGAGTGACGCACGGGAAATGGCCCCCCCGTGCAGGATTTTTATTATTTTTTTAATCCAAGTTACTGTTCATAGAACACTGTTTGGACAGGTTCTGTTCATGAGATATGGTTCGGCCAGAAGGGTCAATGTCCGAACAGATTTTTTTTATTTTTATTTTTTTTTATTTTCGAAATAAAGAAAAAGCATTAAATCAAATATTTTTAGAACATAGCAAATAGGGTCCAAAAATTCTAGAAAAATTCTCAAAAATTCATAGAATTATTTTGAACTTAATAAAAATAATTCCAACTTAAATGGTAATAGTTTTTGCACATAATTTATTTAGCTTTAAAATATTTAGGGAAAAGCTTTTAAAATTTCAGAAAATAATTAAATTTTTCTTTTTCAATTTTAACTCAAATAAAACTTCAAAAGCTTTAATAAACTTTATTTTTGACTTTTTAAACTTCATAAATTCAAATAAAGCAAATAAACTCTTTAAAATTTTAGAAAATCCAATAAAATAATAATTTTATTAATTTTAATTTTGGTAATGAACTTTGAAACTGTTACAAAACTACCCTTAAAAGGAATCTCGTCCCCGAGATTCGGAGAGGCTAGAAAGAAAGAAGATGATAAAAGACAAATGAATTGAGAGCTAGAAGGAGTCTATCTTCAAGTTGGCTTCATGTGTACGGTCTTGAGTTGCCGAAGTTTTTGCAAGATCAATCCGCTCTTTCAAGTCTCGGGTGCATCGATAGGTTAGAAGTCCAATGGATTGTTAGAGAAGAGATAATAGCAAAGGATAAGAAAGAAAGTTATGAGGAGAGAAGTCTACCCATTTAAAGAAAACGTGGTACACAAGATCAAAAAGATCTGCGTGATGACGTATCAAAAGAAAATACACCATACAAATAAAGGAACAATACAACGTTCTACTCGATCGAGACTTTTAATATGGTGAAACGACTCAGTACACAGAATGAGCCTTGGAAATCTTAAGCTATATGGTTGGGCTGACATCGCATCTTCTGTTCAGGGTCTTCGATGATTCTTGTATGACGATGCTCCCTTGTCATGCTTCATACCTTGCAGTCTTGAACGTAAGGGTTAATAATCGTGTTGACCATTATAGAGATTTTCAAGGAAAAGAGGATCCATTTAACATTACAAAATGGTGAAAAGAGAATTAGGTAAGAAAGAAGATAGATGACCAAGATGAGAAGAGAACAATTTATTTTTCTTGTTATATAAAATAAGTTTTGAAGTTTTTCAACTAACGGCCATTCTAACTAGGTCGCGACCTACAGTCGATATGGCTCTGATACCACTTTGTAAGACCCGGGATTAACGTCCCAAATCCTCTGTGCATTTCTGAACTAGTCCCATGATCAGTAGCTAATTCACAGTTAAACAAATATGGTAACGTCCATAAATCGCATAACTTTATTAATAATCAACTGAGTTTGTTACAACAGGGGCTTACAAGCCAACAATAAAATAAACACAGCGGAAGACGAAGATGTAGTAGAGTCCGGTTAATCGCCATGAGCAATCAAGCTGGAAGCGGCCTAGTCGTCGAGATCCACACCGTGGCAAAGTCCTTCTCCTCTGAAATTATTTGCATTAAGCAAGAATGAGCACAACTACCGTGCTCGCAAGTTACACGAATCAAGTAAATGTAATGACATGCATATATGGATATCTCAAAGGAAAGCTTAATATGGTTGAATTTGCATAAAACAGCATTTTCTGTAAATACTTGTACTAAGTTCAAAAGCAGTTATTCTATAACTAAAATTCATTTTCTAAATCAATTTTATAGTCAGATAACATTCACACAAGAATGGTGAAGGATACCCTCCTATCACAATGGCTAACCGCCCAATCCCATTTGGATAAACCAGTTGACAAAGTCTTTTAAAACAAATTCCAAGTCTAACTTTGAGTGGCTTTTGCTAGCATGTCCATGACCGTGGACACGGCTATTCAATAGTTTTACACTCTGCAGAGGTTGTACAGCTTTACCCACATGACATGACTTCTCTAGTTTGTTCGGCATATATCTATGCCACCGCTCACTACCTTAGGTAAGCGATCTAGAGCACATGACAAAGCGTGAGAGAGTAGTGAAGCGTAGAGAGCAGAAAGAGTGTCCTTTGTAAGACCCGGGATTAACGTCCCAAATCCTCTGTGCATTTCTGAACTAGTCCCATGATCAGTAGCTAATTCACACAGTTAAACAAATATGGTAACGTCCATAAATCGCATAACTTTATTAATAATCAACAGAGTTTGTTACAACAGGGGCTTACAAGCCAACAATAAAATAAACACAGCGGAAGACGAAGATGTAGTAGAGTCCGGTTAATCTGCCACAGGCAATCAACTGGGGAAGCGGCCTAGTCGTCGAGATCCACACCGTGGCAAAGTCCTTCTCCTCTGAAATTATTTGCATTAAGCAAGAATGAGCACAACTACTGCGTGCTCGCAAGTTACACCCAAATCAAGCAATGTAATGACATGCATATATGGATATCTCAAAGGAAAGCTTAATATGGTTGAATTTGCATAAAACAAAGATTTTCGTAAATACTTGTACTAAGTTCAAAAGCAGTTATTCTATAACTAAAATTCATTTTCTAAATCAATTTTATAGTCGATAACATTCACACAAGAATGGTGAAGGATACCTCCTATCACAATGGCTAACCGCCCAATCCCATTTGGATAAACCAGTTGACAAAGTCTTTTAAAACAAATTCCAAGTCTAACTTTGAGTGGCTTTTGCTAGCATGTCCATGACCGTGGACACGGTTATTCAATAGTTTTACACTCTGCAGAGGTTGTACGACTTTACCCACATGACATGACTTCTCTAGTTTGTTCGGCATATATCTATGCCACCGCCACTACCTTAGGTAGCGATCTAGAGCACATGACAAGGCCTTTACAATGCGCCATCCCACCGCATCCACCCGTTAAGGTTTAGCATCCTCCTTGGATAGAAATCCGCAGAGTTTGTAGGGCCCCTCTTACGCGATGGGACTAACGAGGTCATAACACGACCAGCCATCCGAGATGGACCCACACAATCCATGGGATTGACCACGATGGCACTTTGCAAATTAGTCACCAGTCCCTACCCATACTCGGGACATGTGGTTGCACGATATGGCATAGCCCATTATAGGCATAGCAAAAATACGCCGAGACCGGTCCTCAATCGACTTGGGCGACTTTCCAAATAACCCCGGCCTTGATCATGGAAATGATTCGATCCGTGCATTAACATGCACCATCCAATCAACCATTTCGCCCAAGTACAAACCAAAATTTTATTTTATTTTTCTCAAATTCATTTACAACAAAACTTCCATGACAAACCAATGCCATAGATTCTTAAACAATATTTGATTTTTGGTGAAAGTTTCCCAAATCAAACATTTTGGGTCTAAGCATTGCTAAGCATAATCTTTCTCAAAATGTTCTAGTTCATACTATTGTATCAACTAGATTTTATCTAGGTGAGGGTTAAATGTCCAAGACTTGTCAAGAACGAGATCAAGATGTAAACCATCAAGATTGTAATAATCCAATCTTCAAAGAATCCAAAATTCATTAGTCCAATCTACACAGTATAAGTCTATTTCTATGATCCAACTTCAATTGATCCAAATATTTAACTATACTCAAATTTTATAATCCGATATCTATCAATCCAATGACTATGTAATCCTATAATCAAATTTTTAGATAATCGATATCCAATGACAATCTATTTCTAGAATCCAATATCAACAATTCAAGATTTGACTATAGTATCTATCTATCATCCATTCTTTATTAATCCAACAACAACAACAATCTATCTCTAAAATCCGATATCTAATAATTATTTATTTCTATAATCCAACCATAATAATCATGTATTTCTAATAATCCAACATCATTCAATTCAATAATCCAATAATAATCTATGTCTATGATTGACATCTAATATCCAACAATCATATAACTCTAATAATACCACAATCCGATCATTAATAACAATCTATTTCCGTAATCCAATACCAATAATCACCTAATTCTGTAATTCAACATGTGTTATCTATTAACAATCTTTCTCTAACTTCACACATCCATGTACAATCTCCTTTTATTATCCAAACCCATCAAATTCTAACTCCAAAATACATTGTATTCGATATATTCTCCATACCACCTCTCTTGACAATAATTGGACATACAAAGGCATTGGGAATAACTATAAAGCTTAAAACAGAAATTTAAATTACTGAATATAAATAAGCATGCAATAATAATTTAAAACAGAAATTAAATAATTTAAATAATGGGTGCAAATATGATCAAGAATGTAACTTGCCTTGCTTAATGGATTAATCTCAAACGGTGTTGAAATCCGATCGTCCAAGTCGTTAAATCTATACGGCGTAAACGATCCGAATTCAAATAATATTCAAATAAAATCCAAATAAAATCCAAAAATTATAACATAAATACTGCTACAAAGGTATCGATTTTATATGAATTTAGGAAGTTGAATCGGCGAAATCGGAGTTCGTATGAGGAGAAACGAAATTCGGAAGGTTGAATGTCACATGAAATAATATAATTCCGAAAATTTTACTATTCATCGAAATTTGTTGTTTGGATGGCTAAGAACAAAGAAAGATCTTTATGGCCATGGAGAGAAAGTACGACGTTAAACGCGTTGAGGCGAACTCAACGGTGTCGACGGTTGATGAGATGATATTCGATGGCGGCCTTGATCCGACGGAGAAAATCTTCGCTAACGGCGAGCGTAATGACAGCGCTAAGGCAAACGGAGAGGAGTTAGTGAGTGAGGTTGGCGGCGATTTGAAGAGGGAACCATGGGAACACAACGCTCACCTTGGTTGGGATGGAAGACGGTTGGCGTGGCGGCAATGAACGCATAAAATAGATCAAATAATTAACATAAATTAAATAAAATCTAAAAATTACGAAATAAATTCTGGGAATAGTAGATGAATTTAGATGAATTTAGGTGAAAGAATCAATGGATTTGGATCTTGCATGTGAGAGAACGAATTTTGGAAGATTAAAATTGTTATGTACAAAGGATGAGCACGTAACTAAAAAAATTGTCATTGTTCATTCATCTTCTTCCTTCGCCAACAGACACATAATGGAGAGAAAATAAAGAAATGGCGCGCTGGCATTCCAGAGGCGTGGGGAATGAACGGAGGTGAGCACGGGCATGGCCTCGGCCCAAGGAGCGCATTGGTGCGGTCGGTTTGGCCAGATACGGTTCGGCGGTGTCTCCATGGTGTTCGTCGACCGACAGGTTGGCATTGGCGCCCCGGACAAACGGAGACGAAATAACGGGTGGAGTTTGAGGCGAAACGAAGAGGAGAATACAGGGAACACAATGCTCACCTCGGTTGGGGAAAACGCGACTGGATGGTCGGAGGCGAGGGCACGACGTCGGCTGCTTGGGCTCAGTGGCGGCAGTGCTCGGCGATGCTCGGCGAAGGTGAGGGGAGCACGGCGTAGAACGTCGCGAGGCGAAGCTAGCGGTGTGGTCGATGGTGCCGGGGCTCCACCGTAGAGAGCACTAGAGGCGGCGGAAGAGAGTTCGGTCGGCGTCGAGAAAATGTCGATTCCGGCGAAGTGAGAGCGAGAGAGGAGGGTGAGTGGTGGGGATGGTATGAGTGAGAGGAGGGGCACCTCGTGCTCCCTTTTATAGGGGCGGAGAGGGCCGGGAGAGGGAGATCGTGGGACGGCCGTTTTGAGTGCAAATGAAGACGAAGTGAAACGGCTTAAATTGATTGTAGGTGGTGGAAGAAACGTGCAATTGAAGGTGCTACGACGTGCGTGACGATAATGCGGACGTTTACGCCTCGAGACGGATTTCAATTTAATGCATTGAGTGGGGAGAAAGAGAAGAAAGAATGGCGGTTGCCATTAATGGAGCTTCAAGCTCCATGGTTTTGCCAGGTGCACGGTGTGGAGAGAGCAAGGAGGGAGGAGAGGCGGCGCGGTGGTGGGGAAGGCGCGGCGAGGGCGGCGGTCGACGGCGAGGTCGTCCATGGAGGCGGCGGGTCGGCCATGGGAAGCTTGACCTCGGATGACATTTAACAGAGAAGAAAACAATTCGTGACTCGTGAGGAAGATGATGGAAGAGAGAGAAAAGAATAAACAAAAGAAGAAAGGAGTTGATATAATTAATAGAATGCCAAAGGTAATGTTGGCAAGACCTGGAGTGCTTTGAATGTTAAGTGTGCGAGCATGGTAACAAAATTGATGAGTGACGACGGAAATGGCCCCGCAAGTGATTTTTATTATTTTTTAATCCAAGTTATCGTTCATAGAACACTTTGTTTGGACAGGTTACATTCATGAGATATGGTTCGCCGTAAGGGTCAATGTCCGAACAGATTTTTTTATTTTTATTTTTTTTATTTTCGAAATAAAGAAAAAGCATTAAATCAAATATTTTTAGAACATAGCAAATAGGGTCCAAAAATTCTAGAAAAATTCTCAAAATTCATAGAATTATTTTGAACTTAATAAAAATAATTCCAACTTAAATGGTAATAGTTTTTGCACATAATTTATTTAGCTTTAAAATATTTAGGAAAAGCTTTTAAAATTTCGAAAATAATTAAATTTTTCTTTTTCAATTTTAACTCAAATAAAACTTCAAAAGCTTTAATAAACTTTATTTTTGACTTTTAAACTTCATAAATTCAAATAAAGCAAATAAACTCTTTAAAATTTTAGAAAATCCAATAAAATAATAATTTTATTAATTTTAATTTTGGTAATGTAACTTTGGGTCATTACAAACTACCCTTAAAAGGAATCTCGCCCCGAGATTCGGAGAGGCTAGAAAGAAAGAAGATGCATAAAAGACAAATGAATTGAGAGCTAGAAGGAGTCTATCTTCAAGTTGGCTTCATGTGTACGGTCTTGAGTTGCAGAAGTTTTTGCAAGATCAATCCGTCTTTCAAGTCTCGGGTGCATCGATAGGTTAGAAGTCCAATGGATTGTTAGAGAAGAGATAATAGCAAAGGATAAGAAAGAAAGTTATGAGGAGAGAAGTCTACCCATTTAAAGAAAACGTGGTACACAAGATCAAAAAGATCTGCGTGATGACGTACCAAAAGAAAATACACCATACAAATAAAGGAACAATACAACGCTCTACTCGACGAGACTTTTAATCGGTGAAACGACTCAATTACGAATGAGCCTTGGAAATCTTAAGCTATATGGTTGGGTGACATCGCATCTTCTGCTCAGGGTCTTCGATGATTCTTGTATGACGATGCTCCCTTGTCATGCTTCATACCTTGCAGTCTTGAACGTAAGGGTTAATAATCGTGTTGACCATTATAGAGATTTTCAAGGAAAAGAGGATCCATTTAACATTACAAAATGGTGAAAAGAGAATTAGGTAAGAAAGAAGATAGATGACCAAGATGAGAAGAGAACAATTTATTTTTCTTGTTATATAAAATAAGTTTTGAAGTTTTTCAACTAACGGCCATTCTAACTAGGTCGCGACCTACAGTCGATATGGCTCTGATACCACTTTGTAAGACCCGGGATTAACGTCCCAAATCCTCTGTGCATTTCTGAACTAGTCCCATGATCAGTAGCTAATTCACACAGTTAAACAAATATGGTAACGTCCATAAATCGCATAACTTTATTAATAATCAACAGAGTTTGTTACAACAGGGGCTTACAAGCCAACAATAAAATAAACACAGCGGAAGACGAAGATGTAGTAGAGTCCGGTTAATCGCCACAGCAATCAAGCTGAGGAAGCGGCCTAGTCGTCGAGATCCACACCGGTGGCAAAGTCCTTCTCCTCTGAAATTATTTGCATTAAGCAAGAATGAGCACAACTACCGTGCTCGCAAGTTACACCCGCCATCAAATGTAATGACATGCATATATGGATATCTCAAAGGAAAGCTTAATATGGTTGAATTTGCATAAAACAGCATTTTCTGTAAATACTTGTACTAAGTTCAAAAGCAGTTATTCTATAACTAAAATTCATTTTCTAAATCAATTTTATAGTCAGATAACATTCACACAAGAATGGTGAAGGATACCCTCCTATCACAATGGCTAACCGCCCGAATCCCATTTGGATAAACCAGTTGACAAAGTCTTTTTAAAACAAATTCCAAGTCTAACTTTGAGTGGCTTTTGCTAGCATGTCCATGACCGTGGACACGGCTATTCGAATAGTTTTACACTCTGCAGAGGTTGTACAGACTTTACCCACATGACATGACTTCTCTAGTTTGTTCGGCATATATCTATGCCACCGCTCACTACCTTAGGTAAGCGATCTAGAGCACATGACAAGGCCTTTACAATGCGCCATCCCACCGCAGCCCACCCGTTAAGGTTTCGTGATCCCTCCTTGGATAGAAATCGCAGAGTTTGTAGGGGCCCCTCTTACGCCCGATGGGACTAACGAGGTCATAACACGACCACCATCCGAGATGGACCCACACAATCCCATGGATTGACCACGATGGCACTTTGCAAATTAGTCACCAGTCCCTACCCATACTCGGGACATGTGGTTGCACGATATGGCATAGCCCATTATAGGCATAGCAAAAATACGCCAGAGACCGGTCCTCAATCGACTTGGCGACTTTCCAAATAACCCCCGGCCTTGATCATGGAAATGACTCGATCCCGTGCATTAACATGCACCATCCAATCAACCATTTCGCCCAAGTACAAACCAAAATTTTATTTTATTTTTCTCAAATTCATTTACAACAAAACTTCCATGACAAACCAATGCCATAGATTCTTAAACAATATTTGATTTTTGGCTGAAAGTTTCCCAAATCAAACATTTTTGGGTCTAAGCATTGCTAAGCATAATCTTTCTCAAAATGTTCTAGTTCATACTATTGTATCAACTAGATTTTATCTAGGGTGAGGGTTAAATGTCCAAGACTTGTCAAGAACGAGATCAGTATGTAAACCATCAGTATTGTAATAATCCAATCTTCAGCAATCCAAAATTCATTAGTCCAATCTACACCGTATAAGTCTATTTCTATGATCCAACTTCAATTGATCCAAATATTTAACTATACTCAAATTTTATAATCCGATATCTATCAATCCAATGACTATGTAATCCTATAATCAAATTTTTAGATAATCGATATCCAATGACAATCTATTTCTAGAATCCAATATCAACAATTCAAGATTTGACTATAGTATCTATCTATCATCCATTCTTTATTAATCCAACAACAACAACAATCTATCTCTAAAATCCGATATCTAATAATTATTTATTTCTATAATCCAACCATAATAATCATGTATTTCTAATAATCCAACATCATTCAATTCAATAATCCAATAATAATCTATGTCTATGATTGACATCTAATATCCAACAATCATATAACTCTAATAATACCACAATCCGATCATTAATAACAATCTATTTCCGTAATCCAATACCAATAATCACCTAATTCTGTAATTCAACATGTGTTATCTATTAACAATCTTTCTCTAACTTCACACATCCATGTACAATCTCCTTTTATTATCCAAACCCATCAAATTCTAACTCCAAAATACATTGTATTCGATATATTCTCCATACCACCTCTCTTGACAATAATTGGACATACAAAGGCATTGGGAATAACTATAAAGCTTAAAAAGAAATTTAAATTACTTGAATATAAATAAGCATGCAATAATAATTTAAAACAGAAATTAAATAATTTAAATAATGGGTGCAAATATGATCAAGAATGTAACTTGCCTTGCTTAATGGATTAATCTCAAGCGGTGTTGAAATCCGTCGTCCAAGTCGTTAAATCTATACGGCGTAAACGATCCGAATTCAAATAATATTCAAATAAAATCCAAATAAAATCCAAAAATTATAACATAAATACTGCTACAAAGGTATCGATTTTATATGAATTTAGGAAGTTGAATCGACGAAATCGGAGTTCGTATGAGGGAGAACGAAATTCCGGAAGGTTGAATGTCACATGAAATAATATAATTCCGAAAATTTTACTATTCATCGAAATTTGTTGTTTCGGATGGCTAAGAACAAAGAAAGATCTTTATGGCCATGGAGAGAAAGTACGACGTTAAACGCGTTGAGGCGAACTCAACGGTGTCGACGGTTCAGTGAGATGATATTCGATGGCGACGCAGTCCGACGGAGAAAATCTTCGCTAACGATGGCGAATGACAGCGTTAAGGCAAACGGAGAGGAGTTAGTGAGTGAGGTTGGCGGCGATTTGAAGAGGGAACCATGGGAACACAACGCCACCTTGGTTGGGATGGAAGGACGTTGGCGGTGGCGGCAATGAACGCATAAAATAGATCAAATAATTAACATAAATTAAATAAAATCTAAAAATTACGAAATAAATTCTGGGAATAGTAGATGAATTTAGATGAATTTAGGTGAAAGAATCAATGGATTTGGATCTTGCATGTGAGAGAACGAATTTTTGGAAGATTAAAATTGTTATGTACAAAGGATGAGCACGTAACTAAAAAAATTGTCCTTGTTCATTCATCTTCTTCCTTCGCCAACAGACACATAATGGAGAGAAAATAAAGAAATGGCGGCGCTGGCATTCCAGAGGCGTGGGGAATGAACGGAGGTGAGCACGGGCATGGCCTCGGCCCAAGGAGCGCATTGGTGCGGTCGGTTTGGCCAGATACGGTTCGAGGCGGTGTCTCCATGGTGTTCGTCGACCGACAGGTTGGCATTGGCGCCCGGACAAACGGAGACGAAATAACGGGTGGAGTTTGAGGCGAAACGAAGAGGAGAATACAGGGAACACAATGCTCACCTCGGTTGGGGAAAAACGCGTACGGATGGTCGGAGGCGAGGACGACGACGTCGGCGCGGCTTGGGCTCACGGTGGCGACGGTGCTCCGGCGATGCTCCGGCGAAGGTGAGGAGCACGGCGAGAACGTCATGAGGCGAAAGCTAAGCGGTGTGGTCGATGGTGCCGGGCTCCACCGTAGAGAGCACTAGAGGCGGCGGAAGAGAGTTCGGTCGGCGTCGAGAAAATGTCGATTCCGTGAAGTGAGAGCGAGAGAGGAGGGTGAGTGGTGGGGATGGTATGAGTGAGAGGAGGGCACCTCGTGCTCCCTTTATAAAGGCGAGAGGGCCGGAGAGGGAGATCGTGGGGCCGCTTTGAGTGCAAATGAAGACGAAGTGAAACGGCTTAAATTGATTGTAGGTGGTGGAAGAAACGTGCAATTGAAGGTGCTACGACGTGCGTGGCGATAACGCGGACGTTTACGCCTCGACGGATTTCAATTTAATGCATTGAGTGGGGAGAAAGAGAAGAAAGAATGGCTTTTGCCATTAATGGAGCTTCAAGCTCCATGGCTCGGTTGCCAGGCTGCGCCGGTGGAGAGAGAGCAAGGAGGGAGGAGAGGCGGCGCGGTGGTGGGGAAGGCGCGGCGAGGGCGGCGATCGACGGCGAGGTCGTCCATGGAGGCGGGTCGGCCATGGGAAGCTTCACCTCGGATGACATTTAACAGAGAAGAAAACAATTCGTGACTCGTGAGGAAGATGATGGAAGAGAGAGAAAAGAATAAACAAAAGAAGAAAGGAGTTGATATAATTAATAGAATGCCAAAGGTAATGTTGGCGACCTTTGGAGTGCTTTGAATGTTAAGTGTGCAGGCATGGTAACAAAAATTGATGAGTGACGCACGGGAAATGGCCCCCCCGTGCAGGATTTTTATTATTTTTTTAATCCAAGTTACTGTTCATAGAACACTGTTTGGACAGAGTTACATTCATGAGATATGGTTCGCCGAGAAGGGTCAATGTCCGAACAGATTTTTTTATTTTTATTTTTTTTTATTTTCGAAATAAAGAAAAAGCATTAAATCAAATATTTTTAGAACATAGCAAATAGGGTCCAAAAATTCTAGAAAAATTCTCAAAAATTCATAGAATTATTTTGAACTTAATAAAAATAATTCCAACTTAAATGGTAATAGTTTTTGCACATAATTTTTTAGCTTTAAAATATGTAGGAAAAGCTTTTAAAATTTAGAAAATAATTAAATTTTTCTTTTTCAATTTTAACTCAAATAAAACTTCAAAAGCTTTAATAAACTTTATTTTTGACTTTTAAACTTCATAAATTCAAATAAAGCAAATAAACTCTTTAAAATTTTAGAAAATCCAATAAAATAATAATTTTATTAATTTTAATTTTGGTAATGTAACTTTGGGTCATGTCCAGATCTAAACCAGCTCGATACCTCTTTGTAAGACCCGGGATTAACGTCCCAAATCCTCTGTGCATTTCTGAACTAGTCCCATGATCAGTAGCTAATTCACACAGTTAAACAAATATGGTAACGTCCATAAATCGCATAACTTTATTAATAATCAACTGAGTTTGTTACAACAGGGGCTTACAAGCCAACAATAAAATAAACACAGCGGAAGACGAAGATGTAGTAGAGTCCGGTTAATCTGCCACAGGCAATCAACCGGGGAAGCGGCCTAGTCGTCGAGATCCACACCGGTGGCAAAGTCCTTCTCCTCTGAAATTATTTGCATTAAGCAAGAATGAGCACAACTACTGTGCTCGCAAGTTACACCAAATCAAGTAATGTAATGACATGCATATATGGATATCTCAAAGGAAAGCTTAATATGGTTGAATTTGCATAAAACAGCATTTTCGTAAATACTTGTACTAAGTTCAAAAGCAGTTATTCTATAACTAAAATTCATTTTCTAAATCAATTTTATAGTCAGATAACATTCACACAAGAATGGTGAAGGATACCCTCCTATCACAATGGCTAACCGCCTTAGAATCCCATTTGGATAAACCAGTTGACAAAGTCTTTTTAAAACAAATTCCAAGTCTAACTTTGAGTGGCTTTTGCTAGCATGTCCATGACCGTGGACACGGCTATTCGAATAGTTTTACACTCTGCAGAGGTTGTACAGCTTTACCCACATGACATGACTTCTCTAGTTTGTTCGGCATATATCTATGCCACCGCTCACTACCTTAGGTAAGCGATCTAGAGCACATGACAAGGCCTTTACAATGCGCCATCCCACCGCATGATCCACCCTTAAGGTTTCAGATCCCTCCTTGGATAGAAACCGCAGAGTTTGTAGGGGCCCCTCTTACGCCAATGGGACTAACGAGGTCATAACACGACCACCATCCGAGATGGACCCACACAATCCATGGATTGACCACGATGGCACTTTGCAAATTAGTCACCAGTCCCTACCCATACTCGGGACATGTGGTTGCACGATATGGCATAGCCCATTATAGGCATAGCAAAAATACGCTCAGAGACCGGTCCTCAACTGACTTGGGCGACTTTCCAAATAACCCCTGGGCCTTGATCATGGAAATGACTCGATCCCGTGCATTAACATGCACCATCCAATCAACCATTTCGCCCAAGTACAAACCAAAATTTTATTTTATTTTTCTCAAATTCATTTACAACAAAACTTCCATGACAAACCAATGCCATAGATTCTTAAACAATATTTGATTTTTGGCTGAAAGTTTCCCAAATCAAACATTTTTGGGTCTAAGCATTGCTAAGCATAATCTTTCTCAAAATGTTCTAGTTCATACTATTGTATCAACTAGATTTTATCTAGGGTGAGGGTTAAATGTCCAAGACTTGTCAAGAACGAGATCAGTATGTAAACCATCAGTATTGTAATAATCCAATCTTCAGCAATCCAAAATTCATTAGTCCAATCTACACCGTATAAGTCTATTTCTATGATCCAACTTCAATTGATCCAAATATTTAACTATACTCAAATTTTATAATCCGATATCTATCAATCCAATGACTATGTAATCCTATAATCAAATTTTAGATAATCGATATCCAATGACAATCTATTTCTAGAATCCAATATCAACAATTCAAGATTTGACTATAGTATCTATCTATCATCCATTCTTTATTAATCCAACAACAACAACAATCTATCTCTAAAATCCGATATCTAATAATTATTTATTTCTATAATCCAACCATAATAATCATGTATTTCTAATAATCCAACATCATTCAATTCAATAATCCAATAATAATCTATGTCTATGATTGACATCTAATATCCAACAATCATATAACTCTAATAATACCACAATCCGATCATTAATAACAATCTATTTCCGTAATCCAATACCAATAATCACCTAATTACGTAATTCAACATGTGTTATCTATTAACAATCTTTTCTAACTTCACACATCCATGTACAATCTCCTTTATTATCCAAACCCATCAAATTCTAACTCCAAAATACATTGTATTCGATATATTCTCCATACCACCTCTCTTGACAATAATTGGACATACAAAGGCATTGGGAATAACTATAAAGCTTAAAACAGAAATTTAAATTACTGAATATAAATAAGCATGCAATAATAATTTAAAACAGAAATTAAATAATTTAAATAATGGGTGCAAATATGATCAAGAATGTAACTTGCCTTGCTTAATGGATTAATCTCAAACGGTGTTGAAATCCGGTCGTCCGAAGTCGTCGAAATCTATACGCGTAAACGATCCGAATTCAAATAATATTCAAATAAAATCCAAATAAAATCCAAAAATTATAACATAAATACTGCTACAAAGGTATCGATTTTATATGAATTTAGGAAGTTGAATCGACAAAATCGGAGTTCGTATGAGGGAGAACGAAATTCCGGAAGGTTGAATGTCACATGAAATAATATAATTCCGAAAATTTTACTATTCATCGAAATTTGTTGTTTCGGATGGCTAAGAACAAAGAAAGATCTTTATGGCCATGGAGAGAAAGTACGACGTTAAACGCGTTGAGGCGAACTCAACGGTGTCGACGGTTCAGTGAGATGATATTCGATGGCGGCCTTGATCCGACGGAGAAAATCTTCGCTAACGGCGGCGAATGACAGCGCTAAAGGCAAACGGAGAGGAGTTAGTGAGTGAGGTTGGCGGCGATTTGAAGAGGGAACCATGGGAACACAACGCTCACCTTGGTTGGGATGGAAGGCGACGGTTGGCGTGGCAACAACTAACGCATAAAATAGATCAAATAATTAACATAAATTAAATAAAATCTAAAAATTACGAAATAAATTCTGGGAATAGTAGATGAATTTAGATGAATTTAGGTGAAAGAATCAATGGATTTGGATCTTGCATGTGAGAGAACGAATTTTGGAAGATTAAAATTGTTATGTACAAAGGATGAGCACGTAACTAAAAAAATTGTCCTGTTCATTCATCTTCTTCCTTCGACCAATGACACGCAATGGAGAGAAAATAAAGAAATGGCGGCGCTGGCATTCCAGAGGCGTGGGGAATGAACGGAGGTGAGCACGGGCATGGCCTCGGCCCAAGGAGCGCATTGGTGCGGTCGGTTTGGCCAGATACGGTTCGAGGCGGTGTCTCCATGGTGTTCGTCGACCGACAGGTTGGCATTGGCGCCCCGGACAAACAGAGACGAAATAACGGGTGGAGTTTGAGGCTAAACGAAGAGGAGAATACAGGAACACAATGCTCACCTCGGTTGGGGAAAACGCGACGGATGGTCGGAGGCGAGGACGACGACGCTTCGGCGGCTTAGGCTCACGGTGGCGGCAGTGCTCGCGATGCTCCGCGAAGGTGAGGGAGCACGCGCAGAGAACGTCATGAGGCTAAGCTAGCGGTGTGGTCGATGGTGCGGGCTCCACCGTAGAGAGCACTAGAGGCGGCGGAAGAGAGTTCGGTCGGCGTCGAGAAAATGTCGATTCCGGCGAAGTGAGAGCGAGAGAGGAGGGGTGAGTGGTGGGGATGGTATGAGTGAGAGGAGGGGCACCTCGTGCTCCCTTTATAGGGCGAGAGGGCCGGAGAGGGAGATCGTGGGGACGGCCGTTTGAGTGCAAATGAAGACGAAGTGAAACGGCTTAAATTGATTGTAGGTGGTGGAAGAAACGTGCAATTGAAGGTGCTACGACGTGCGTGACGATAATGCGGACGTTTCGCCTCAGACGGATTTCAATTTAATGCATTGAGTGGGGAGAAAGAGAAGAAAGAATGGCCGGCTGCCATTAATGGAGCTTCAAGCTCCATGGTTTCGCCAGGTGCGCACGGCAGGAGAGAGAGCAAGGGAGGAGGAGAGGCGGCGGTGGTGGGAAGGGCGCGGCGAGGGCGGGCGATCGACGGCGAGGTCGTCCATGGAGGCGGCGGGTCGGCCATGGGAAGCTTGACCTCGGATGACATTTAACAGAGAAGAAAACAATTCGTGACTCGTGAGGAAGATGATGGAAGAGAGAGAAAAGAATAAACAAAAGAAGAAAGGAGTTGATATAATTAATAGAATGCCAAAGGTAATGTTGGCGACCTGGAGTGCTTTGAATGTTAAGTGTGCAGCATGGTAACAAAATTGATGAGTGGACGACGGAAATGGCCCCGTGCGTGATTTTTATTATTTTTTAATCCAAGTTATCGTTCATAGAACACTTTGTTTGGACAGGTTACATTCATGAGATATGGTTCGCCGAAGGGTCAATGTCCGAACAGATTTTTTTATTTTTATTTTTTTATTTTCGAAATAAAGAAAAAGCATTAAATCAAATATTTTTAGAACATAGCAAATAGGGTCCAAAAATTCTAGAAAAATTCTCAAAATTCATAGAATTATTTTGAACTTAATAAAAATAATTCCAACTTAAATGGTAATAGTTTTTGCACATAATTTATTTAGCTTTAAAATATTTAGGAAAAGCTTTTAAAATTTCGAAAATAATTAAATTTTTCTTTTTCAATTTTAACTCAAATAAAACTTCAAAAGCTTTAATAAACTTTATTTTTGACTTTTAAACTTCATAAATTCAAATAAAGCAAATAAACTCTTTAAAATTTTAGAAAATCCAATAAAATAATAATTTTATTAATTTTAATTTTGGTAATGAACTTTGGGTCATTACAATATTATTGTGTAACGGTCTACGTGCCAACATGTGATGCTTGATATTATCATATGCAATTCATTACTAGCTTTTAGGAGTAATTGCTTAGTAGATGACTGCGGTCAGAGATTTCAAACATGATGGTCGGAGGACAGGAAGCATGGTGATGAAGATCGTCATGATAAGGATCATACTATTTCACAGTTTAATATGATTATCTGTGAATGTTTATTCTTGTCTTGCTATTTATCAGGTTTTATCATTAGATGTTTTAACATGGTAGAATAGTATTCCTCAAGAAAAATTAAGTAAATTTGATACTTTTCCAATTGTTGCGCCTATCACGATTTTGATCGTTAATTGGTAGGGCTGCCAAAGTAGGGTGCCATTAACTATCTTAATAAGGTGGGGTGGTTTTCGGACATCCACAGGCATAGTATTGGTTTAACTTGACAAGGCTATCAAAACAGTTTTGAGCCTTGGGGCATAATATTGGTTGCCGGGGCATAGAGATGCCACCCAACAAACAAGAGTCATATGAGATATGATTGGCAAGAGGTTGCTTACCTAAATTACTAGGTTTCTAGCAGTGATGCCAAAGCTCACTACGACTTAATGATTTTTGGATCTTGAACCCACTATACTAAGTTAGAGGGACACTTGGTTTAGAACTTATCACTACTACAGAAAAGGTCATCACAGATGGTTCAAAAATATCATCACAGACGCTTTCGTGAGCCATCTAAGTTTATGGGTCGGTAATAACATGAGGTTGTCATAGACGGTTATTAACTCAGAACCGTCTGTGATAGTTGACTATCATAGACGGTTTGTAGATAAAACCGTCCGTGATAGCTGATGTATCATAGACGGTTTGTAGATGAAACTGTTTGTGATGTTCTTTTAAGTCTCCAAGCAGTGGCTGCTTGTGCCTTTAAAAATGGTTTCATATATATATATATATATATATATATATATAGTTCGTAGTCCCTTGTTAGCTGACTCGAGGCCTGAATTCAGCTTTCGGGGGGTCGTCCACGTAGCATGAGATGATGAGAGAGTAGCCACGGCCTACCTCATCGAGCCTGCGAGTTCAAGAAGCATGGCTACCATGAGGATTGGCATGAAGCTTGGAGATTTTATAGAGAGAACAGATCAGGAATGGAATGGTAGGATGTACCTGAGACACAAGGGAGGAGAACTTGACCAGCATGAACATAGTTACACAGAAAAAGGTGAAATGAATAGTGAGAGACAGGTGAAGAGGTGTGGTAGTAGTTTTTAACTCATTTGGTCTTGTTTTGAAATAGAATACACACCAATTAATAAATAATTGATGATCAAAGGCACAAACTAGGTAAAAATTCTAGAAATTTGTATGTTAATTGCAGCTTTACAAATTAGCCTAACCTTTACCATAAGATTAGTTACATGTACAAAAATTTGTATGTGTACAAACTGATGTTTTGACGCATCCGAACCACACCTCATGAACCAACATCATACACAGAGAACCCACCCATATCATCCAACCATCACAGAACACCCATCATAGCCCACATCATTCATCACCCACATCACAGAGCAAGGGGAGGGAAAGGAATGGATAGTAAAGGGGAGTAGTTACCCCAGTGCAACCAGCAAATCAACCACTGGCAGTAGCTCACCACATCCATCACCTTCATGTATGCATAAGCAACAACAACCCACATCAGTAAACAAGTCAAACTCAAACTCAAAAACTGAAGCAACAGAGAATGGAAAATGAGAAAATAATGTCTTACCTCGTCATCGCCGGTGTCGGTGATGAGGTAGCCGAGGCCGAGGTTGGTGGATAGGTAGTCGGGGGAGGTCGGTGGAGAGGTAGTTGGGGTCGCGCACGCCGGGGAAGGACGAAGAGGGGAAGGCAAATCTGGCGGCGGGAAGGTGGATTTGGCTAGGGGGAGGTCGATTGGATTGGTAGCGGTGGCAGCGTCACCGTAGTTGTGTCACAATGGTGACACTACACAAGGCACTTGTCGACGATCAAGTCGCCGATCTTACGAAATAAAAGAGGAAAATGACGTAATATTTCCTGGGATAGAATGGGACCACTCTTTGTTGATATGAACTGGATTTACAAGGGGTGCTTATGACCCAACTAGGGACTAATCCTAATTACACTGAATATGAAGATTGCTATGCTCTAATCTGATGATGTTGTCTTGCTTGTCTTAGACCAGATTGTGATTATCGATGTGCTTCTCGATATTCCTTAGCGTCTCTGTGTGTCTCTTACCCTTTGGTCTTCTGTGCTCCACCTTTAAATAACTTCTGAAGAGGTGGTAGTTACTCCTGGAGAAGATGTCCCTGGTGAAGCGTTGCGACTGGTCGGGGCGAGGCGTCAGTTAACAATGTGTTAACTGCTCTACAGTTAAGTGTCTTAGAGACACTCAACCGTATCGTGGTTGTTGTCAGTGTCTTTAGGACTATGTAACCGTGTGATATGAAGTATACAACACATGCTATATTCATCGCACAATAAGAATATACTTTGGATCAGTTATAGATACCAATTCATAGCTTTTCCGAGTAGCTATCTGGTCGGAGACTAGGTGCAGGACCTTGTTCGACCAGGGTACCCTTATGTAACATCTGGAATCCTTATGACCAGTGAGGCCATTAGCCTTAGGGGTTACGACCATGAAGACGTATGGTCTTTTATTATGTATTAAGATAATACATAGAGGTTTTAATCCTCGTCGGCTAGCCCCTGAACTTTAAATGAATAGGTCGTGTGAACACTTTTCTTCTGATGAAGTCGTATCGGGCAGACCCCATTTAATGTTGTGATATACGAAGTGGTCTGTGTTCACTTTAAAGTTGAGAATTTGCCTTGGGAACCTAAGAGTTTTTCTGTCCGTTGGACAAAAAGAGGCTTTTGTTCGTTGGACTTTTTAGATAACTCCAGATTGCAGTTAAAGACTCGAAGCTATAAAATCCTGATGCGTACACGCTAGAGGTGGCCCGATCTTCACGGCATAGGTTGAAGAACAAAGCGAATCTTGTTGCGGATAACGGGGATAACTAGCTGTGAATAGCGGAAAAGGGTAACTAGCTTTAACCTGCCAAGGTTGGATGCAACCAAGTGTTGGGGAGAGACGATCCAAAGCCTTCTGAACTCTGACCCGCTATCCGAACAATCACAGAACCACAATCCGGAACTAATCCACACAAAACGCCCAGAAGCGGAGAGCACAAATTAGGGGATCCCAGAGGAATCTCCTTGCGAATCTAAGAGAACTCACAAGAACAAAGGAGTAAGGCACTCAGCAGTCTTGCTGCAATTTCATATATTGTTTTGTTGAAAATATCAAAGGTACCTCCATGGATGAGAGTAAAGGGGTATAAATACTAGGAACAGCCCTCCTAGCTGGGTATGAACATAAGTCACCACTTTTGGAAGGTGGAAGGCCAACTGGTTGAAGCATTCAAGGAGTCTTCTCGAATTCTCGCGCGTATGCTCAACTTCTGCGCAGTCTTTAGTAAATTAGCAATAACTCTCTCCTCGGAAGTCCAAATGGCGAACCGTTTGTTGGAGGTGAAAATAGACTTGATTATATTTCCATCCATATAGGATATGCACAGTGAAATATGCCAGGTTGGTGCGCAAGCACTCAAGAAGTCTTTGGTTTTCGCGTAGCATTTATCAGCATGTGCAACTGTTACTAAAATGATCATAACTTTCATTACACAACTCCAAATAATGCATGGTTTGAAGCGTAGAAAAATAGACTTGACAAGCTATCCAATGGTATGGTCTATGCTGGCTGGAAACATTATAATTCATGCAGATAATGATTGCAAAACTCGTTGATTTTCTGGACCTCCTTGTTCCTCTCCAATGCACCTGAGTTCAATCAAAGAAGATGACATTGGAAGCACTACTAAGTTGTTGAGATGTGGAATAAGTTTTAAGTTAGTGTTAACCTGATCAAGTATTTGTTTAACACGTCTTCTTGTGATTGGTCCTTGATTTTGTTGGTCCTTGAGAATATCTTGGTCGCGGAGATGATCATCTTCAGCATGGTCATTGAAGGTTGGGATGTCCTCATCAAATCCCCATTGCTGGGCTTTAGAGTTTTTACGCTTCCAGGTCTTCCTCTGATCCACTTCAGTTCTTTGCTAAGAAAATCTTTTCGACCTCTTATTGTCTTCCCGACCTCAAATCCTCCTCCGACTACTACTCATCCCTTTGAGAAATTTCACCATGTCGGAGCAAATCACAAAGTGGATGGCTTCGGATCTGAGTAAGAAGAAGCTTGAAGCGCTGGAAAAGATGGGAATGCTTCCAAACAAGAATCTAATCGGATGGAGGTCAGCGGCCGGGGGGCACTTTCCGAGCCATGAAGATGGGGAAATTCCAATCTTCCTCGCCCACATCGAGTGCGGGCTGAGGGTACCGGTGCATAAATTACTTCCTCGCGTTTTAGAGTATTACGAGGTGGAATTGATGAATTTGGCCCCTAATTCCATCGCTAATATTAGTATTTTCATCTACCTATGTGAGGCGTACCTGGGAGTGCATCCAAACTTGAGGCTCTTCAGGTATTTCTATTGAATGGCGATGTCAGGGAGATCCACGGGGGCTCCTGGAGAATGCACGATGCGCCTTCACGACGAGAAGGCCGATGAGTATATCCAAATGTACTCGAAATCCTTGTGGTCATCATGGAAAAAGAACTGGTTCTACATGACGGTTACGAGGGATGATGGCCTCTACTTCGTCGGAATTAGGGCGAACGAGAATCCTAAGTGGAGGAAAACCGTGGAGAAGGCAGGGGTGGTCGGAAGATGGGTGTATGCCATCCATGACCTGAAGATCAAGGGCTTGACTTCTTGGCATGTGGTGAGAGATTTCACCAAACGCCAGATTAGTCCTCTGAGGCTCCAAACTCATTCCTTGCTCTGGTCCATTGGTCGTGATGAAGCTATTTCACGAGATGGTAAGTCTTCAAAAGAAGCTCCGACCAGTATGACTTATTACTTGATTATCGTAACACCTTAAAATCTGATCTTGTCTCCTTTCCGTTTTTTTTTAAAAAGCCCTTTCTCCTGAGAAAATTAGAGAACGGATCAGGATGATCTGCGTCGAGGAGCCTGGTGAGAAGGCTGCATTCCCCGATATCTTGGCAATAGTCTCTATTGAAGAGAGACTGGCAAGACTTAAGGTAGATAATCAATTCTCTTTTATCATGTATACATATTCTCCGATCAGTTTATTGATCTTGCTCTATTTTTGTAGGGCGATCGGATTGCGAGTCATACAATCCGGTGAGGATCAAAATCCCACCGTGGCTCTGACCGATTCGTGCCCAGATGCACTGGAAGAAGATGAATCTCCTGAGGTAATAGAGCATTTGAAAAGAACAATATATATACTTTAGATAGAAATTTTCATCACCTAACCAAACTTGTTTTTTTTATTTAGGTGGAGAAGACTAAAGGCTCGCAGAGCGTAGCTAAGAGGCTGTAGACTCCAGATTGGTCGTTTACGACCTTATAGTTGTTACTGAAACAACTGATCTGGAGGTGATGAAACCACTCCCTCTGACTTGATGGTCAGGAATGCAACCCTTGATGAATTGATCGAGGACATTGCTTCCGACATCATGTTAGAGGATATGAGGGGTTTAACCAACTCTGCCGGTTCAGAACCAGCAAAATTGGATGAAAAGAAAAGGAAGCCTAGCGGTACAGAGTTTTCTCTACCGTAATTCAAAGTCAAATCCAAGAAATTAACTAGGTATGTACAAATGAAAAAGGTCGTATAAGTGCATACATTTAATAGTTTTTGGTGATTTGGTGTTTTGAACTTTCCTTCTTTGTTTTGTATAGGTTGTCTGGCGTTTCAGTTGTTTCCGACCAGAATCTTCCTAAGGACCAGGCACCCGTGGAAGTCCTCGTCCAAGGTATATCCCAGGATAAAGTTCCTAAGGATAAAGTGGTCGAGAAAGCCCCCGAGCAGGTGGTGAAGCCATGGTCGAGCTGGATCCATTGGTGATCCTAACTCCTTCTGTGGAGGTAGTTGCCCCTGAAGGCTCTCAACAAGTCCCAACCCCTGTTGGTAATCCCTCCCAACCTAACAAGTTCCCTTTTGTTCCCCGATTTATTGAGAATAAGGAGGTTGATGAGGCATGGGGAAGAATATCGGACTATCAAATTAATATAGGTTCTGATATTATTTTTGTCGATTATAACGAAGTGGCAATCCGGGTAAGTATCTACGACCAATTTCATAATTTTCCTTTTAAAAGTTTACAGGAAACTTAAAGAGAAAATGCTATTTATGTAGCATATGGTCGAGAACTTTGCTGTGGTAAGAGGACTGACCCAACGAATTAAGGATTTGGAGAAAAAGCACTCCGAATTGGAAAGTAAGAACTTTCCTCTTAACATTTTTCCTTCTTCAATACTTTGTCCTTTTCTAATTATTCTCCCTTATCACATTCGATAGATTTGGAGAAAATAAAAGAAGTCATGCTGATAAAGCCAGAATAGCTCTGCTTGAGGAAGAAAATCTGGCTAAGGACCGGTCGATTGCAGAGGCATCGACCAGAAATGAGACTCTTAACAAGAAAATTGAAGGTAATAGGTCGTAGACTTGACTTATTATCCTCCTCTCGATCATGTTGTACTTATCGCTTGTTTTACTCACAGAGAGCAAACGCATAGTTACCGAATGTAACAAAGAAGGCTCTGAAATTTGAGCAGGATAAGGAGGCAACTCTTGTGCAAAATCTTGATGAAAAGATTCATACTTTAAACAAGATGATCTTTGATATGGGATCAGGATCAAGTGTGCCAGACTTAAGAGATCCAATAGAGAAAATGACCTTCTTGGGCCAACTTCTAGAAGATCTCAGTGGTCTGCTCAAGACTACTCGAAAGAATTATGCTCAGACTATGAAAGAAGGCGTTGCCAATGGAGTTAGTTTTGCACTGGCAAAACTGAAGGCTTTCGACCCCTCCATTGATCTCCAAGCCATTGAAGACAACTTCAACTGCCTGCCTGATGAAGCGACCAAGTTTATGAAAGAACTAAAGCCGCTGGGAGACAAAGTTGTAGAGGAGATGGATGTCGGATCTCCATCAAGTAGTAATTAGTCTGGAGACATTCTGGAGTAGGACATTGTAATATAAGAATTATAAAATGTATAAAACTTACCTTTTTGCCATCAGCAAGTCTTTTGTTTATTCTTTTGACTTTTTGAAATTCTCGTATACTTCCTAACCCCCGACTACTTTGTAGTAGAAGAGCCTTACTAGACAAGCAGTTAGCCAAGAAAGAGAATAAAAGTTGAAACCATTGTTTTGAAGGCATATACTGATCATAAGACAAAACTGATCGTAACAATAACAAGAAATCATTTTGGTCGGAACCAGTGTTTGATTTTGACTAGTTATAGATCTTCGTTTGTCATAATCGAAATACCAAACAAAATTGTACATGGTCGGAAAAAAGATTTGTTGGGATGACAAAAGTAGA
The DNA here is from genome assembly GCA_036346405.1 of Phyllostachys edulis. NCBI lineage: Eukaryota > Viridiplantae > Streptophyta > Magnoliopsida > Poales > Poaceae > Phyllostachys > Phyllostachys edulis. The sequence continues at coordinate 30,329,808 of CM070553.1, read as the reverse complement.
AATGCAAGAATGTATGCAAAAAATGATAAGTGATCGTATTTATATATACAACTCAAAACTGGTTGAAAAATACTACTAAGGACAGAAGATATAGAAAAACATTTCGCAAAACGTGCTCAGGCTCAAGTCCGACTGGCAGCGAGGATCGTAAGAAAAGAACCATCGCTAGGAAGCTCCTTCCGAGCAAGGTGACCACGTCTTGTAAAAAGGAGAGACTTCGATTAGGAGGCTTTCCGTGTCCCGACCAGTAGCCGGACGAGAGTAGAACAGAATTTTGAAATAAAGAAATATAGTCTTCATAATCTTAACAGTATAAGGTACTACATGAAGTGATTTTTATTATGCTCTATTTACTTGTATGGTCACGCGTGGAATCATTCATGAAATGATCACGACTAGGACCTATACATCGTATGACACAGATGCCGTTGCCAGAAAGTAACAGAGTTCCTGATAAAGGATATCGGAGAGAAAAATTGTCTTCTCCGACCATCTCAAACAAACAGTAGTATGTGACCAGAATATAGGCATAGATATATAAACCATATAACTCATCGAAGAGAAATGAATGAATGTACTAATGAAAATAATTGAAATAATGTACAAAATATTTAGACATAAAACTTACGCAATTGATCAATGTTCCAAGAATTTGACAAAACTTGCCCGTCCGACATGGCTAGTCGCACAGAAGCTGGTCGGGTGATTTCGATCACAGTGTAAGGACCTTCCCACTTATTGGAAAGCTTGTTGCGATTTGCTTGGTTCTGAATTTTTCTGAGAACTAGATCACCTACAGCGAGGCTGCGAGGTTGTACCTTACGACTATGGTACCTTCGCATGGCTTGTTGATAGACGACGGATCGTACCAAGGCTTGATTTCGTCGTTCTTCAAGGAAATTGATGTCGTCAAGTCGTCGTTCATTCTGATCGTTTTCGTTGAAACAATCAGTCCGAGAAGAGCCAATTTTTAGTTCTGGAGGAAGCATGGCTTCAGCACCATAAACCAAGAAAAATGGTGTTTCATCGGTCGCACGACTGGTCGTGGTTCAAACGGCCCATAATACAGACGGGAGTTCTTGAACCCAAACTCCTGACCGTTTGATTAACTGGTCAAATACTCGGCGTTTGATCCCCTGCATAATGATACCATTAGTCGCTTAATCGCTCCGTTGTTTCACGGATGAGCAACAGAAGCAAAATGAACTTTGATACCAAGTTCATCGCAGAATTCTTGGAATTGACCGCTAGAGAACTGGGCACCATTGTCTGTGATTATACAACTGGGTACACCAAATCGTGTGACCACATTTTTCGTGAAAAATCTCTTAGCGGCCTCAGTTGTTGTTTTAACAACAGGCTCGGCTTCGATCCATTTTGTAAACGTGTCAATCATGACGAAGAGGAATTCGAAGCCCCCGGGTGCTCTCGGGAAAGGTCCCAGAATGTTCAGTCCCCATGTTGCAAAAGGCCAGGAAAGAGGAATTGTCTGCAAGGCTTGTGCCAGCTGATGTACTTGTTGGCTATGAAACTGACATTGTACGCACTTCGTCACGAGCTATTTCGCATCATGAAGGGCAATTGACCAATAGTATCCTTGCTTGAAGGCTTTACCGACCAGTGTTCTGTAGGAATGATGTGCTCACAGACTCCTTCATGGATTTTGGTTAGCAATTTAATGCCATCCGCTTGAGATATGCATCTCCTCAACACTCCGTGAGATCCTCATTTATACAAGATACGTTCGATCAGAGTGTATGATTTGGCTTTTCGTGCTAGACGATCAGCCTCTACATCATCTTTTAGAATTATGTCATGCTGAAGATAATTGTAGATCGATGTCATCCAATCTCTACCTTGATCGTGACAGCGCCAACCGTCAACGACCTATGGGGCATCCATGTTTTCACGATCGGTTTGTACGACTTGTAGAGAATCATGTATGTTCTCGGAAGGCTCGACCACCGAGGGTGAATCGAGTTGCTCGAGAAAAACTCTGGGCAGGACGGTCGACCTTGTGGAGGCCATCCGTGCCAACTGGTCTGCTAGAAAGTTTTCCTTTCTAGGAATATGTTGGATCTGGAAACCGAAGAAGTGCTTTTCGAGTTTCCGTACTTCCGCCGGATAAGATGACATCTTGGTACTCGAGCATTGACATTCTTTCCCTACTTGATTTGCTATTAGTTGAGAATCGTCTTTCACGAGTAATCTGCGAATCCCGAGCGAACAAGCTGCTCGGAGTCTTGCTAGTAAACCTTCGTATTCTGCCACGTTGTTTGTGGCAGGAAAATTTAACTGGATGGTGTACTTGATGTGTTTGTCAGTAGGGGATATCAATACAACTCCAGCCCCCGAGCCTTTTAGCATCAAGGAACCGTCAAAGTACATTGTTCACTCTTCGTGGTGTTCGTACTCGGGCCCTTGGGTGGGTTCAGGGTTTGTCCATTCGGTAATGAATTCTGCTATTGCCTGGGACTTGATTGCTGTTCGTGAGATGAAATGGAGGTCAAACGCCACTAGCTCAACTGCTCATTTTGCTATTCGTCCTAATGATTCCCTGTTTCCAAGGACTTGACCAAGGGGATATCCGGTTGGTACGACCACTTTGTGGGCCTGAAAGTAATGCCTCAGTTTTCTTAAAGACATAAGGAGACCATAGAGCAACTTTTGTACATGTGGGTAACTTTCCTTTGGTCCATGTAAGACTTCGCTTATGTAATATACTGGTCGTTGGATGTTATCCCGTTCTACGACTAGCACACCGCTAACTGTCTGTGGCGTTGCAGCCACGTAAATTAGTAATGTTTCTCCCAATCTTGGAGAAACTAAGATCGGGGGGCTCGTAAGGTACTTCTTAAGTTCTTCAAAGGCATCGTTTGCCTCTTTAGTCCACTCGAAACTCCCATGTTTCTGAAGAGGCTTAAAGAAAGGTAGTCCTTTTTCTCCTAACCTTGCTATGAAATGACTTAACGCTGCCATACAGCCGGTTAGTTTCTGGACCTCTTTCTTCGTGGTCAGAGGGCGCATCTGGTCGATGGCCGATATTTTTATTGGATTTGCTTCAATACCTCTAGCCGAGACTAGGAAACCAAGCAATTTTCCAGCAGAAACTCCAAACACACACTTCTCCGGATTCAACTTGAGGTTATGCCTTCTCAAATTGTTGAAAGTCTCTTGCAGGTCGAGAATATGATTGCTAGCGTTTGTGCTCTTTACAACCAGATCATCAACGTAGGCTTCTAGATTCCGACCTATCTGTGGACTAAAGGTTTTCTGCATCAACCTTTGAAAAGTTGCACCAGCGTTTTTGAGACCAAATGGCATCTTAACATAGCAATAAGTGCCATATGGAGTGATGAAGGAAGTTTTCTCTTCATCTTCTTTATACATATTAATCTGGTGGTACCCTGAATATGCATCTAAAAAACTTAGTAACTCATACCCGGAAGTAGATTCTACAAGTTGATCAATGCGTGGAAGGGGAAAATCATCCTTCGAACAAGCTTTATTAAGATCTGTAAAGTCAATACACATTCGCCATTTCCCATTATTTTTCCTAACCATTACAGGATTGGCGAGTCACTGAGGGTGGTCGACTTCACGAATAAATCTAGCCTTAAGGAGCTTGTTAATCTCCGACTGGATTGCCTCCTTCCGATCAGGTGCAAAATGCCTCAGCTTCTGCTTGATCGGTTTCTTGTCAGGCTGGAGAGCTAGCCTGTGCTCGATCACCTTTCGGGGGACTCTAGGCATGTCGAACGCCTGCCAGGCGAATACGTTCTGATTTTCTCAGAGGAAGGAGACGAGCGACTCTTCCTATTTGGTGACTTGGTGCTATCCGGAGAAGCGCCTTTGTCGAGTGGTACCTCTTTTGTCTGGTCGGATGGATTTGGCATCATCTTTGGCCTCGAGTGCTTGACCTGCACGGTAGATGGATTAGCCTCTCTGGTCGGAAGTTCATCGACCAGTTCTAAGGATTTTCGATCATACACGTAAGCCACTTTCTGATCTCCTCGAACCGTGATGACTCTTTTCGACCCCGGCATTTTCAAACTTTGATAACCGCAGTGTGTGGCTATCAAAAACTTTGCTAAGGCCGGTCGACCAAGGATTCCATTGTATGCGGATTCAAAATCCACCACATCGAATGGGATCTTTTCTGTTCGAAAGTTGTCAGGTCTTCCGAACATAACCGGTAGGGAAAATTATCCTATCGGTTTAGCGGTGGAGCTAGAGACTATACCGTGAAAGACATATTTCACTGGTTTCACCTTGGACTTGGGAACTTGCATGTCTTCTAAAGTTCCCGCAAATAAAATGTTTAAAGAATTACCACCATCTATCAAAACTCAATTAACCTTACAGTTATTAATAATAGGTTCAACAACAATAGGGAACCTACCTGGTCGAGCTGAAGAGATGGGGCAGTCTTCTTTGCTGAAGGAGATTGTCGTGTCCGACCACTTTGTTGGCTTAATGATGGTTGGAGGGTTGACGAGATTAACCTCCTGTGTGAGACCCCGACGTTTATTAGGCTCATAATACTTAGTCATCCGATTGACCCTAGTATTATCAACCAAATAAACCCCGGTCTCGAGAGATGTATACTTCCCAGAATGCAGTATACATACCTCACAACAAAAGAATGTATCAATTCCATACAACACATAGAACATAAGCAACAAACCGAAGTTAACATTAATATGGAATAGATATTACAAAAGAGAGGCCCTTAGGCCAAAAGCGATAAATACAAAAAGATAACAATGAAGCAAAAGTGCCATAAAGATGGCTATAACACAAAGCCAATCGGTGTGCCTTAACCCTAGGCATCTCGACCGACCGCCAAGCTAGTCGTCAAGAAAGCGCAACACGTAGCACAAAAGAGAGGCTCTTGGAGCTCTCCTTCTTCCTCTGCAACAAAAGCCACAAAAATTGCCACAACCACGGCGGATGAGTACATAAAGTACTCCGCAAGACTTACGTGTGAGATAACGAACTATAAATAGCTACATGCAAGCTTTATTTAAGTGGATGAGGCTTTGGACTCATTTTAGCATAAAGCAACATTTATTTGCAATAACATAATAGATTGAAGGCAATTTGGCAAAGCATTTTTAAATGTTGAAGTAACAACGAGATAATGACATAGTAACAACAACAAGAACAAATCACGGAAGTGACTAACCCAAGTCACCACAACAATAGCATGAACTCCCGCTCATACCAACCATGTCAAGTTTTAATTAAAGGTTGTAGTCTAGTCTTGAACGACCTTACCAAGCATGTCCATAACCTAGGACGAGGATATTCAATAGTTTTATCCCTGCAGGTGTACCACTGCATACCTACACGCCGATCGCCTTTCCTTTACGCACACTTAGAAGGTGTCTTTGCACAGCTAAGTCCTACGAGACCTTTCCAAAGGATGAATGCTAATTACGAGCTGCACAACCCACGGGAGAAGGAGACATCACAACCTTCCCAGGAAGCTAATGCTCCCTCCCACACTATACATATACATTTGTTTTTAAAAACACACCAACCGAGCTCGCTCATAATTAACACCTCCTAGAGTACTTAGTCAAGAGGGTTCCATATGCCCTCGCGTGGTTAGTACGTGAAATCGCTGGCTTAGTGACCCAAGTACTCGGTCCTTAGGGACCGGGCATACCACCACATCCAAAAACCGCACCATCCATCCAATATGCCCAAGTCTAAATCAATCTTTTATTTTCAGTTTTGATTTTACAATTAATCAAAGCACAAGTGCTGGACATATAGGAGTAATAATCATTTTTGAGTGATCAAGACCATCGACTAAGTCGATGATCGCCCATTTCTACCGAAAACTAAGCATGTCTAAGCAATTTAAATCGAAACTACTAAGTGCTAGGAGCTCATCCAACGAGCTCCCACCACAGCAAATAACCTAGGCTCGTGGTAGTAGAGGATAAACAATTCCTACAGATCATGCATCTATAGGCTCGCTAGCGACATTTAACACAAAGTAGCATGCATACATAGAAGTAAAACAAAGTATTAAGCTTTAAAGTAATGGGACAATGATGGAAATGGTCAAACTGCTTGCCTTGTTGCTGGTGGTCAAATTGTGGCAGAGGGTCGCTCTCGGGATCACCACAAATGTCGAAGCCTAACGGAAAAGCGAGAAAGAACCGATAAGAACGACGGAACACAACAAAGACAGCACAACAAACGAACTCCAAAAGCTATGAAAATTTTACAGCAGCAAGACAATGATTTATCATGACTTTAGCAACAAGAACCAATTGATTTGGATCCTTAATGCAAAAGATATGATGAAATCAATTCTGCTCAGCCTACTAAAATACCAAACTGCACTATTCACTAATTTAATTATGAGGCAACATTTTCTATAACAGCAGCGAAGCTGAAAATTTTACTGTAAAACCAGCACCTCATGAGATGAATAACACAATTGAGTTCATCTCATTTGGAGCTATATTGCACTTTCTATAAATTTTCAAACACAAGAACTTGAACAAAATTATAATGCACAAGTTCTCAATTTCCTAACAGCAACATGCTCAAAACTAATTTTCACAGTGAGTTCACTAAGAGAGGAAACCAACAAAGTTGGTCTCACCCACAAATAGCCTATAGAGCATTAGTTATACATTTTACAAGTTAAGTATTGTTTTTGAGTGTATAATTAAAGTGAGTTTTAAAACCTAACGGCAAACTGTGCTCTGGAGCTGAACTCAACTTACAATCATTTTTGGATTAAAGTCAAGTTCAAGACAGAGCTAACACAATTTGAATGACCTCAAATGGATTTAAAATGAGAAAGATATGAAATTCTAAAGTCTATACCTTATTTCAGGTTTAACTAAGACCTCACCGAATTTCTAAAACCCATAAGGACAGGGGAGGTCGTGAGCCACGATCTTAAATCCAACGGCTCAAGATCTCCCAGAGAACATCACATACGCCAAGACGTGAAGGTCCAGAGGTCCTGGACCTCTTAGCAACTCACATGCGCGAGGTGAGGGGGAGGTCGTGGTCGAGATGGGAGATCCAACGGACCACAACACAAAAAGGAGGTCGGAACGGACCAGATCTAAATGGGAGGTCATGAGCGGTTAAGATCTACCCGGGAGGTCATGAGCGGCCGAGATGGCCTCGGGAGGTCCTAAGGAGGTCCTAACGCCGCTGAGACCTCGAGGGAGGTCTGGGACGGCCACGATTGCGCAAGGGGAGGTCTTGGACGCTCCAGATCTCCGGAGGAGGTCCGACGCCCTGCACTCCAACGCCGCACGAAGTTTTGGACATGAGATAAATCTGCGCTGGACATCAAGGAGATCCGTCTTGTGGCGGAGGTCTTAAATGCACGCATTAAAGGGTGGATTTAAGGCGATTAAGACATCCAATTATTGCGATGATTGGGCATTTAAAACGGTGAATTTATGTCCTAAAACGACAATGACACGCCGGACGTCCGGCAAAATCGGCGCAAAGATGTGGTCATCGCCGGCGATGTAGACCTCGCCGGCGAGATCCACGATACCACCGAGTGCACAATAACGCTGCGCACCCGGTGGACCTCCTCTCGACGGCGACGGCGGCTTTGAACGCCGGAGCCGAGAGGGCAAAAGATGACCAAAGACGGCCAAACACGAAAATGCAAAAAGCAGCTCGCGCAACATTCAGCGTATGCCAAGAAAGCTCGCGACAACATTCAGCGGGTGCAAAGAACTAAGGGACTACAGGAGGTGTACCGGAGGTCCTAAGGTGCCGGGAGGTCGTGGAGGTGATGGCGGTGTTGGGGAACAAAGTGAAGCTTCACCGCCCAAGACACAGCCTCAAGCTCCTCTTTGTCCCCCTCTGCAAATGTCCAACAACTCAAGTCGGGACTTGGTCCCAGAGGGAAGGCACAAATGGAAGCAAGGAGAAAGGTGGAAACCCCAGTGACCCTTGTCCACCGAGGAACTTCAAGTCCAACAATGGCGCCAAGGAGCTCTGCGGCTTAGAGTTCACAAGCACAGATGGGTGAGCAAAGAACAATGGCGTGCAAAGGAAGATAAAGGCACATGGGGGTGGTTTTATCCTAGGGCAATTGAGGTCGAGACCATGGCTAAGCTCCTGTGAGCTTGGCCCATGGCACGGTCTTGGCATTGGACAAGACTTAAAGTTGACACTGATGGCAAGGGTTTGAGCTAACAGAGGGGCGAAAAGTCGACTGCGATTAAATGCTTGGTCAAGAAAGAGTCATTGAAGTGTACCCCAAGGTCGACACGCATTAATTGCGCCGCCGAGTTTGCCCACGCGCAGAGGAAGGAGAAGAACGAGGAGGTCCTCATGACCGTTGGATAAGACACTCGGGAGGTCCTAACCATCGGATCTCATTTTGAACCGTTATGTTTTAAGTGGCCGGGAGGAGGTCCCACCACACGATCAAGGATGGGGAGGTCGTGGCCTCCGATTTCTTAATCGAGAAAAACGACGTGGGGAAAGGGACAGAGGTCTCAAAGCGTTGGATCTCCATCCAACGGTGCGGACCTCCAGTGAGGACTTAACCGCACGCGATCAAAAGACATGAGGGGAGGTCATGGCCTTTGGATTTAAATCCAAGGGCACTGACCTGATGGGGAGGTCTGATATGATGCGCCACAGGCAAGGGAGGTCAGGACCGTTAGATTTAGATCTAAGGGTTCCGATCAAAGGAGGTGGAGGTCCTGAGCTTGCACAACGCACAAGGGAGGTCATGGCCTTTAGATTTAGATCTAAGGGCTACGATCTCACGTGCGCTGGGGAGGTCTGGTGCGCATGAGACAAAAGGGGGTCGTGGACCGTAGATTTTAATCTAACGGTGCACAACAAAAGATGGGGAGGTTGTGAGTGCTTGATATCAGCAGGAGGTCGTGAGTCGTTGGATTTGATCCAATGGCTACGACCTAGGTTAGGTGGAAGGTTTGTTTAGTTTAGGTTGAGAGGAGGAGGTCAGGCCATGGATCTTGGATCCAAGGGCTATGACCTCACGCAGTGGGATGACCGACCGAGTATGTTGAGGAGGAGGTCGTGGCGGTTGGATTTGATCCAACGGCCACGACCTCAACAAATGGGATGACCTCATTGCGATGGTTTAACAAATCGAGGAGGTCTTTGAGGTTTAACACACGTGGGAGGTCATGACCATGGATCACCGATCCAACGGCAATGACCTCATGAGGTAGGGAGGTCCTCGCGGTGTTGATCATGAGGAGGTCGTGGTCGTTGGATGTAAATCCAACTACCGCGACCGATCAAGTGGAGATGAGGTCTCACGAGGTGCAGACATGGTTGGGCTGGACCAACTTTGAATATGGCTAGCCCAAGGAACAAAGTGTAGGCTTTTAAATTTAGTTTTAACAATTGAAACTTAGCAGAATTATTTGAGATAGCAAATGAACTCCAAATTTGATGAAATTTTAACTGGAGCTTGTTGACAATGAGACCAATCTTGCATAAAATTTCCAGAGGTTATCATGCAATGCATTTTTCTCAGGAAATTCATGAAGGTTGTTTAAAGGATTGTTTTGCCTCCAAAAATTATCAACAAGTGTTATAACTCATGATATGTTTCAGAGGGGGTCCCATATCAGTTTTTGGGACCAAGGAAAATATATTCCAAATGTTTGACACAAGATTTAAGATAATTGGAAAATGAGTTTGATTTTTGGTCAACAAGAGCTTTGTGTTTTGGATTACACAACTCTTGGACAAGAGTTACACAAGATTTTAGGGTTTTTCAAGATGTGAGAAAAAGTTTTAATTTCTACACATATAATTATACTTGATTAACCCTAATTATACATTTGGGATGTTACAAAATCTCTCCCCCTTACAGAAATCTCGTCCCGAGATTTGGCTCACTCGAGAAAGAAAGATGGATAGTCCGACGCAGACGATCTTCTCTTTCCCAAGTAGCCTCATCCTCGTAATGGTTTGACCACTCGAACTTTAAGGAACTTGATGGTCTTATTCCTTGTCCTTCGCTCGAGACTCATCGAGCACGTGAGCAGGTGCTCGCGATAGGTCAAATCTTCCTAGACATCGAGGGTTTCCAACAGAGCTTCCTCGCTTGGAACACGGAGGCACTTCTTAAGCCGGGACACATGAAAACATCATGTACCCCTCAAGTGCAGCGGCAACTCCAACTTATAGGCAACAGCTCCTTCTTCTCGATAACGCGGTAGGGACCGACATATCGAGGAGCCAACTTGCCCTTGACGCCTAAACGTTGATGGCCCTTCAAAGGAGAGACTTTGAGATAAACAAAGTCATTAGGCTCAAAACGTAACTCACGCCGACGGCGATCCGCATAGCTCTTTTGCTCGATTGAGCTGCAGGCGCAAACGCCACGAATAATTTGGACTTGGCGCCGCCTCATTGATTGAGTCCGCCAAAGAGAGGTCTCTCACCGGTCTCGACCAGTTCAACGGGTCCTACACTTTCTCCCGCATAAGGCCTCAAATGGTGCCATGCCGAGACCGGCTCAAAGTTGTTGTTATAAGAAAACTTCGGCGAATGGCAAGCATTTCTCCCAATGCTTCCCATATGAAAGGACACAAGCACGAAGCATGTCCTCCAAAACTTGGTTGACCCTCTCGGTCGACCATCGGTTTGAGGATGATATGCCGTGCTAAAGGTAAGACGAGTGCCCATAGCCTCTTGCAAGCTATGCCAAAACGAGACGTGAAAAGGATCCACGATCCGACACGATCGTCTTTCACACCGTGCAAACTCACGATGCGGGCGATATAGAGTTCCGCCAAAAGACCTACCAAGTTCGGTCTTGACGGAAGGAAATGTGCCACCTTAGTCAATCGATCGATGACGACCCAAATGGTATCATTCTTCTTCGGGACGGGTAGACCGTGATGAAATCCATTCCGATCGAATCCCACTTCCACTCAGAATTGGCAAAGGTCAAGCGATCCAAACAGACGCCGATGCTCGGCCTTGACACGACGACGACACGCCGACTTTAAGAACGAACTTCGCGATCTCCTCTTCATTCGGGTCCACCAAAATCTCTGGCGGAGATCTTGATACATCTTTGTGGCCCCGGATGAATGGATAAAGGCGAATCATGGGCTTCATGGAGGATCAAATTCCGCAACTCCATGTCCTTTGGAACCACAAGGCGTTGTTCAACCTCACGACGCCATGCTCATCCTCGAGAAGCACTTGGTCGCTCCGTTCTTGACATTTGCCTTAATGTGGCTCACTCCCAATTCCGATCGCCGAGCGGACTTGATCCAATCCACCAAGGTTGGTTGCACAACCATGGCAATGAGAGATCCATGCTCAACTATCTCCAAGTTGAGACATTTGGAATGCCTCGAGAAGAGAGGGCGAATGCTCCTTGAGCACTAAGGCATTACAATGCGCTTTATGACTAAGCGCATCAAGAATCGACATTAGCCTTGCCCGGATGGTAGTGAATACCCATATCATAATCCTTGATCAACTCCAACCATCTCCTTTGCCCGAGGTTGGTCAGGTTGGGTGAACAAGTACTTGAGGCTTTGTGATCCGAATACACTTCACAACGACACGATTAGATAATGTCGCCAAATCTTAAGTGCATGAATCACAGCACCAACCCAAATCATGAGTAGGGTAGTTGAGTTCATGAGGTCTCAATTGCCTTGATGCATAGGCCACTACCTTGCCTTCTTGCATAAGGACACAACCGAGGCCTCGACGAGAAGCATCGCAAAAGATATCGAAGCTGCGATGGATATCGTGAAGAACAAGAATGGGAGCGGTGGTCAAACGCTTCTTGAGTATATGGAAACTTGCCATGCAAGCATCAGACCACAAGAACTTCTTGTCCTTCTTGAGCAACTCCGTCATCGGCTTCGCGATCTTGGAGAAGTTCTCGATGAAGCGGCGATAATATCCCGCTAAACCAAGAAAACTCCGCGCTTCGGTGACCGGCGGGCGGACTCCATGATGAACATCGGTGACCTTGTTAGGATCAATGACACGCCCCCGCTGAAAGAATATGGCCTAAGAAAGCCACTTCCTTCAACCGTAACGCACACTTGCTGAACTTCGCAGTCAACCGGTGCTCACGTAGCTTGCCTAACACAAGCTTCAGATGCTCGGCATGATCCTCATCGTTCTTGGAATAGATAAGAATATCATCGATGAAGACCACGACAAACTTATCCAAATACTCCATGAATACCGAATTCATGAGGTTCATGAACAAGGCAGAGCATTGGTTGCGAACGACATGACAAAGGTACTCGTACAAGCCAGAAGCGAGTAGAGAACGCCGTTTTGGAATATCCTCAGGCGAATCCGAACTCGATGATATCCCACTCTCAAATCAATCTTGGAGAAAACTCGAGCTCCACCAATTGATCAAGAGATCGTCGATGCGGGCAATGGATACTTGTTTCTTCATCACTTCATTAAGTGGGCGTAATCGACGCATTACGCGTAAAGTACGAATCCTTCTTCTTTACGAAGATTGCCGGACAACCCCAAGGAGATGAGCTAGGCGAATGAAACCCTTCTCTTGCAGCTCACTTAATCGCTTCTTCAATTCTACCAACTCGCTCGGTGGCATCCGATAAGGCCTCTTTGAGATAGGGGCGGTACCAGAGCCAACTCAATGACAAACTCGAGGTCTCGAACGGGTGGCATCCCCGAAGATCAGCGGAAAGACATCAGCAAAGTCACAAACCGCTGGGACTTCGCTAATATCTAGAGCGGCTTCGCTTCAAGCGCCAAGAGATGCGGATCTAGCGACTTGACGACGAAAAGCTTAACCCGCCACCGAGGGACTAGAGAGAGATGAGCTTCTGGCGAATCGATTTGCCCCATGTGCTTTGGGACAACCAATCCATGCCAAGAATCACATCAAGACTCGCTGAATGGAGAAGGATAAGGTTTGCTAAGAAACCCACGCCGATCTCGATAGGACATCCCTACACTCAGATTCGCTCTCAACTCCGAACCAGAGAGCGAATGAGAAGGGACCGACAATGGAGAGAAAAGAAGCTCTCCGATAGCAAAGAAAAGACTCGTAAACAAATGAATGAGATGCTCTGAATCAAACAAAAGCGAGAGCGGATGAGAGTTAACGTAAAGTGTACCTAGCACGACGCTGGGTGCCTCCCGAGCCTCCTCTCGTGGTGATGGCGTTGACGCGACCACTACCCATGCCTTGGGTAGCCGGACGATCTTCCGTCCGCGATGCTCCACCTCTCGCCCGCGCCCTCCATTAGGACGAGGGCGCCTCGCCTTCTTAGGGCATTGGTTCGCATAATGCCCCTTTCGTTGCATGAGAAACATGTGACCCCAGCACCGGGTTTGGGGCCGCTTCATCGACTCGCAGTGCACGGATCGAGACACGGCTGCGAAGGACGAGGAACAGGGAGGTGACCTCGGGCGCCAAGAGTGAGATGGTACTTCGAGATCGCTCAAGCGGGACGGAGGAACTGCCTCGATGACTTATGGGCCTCCCACTTGCGCTATGGAGTCCATAAGCTCGAGCCCCATGCTCACGACGATGGCCTTGTCGACCAAGGTCTGAAAATCGTGAAAGTCGACAATGGATAGCTTGTCCTTCACTTCTCAAACAAGCCACGCTGAACTTGGCTCGCTTAGCCATATCGGTGGTTACATCCTCGAGAGCATAACGAGCTAGATGGTTAAACTCGAGACATACTCCATGATCGAAGCTACGCCTTGCTTGAGCGCAAGAAACTCCCCGCTTGATCTCCATCAAGCCGGCAGGATGTGAGCCCGCCGGAAGGCAAGACGAAACTCCTCCCAAGAGACGGTGTGATCCACGGGCTGCATGGCGAGAAAGCTCTCCCACCATGACAAAGCCGCACCTCCACCGGTGCGATGCGATCAGCGCCTTCTCGTGCTCTCGCATCTGCGCGATGCGGCTTACGCCCACAAGACGGCCAATCGTCTGCGATCCAAAGGGTCCTCTGACCGAAAAGGTAGGGGCTGAGTACGAAGAAACTCCGCGAGTCCTCCACGCGGCCGATGGGCGTTCTCGCCCAGATCCCAAGCTCCGTAAGTGCAGTGGTGTTGTTGCGCGATGACGCCCAAGAGGACTCTCTGTCATCCGCGGTTGCGCCGATCCAAGAAGAACCTCGCCATGGTCGGAGGAGGAGGAAGCTCCTCGTCCGACCACCGATCGCCTTGGCCGCTACGAAAAGGCCCGCCATCCTGTTACAAGGAATTTTTGGTTAGCAACTAGACCCGAAATCAAAGCCTTAAAGAAAGCAAAAGCGATCGACTAGGGGAATGGAATATCACCCCAAACGAAAGCCAAAACAGCGTAGTATTTAAACTTTAAAAGGCTTCTAAAAGACTCTAAAACAGCCAAGAAACACCAAACGAAGGCTCAACTTCTCATCTCAACTAACCCGTATTGAATGAACGAGTAATCGGTCGAGAAGATCAAAAATCAGATTGTAAGATGAGATCTAAAACTATTAGAGAGCAAGGTTAATGCAGCGAAATAAGTGTTAGATACTTAGCTAACTAGTATCACATCTTACCCTTTTATTCTCACAAGTTTTAGTTGATTAACCTCTCATTATCTATCCTAATTAGACACCTTTGAGACTGCTGTCCGAAATTTGATGCTTGCTGTCCAAAGCTTAGATCCAAGCTCCTTGTCGAATCACCGACTCCAAAACTTCAAAACCTTGTAGTGGGCAGCTCACACTTCAATTTGCCAATCTCATTGGTTCTCCCAAAACCCAAAGGTTAATCGACAACAACTATTTTGTAGAAGGGAAGAGAGGAAAACAACTTTTAAAACTCAAATTAGAGTGGGATGAGAAGAGAAAGCTAAGATAGGTAAGGAATAAAATCCGAGAATTTACCTAAGCTTTCAAAACTCATTTGATGCTTTGAAAATAGGTTTTCAAAATATCCTAAGGATCGACCAAGCTTGCGTTATTACGGTCAAGATGGCTCGATACCAACTTTTAGAGACTCGACGCTTATTAGGCTCATAATACTTAGTCATCCGATTGACCCTAGTATTATCAACCAAATAAACCCGGTCTCGAGAGATGTATACTCCCCAGAATGCAGTATACATACCTCACAACAAAAGAATGTATCAATTCCATACAACACATAGAACATAAGCAACAAACCGTGGTTAACATTAATATGGAATAGATATTACAAAAGAGAGGCCCTTAGGCCAAAAAGCAATAAATACAAAAAGATAACAATGAAGCAAAAGTGCCATAAAGATGGCTATAACACAAAGCCAATCAAGGTGCCTTAACCCCTAGGCATCTCGACCGACCGCCAAGCTAGTCGTCAAGAAATCGCAACACGTAGCACAAAAGAGAGGCTCTTGGAGCTCTCCTTCTTCCTCTCGCAACAAAAGCCACAAAAATTGCCACAACCACGCGATGAGTACATAAAGTACTCCGCAAGACTTACGTGTGAGATAACAGAACTATAAATAGCTACATGCAAGCTTTATTTAAGTGGATGAGGCTTTGGACTCATTTTAGCATAAAGCGACATTTATTTGCAATAACATAATAGATTGAAGGCAATTTGGCAAAGCATTTTAAAATGTTGAAGTAACAACGAGATAATGACATAGTAACAACAACAAGAACAAATCTTGGAAGTGACTAACCCAAGTCACCACAACAATAGCATGAACTCCCCGTTCATACCAACCATGTCAAGTTTTAATTAAAGGTTGTAGTCTAGTCTTGAACGACCTTACCAAGCATGTCCATAACCTAGGACGAGGCTATTCAATAGTTTTATCCTGCGCAGGTGTACCACTGCACTCCACACGCCGCATCGCCTTTCCTTTACGCACACTTCCAAGGTGTCTTTGCACGGCTAAGTCCTACGAGACCTTTCCAAAGGATGAATGCTAATTACGAGCTGCACAACCCACGGGAGAAGGAGACATCACAACCTTCCCTAAGCTAATGCTCCTCCCACACTATACATATACATTTGTTTTTAAAACACACCAACCGAGCTCGCTCATAATTAACACCTCCTAGAGTACTTAGTCAAGAGGGGTTCCATATGCCCTCACGTGGTTAGTACGCCAAATCGCTGGCTTAGTGACCCAAGTACTCGGTCCTTAGGGACCCTGCATACCACCACATCCAAAACCGCACCATCCATCCAATATGCCCAAGTCTAAATCAATCTTTTATTTTCAGTTTTTGATTTTACAATTAATCAAAGCACAAGTGCTGGACATATAGGAGTAATAATCATTTTTGAGTGATCAAGACCATCGACTAAGTCGATGATCGCCCATTTCTACCGAAAACTAAGCATGTCTAAGCAATTTAAATCGAAACTACTAAGTGATAGGAGCTCATCCAACGAGCTCCCACCACAGCAAATAACCTAGGCTCATGGTAGTAGAGGATAAACAATTCCTACAGATCATGCATCTATAGGCTCGCTAGCTTACATTTAACACAAAGTAGCATGCATACATAGAAGTAAAACAAAGTATTAAGCTTTAAAGTAATGGGACAATGATGGAAATGGTCAAACTGCTTGCCTTGTTGCTGGTGGTCAAATTGTGGCAGAGGGTCGCTCTCGGGATCACCACAAATGTCGGCCCTAACGGAAAAGCGAGAAAGAACCGATAAGAACGACGGAACACAACAAAGACAGCACAACAAACGAACTCCAAAAGCTATGAAAATTTTACAGCAGCAAGACAATGATTTATCATGACTTTAGCAACAAGAACCAATTGATTTGGATCCTCAATGCAAAAGATATGATGAAATCAATTCTGCTCAGCCTACTAAAATACCAAACTGCACTATTCACTAATTTAATTATGAGGCAACATTTTCTATAACAGCAGCGAAGCTGAAAATTTTACTGTAAAACCAGCACCTCATGAGATGAATAACACAATTGAGTTCATCTCATTTGGAGCTATATTGCACTTTCTATAAATTTTCAAACACAAGAACTTGAACAAAATTATAATGCACAAGTTCTCAATTTCCTAACAGCAACATGCTCAAAACTAATTTTCACAGTGAGTTCACTAAGAGAGGAAACCAACAAAGTTGGTCTCACCCACAAATAGCCTATAGAGCATTAGTTATACATTTTACAAGTTAAGTATTGTTTTGAGTGTATAATTAAAGTGAGTTTTAAAACCTAACGGCAAACTGTGCTCTGGAGCTGAACTCAACTTACAATCATTTTTGGATTAAAGTCAAGTTCAAGACAGAGCTAACACAATTTGAATGACCTCAAATGGATTTAAAATGAGAAAGATATGAAATTCTAAAGTCTATACCTTATTTCAGGTTTAACTAAGACCTCACCGAATTTCTAAAACCCATAAGGACAGGGGAGGTCGTGAGCCACAGATCTTAAATCCAACGGCTCAAGATCTCCCAGAGAACATCACATACGCCAAGACGTGAAGGTCCAGAGGTCCTGGACCTCTTAGCAACTCACATGCTAAGGTGAGGGGGAGGTCGTGGCCGTAGATGGGAGATCCAACGGACCACAACACAAAAAGGAGGTCCGGAACGGACCAGATCTAAATGGGAGGTCATGAGCGGTTAAGATCTACCCGGGGAGGTCATGAACGGCTGAGATGGCCTCGGGAGGTCCTAAGGAGGTCCTAACGCCATGCACCTCGGGGAGGTCTGGACGGCCACGATTGCGCAAGGGAGGTCTTGGACGCCCAGATCTCCCGGAGGAGGTCCGGACGCCCTGCACTCCAACGCCGCACGAAGTTTTGGACATGAGATAAATGCGCGCTGGACATCAAGGAGGTCCGTGCGCGCGGGAGGTCTTAAATGCACGCATTAAAGGGTGGATTTAAGGCAGTTAAGACATCCAATGATTGCGATGATTGGGCATTTAAAACGGTGAATTTATGTCCTAAAACGACAATGACACGCCGGACGTCCGGCAAGAAAAATCGGCGCAAAGATGTGGTCATCGCCGGCGATGTAGACCTCGCCGGCGAGATCCAATGATACCACTGAGTGCACAATAACGTTGCGCACCCAGTGGACCTCCTCTCGACGGCGACGGCGGCTTTGAACGCCGGCGAGCCGGAGAGGGCAAAAGATGACCAGCACGGCCAAACACGAAAATGCAAAAAGCAGCTCCGCGCAACATTCAAGCGTATGCCAAGAAAGCTCCGCGACAACATTCAAGCGGGTGCCAGCAACTAAGGGACTACAGGAGGTGTACCTGGAGGTCCTAAGGTGCTGGGGAGGTCGTGGAGGTGATGGCCGGTGTTGGGGAAGACAGTGAAGCTTCACCGCCCAAGACACCAGCTCCAAGCTCCTCTTTGTCCCCCTCTGCAAATGTCCAACAACTCAAGTCAGGACTTGGTCCCAGAGGGAAGGCACAAATGGAAGCAAGGAGAAAGGTGGGAAACCCCAGTGACCCTTGTCCACCGAGGAACTTCAAGTCCAACAATGGCGGCCAAGGAGCTCTGCGGCTTAGAGTTCACAAGCACAGATGGGTGAGCAAAGAACAATGGCGTGCAAAGGAAGATAAAGGCACAAAGGGGGGTGGTTTTATCCTAGGGCAATTGAGGTCGAGACCACCGCTAAGCTCCTGTGAGCTTGGCCCATGGCACGGTCTTGGCATTGGACAAGACTTAAAGTTGACACAAGATGGCAGGTTTGAGCTAACCGAGAGGCGAAAAGTCGACTGCGATTAAATGCGGTCAAGAAAGAGTCATTGAAGTGTACCCCAAGGTCGACACGCATTAATTGCGCCGCCGAGTTTGCCCACGCCAGAGGAAGGAGAAGAACAGGGGAGGTCCTCATGACCGTTGGATAAGACCTGGGGAGGTCCTAACCATCGGATCTCATTTTGAACCGTTATGTTTTAAGTGGCCGGGAGGAGGTCCCACCACACGATCAAGGATGGGAGGTCGTGGCCCTCCGATTTCTTAATCGAGAAAACGACGGGGAAAGGGACAGAGGTCTAAAGCGTTGATCTCCATCCAGCAAGTGCGGACCTCCAAGTGAGGACTTAACGCACGCGATCAAAAGACATGAGGGGAGGTCATGGCCTTTGGATTTAAATCCAAGGGCACCGACGATGGGGAGGTCGATATGATGCGCCACAGCAAGGGAGGTCAGACCGTTAGATTTAGATCTAAGGGTTCCGATCAAAGGAGGTGGAGGTCTGAGCTTGCACAACGCACAAGGGAGGTCATGGCCTTTAGATTTAGATCTAAGGGCTACGATCTCACGTCTTGCCGGGAGGTCTCAAAGCATGAGACAAAGGGGGTCGTGACCGAGATTTTAATCTAACGGTGCACAACAAAAGATGGGGAGGTTGTGAGTGCTTGATATCGCAGGAGGTCGTGAGTCGTTGGATTTGATCCAATGGCTACGACCTAGGTTAGGTGGAAGGTTTGTTTAGTTTAGGTTGAGAGGAGGAGGTCGTGGCCATGGATCTTGGATCCAAGGGCTATGACCTCACGCAGTGGGATGACCCGACCGAGTATGTTGAGGAGGAGGTCGTGGCGGTTGGATTTGATCCAACGGCCACGACCTCAACAAATGGGATGACCTCATTGCGATGGTTTAACAACTCGAGGAGGTCTTTGAGGTTTAACACACGTGGGAGGTCATGACCATGGATCACCGATCCAACGGCAATGACCTCATGAGGTAGGGAGGTCCTCGCGGTGTTGATCATGAGGAGGTCGTGGCTGTTGGATGTAAATCCAACTACCGCGACCGATCAAGTGGAGATGAGGTCTGGCGAGGTGCGACATGGTTGGGCTGGACCAACTTTGAATATGGCTAGTCCAAGGAACAAGGTAGGCTTTTAAATTTAGTTTTAACGGCTGAAACTTAGCAGAATTATTTGAGATAGCAAATGAACTCCAAATTTGATGAAATTTTAACTGGAGCTTGCTGACAATGAGACCAATCTTGCATAAAATTTCCAGAGGTTATCATGCAATGCATTTTTCTCAGGAAATTCATGAAGGTTGTTTAAAGGATTGTTTTGCCTCCAAAAATTATCAACAAGTGTTATAACTCATGATATGTTTCAGAGGGGGTCCCATATCAGTTTTTGGGACCAAGGAAAATATATTCCAAATGTTTGACACAAGATTTAAGATAATTGGAAAATGAGTTTGATTTTTGGTCAACAAGAGCTTTGTGTTTTTGGATTACACAACTCTTGGACAAGAGTTACACAAGATTTTAGGGTTTTTCAAGATGTGAGAAAAAGTTTTAATTTCTACACATATAATTATACTTGATTAACCCTAATTATACATTTGGGATGTTACATCCTGCTCCATGGCCTTCAGATGACGCCTCAACTCATATGAAGAAGAACCTCCAAAGATCATGTTAACTGTGTGTTGAGGCTCTTGGTACTCCATTTCTTCGTCGCCATCTTTGTCCTCTTTGGAACTCATTTCTCCGAGCTCCTGTATTGCAGGAAATGGTCCCTTACCTGCATAATAGTCCTCCAGTTTCTTTTGCTGTGTTCGGCAAAAGTGAGGTCGTGCCTCAGATCTTTGGTGAAGTGGACACCACTTCTTGTTTTTCTCGAATCCTTCGGTCGGGGCTTTTGCTTTGCCTCGATCGGTATAGTCCTTTTTACCCTTCGTAAACTTTTCAGGGATAGCCAGGACTTTTTGTCGTCGGGTCTGCGGTTTTTCTTCTTCTTGAGAGCTTTCTTATTCTTTTTCTCTGGTTTTTCCAAGTCATGCTGAGGGATTTTGTCCTTCCGATCAATGGCCTTACACCACTCTATTGCTTCGCTAGCGGTGGCGTACTTGTCGGCCATGTCGAAAAGTTCGACAGTTGTTCGTGGAGGGTTCATTGCTATATCCTCCATAAACCGTCGATTCCTCAAACCTGTTTTAAAAGCCTAGATAATAGATGATTCTGCGACCTCTGGTATGGAATTACGAACCTGGCTGAATCTCTTGATTTATTGACGGAGAGTCTCATCAGAGCCTTGCCGGATTCGGTGGAGGTCGTCCTCCTTTCTAGTGCGGTTGTACGTACCCTAGAAGTTCGCAATTAGAAGGTCGCAGAGTTGCTCCTAAGTATAGATTAATCCGACCGGTAGATTAAGTAACCACGACCGGGCCGACCCTTCGAGCACGGTGGGCAGATAGTTAGCCATTACATTTTCATCACCACCAGCAGCTTTGATGGCGATGGTATATATTTAGAGAAATTCTAATGAGTTCTGAGTCCCATTGAACTTGTCCAAGTTGGCCGGTCGAAACCTGTTTGGCCAACGCACAGCTTGGAGCCCTGCAAAGAAGGCTCGACAACCTGTGATCGATTCATGGCGCCTTCTTTGGAAAGGTGCCAGATTGTAATCGGTCAGAGACCGGTTCCTAGGGTTGGAACACTGGAGCTCCAGTGTGCCGATCTGGTCGTAGACATTGGTATGATGCCTTCGACCGCCTGCTTGATTTAGACGATGTCAGAGATCGTCAGGTCCAAGCAATTGTTCTTTTCGACATGGTGATGGAGTGGCTACCTGGAATAACCTTCTTCCCTCATGACTCCTTGGTCGGAATCATCGAGGAGACCTTGGTATTGATTGTTCCCCAACACGACCATGTTGCCCTCTACTGAGGGAGGAGCGTTGGGACGAAGTCATGGTCTGACTTCCTGAATTCCTCTGTTCCCGATACGCTTATGTTCGTTGCATGGTTTGTTGCAGAATCTTCGATACTTGGCCTACGAGCTGTACAAAACCTGGGGTTTCTGTTAGAACAAGGTTAGAATTATTCAATATATCTTGAACACGTTGCAGGTTTCGTACAATTACCGAGGGTCTCGGGGGGTTCATATTGGTAGTAGGTGCACACAGGTCTGAACCTTCCCCTGACCTCCGGATTTGTTCCGTCCGACCAGCTACTCTTGGTGGGGCAGTGCCAGGCGAGTTAACTGATGGACGTCGATCAGTTCTATTGCCTCCGGAAGTTGGTGCTTGATGGCCCGTAACATCTCCACCAACACGTGGTGGCGTGGTAGAGTGTGTAGGACCGCACAAGGCATCTTGATTTGCATCTCCGATCGCATTGACCTTGTGCCTCCAGCAGCGATCCTCCGACGAGCTTCCATTGTAACTAATGGAGAGCCTTTTAGTGCTTCTACTAGGAGTTTCCAAGACGGAGAGCGGTCGAAAATAAGCACCTCCTGAGGTCTTCTTGGTGGGCGCAACCTGATCATGCGGACTGCCGATCGTATGCTGAGCCTTATCATCCCCACTTAGCCCACGACCAGTGGAGGCTTCATCAACACCGTTACCAGATGTCGGTTGGCTCCTGGAATTGCTAGAAGCCATAGACGAGTACCTTTCAGCCATGATTTCATCGAGAGTATAAAGATTCTCGAGGGGCAGTGCTGAATTTTCTTCACCTGTTTCACATGTAATACCCCAAAAAATTAAATCGGGTGAGAATAAATAAATCGGGAGAGAATAATTAAATCGGGAGAATGTTTCTTTTAGCAAAGCGATTGAACAGGAGAAAGAGGGGGTTTTAATGTAATACTCTGATTTATTCTACGAAATAAAGCGTTCAAAAGAGAAATTAGATATAAAAAGGGGGGTTTCTGCAGTTCTTCGGCAACTTAGGCCTCGAGCCTTGGCCCAGGAGGCCCATGAGGGGCTGGCCACCAATAAAAGGAAGGGGGAAACCCTAGCCACGCTGTAGCTACAGTACCACCGCCGCTATTGTAGCATGACTACTGTAGCACGCCCCTCTCTTCCATGGTGGTGCCTCCCTTCCTCGCCGTCAGTGCTCCCTGCTGCCGATCAAGTGAAGAAAGGAGAGGAGATCACCTTCGCGGGGAGAGTTCATCGTCTTCCTGCGATTCTACAAGGGTAACATCGCGTGTTCTTCGCTGGTTGATGTGTATTAGTTGCAATTGATTTCGTTTGGTAGATCGAGTAATCAACAGTTAATAGATCGTGTTCTGTCCAGTAGATTGAACGACGGTTTTCATGTCTTTATATGTAGAATGTGGGATCCAACCTCTTAGAGATAGTTGGGTTATGTAATTAGCTTTGCGTGGCCGCAAAGAATGCCCAAATCCGATTAACGGTCAGAAAGTTATGAATTGTTTAGTGTCGCTGACCTGATAATCTGTCAACATCCAGACAGTCTGTAGAAATATGGGTTAATCTATTAGTTAAAGAAGAAGTCAGAGGATCTCGTCATAACAAAAAATGTGGGTAATTTCCATACCTTTCCAGAAAGCTAAAGAACGTAAGATTTGGACTTTCGTAGCCAAAGTTATGGTGATTTTAGTGTACTGTCCAGAGAACCCAACGTGAAAACTGATGTCATTTAATTTGGCTTGGTAGGGGTAATAGATGTTAGATTCAGAAGGGCTTCTCAACTAGGTTTAGTTGGGAAATTTAATTACCTTTCTAGAAAGTATTAGAACACCTTATTTGGACCTTTGTAGAGAAAGTTATGTATTTGAGAAGTTGACTGTCCGCAAAGGAGGCAGATAGATCGGTAGAAATTGGAAAATTGGAAACGCTTGGGAGTTTAGCGAGTTCTTTTGTGTTATTAATTATGCTTTTAGTCCAGTATGATTGTCTTAGCCTGGTTATAATTATGTTCAGGTGGGAGTTTGATCCCAGGGCAGTGCCCTCTCCGCTGGCCCACCGTTCTCGCATCTGCTGAGGCAAGTATAATGATGGTTATAATATATATGGTTGAATGGCAATGTTTGATATATATTATGAGAATTTGTGTGTTCATGAATTGTGATGATGGCATAGTTGGTAATGTTCATGGTTGCTAGAGATTTGTGTTATGTGTTAGTCATGGATGTTTGATAGTTGTGAAGTCGATGTTTATGAGCTTTTGTAGTATGAATAGAATATTCATATGCAATGTTGTTGTGGATGCATGTTTGTATTAATTTGAGAATTTATACATATGCATCATGTTGGCTTATTGAAGTCTTGGTCATGTGATGACCAAGCAACTTGAGGTCCCGTCATGTTGATGACGGGCTAAAGGTCCCCATGCTTATAAAGCATGGGCTTTGGTCCCCATACTTGCGGAGTATGGGCAATGGTCCCTGTGCCAGATGGCACAGGCATGGGTGTGCATCGACGGATGCACACTTTGCATTACCAGTAAAATGCAAAAGGGAAAGAGAAGGAAAAGGATCATTTTGAGCATATTGCATAGCATGTGTGTGTAAGGTGATTGATATGTGGTTTTGTAAAGTATAGTTGATGATTTACATGCTTGGATGTTGTTGATGCCATTTATTATATTTCTTTGAGTCTTGGACTCACCCCTTGTTGTTTGTTGTGTTTTAGGTACCTTTACGAGATCGGCATGCATGGGGTAAAGGAAGAATTAGACTTCTTGCACTTTTGCACTAACTACCCACCATAGAATGAAAGAAAAAATTAACTAGGAGATGAATGAACTGCTTAAAGTACTCTTCTTGATTATTGCTTGCTTGGAGTAATCTGTAATAAATGAATAGTCATTTTGGATGCTTATGGTCTATTCATTAGATGTTTAGTTGCTATGGATGTCATAGTAACGAATAGCCGCTTTTGATTATATCTTGTTTATTATACAACTGGATTATCTTTATTTGTTATAATCACTGTTGGAACCTCCTAGATAGGTAACTATACAAAGGAGGTTCTGCCGAAATTTTGTAGGGTGTTTTAGCTTAATTACGTTTAATTATTTAATTTAGTAGCATTCCAGGCCTTAGTTAGGCTGGGGTGTTACATCACCGGTCGGAAGGACCGGGCTTGGAGTGGCTTCTGGACATCCCGAGCTGGTCGGAATGGCTGGAAGCGCCACTTGTCGTAGTGGTGGATCCTCATCCATCCGGTTGATTTCGCTAACGTCGGCGATGTGTGAACCGGCGGAGGAGGAGGAGGAGGATGACATGTCGTTTTCTTACATGGCACAGATGCATCCTTCTAT
Source organism: Phyllostachys edulis (assembly GCA_036346405.1). Classification (NCBI taxonomy): domain Eukaryota; kingdom Viridiplantae; phylum Streptophyta; class Magnoliopsida; order Poales; family Poaceae; genus Phyllostachys; species Phyllostachys edulis. Next base: position 30,304,817 of record CM070553.1, on the reverse strand, counting down.
GTCGAGGTTGGAGTAGTCCGCCAGGTCGAACCAATTCTCCTCGTCCCAAACTCCGGCCATAGTCGCATGAGTAATTACGAGGAATGAGTGAGGATTTGATGAACGGAGAGTTTCTTTAGGAAACTTATGTCTTCTTTCCCATGGACGGCGCCAACTGTCGACGATCGAGTCGCCAATTTTACGAAATAAAAGAGGAAAATGATGTGATATTTCCTAGGATAGAATGGGACCGCTCTTTGTTGATATGAACTGGATTTACAGGGGGTGCTTATAACCCAACTAGGGACTAATCCTAATTACACTGAATATGAAGATTGCTATGCTCTAATATGATTATGCTATCTTTCTTGTCTCAGACCAGATTGTGATTATCGATGTGCTTGTCGATATCCCTTGGCTTCTCTGTGTGTCTCTTACCCTTTGGTCTTCTGTGCTCCACCTTTAAATAACTTCCGAAGATGTGGCAATTACTCCTAGAGAATGTGTCTCTGGTGAAGTGTTGCGACTGGTCGGGGTGAGGCGTCAGTTAACAATGTGTTAACTGCTCTGCGGTTAAATGTCTTAGAGACACTCAACCGCATCGTGGTTGTTGTCAGTGTCTTTAGGACTATGTAGCCGTGTGATGTGAAGTATACAGCACATGCTATATTCATCGCACAGTAAGAATATACTTTGGATCAGTTATATATACCAGTTCATAGCTTTTTCGAGCAGTTACCTGGTCGGAGACTAGGTGCGGGACCTTGTCCGACCAGGGTACCCTTATGTAACCTCTGGAATCCTTACGACTAGTGAGGTCATTAGCCTTAGGGGTTACGACCATGAAGACGTATGGTTTTTTATTATGTATTAAGATAATACATAGAGGTTTTAATCCTCGTCAACACTCTTATCGTACGTATGCCTTGTGTAGTGAACTGTGGTGTCACAATCGGTGGTGAAGGGAACAAAGGCGGTGTCGGCGATGGGGTCGAGGAAAAGGCACGACTTGGGGACAGCCGTCGGGGAGGAGGCTTTGGGCAACGACGTCGAGGTCGGGGGCACTCGTGTGGGGGGGGGGGGGGAACGGACGAGAGTAAGGGCGCTGGGGAGTGACGAGTTAGGGCACAAACTCGAACAGGCTCCTTCTAATAAAGGGATATCACAGACGGTTCTATTATCGAACAGTCAGTGATACTTATCACAGATAGTTCCATAATAGAAACATCCGTGATATGGTCTCATATCACAGATGGTTCCGTAATAGAACCGTCCGTGATATGGTCTCGTATCACAGACGATTCAATAGTAGAACCACCTGTGATACGGTTCCAATAAATAACTATTTTTTTACTGGCATGAGGCGTGGCGTTTTTGGTGTTCTCCGTGCACTTAACTAATTAAAACGAGTCGCGGGTACATAACCACATTAGGTACCTGCTTCATAATAAATAAATAAATTCTATGGTAATAAACAATACAATTGAAGACAAAGCTAGGGATATACTTTACCAAAGACCATCGACAATTCAGTGGTGGCGGGATGATAAAAAACGGTTTTTTACATCACAGACGATAAAAAGGGGATCATCGATCCTATATTATCCTTCAAATCTTTGTAAGCCTTCTCCTCGGCTTTAGTGGTGGCGGGATCAGCGACAGTCTGATTAAACGCCTCCACCTGCTGTCTTGCACTCTCCAATCGCGCTTGTAGCCGTTTGGACTCCGTAACCAAGTACATGATAGCCCAGAGGCCATCAACCCTGGCCTCCTCCATCTCAGCGAGGTCGACCCGCTCTCCTACCATCTGGATGTCGTCCTTGACTCTTCGGATTGCATCCTCGGTGCGGACAAAGTAGTTCCAAAGGACGATCTCCACGATGAGGTTTACTCACCGGATGCCGGAGACCCTCACATTGGTCCATCGGAGGAGGAGCTCCAGTCGACCAATGATGGCCGCTATGGTCTCCAGTAGATCGGAGGGCCTAGAATGGATGGCATTGCGAATGGAAGGCTTGTCCGTAGCTTGGGCCAGGTTGCGACTAGAGAGGTGCAAGTAGACAACCACAATGTAGGCCAGTACGGCTGGAATGAGAGTAGATGTTGGCGCTGGAGAGGAAGAAGAGGGAGCCATTTCGACCACAGCATGCAGTTTGAAGAAATAGGATGTTTGTGAGAAATCCCTTTCGGAAGCAGATGCATGTCTATTTATAAATCGTGGGAGCTGTAGCGATCGTCGCGGGAGACAAAGAGATACAATGGGAGCCGTAGCGGCCGGCGCAGGAGATGAAGAGATGACGTGGTGCGTTTAAATGAGCAATCGGATGACGTGGTATCTATTTTTATTATCATAGATGGTTTTAAGAACAAACTGTCTGTGATATCACTAAATATCACAAACGGTTATTGTTCAGAACCGTCTATGATACTTCACAAACGATTTTTAATATGAATCATCTATGATATTATCTCTTCACAGATGGTTCTTAGCGTAGCCAGTAACACAGACGGTCGCTAAACAAAAACTGTCTGTGATTGTATTTAATACTGACGGTTTTGTTCGACCGTCTGTGATGAGGCGTCTAGTATTATCATTTTTGTAGTAGTGTCTAGTGAGAGTATCTTTTATTAAAGTGTTTAATAGAAGATCTTACATAAACATAGTGCTAAATTTTTTCATATATTTCTGTTGTTGATCATGGCACCTAATACTTCCTCCACGCCTACCTTTAACTTGTGATCTATTCTTGAGAAAGAAAAGTTGAATGGAACAAATTTCATTGACTAGTTTCGAAATTTGAGAATTGTTCTCAAACAAAAAAAAGAAGGAATATGTTCTAGAGGGTCCCTATCTCGAGGAACCGAATGCTGATGCTACTCGAGCTAAAAAGAATGCTTATGAGAAGCATTACAATGACACAGTCGATGTGCACTGCCTTATACTTACTACCATGAACTCTGAGCTTCAGAAGCAATATGAGACCACATACGCTTACAATATGATTGTGGGTCTGAAAGGTATGTTTTAGGATCAAGCAAGGGCAGAGAGGTACAATACCTCCGAGACATTGTTTTTTTGTAGGTTGTCAGAAGGTAACCCAATCAGTCCTCATGTGATCAGGATAATTGGTCACATTAAGAGCTTGAAAAAGCTTGGTTTTCCCCTTAGCCAAGAGTTGGCTACTGATGTGATTCTCCAATCACTCCCTGCGAGCTATAATCCAGTCATATTGAATTCTCATATGAATGTACATGACCAGATGTGTCGTATGCTCTAAGTGTTACGAGCAGATATTAGTCAGATCCAGGTGAAGGTCATTGGATAGCAGTCAAGAATATCCTTAAGTACTTAAGAAGGACTAAGGATGCATTCCTTGTTTATGGTGGTGAGGAAGAGCTGGTCGTAAATAGTTACACCAATGCTAGCTTCCAAACCAACAAGGTTAATTTCAGATCGCATTCTGGGTTTGTGTTTTGTCTTAATGGAGGAGCAGTGAGTTGAAAAAGTTCCAAGCAAGAAACGGTTGTTGATTCTACAATAGAGGCTCAGTACATTGCGGCTTCCGAAGCTGCAAAAGAAGTCGTATGGAATAGAAAGTTCATTAATGAACTGGGTGTGGTTTCTAGTGCTTCTAGTCCAATGGATCTCTATTGTGATAATAGTAGAGCCATTGCACAAGATAAGGAGCCTAGATCGCATCAAAAGTTTGAGCACATACTTCGACGATATCACATTATTCGTGAGATCGTTAAAAGAAGTGATGTGAAGATATACAAAGTGCACATAGATTTAAATATTGTTGATCTGTTGACAAAGCCTCTCCCGCAACCTAAGCATGAGGTGCACACAAGAGCTATGGGTATTTGATACCTGTATGATTGACTCTAGTGCAAGCGGGAGACTGTTGGTAATATGCCTAGATGCAATCATAGAGATGACTGTATCACGTCTATGTTTACGAGTTATAAAATAAATGCTATTATGTTCCTTGAATGAATCATCAGTTATAAAGATTAACAAGTATGTGAATTGTTGGTGAAGCTCTTTAACTTATATGATGTCATTCTAAATGTATCCCTGGTCGGATGTCACTGGTCGAAACGCTAGTGACTTATCGACCAACACATGTATTGATTGATGACCATGTTTTACCGGTCATGGATATAGGGATATCGAATCAATAATGCAAACACATGTTAGAGAACATGGTGTTGGATTGACCCACCTTGAGACACTGTTGAGATTGTTATGATTTCATGTGTCATCAGTTGGTCTCTAGCAATGATGATGTATAATCCTTAGACCTGAGATCAACATCGTTTCTTACATGTGTAATAGTACACTTTGGGGTTGCTAGACGCTACTCCGTAACTAGGTAGTTATAAAAGTACCTTTCAGATATGCTATGAAACATGCGGGGGGATGTGACTGGTCAGATATGAGATTTGCCCCTCCTAACATAATAAGAGAGATATCTCTAGGCCCCTCGATGTGGTCGGATAAAGAAAGTGCATGGTCATACAACTATTGGCCGAAGAGTCGACCACACGATGTTATTTGACACTTGATCTAGAAAGTATTGAACAGTCCATGGATGACATAATATCTCACCTGGAGTCAACCAGATATCGTGAGGCAAAGGGAGGATACACGAGCAGGTCATTTAGTTCGATCAGATACGGACTAGTCGTATGGAGATACGAGCTGGTCGTAGACTAGTCAAACATAATCACTAACCGGTCGTAAACTAGTCGTAAGGAGTTACGAACTGGTCATGACTAAATATGAACTGATCGTACGTATAGAGATACGAGCTGGTCGTAAGTGATAAAGACTTACTCATAGATCATATTGCATTAAGGTTCGTCTGATATAATTTGTGTGTATTTGAGAATCGTTATGTCCTGTTAGGAACCGTTAACGACTCATGGTTGAAAAGGAGTTTTCAAATCACAACCGATTACGCATGAACCTACAGGGTCACACACTTAATGGATTAGAACAAACATATTCGGATAGGATCTGTCATGGACTCTATACAAGGAGATGCATAAGGTTGTTGGGATATATGAGAGAATGTAAGTTGCTCCACCGAAACTCTAGCAGCCATCTTCTCGAGAGAGCCTTGCCATGTAAGTTGGTGCTAGCACACTGGCGTACGGTGTTCCATCTCTGAATGTGTGGATGTCGTAGAGGCGCTACTGCGGTTGCTGTTGCGCTCAAGGACGATATGTGACTTTGCAAGGACGCGATTGGTTGCTGGAGGAGACGATCGACATCGAGGAATACTGGACGATCGTCTACGACCACTACATCGACGTGCTCTACGTTGGATCAAGCTACTCCAACTCTACTTTCGCTGCACTGCGCGTCTGGTGGTAACGATCTATGATCTCTTGCTTGCATGGCGTCTGGGTTTACGTGGTAGAATTTTTTTAATTGCCAGCTAGTGTAGTCTACCCATATCCCTTCAGTCATTACACTCATTTGCCATGGATGGATGAGGGCTAATGAGAAATAGAATCTTATCATATCCTTCCCCACGGATGGCGCCAACCATCGACGAATTATTGTCGATCTTACAAAGTAAATGCGGGAGACACAACACAGAGGATCACGCAGGGGAGACAACATTTAAACTTAAAAAGGTTTGGGCCTTCTCTAGAGAGAATAACAACCCTACTCATGTGTTCTTGTATTGAATGAGAGTTACAATGGGGTACACAGCGCTCAAGATGAACAATGTGCGATTAAGGCTACAATTGAGCGGTGTCTTGGCCTCTACCCTCTTTGTCGTCTGATGCTCTCCTTAAACAGCATCAAAGGGGTGGCAGTTGGTGCCTGTGGAGAGATACCTCGTCGGTTCCAGCCATCCGCATGTGTGCAGTAATTGTTGTGCAGTTATTGTCAGAGATAGAGGGCGAGGACGTGTGGTTATGTCAAGGAGATAACAGCACACGCTTCCTTGATGTACCACACGTAGTCAGTTACGGTAGACATGTTACGTGGTCGGAGGGTTCAGACCCACATGTGTGATTGTGGACACCTTAGAGGATGATTGATGCCCAGGATGGTTTGAGCATACTCCGAACTGGGTACTCCTAAGAGCTATTTCACTAAATCTTGTTCCGACAGCTACTATAGTCAATAAGTTATTAACTATGGATTACTTAATGCTCGTCACCCGTGATTACAATGATTAGCTAGCAGTAGAGCAGCAATGCACGAGGGGTGGGTCATAGAATAGTGACCGGCCGTGTGACATTGGCATCAGATCCTTGTAGCCCCCTTGGCTTGGCCGGTCAGCCCTATGCCGAGGGCAAGGGGTCCCGGGCTCCCAGGTCGGGTCCGCGTGCCTGGTCCACCGCTCCTTGGTATGGGTGAAAATGGATCAGATAGTTTCCGACTAATCTGGACGAAAACGAATTCGGATTGTCTCAGATTAGATTTTTCTCACATAATTCTCGGATCGAAAATGAATACGGATTTTTTTTTGTCGGAAACAAATACGAATACGATAGCCCTATTATCCATCGAATACGAATACGGATTATCTGGATAATAATAAATCCAGATATCCAGCATTTCACTCGAGAGTGTAGGCAGGGGCAGGCACCAGCGGCAGCGAGCCATGGCGAGGCCGCCCCGTGCGCCGCTGCTCCGACGGCTCCTCCTCCTGGGCACGCTCGCCGCCTCAAGCTCCTACTACCTCCTTGTCCTCCAGGCGCAGGCCTCCGTGCTGCCGTGCTATGATAGCTTCGCCTACGGGGGCGGAGCCATCACCGCCTGGAAGGACACTGTCCTCGTCGAGGCCTTCCTCGACCCGCTTTGCCTCGACAGCCGCGACGCATGGCAGCCACTCAAGCTCGCCGTGGACCGCTACTCCCGCGCGTCTCACTCATTTTCCACCCCTTCCCACCCCCGTAAGACCGGGCCACCACCGCTTCTTTGATCTCGTCTCCTATCCTGCTGGTTTCTCGATCTGATCAATCGCCGTAGTTTCACTGATCTGTTTTCCAGGGTCATGGGATTGTATTAGTGGTGCTCCAGTTCCAGTAGTATTTGTCATAAATGTGAAATTTTAGTGGTTTTGGAGCACTACACAACTGCACAGTTACACGGGAGTGTCTTCTGAGTAGCTAATTGATCCTAAGACTCCTATTGAAGTGACTGACATGTTTTAACAGTGTAATTTTGGCAAGTCCGAGTAGTCTCGCTAAAGTGATATCAGATCAACTCGGTAAATCTAGGTAGATTAGCAAATTAACTTGGCATGTCTGAGTGGTCTCACTAAGTAATTCAGTAATTAATTTGGCAAATTTGGAGAATAGCAAACTCGGGGAGGGTCCTCACATATACGAATTTTTTATTATTTAATCCTTTTTTAAAATATATTTTAAAGTTAACCCCTCGCCAACTTTATTTCCAAATCTGACCCTTTTGATCACGCCACCTCCCGTGGCGTGACAATAAAACTATCACGCCACCAGTGACGACGTGGCCAAAGGTGCCACGCAAGCCCTTGGCCGCGCGTCGCGCCAGCGTGGAGGGCTTGCGTGGTACCTATCATGCCATTTTGTTTGACGTGACAGAGCTCGATTGTCACGCCATTTATCACGGCGTGACAGGGGCTAATTCCAGTTTGTTTGTATTTCATTTGGATTTATAGATTTGGAGCCAACAAAGGGACTTCATTTTGAAATATCAAAAACAATTGAAGATGCAGTGATACATAACGCTATGTACATGTAACATTTAATAATTCACAACTTGAAAATAGAGTCATCTCTACGTAACCAAATATAACATCATCCTTTTTAACTGAGAGTAAATAGATATATGGACCTGTAATCTTCTTGTGCTTTGAAAACCTTTGACACTTTACAATATTTCTAGGACGTGTCCCAGAAGTAATACATAATGCATCCTGGAAAAAAATGAGTAATATGTGGATTGTGTGGTACAACATGAGGCACAATTATGCACATATGCCAGACAGTACCGCTGATGAAAGATGTATAGACATCCTAGTGGAATGATAGGTGGTGCGTAAACATCCAACTGGAATCATAGGTTTGTGGTCGTAGACCAAGCCGTAAACTTCCGGAACTCGTTTTTGTCATGTTGTTGGATGCCTTACTACGCGAAGAATTGAATACGAAAAGACGACGAGATTTAAAGTTGCGAATTAAAATAGACTTCATAACAAAGCTTGGAATAATATGGCGCACAGGGTTTGGTTACATGCATAAGAAACAACATCATACACGATGCAACAAACCGAAGTACTCCTACGATACATATGCGCCTTTTTTGAATGGAAATAAATTAGACCTTCCGGGAACTAGTACGGAAAGGTGTCTCATAGTACCCACATAGAGTGTTCTCCAGCTGGGCGCCTCGGACGTGGCTGGCCGTCGTTGTAGTGGCACGCACATATGCAGCTAGGGTTAGCGCAGCAGCATGTGGGATCATATGAACTTCCTATGTTCACGGCCTCCTCGTTGCCCCTCTCGCACTGCATCTATTGGCGGAGGTCATCATTTTGCTCCTTGAGATCGTCAATTTGCGTCTCCAAATCAAAGATTCGGTTCCACAATGTATCCACGTGCATCACAACATGTCGTTCATGGGGAGGATCGATCCAGCGGGTAAAGTTGTATTTCGCCATCTGCTGCAAGGGACGGTTAGTATAGAGGATGTATTAGTAGTAACATGAACAAAACTATTTACCCTAGAGTATGTGCATTGGAAGAAACGCCGTCCACCATCGAAAGGGCCGTCTATAACCTGCACGATAGCGTCCTCCCCGTGTCCGCATTTCGGCCATACCGATTGAGCACGCTTGTTCGGCATCAATCGGTAGTTAGGGCCAAAGTCCTCCCTCCTTTCGAGGGGAAGGTCTTACTTCGGCGACCCTGGTTGGACTGATCCCTAGGCGTCTGCCATGGTATGTTAGTGTATGACGGAGAAGGTTCTTCTTCGTAGGGTTTGAAGGATCGAGTGGTCCTTTCAGAGCGTGGGACGCGCATTTTATAGCCTGCGAGGGGAGGCCAAGACCTGACAGGGTAATGTGCTAGGTTGTAGATAACAAGACCTGACGGGGCTATCTGCTTTGCGCAGAGATAAGACCAAACGAGGCGGCTTTGTGCAGTGACAACACCAAAAGAGACAGCCTTGTGCAGTGACAAGATCGGACGGAGCAGCTTTTGCGTAGTGACAAGACCACACGGTGCAACTTTGTGCAGTGACAAGGCATAAGGAGACAGTCTTGCGCAGTGACAAGACAAGACATGATAGCTTTTGCGAAGGACAACCCCGACCGCTTCGCCAAATTTTTCGTAACGAAAAGACATGACTCTGCAAAGAAAGACGTAGAGTGTTATCACGTCGATCTGAAAACCTGGCGAGGGTCAGGGTTGTCCAGTCGATCTGTAATGAGTTATAAATAGAAAGGTAAGTGATATTCTTTGAGAGAAAGGATGATTGATAAGCCTCCTGTCATAGTGTTATTGCTTCTGTAATTTTTGTATAATTTTATTCGTTCAGAGAAAGGAGGATTGATAAGCATATCAGACGAGGTATAACCTTGAGGATATCTGCTGAAACACTTGTTGTCTTTTAGAAGTGGGATAAAAAGGCATCAGTACTATTGGAGTCTCTCCTCGATGAAGTCGTCTGAACGTATACACGTACATAGCAAGGCAGTCGATGAAGTACTTTATGAAGCTTATACAGAATATGATTGAAGGGCCGAGAACGCCACAGATTATAAAGATGCCCTAAAACATGGAGGATTCGATGTCGGTGCGAATGGTTCTTTCTGGGATTCCACTAGAAGAGGCATACTTGCAATATAGGCTTGCTTTGATGGCTTAGCGGAGACACGGAACCAAAACTATATTAGAGTCCGCGGACAAAAGCACGTTACACGTAGTCATATGGCATGATAGTTCGGCTAATTGCTTTAGTCATCGTCGCTACTACTACGGTACACTGCGACACAAGCATCCGAACCATATAAGTATACATGCCTTTAGGGGATAGTAAAAAATATGGCGGTTAGGATGGGGGAGTACTATGGAATGACCTGTCGTACAATACAGATCATGCACGACAAACTGATAATTTGACAAAGAGTGTCCTATTTAACGACGTCGGCCAGTCTCAGTCAAAGGAGCCTTCCCCTTTCCCTTGTTGCCAAACTCTCCACGTCGGACTGGTGTGTCGAAGTTGTCCATGTTCTGCGATTCCATGATGTAAGTGCACCGTATAGTGAAAATCGTAAGAAGGATGTAAATTCTTCATAACTCACGTTGTCGATATGGATTACGCCCGGGCGATCAGATCTGTTGTGGCGGCGGCTCACCAAGATGAGCCTTTCCCTTGCCCTTGTCACGGGACTGTCCACGTCGGGCTGGTATGTCGAAGTCGTCCATGTTCTGCGATGCCATGATGTAAGTGCACCGTATAATAAAAATCGTAAGAAGGATGCAAATTCTTCATAACTCACATTATCGATATGGATTACGCCGGGCGATCAGTACGTTGTGGCGCCAGCTCACCGCATGAGCCTTTCCTTTGCCCTTGCCACGATCGCCCACGCGGGCTAGTATGTCGGTTGTCCATGTCCCACGATTCTATGATGTAAGTACACCGCATAAAAAAAACGTAATGAGGATGTAAATTTTTATAACTCACGCCGCCGATATGGATTACGCCGAGGTATCTTGGGCTCCTTCGGTGCCTCCTCAATAGGGTCCGTACATAAGATTTCCACCGACGAAGTTCTCGCCCGCACCGAGTAGTTCAAGATGTATCTATTTGGATGAATGCCCCTGTCAGACATCTCCGGCCATCGATCCACCGAAGAAATGGAAGCGCATCTCGGGCTGCCATTATGTAGGGATGAAGTTAAAAATTTAAGGAATTCAACGTTGGGAGAGGAAAATCGATGCGCACAAAAGAAACGCTACGAGGTGGTGCTCAGATGTGTAGTACACCGCAAGAGTGTTCGGGTGTGTGGATCAATGATCTCGCCGTTCGTCACACACACACCGCTGCGGGATCGGAAAACGTGGTGGTACCGGAGCATCTTTCATTGAAAAATCTAGGTATTGTAGATGTTTCCTCTTCACTCATAAGTTACTTGCGCTCGCAACATCCTCGTGTAGAAGTTTGCCGAAGAGTCCATAGCTAGGTATCTATTCTGTAGTGTTGTGTAGTGTTGGGTTTGGTTCAACCCCCTTTTATAAGCCCCATGGTTGGCATGGTGTGGTTAATTTCATGCAGAGTCCTACCTTCTAGTTCTGAAAAGCTGAGGAGGTAGAGTGTTGTCATGTCCATCTGAAAAGCTGACGAGGTATAGTGTTGTCACATCTTACTTTGCAAAGAGAGGTCATGTCTTGCTTTGTGGCAGAGTGTTGTCTTATCGGTCTGAAAAGTCTAACCCTAAACCTAAACCCTAAGCTGCGCAAAGCTGACTCCTTTGGTCTTATCACTGCGCAAAGCTGCCTCGTCTGGTCTTGTCACTACGCAAGGCTGTCTTCTTTGGTCTTATCACTGCGCAAAGCTACCCCGTGTGGTCTTGTCACTGCGCAAAGCTATCCCGTGTGGTGTTATCACTGCGCAAAGCTGCCCCGTGTGATCTTGTCACTACGCAAAGCTGCCCCATGTCTGAAAAGTCAAACCCTAAACCTAAAACCCTAACCTTGAACCTAAAACCCTAAACCTAGACCTAAACCTGAAGCCTAATAGCCTAAACCCTAACGTAAACCTAAAACTCTAAATCCTAATCCTAAACCTAAACCCTAAAAACTTACCGTCACGCCACTTGCCCCGGCCAGGATAAAGATCGCTTCATCACGCCAAAGATTCATGGCGTGGCAAAACATGCTGCCACGTCACAATGCTTGGTATTCCAGAGGCATTGCCAAAAAGGGCCATCGCTGCCGGGGCCAAGTCCTGTCACGCCACTTACCCGGGCGTGACAGGACTGCCTTGTCACGTCACCATTCATGGCGTGGCAAAAACGGACTGCCACGCCACAATGGTTGATGTTCCAGAGGCGTTGCGAAGAAGGGCCATAGCTGCCGGGGCTAAGTCCTATCACGCCTTTACTTGGCGTGGCGCAGCCGCCTTTGTCACGCCACTCATCAAGGCGTGGCAAAGATCACTCACCTGAATCATCCACATTGCCCTGATGCATTGAATCAACACATTGTGATTTCATTCAAAGAACAATAAGAATCAACCATCAACCATCAGGCATCAGGCATCTCGTTTCATGCATTGACAATCATTACAATGATTTCATTCAAACAACAATAAGAAGCAACCATCATTCATCTCATTTCATTCAACATTCAAAATGGCCATAGAAAGTTCCATTCGATATGAACTATACAAAATGCAAGCACACATTCATTCATCCCATCACTTGTGCTTTCGGCGCGCACCCGACCCCGGCGTGAACCTCGCTGGAGGGTGTTGGCCTCGTGTGCCCTCGACGATGTTTACGGAACTAATGTCCGCACGATCACGCCGTTTACGGCGGCATGGTGGGGTGTCCTGAGTCGGTTGTGTGGGGGCAGTGCACCAACCAGGTCCGCGAGGAGCATCTTGTCGGGAATCCTAACAGCGACGTCCTCCACGTCCTCGCTGGCCTCCTCCTCGTCCTCCTCGGTCTCATCTACGCCACCCGCCTCTTCGTCCTCACCGGCCTCCTCCTCGTCCTCTTCGGCCTCGTCTGCGCCACCCTCCGCGTCCTCGCTGGCCTCCTCGGCCTCGTCTGCTTCGTCTGCGTCACTCCAAGCCGAGCCAGGTTGCACGACCTCTCCTGCTGCCGTACCTACAAGGCAGCACGAGTGGGTCGACCCACGGGGAAACGCTCCCACATCCAGTCACGCGTCTCACAAATGCCGATACAGACATGTCGGTGTAGCAGAACCCCAACTGTAGGTCCCTGCCGTCATGAAATCTGCCAAAATTGGCAAGTAAATCCAGGAGATAGCATTGCCGGTACCGTCTGGGAAGAGGAAGGAGCCGAGAAGATGCCAAATCCACGCCCGTGCGAAGCGTTGCATTGTGGCAGCATCTGCGTTCGGCGGGCACACGTTGAAGTACGCGTGCAACCATGTCGCAAGCACCGCAGATGGCCGGTTGTCCCTCGAGTCCATAAGGGGGTCCTCCGGTCGCACTCCGACCACTCTCCCACCCGATCTCGCCACCAGGCCGTTGACATCCCCAAAGGATGTGACCCTCTCACGGGAGGCCTGTAATCATATCAACGTCCTGAAGCGTGACAGTCATCTCGCCTGACGGTAGGCGGAAAGTGTGGGTTTCCGGGTGCCACCGGTCCACCAGTGTGGTGAGCGTAGAACCATCCATACGAGGAAGCCCGTTGATGACTATCCGCGCCAAAGCAAGGAGACCTGCTGAGCGGACGTGTGGCGCGTACCGCTCATCCCAATCTAGGGCGGTGTGGGTCCGAGGGTGAAGTGGCTGGAGTACCTACAAGAGAGATACGTAAATAAATAAGTGAAACAATAAGCACGATGGAGTAGAAGAGTAGCAAATCTCACCTGACCACTGTGGGCTATGCGGTGAGTGCGGTGGTCGTCGTCGTACTTCGAGAGGAGCAACACGTATTGCGCGTGCTGCGGCATCCTGCATTACAGGATAGGATTTTTGTAAGATCACGTAAGGTACAAAACAATGTAGAGAATGCAAATGAGTGAACTATATCAGTACGTACACATGACATTCAAAATAATATGTGAAATGCAAATGAAAGTACTATATACGTAAAGAACAACCATTTTTGCATAACAACAGCATTGGATACCTCAAGCAGGTGGGGCGCCACGTGAGGCTGCCGCCTGACCCTGCGCGGCTGGGAATCCCTACTGACGTGCTTTGCCCTTGTGTGTCCGTGCTCGTGGCACTCCGAGCACCTGTTGGTGCTGTCGGCGTCGTTGAAGTCCCCTAGAGAGTACATGTCCTTATCGCCTTGCTGTGAGAGGTCCATGTCATTACGAAGCCTCTTCCTCTTCCTTCGACCGCGTCGCTTGTTCATCATTGTTACGTCGGGAATGTATTCCTCTCCCACGTACAATGGCCAATGCGAGGGATCTAGGTAAGACTCGAATCGCTTCTCCCAAGTCCGCATCGTGGCTTGCTTCGAGAATTCTGACGCAACAAAGGTAAGGTGACTTACACCGCGCATGCGACAGGCGGTGATGACGTGAGAGCATGGGACATGCAGCAACATTGGGACCATGCAAGTACAGTCTCCCTCAGTCAGGTTCACTCTATGGTTTCGGCCACTGTAACATTCGTCCCCTATCGATGTGCCCTCGGCTACCCTGACGGCGTATATATGCTTAATGGGATCATATTCCTCCGCCTCCTAATTGCATGACTCGACCTCCGCAATAGCAAGGTGCTTGGCAGCAGCTGCACCCCAATGCTCGCCTGCGTTGAATGCATCCCTTGCTCGGGTCTACCGATCCACAAAGTACGAGTTGGTCTTTCGAAACGAGTACTCCAAGATAGCAGATACTGGCATCGCACAGATGCCCTTAATAACGTTGTTGAACACCTCCGAGATGTTCGTTGTCATCATTCCATACCGACATCCATCTTATCATATGCCTGTGCCCACTTCTCCTTCTACTGCAAGACCTCGTCCAACCATGACTTACCCCGTTCGTTGGTCAGTCCCCTCAGCTCTGTCAACTTGACCTTGAATTCCCTCTTCTCCAAGCATCCGCACAACAGCTTGAACTTTTTGGTGAGATCTTCCCTGCTGCATTTTTTAAAGAAATTAGCCGCTAAATGACGCATGCACCACCTATGCAGCACATCCGGGTGTCCGTCAAGTCTGCTCTTCACAACGTTTAGAATGCCGCGGTGCCTATCCGAGATGATGCAAACCTGTCGTCTAGGCCCAACGAGGCGTAGACGAACTATATCCAAGAACCATTTCCAGCTTGCATTGTTCTCACCCTCTGTCAATGTGGATGCTAATGGAATCAGCTGGTCCTCCGCATCAATACCCACGATGAGCATCAAGGCACCATAGTACTTCCCCGTCAAGAATATAGTGTCAACAGATAAGACGGGCCTGCAATGTTTGAAGGCCTTTATGCATTGCCCAAAGGACCAATACACCCTCCCAAGTACATGTTTCATAACCTCTCCATCGAGGTCCATACGTTTGCTGTGCTAAGGGTAAAACACCATGCCCGGATTCTTGGCCTGCATAGCAGTTAGGATTCGAGGAAGCAAACTGTAAGCCTCCTTCCAATCACTCCACAATAACTGCATCGCTCTCTGCTTTGCCCTCCATGCTTTCCCGTACTTCACATGGTACTTAATGAACCCGTAGATAACCTCGATGAGGGTGGTGACGGACACATCAGGATCGACAGACACAACCGCCATAATACGCCTAGCAATGAAATTTGCGGTCGCCTGGAGGTGCTCCCTAGACACTTGTGCGGTCCCATAAGTGTGAGGCTGCTTCGCATTCGCTATTTTTCATTGGTTGTCCCTTGTTTTGTGGCCCCATACCTTTCATCCGCACCCTCTTTCGCACATCACGGTTGTCAGGACCCAAAATATGTAATTCTGGACCCTCTGTGTATAATGCACTAGTCCAGGATCACGCTAGTGCACACAGTGTTAACACAGGTGAATATCGATCCACACAAGCGATTAATAACATAACAAGTAGTTTGATAACAAATAGTTGTTTGGACCTTATGGTCGAAGTTTACAATTATTAAGCCACGCAGGCTAGCAAAGAAATAAAATAGCAAAGGAACGAAGAAACTTCAATGAATCCTACCAATTCACCACAGTAACCGATCGATCAAGACCCTACGATCAAGCACCTTCGATGAACTCCTCCTCGAAAGCAGGCGAAGACTACTCCTCTTCTGTTGCATGTTTTACAATAAGCATGAGTACACACCGTACTCGCAAGTCATACCACAGAAATGCAGTTATAGATGCAGGCTTATTCCAAAGGAATGGCTTCGTGGTTCTTTTGCGTAAATCAAAGATTTGCAATTTAAATACAAGTAATAAATTGAAAGCATAATTCAAAACAAATAGACAATAATAATTGACAGTTTTATTTCACAAAGACACATAGCCTAAACAAGTTATTCACATAGCCATATGACTTAGGTCACACAGCTCCCTTCCCAAGATTTTATGAAAATCTACCTCGTGTGAAATCCCGAGCATGTCCATGATCATGACGCGCTATTCAATAGATTGTTTAACACTCTGTAGAAGTTGTACACTTTACCCACACGATACAACTAGTGTAGCTAGCACTAGCCGTAACAAAATAGTTCAGAAACTTCATCTTAACATTGACACCCCCAGTGTGCTTACAAACCATCAGACAACCCCACATAGGAAGTCAGTCCGACACACACCGTTGGACAGGGACACGGCGAACCGCCCCGTGATGTGACTACCTAGTAGCACACCTCCACCCATGCACACAGCCTAACCTACTACCTGAGTAATCAATGTCAAGACTCCATAACTTACTAAGTTAGGCCCGTCCCATACCAGGCATGTGGTCGTACGAGAGGCTCAGTTCAATGGCGCACAAAGTTAAGTCCTTAATTGACCAAGGCAAGACTTCCAAATAGACTATAAATCCCTATGCACACATGTTATTAAGCCCACGCACATAGCTCCACCAAAATATCACACAGACCACTTGCCTCCGTCTAAATCCTTTCCCACCCTGTTGGTTAAGTGCAACATATGACATCAACGAGTAATAGCACATAGCGCACACAGATTCTATCACATAGTTCCATAGTCACTTAGTCAAGTTTATATTTGCAACTACATGAGATGATGACTCGTGGCATGGCTAAGCAAACTAATCACATCTAATCAACCCACGTTGGTAATACACTAGCACCAACTAAATAAACCAAACTAGGGTGATAAAAGATTATGGCATACAATTATACAAGGAGGTCATGACAGATTGGACATTAACTAATCCCAAAAGCATTGAAATAAATAATTGAAGTAGATGCAATACTTTGAATCAATATAACTTGTGGAAACTGGGTTCAATATGATCAAAGGTATAACTTGCCTTGGAAAAGGTCTTGGTATTGATCTTGGTCTTGAGATGCTCCTTGCTCTTTAAAACCTCTCGAGGTATCAACGTCTACTCGCAAACGAAACAACCAAACAAACAAAATAAATAAAAACAGAGGCAAAAAAAACTCCAAAAAATAAATAAAAATCTCAGATAGATAGATCTTGAATTTAGATGAATTTAGAAATTTGAATGGGCTCAATCGGAGTTCGGATGCAAAAGATATGGGCTTGGGAAGTTGAAAATCTAAAGAAAACCCTAAAAACTGATTATTCCGAATTTCCGAATTATTTCTTAAAAGAAAAATCGGATTATTGCACAACGATGACGTCAGCGCTCGGAATTAAAGAATTAAAAAGAAAATCTGACATGTGGGACCCACACGTCAGTGAGATGGCTCATGGTGAACCAAGTTCACCGAGCCGGATGTTGAGATTGGATCTGGACTCGCCAAATCAGCGCTGACGTGGCTCCACGAGGGCGACACGGCGACGCTGAGACTGACGCGGAGGTGACATGGCGATGACGCGGCACGGCAGCGGGCTGGTGGCGCACGGGAACCGAGGGTCCCGGCGAACGGCGACGACTCATTGGCGACGGATGCTACAGGGAGGTAGAGGGTGAGATGGGGAACTCAGGGGTGGGCTCACGGGTGCTCGAGGACGATTGTGGCGGTCGGCGGCGAGGTAGAAGCGGCAGTGGGGCTTCGGGCTTGACGGCGACGGCGCTAGAGGGCTTCTCCAACGAAACGAAGGTGACCCCGGGGTTCCTCCTGCTCGCGCGATGCCGACGGTGCGGATGTCAAGGCTCCGACGGCTTCGGGTACGATGGAATCGCTCGTCGGGGCAAGCGGCTCCAAAGCCCTAAAACTCCAAATTCCGACGGCGCTAGGGCTCAAGAGGGGCGGTGGTTTGAGTGTTTGAGGTGCGGGGGCGACGGTAATCCCGGGGCGCCCTTTATAGGGTCTGAGAAGGCGCGGATATGGAAACGCCCAAAAGAGTCCGCTTCGGTCACGATTTGGTTTTGGAGATAGAAAGCGATACGAGATAAGATTCCAAGATATTCGGACGCGGAAGATCAAAAGGGATAGGATTAAGCGGAAACGAGAGATCTTTTAGTTGCGATTTTGGTGTGCCGGACGAGCTTCTAGAAGGACTCCCATGGCGGCTCCGAGCTGGACTCCGTGAGGAAGATGACCGCGTCGGAGACGACGATGCATACGGGCCCACTGGCAGCGAAACGGAAATGCGAACACGCGCGAGAGGTGCCGATCCGAGCGTCCCACGTTGATCCGACGGCGGCGACGGGGCGAGCGCGCGGGTGGATGGGCTGCATAGCGACTGGGCCGGCTGGAACAGGAGTGGGTTTCGGCCCACGGAGAAATCTGAGATTTTTAATTAGTTTTCTTTTTAAGAAAATACCAGAAATCCAAATAAGCAATAGAAAATAGCAATTGAACCTGGAAAAATCCCAGAAAAATCTGGAAAATATATCCAAGCCCAAAGAACCCAAATAAAATAGTTTTGACCATATTAAGCTTTTGAATTAAAAACAAACAAAACCCAAATGGTGAATTTTATCCTACTAACTCTTTAAAAGATTTTTAAAGCTCAGAAAATTTGGGATGTTACAACGGTGTACCTTTTGTTCACATCGGAGTGTTGCACTATGAACGGACGATGGTACCGCACTGAGTATTCTTGCAGCCAAACCTTCATGTCCTCCATGGTTGGAAACAACAAGTTCTTCTGTATTATGTCATTCTCTGGATCCGCAATGCCATCCCTACTCCTCAACCCATTAGCATAAACCGCCTTATCAACCATACTGACATCATCGAAGGAATGCACCGACAGGACCTCGCCCATTACACTGCGAAGAACCATGCCTTCCTCTGAGGAGAAAAGAGGTGCGGGAGCCTCATTTTCGGTCGAGCTCCATCCTTCGTCAGACTCCACTTCACGGATTGTTCCATCGCGAAACAACTCCTCCTCAAGCTCGTTGTTCATTACAGCGCCGTTGAAATCGATTCTGAGGTCAATGACACGCTATGGGAAGATACTGGCAGATCCACCGACAGGGGGCCATGGTTGGTACGACTCACGCTAACGAGCTCTTCAGAAGGTCGCTCTTCCATTGGGGGGGCTCACGAATGATGGGCAGTGGAGTCTTGTTCCTCCGTGTTGCTATTCACCACATCTAAATTGTCTAGCAAATCCTCAACAACGATTGTCCTTTCCACCGCCACCTCTAACACCCGGACCTGAGATGCACGCAAAATTTTCTTGTACATGTCCCAATCATCGGCGAACAGGATTGGCACCAAAAAGGCGTGCAGCTTAGAACCCAGTCCTGCGTCATATCGTCCTTACATTCTGACAACGGCCCCGACCTCATCCCATCCAAATATCGACTTAATCCTAGTCACAAGAGTTTTAAAGTCCGGTGATTCACGAAACAAAAGGACGGTCGCTTCCACACCGCCGAAGTCGACAGAACTTCAGTTTGGCTAATGGCCCCACTAGTAAATATACGTACAACTTTGTCCATCTACATCCAACAAAATATTGCAAAGTCAGTACTGCATGCCATATAAACGAAATACCGCAAGTGCGAAATGTCACAATCAACATTGGACATAACAAAACCTCAGTTTCTTGATACATGCTAGCAGTTTGACGGTACAAACATATGCATAATTGACGAGTCATTTCACAATGACTTCAGGTGTGTTAGGCCATACACAGTGGACAAATAACACCAAGAAACAAGGAGATGCAAAAAGATCCAAAACCTACACTACTTGAGTCTCTCGTGCTCAGTCTCGCTCGAGATCCCATTCTCGAGACCGCCCAAACCACGTGTTTGGGACCGCTCAGAGCTTGCCTCTGAGTGCGACCTACACTACCCTGGATCCACGTGCCCAGGTACGCTCGAGATCCCGTTCTCGAGACCGCCCAAACCACGTGTTTGGGACCGCTCAGGGCTTATTCCTGACTACGCCCAGGACTTTGCTCCTAGGTACGCCAGAGCTACACGCTCGGAGTGCCACGAACCACTCGTTCGGGAAATCTTATATGCAAAAATGAGGTAAGTTTGCATGCTTCATAGATGGTTTAGCGCACTAGAACAGAGCACGAGACTAGCACGATTTGGTGTCCTCGTTATAATTAGATACCAATTGGGGCATGGAGATTGATTGAGGCGCATTGCAGATAATCGAATATGCACTGCCGCCGTGGATTGTGAATCCCCACTAATGCTTCCTTTGCTACCATCGTTAGCCTTCTCCGCCTTTAATGGTGCCCAGAAACGCCGCCATGTGCTGCATGGATGGAGGCCGAAGGACACAAAAGGCTATGTTGGGTAAGGGGAGTCTAGATCAGATAGGATCACATTTATGTTGTGATCCTAACATCTTAGGATTTGTATCGTGATCTGGTTACGACTATACCAGATTTCGATCCACGGTGCAATCCATATCATGATGCGGTAAAAGACAACCCACTATGGCATTAACAAGTACTGAACAAGAGTATCAGTTGGCAACAACAATGACACAAGAAAGCACCTAGCAATGACACAGTACCAATGCTTAGTATCATCTGGTAAAAATTTAACAATATAATCATTTAAGTATAACTCGAGAGGAAGTTTGAACAGCAGTAAACTCCATTTTAATATGATATCTAAGAACTTTCTCGGTAATAAGTAATAACTAATAACCACTCTTGCCTAATCTCCTTGTCCAATCCGATGTTGACAAGCTTACCATCTGGTTATGAACCAGTGATTACTTTTGGTTGCAAACAGATGAACAATCTCAACTGTTGCATACTACATTAGATAATTCACATTTGTCTTGAGTACTAGAAATTTATGTTGCTTAATGACATTTTCTGGAAATTTTGATTCTGAACTCAACCTCACTAGTAGCGTTTTGTTTATACGATGAGCAGTGGTTTCAACTGAGAGATGCAGAGTTCAAGCCAATGTCATTAAACGATGCCCCAAAAACTGATCGTGCTGAAGTCCTAAAAGAGAGGCTGAGAACACTAAGACGTGGTGCATCCGTTATGGCAAGTGCAGTGATACCCACATTGATCCCCATCCATTCACGAACCAAAAGAGGCAAACAGACAAACCAAAAGAGGCCATACAAGCTAGGGTTTATCGATTGGACCATCCAGCCCTCCAAATCTCACGACTCCCATCTCACAACCAGAGCATTAGCCCTCGATCCCCACCAAGCACACATTCTAGTATACATTGAAGCACACATTGTAGTATACATTCAATCACAAAACTATATTATACACTCATTCAAGCACACATGTATACCTCGATCTAGGAGAAGGCGGCGGGGGGAAGGACAGGCAACGCCGGAGGGACGAGGGCCGGCGGCGGCACAGGAGCGGTGCGGGGAGCAGAGTCGGCGGGGGAGACGTGGGGAGGAGAGCCGGCGCGCCGTGCCAGCGTAGAGGGGTTGCGTGGTATGTTTTGTCACACCACGGCTGGTGGCATGACAGCATGATTTTGCCACGCCAGAGAGGGTGGCGTGGTCAAAGAGGTCAGAATTAGAAATAAATTTCGCAAGGGTTAACTTTAAAATATTAATAAAAAAATCCACATATACACTGCAGTATTGAGTTGAAATTGATCAAAGAAATGACTAGAGTTACAGTAACATTACGAACAGGTATGGTGTTACGGATTAGGTGTTGGTGGAAAGGGGTTGTGAATGGTCAGACGATGGAAAGTACATGATGGCAAGCCAATTGCTCTGTCATTGATACTCGAATATTTAAGAATTGGACTGGGTATTTCCTTGGATGTGCCCTTTGTTGACAAAGGGATTCAATATGTATGTTATTTGGCTCAGATGTTGTTCCTGGTTGGTGTTGTACTGTTGTGTGATTTGTACTGAATTTGAACATGCGTTGTTTCATTGGCTGGCAGCAATTCATGGCATAGGATTGTCGTAGGGGCACTTTTTAACCGGTTATCTTTGGAATGAACATCTGAGAACTGTTGGAGTTTCTGGTTTATTTGAGGTGATTTCCCATCACAAAACAGTGAATCAAATGGTACAGAATGAGGTTCACAATCAAGCATGCTGTTTGCTAAAACATAACCTAGTTCTCGAAGGATCGGTGCGTGTGTAAATTCCCAATCAAGGTTAGGCTATTTCAAACTATTAGTTGTACTTCCCTAATCTGAGCATGTTAGCTGTTTTCAATTTAGGTAACAGTTAGCCCATACATGGTTCTGGGTATCAGAGTTGCTTATCTGTGCTAGACTGCAGACATTATTTCTCACTGTTCTGGAGTAGATTTTCACAGGGTTAGCTTGCATTTTCAGTTGTGCAAACTGTGAAGTACAAAAGCATTAGCTATGATTGTCGTATCAAAAGGTGTCATACACGTCACTTCTAATATTTTTACTGTACTACAAAACTGCATTCGGGGCCACCGTTTGCCGGCGCCGGTATCAACTAAATTAGTTATATGTTTCTGTTAATTTCTGGTGTATAATTTAAAAGGTTTTCATGTTCCGAAAAATATCTGTGACCATATTCGTTTCAATTCGTATTCATTCCGTATTTGTATTCAATATAATTCATATTCATATACAGGATATTCGTATCCGTATCCAAAAAAAATATAAAAACAAATATAACAGAACTATTACCCGTCCGTATACGAGCCGTTTTCATCCATGTTCCTCCGTCCCAACCGATCGCTCGAGCCTGCAAGAGACGCCGCGTTTATCGCGCAATGACGCCCCCACGGCGCACGCGCAGCCGGAGGACGGCTTGATCGCGCCCGCGCGCACTCGGTCCTTGTTCCGAGCAGCCGGCCGAGCACTCGCAGTCGCCGGTAAATTGTTTGTGCGAGTACGTTTACCGGCGTTTGAAAACCTCTTGCTACAAGTGTACACTGAATCTGGGCTGGCGCCCATGGTCAACGGATGCAATCTTGAGATCTGTGCAGTCCAGCCAGCCCGGCCGTGATGCGAGTTGACGTGACCACGACGAGCTCCCGCTGTCTTTCCCGCCACAGTGCAGGGCGGCGCAAAGCAACAAGCAGTGGCTGCTAATGAGTGATGACCGATGACTGTGCCTGCAGTTCGGGAGACGACAGCAGCGCTGCAGCGCGCAGATGGGCGTTGTATGTAATTACTCCGTCCGGCTCCCGTTTTTGTCTGGAGTCTCCATGTTACTAGTAGTATCATTATCATGGCGCTGTTGCAGGATCTACGGGTGAAAGAGACAACCGGCACCGACCGACCTGACACACTCCTACTGGGTAACATTGCCTTGCTCTGCATTGCTTGCATACGTTCAAAGCGCGCCAATTTCCTGGGCGGAGAAGGCCAGGCCACTGGGCTGCTAAGAGTACACAGCGATGGATAATCACCGTCCAGTTTGACGTGGGAGCGAACTTGGCAACTGACACTACGGTGGTGCTCCTACGGACAAGCAGCATTTCACAAGAATACACAGCTAGTCAACGATAAGACTGAACCGGAAGAAAACTGTAGATCATGTACGTTTTTAATGGCGAAAACTTGGCCAAAATACACACCTTTTAATTTCGCACTGTCGATCGCAAGGATGAGACTACAGGCTGCTACTACGAAAGTAGGTGGCCATCTTACAATCTAATACGACAACAGATCGATTCTAGACATGGTATTCATGGCAGTAACAACAGGCCACATCTTACCAGCTGAAGTAGCAACTAAGGGCTTAGCATTGCAAGGTGTGATTAGGGGCGAGCAACGTTTGGAGCAGCACGGCAGCACCACCAGGTGTACCGGCAGCACCAGGGGGCGGCTCACCAGGCCTTCCTTCCTGCCAAAAAGGGGAGACCAAAGATCAGCTACAAATTAACAAGACTCGGTACCTAAACGTTGCTATACGAAGTTTGCTGGACAGTTTATATGATGCATACAAATTGCAGCAAGAAATTGAATGTATCATAGCAGTCTAGCAGGAAAAGAACTCCATAGCACAGAGCTGAGAAAATTTAGAGCAAAACTACAAATACCACTATATACCTATATAATATGGACTCATGTTTTCTTTTTTAAGGTAAGGACTCGTGTATTTGACACACTTGGTAAAAATAAAAGGCATTTCACATATTCTTATAAGTTATAATTGTATCAGCTCCTGAGCAATGAGAAAACAAAAGATATGTACTGCTTACCTGAAATAAAATACTTATTAACATTTCCCATTCCTTAATGATCAGCTAAAAATCTACAGTTCTTAGCTGACAAAGTGAATGAAATGGAGGTAAATATCGGGACCCGTTCATCCCACAGGCACTGTGATTGCCATCGGGGCAACATAAAAGTCCCAAACAAATGGTAAGTCTTAAAATTATGTAGAAAGCCTAAACAAAAATGCAAAACCACATGTACATGCGGGTACATGCAATATCTTAACCCGAAAAAGTGCCTCAATATTCGTGAAAGGGCATTCAATTATTAGAAGATGAGATGGTGGTTTGAATTTTTAAAGTTTGCATCATCTCGAGGCACATTTGACTGTGGTGATAGTGCATGTACCCGCATGTATATGTGGAAAAAACACATTCAAGCCTAAAAGCACATCTTGCAGATAAATGTGGTGAGTGCAAATAAATTCAATGTTTCACCTGAAGTCAAGACCCGAAGTAGCATAACTATATCACATCATAGATCAGCACAATTCAATATAAAGTATATAACATTAATCATTCCTAATGATCAGCTAAAAATATGATTATTAGCTGACATGGTGAACGAATTGGTAGTAAATGTTAGGGACCTGTTCATCCCCCGGGCACTTAGTATTTGCCATCAGGGCAAAGTAAAGTCCTAAACATATGGTAGTCTTAAAATTATGTGGAAAGCCAACGACACATTTTGGAGATAAACAGGGTGAATGCAAATAAACTCAATGCTCAAGCTAAAGTAAGACCCGACTATAGCATAACTATAGCAGATCATCGATCAGCACAAATCAATAAGTTTATAACTTTTACCATTCTTAATGATCAGCCAAAAATATGATTATCAGCTGACAAAGTGAATGAAATGGTGGTAAATGTTAGGGACCTGTTCATCCCACAGGCACTTTGTATTTGCCATTGGGGCAACATAAAGTCCCAAGCAAAAAATCAACACACCGGCTAAAGCTTCCCCCTTATTACCTAAAACTGGAGATGCAGTTGTAAATGCAACCAATCCAAAAATTGCATTACAGCTATGTGCAGACTATCAGATCAGCTCAGCACATGATAGTCTATTCTTACAATTTCCCATCCCTAACTATCAGCTAAGAAATATTTTATTATCAGCTGAGGAACGTAATGACCTGAAATGGTAGTGCACTGCCGCACTAGGTAATTTGCCATGGGGGCAGACGTGCAGTCCCAAACGGCCAAATCAGTACAAACAAATGGGGAAAAAAATACTACACTGACAAATTTGTTCAGCAATTTACTTCAATAGAACACATGCATTTGAACAGCTAAATCTGTCAATGATAAACAAAGGTGGAATCAAATAAAATGCAAAGCTCGTACCCTGCGCCTGAAGCGCTCCGGCAGCCTACGGTCCCTGCGGGCCTCGCGGGAGCGGTCACAGACAATGTGAGCGTGCATGGCGCACGAGACGCAGTGATGCACCTTGGCGTACAACTTTAGGAGGACATATCCTGAACCAAGAAAACATTTTTTTTTCCCAGTAGTAAAGCGAATAAACAAGATATCTTTGAAGAATAATCGACTCTAGATTAACACTCTAGTCTCTTGATGAAGCAGAAGGGCGTAACACGAATGGTTACCATCATGCACGCATGCCTCTTGGAAGGGCCGCCTGCTCCACGACGTTCCTCACCAGGAACCTCTTGATCGCCTTATCCTGGGACGGCATGGACCAAGAAAGAATCACCGAATCAGAGAACGGAGCTTCGCAGTTTCGTCACGCGTGGCAGAAAGATGCTAGCGGTGTTTCTCTCTATCTAGGCACCTTGGGGTAGCACTTGGCGCAGTTGGAGCAGCGGATGTGCTTGACGTGGCCGCGGCCGTGCTTGTTGCGGCCGCCGTTCCTGCGCTTGAAGGTCTGGGCAACAAAAAATAAAAGAGCAAATAAAGAAGAGATTAGTTGGGAGATTGACAGGGGAGACGAAGAAACACCTCGTAGTCGGACTTGCAAGCTCGAACCTCTTACCATGGCTGCGGATCGGACGGAGGTGGCGGCGCGAGAGCCGGAGCTCTCAAGCCACCGGGTGCTCCTCTAGGGTTTATCGCGGTCAGCGACTGAGAATTTATAGGCGACGAATCTGGGCCCAAGACATTAGTGCTCCAATATCGATAAGATACTAGCATGTAGGCCGTAAGAACGCCGTTGCAAGGAACGTGCTGTACTACCCAAGCCCAACTTGATCGTCCGTTCCAAATAGGCCGTCTTATCAAACGAGCCCATATATGTGTTATTCATTGGGCTACCCAACCATGGAGGGAGTCGAGAATCCTGACGCATGGCTACCAGAATACAACCCATCTTGCATATCGTTTGGCCCATTTCGTTTGTCAGTTCTTCCAAGTCTCGCAGATGCCCACAGGCCACAGGCCACAGGCTACATAGACCTTGCTATCCGACAAGTGTCACCGCTCACCAAGATTGCGAAGTGCACGCAAAGATATTCATTTTCCCAGCAAATCTAATGATCAAGGTGTTCCGGTGAACGGGGTTAGCGAACGGTTCCACGTAGCTCTCAACGATGCATGACTCACGGCTCTCAAGTGACAAGTCATGACCAAAGGCTTAGCCAAATATTCGAATTGACCGAGCCGAGGGGGCGGCGAGCTGACGAGGTGTTGCCGGCCCATTCTTGGCCGACGTGCGGCTAGGGCTCGCCAGCTCTCGCCGCGCGCGGTTGCTCGGCGTCTCCGACTTCGCTTCTCGTCTCGTCGCCGTGCTGTCCTTCTCTCGGTCCTGTCGCGTCGCCGTGGCATGATATCGCCACTTCTATTTATTTATTTTTTCCCGCTTCTAAAACCTAACAAGCATTAAGACACCATTGATGAAGAGTTGAGGGGTATAATACCAAAACTATCTCGGTGGGTTTTAGTTTTTAAATAGGATATCCTTGTACTCTTTCTCAATGAATAAACGAGGTTTCTCATATTGTATTTCTATCTATTGTCTATCTGTCGTTTGACTATTGTTTGGTGATTAGTATTGTTTCCTACGACTACTACGTTCTTCGACAACAAGAACCGACAGCGATACCGGAAGTGAGGCTGCCAAAGTTCTCTCTGAACCGCCATCTTTGCTGGTATGGCTCGCTCGGTTTCACAAAACAGAGTTTCCAACTTTCCGGTCGCTATGATTTTGTGCAGTAAACACATAGTTGCATTAATACATTCTCCATTGTTGTTAGATCAGAAACAAACGCTCATAATTTCGCGAGCACTACATATGGTAGTTGCAGCAAAGGATTAATTACATTAATACATTCTCCATTTGTTAGATCAGAAACAAACGCTCATAATTTCGCGAGCACTACATATGGTAGTTGCAGCAAAGGATTAATTCTGGAGTTTTACTACTACAGTAATGACCCGAAACGGTGGAAACTTCAATAAGACGATTGGAAAAAGGAGGGACAATTAGACGTGATACGAACGCTAAGCAATGTTCTCCTGCTCGACTCGATCAGGCTCTAGACATCGTCTTCAGACGAACCTAGCCTGAAACCGGGTTTGCCTTCTCAAATGTGGTCTTGCCAAAGCACACCGCACACGTGTCCAAGAGCAAGTACACCGTACACGGCACCACTACAGCTAAACTTCAGAAGTTTCCATGGGACGAACCAATGCAATAACAATGAACCACAAGCTACTACTCCAACCATCGATAAAAACTAAGCGTGTGGAGGAGGCACAGCCATATATGCAGGCAGGCAAAGGACAGAGGACAGTGGATAATCAAACCCTTCACAAGCTTATCATATAAGCAAACACGGCAACCGACATTGCTCGTGGCTCCAGAAAGGGGAGGCAGGACACTTCATGCCCCACAAACATCTCCCACCCATGTGACGAGAGGACACGGGGTTACTTACAGCCCAGCAAACAGCAAAAGTCGCAGCTCTCTCCTATAGAAGCTATAGCTAGCTAGAACATCGACCGATCCTTAAATATGGCCTTGCGATTTCAATTTCATCGCAAGGCCGGCCACCATCCAGGACAAAGTTCCACGCTCGAAAGTAACAACTAATTGATACAGTTATTTTCTTCTTCAAGTACTACTGCTCGAACGATATGATATGATCCAGTCTTCAACGAACTCCAGAGAAGGAAACGTCTAAGCGGGTGCTAATTAGCAGCCTCAGCGTAGCCCGGAACCTCTTTCTTCACTATAACGAAGAGGCTTCTTTCTCTTGCGCAAAATAATAATTAAATATAATCCATTTCGTTTCTCCAATGCTTGCGGAGAAGAAGTCGTTGACGATGATGTCGGTGTCGGATACGGCGGCGGCTAGAACTGGCCGCCCTGGAAGGTCTGGCCGAACTGCCAGCCGGCGGGGACGGCGTTGTTGCTGGTGACGGTGCGGCCGTCGCTGGAGGTGACCTGGAAGGAGAGGCTCTGGCCGTCCAGGTACGAGTTGCTCTGCCAGTTCTGGCCCCAGTTGCGCGACATGGGCTGCCACCCGGTACGGGAGCCCTTGATCGACACGGAGCGGACGTCGCCGGCGCCGGCCACGTTGGTCACCAGCACCAGGTTGAAGTAGGAGTGGCCGTTGATGGCGAACCGGATGCCGCCCTTCTTCACGCACGGCACCCTGCGGTCACATGATGCAACGTTCAGCATCACGTCAAAAAGTTTTCCAAGAACAACCAAATCGATCGACGTGGATAATAGGTGAGTGAAGTGGTTCACATTTAAAGGCACAGCGCATGCGTGTACGGTGTACCGAGTGGCCTATCCCTATGCACCGTATCAAATCTGCAGGGCGTCGCCCACCTAAACAGCTAAACTAATGGACCGAACCGATTGTGGGTCCCGCACATCTTCAAACAGACCGACGTCGGTCGTGGGTTAATTGATCGAGCCAGGACGCGGTACAAAACTAAAGTCGCGAGCCATAACTGATCGACTGTACGTGGCTAGCTCGTGCCCAGAACTGCAGTACGGCGTCGCGATTTTCAACTTTCGATCGGTTTTTCGAGATGAGATCGAGTCTCACCTTCTGTAGGCGACGGGGACGATGCCGGCGCGGTACTGGGCGATGTGGAGGAAGGCTGGCTCGGCCATGTCGAAGTGGGGGCGCGGCGGGTTGCACCAGCCGCCGTCGTCGCTGGGGAGGCCGTAGTTGGGCGGGCAGAAGTTGGTGGCCGTGACCGTGATCGAGCCGGGGAGGCACGACTGCCCGTCGTTGTCGCACCGCAGCTCGTAGCAGGAGCCGCACGCCGCGCCGTCGTTGAACAGCGCCGTGCTCAGCGCCGCCGTGTTCGTGCCGTACCCCTGGCTGTACAGGTTGCCGTACCCGCAAGCCCCGCCTGCAAACCGAGCCGTAAGTATTGATCAGGTCATTTAGTTACTGCGGTTGGTGAGCGCGCGCTGTACACTGGTAGGAGTATCTTGGCACTTGCTAGAAAATATTTTGTTGTCACTGCGGTCGGTGAACAGTAACACATTGTAGTAGCCGAAGACTCTTGTGTTTTTGTTGCAAACAAAACATTTCACTTAGTTTGCTCACGCCAAACCGCACAGTGGTTAAAGCGTTTCAAGCTCGTGAGCTACACTATTTTGCTCTCTTTTCGTACACCGTATTATGAACGCCGGCAACTGATTAGCTATCTCTAGTAGCTATGACACAATGAACAACAGTCGTGAACAATGTTCTTCGACCTAAGATAAATTTTTATGAAGAAAATAAGGTATTGGAGGACGAGGTATTCTACACGAACTTGACCAAACAGGCGTTAAGTTAGACACGTTACATTCACCGGGACTCACCCATTGTGCCGGAAGCATCGCCACCGCCGTAGAACGTGGCATGAGCGCTCTGCCACCCGCCGTACCCGCCGGCCGCGGCCTGCCGGGCGAGGAAGCAGAAGAAGGAGAAGACGAGGAAGAGAGGACCGCCGGCAATGGCCATTGCTAAAGAGCTACTATCAGCTAGCCACCGAGAGAGGATACCTAAAGCTTGACTCGAAACGTCTGGTTGGCAGTGAGGAGCTCGGCCCTCCCGGCCAAGCTATTTATAGACAAACTAAAAGCCCAGTGCTGGTGGTGGTTGGAGGGAGACTCGGCGCCGTGTAGTAGTAATAACACTTTTTTCTCCCTGATTTGGTGAGAGAAAAAGGCAGAAAAAAAGGAGTCCGGCCGGGTGACTACGGCCACGGAGGCCACCGGCAGTTAATACATACAAATCAGGCGCACATGCGAGTGTCCTCGCACGCGGACAGTTTGTTTTTAAAGTTGTTTCTAAATATTTCAACTCATTTATAATCTTATAAACAACATCTTCAACAATTCATCTATAAAATTATTTACTTTCAACACAACTTCTCTCCTTATTCACTCACTATTTACGATGATTTACGTGTCCAATTTATCTCTTATATAAAAGATAACATATTCTCTCTCCTTTAACTAGGATTTTAAATGACATGATACAACTATTAGGAATACCCTAACAGGCACCGACTGCTGGTGCGTGTGTGTCGCCGTGGGCGGCCGTGGGGTCCGGCGCGCCCAACTCCCCACATGGCTCTCACTAGCAGCTTAACTAGGACTCGGGAAAAAACCTCTTAAGGCGTCTGAGCCGAGCTCAGAGAGAGAGAGAGAGAGAGAGAGAGAGAGAGAGAGAGGAATTCAGAGCATGCATGCAGTGCAGCGGCGTGTCTTAAACTCTGTGGACCTGACGGGCGCGCCACGCTTGGCCAGCTCGGCGAAGAGACGTCCATCGCGGTGTCTGGGCCGAGGGGGATTCGCTCATGTTCGGTGTCGTTGTGCTCGGCCGCGTGGCGCGGGCTGTCTGCTGGATACGTGATGATCTGATCTGATCGATCGGTGTCCATGTATGGCGTGCACGTGCTTGTCGATTTTTGCCCAACTTGGGTTTGGAGGTAAATTAACTACGTGCATCATCCAAAAACTTACGTGTTTAGCTGGTTACAGCGGGAAGCAGTGACCATATGTGGGTGATCCTTTATTCCTTTACCATTTTCACAAGTAGAGTGAAACAGTGAGGTTTACTGATATATAGTATAAGCTCGCAATCCTGCAGTGGCGGATCTAGAAGGAAAACAATCGGATGTTCTTACATATATTATCACATGTGTATAAAGTCATCAAGTTTATGTTACAGGGTACAGACATATATATATAAATGTTTTGGTAAGATAAAATAAAATCGGACCTGGAGTTTAATGCATCCCTAAGTCTCATTTGGATCTGCCCATGACCCTGAACAATCTTATCACTCTATCAGGCTCAAACCGTTAATAAGCTCACCTTAATTACTTAATTTAGGCCTACAAAAGAGTACATTGAAGTATCGAATATAAAGAGTAAAGCGTGGATTTGTCGGGGCACACCGCACATCAGCACATGAAGGCTGAAGCTAAGCTACCCCCCATGCATAAAAGAATACCACCCACACAGAGGGAATCATCAAGCAGACGTAAGCAGGTAAACAAAGCTAACACGACATTACCGGGCTTCAATGATTAGTGCAGGTTTTAAGGTAGACTAGAAGAGCCCCGCGTGCACAAAGAAGATGGATGCCGTGGATCAAAAAGTTTAAGGCTGGAAGGGATTTTGGTGGTACTCAGACTTGATGCCATTTTGTTGATCTAGACCAAGAGTTGGTTTGGTAGCTGATGTGGTTGCTAGTCATTTTATCTTGTGCTATGTTGTGCTGATGGCGCTTTGTGTTCGGTTTGTATTAGCAGTTTTCCAACCTTTTTTTTTGTACTCAGGATGCGGCTGGAGGCGTTCCTGTCTTCTGTGTTTTCTTTTTTAGTTTGTAAGGTGACTTCTTGTAATATTGTTTCTATTAATGGAAACAGGGTACTCGTTTGCCCTTTCATCAAAAAAAGAAGAGCCCCGCGTCGATCGGCGCGGGCAGTTTTGGTGGGCTGACGTGGGCCGTCTGAGCGACGGACGCTCACACCAAGCGAAGCAGCTGGAATCGGCCGGTCGCGACGTGCGCGGAAAATGATCCGACGACGTGTGCTTTCAGGCGACGTGGACACACGAGCACCGTGGCTTCGGACGACGCGCAGTGGCCTGGATGGGGCTGCGCGGAGGCGACGCGGACACGATCCGACGGAAGTCGTTTTGTCGCCGACGTAGCATAGCCGGGTTAGCTCCAATCCTAGCAGTTTAAAGTATAGTAATACAAGGTGTGATTGTGTGAATAGGCAAAACCTGCCTGTGGACTGTGGGCTCCTGCTCCTGCAGTGGAAGGACTCACATGGTCGCATATTCACATGCGTCGAACATGGCCTAACTGTGTAGGTGAGGCCGGGCCCGAAGCCGTATATAAATCCAGCAAACTTTCAAACAAAGCTGCGATCGATCGAGCATATGCATGCATGTCCAAGTGGTCCAGGTTCTCTCTTTAGTTTAAGTTTAACCCAAGAACCGCCATCTTTTACATCAGTCAATAGTCCTTAAATTTATTATGCTAACAGTTTGATTTTCGCACACAAAGCCCATGCTTTTCAAGGATAACATGCATGCCACCGGCGTCGAGCTAGCTAGCAGCTGCCCCCCTTCAGTTTCAGTTCCCCATGCTAACGTTTGCCGCTGGCCCCATGCCATGTTAGCTGCACATGGCCGCCCGGTCATTACGGCTAATCTCCTGTCACTAGCCCGATCGCCTCCCTCTTGTACCCGTACGTCATACTCCGAACAGTTGCCCCGTGCTCAGCAGTGGGGAAATGGATCAGCGTTTAATGCAGAGGATTTACAGTGTCACGTATTCGAAGTCAATCTAAAAACAAAGATCCAGATCAATCGATACAATGTTTTTTTTTGTTGCAGTAGATGTTTCGTGCATCACTGTTCATACCGTGAGGATCCGGATCCGACTTGTGGTGCCCCTACACCCACCTCCAGGTTGCAGTCTAGTACTACCACACCGCTACAGAAATACAGGTCCATGAGATACTAGTATCTTATCCTGAATTCTCAACACAGATATATAATTTACAGTCAAAACTCGAATGCAGTAATAAATTGCAACTTTTTACAGCCACTGTACTACTCTGGTAACTTGTTTGGTTGTTTGGTGAAAGTACAGTGTACAACAGCAAATGTTCAGAAAAAGATTGCAGTTTTCAGAGCATGTATACCACAAGTAAGATTACCATTTGATAATCCGCCATTCCGAGTAGCGGAGTAGGAACAGAACAGTGTGTGTGGCGCTGTCCCCGCACACCGCAAGAGGATATGATAAGGACACCCCTGGGGGAGGAAGGCAGGAGCATGTGGGGGGACACACCGAGACAGATCGCAGGATCTTGCCCTGATGGGTCTTGTAAGCTCGGGGAACCCTCAGCTCAGGACCTCAGGTCCCTCCAAAACGGATTGAGATGAGATCCCTGTAAAATCCTCGAGGAATAAAACGTCCTGCCTGTTCTAGAGGGAATCTTGTGCTCATCTACGTCCATACATATATCTTGTTTGCCAACTCGTCAGACACAATCATGCGTCGATTCGTTACACAGGTATTGAGGTATATATACTGCTAGTTAGCTTTCCAGAGCTGCATGCATGCCTGGTGATTGTTCGTCATTGCCAACAATATTCTTTGCTTGGACATAAAAAATGGGTGTTCTGATCCAACATGTACTCTTTTTATCGACATACCTGAGATGGGAAGCAACATTGGCCCAATAGCTTTGGTGCATTGATGCTACCAATGCGCAATGTTAACTTATAGCTGAAATTCATGAGATTTCTGAATTGGGCATCTGAAAATTTCATTGGTTGATCACATACGACTTCAGCATATATTTGATTAGTCGAACGGATAGATCGTGCGCCACTGTCTTCATTTCTTTCTTTATGACAAGCTTAATGGCACATAATGTATACAGGGAAATGGAATGCCATGCCAAGGTGGCAATCGATGGAATACAAATGTCGGATAAAACGAATAATCAATATCTGATTAAGACTTTACATATCGAATATGAATCGAATAGTGCGGATACGAATGTCGGATAAAATGGATAATCTGGATCTTATTAACACCCTTGTTCCTGAGCAATCGTATGTACCACCACCGTGTAACGGATCACTGGCCTGCTGCCTGCATGAATTGCTGATCTGTCACTGATGCAGTTGGTGGACTGGAGCAAAACATGCCGCGTCGATCACCCAAAATATGTGGAATAATCGGAAGCTTTTTCTGCGTTCTCCACCTCAGATCTTTTCGCATCATGATGAAAGGCACGTTCATGTGAGACCTTCCGGGCTGTGTTTTGATATGTTTTTTGTTTTCTAGCTTTTGCTTTCAGCATCATTACGTTATCTGGTAATAACACGGGTTTGTTAAGGTGTCCAACTAACGATTTTTTTTAAAAAAATACAAAACTAGGCAGTTGTCCAAATTTTTTTATAAAACTAGGTAGTCGTCCAAAAAAATTATAAAACTAGGTAGTCACCCAAAAAGTTCAACTGGCGACAGGGACATTGTTCACCTCCTCATAATACAATACTGTTTCTAGAAAATTTTAAATATATCAAATGAGCTCAAAAAATTATGAAATGTTTTGTGGAGCCGCCTGACACAGCTTACTTACTTGTGTAGTTTTTCCATAATTTTATTCATTCTGAATTTTTCTCCCAAATTCATTTAAGTATACTATTTGTAGGAATTTCTAAATATATAAAATAAGCTAAAAAAATTAAATTTTTTAAAGACTCCTTACATAGTGAACTTAATTTTGTAATGTTTTCAGAATTTTATATGTACTAAAATTATCTCGAAAAAACACCGTGACATACTCTTACCTAGAGTATGTCACGGTGTTTTTTCGAGATAATTTAATAACATATAAAATTATGAAAAAATTACACAATCAATTCCACTATGTACGGAGTCTTCACAAAAAAAAAATAATTGTTTGAGCTCATTTTATATATTTAGAAATTTCTACAAATAGTATAATTAAATGAATTTTGGAGACAAATGCAGAATGGATAACATTATGGAAAAATTACACAAGTAATTAAACTAAGTCTTGAGGCTCCCCAAAAAAATTTGTAATTTTTTGAGCTCATTTTCTATATTTAAAAATTCTTAGAAACAATACTGTATTCTGAGGGGGTGAACAGTGTCCCTGTCGCCAGTTGAACTGGTGACAGGAGCCTGTCGTCATTTCAAATAACGACAAGACCTAGTTTTGTAATTGTTTTTTACTATTTATTTTTGTAATTATCTTTTAAAATAATATTATTTAAAAAAATCTCCAACTAACTGGAGATCCTTGACAGAATAGATTGGAATATGGGTCCCTTAGAATAATAGATTAAATTAGATCAATAATACTATACCTCCCAACTAAGTACGTAAGTTGAACACACTTAGGGCTGAAAAAAAACTTGAGGCTTGCGAGACAGCTTGGCTCGGACCAAGTTAGGCTCATGGTGTAAACAAGCCGAGTCAAACCTCATTTCCAGCTCGCGTCATTTTTGAACCGAGTCCGAACCGCTCACGAGGCTCGTTTGGCTCGTAGGCTGTCAGCCGGCCCAGGCCATATAATGATACAAACATTGAGGCTCAGGCCGTCCAGCCCATTTCAAGTGAACCCTAGAGTAGACAGCCAGCCACACGAGTACGCAATTCCAATCCAGATCGAGCCTCACGAGTGGGTGCCGCCACTCCTTCCACTGCCTCGTCCTTCCGCCGCCCCGCACTTCGCCACCCCACCCTCCTTCTGCCGCCCTGTCCTCCTTCTGCCGCCCCGCCCTGCGGCTCTGCTTCATGTGTCCAACGTCGTATCTCCTTCCGCCGCCTCCTCAACGACGGGCGGCTCCTGTATCTTACTGTCTTGAGGGCATTGACTATCGATGGTGCCTTCTTTTTTAGATTTTTCTCCAGTTTGTCTCTTTTCATATCCTTACTTTCTGCTGTACTCCCTAATGTTTATTTTTGGGTTTCCTCAACATCTTAAATTCACTTCAGTTCATGCTTGATTGAACCTTTTCTTCTTTGACCCTTCCTTTCTCCTTCCAGCAGGTGAATTTCAGATGAGTTTATCTTTTACCTTTGCTTTTTAAGATGAAAAACTTTCTTCGTAGGGATACAAAATAGATTAGAAAGGATTTAAACAATAGCAATTCAATCATCTTACTGCTCTTGTGAGAGCTAATGGTAGGTGCATGCTTGCACCATACCTCTCTCTTCATATGAATGTTTAGGATTTGAAGTGTAGAATTCTGGTTACCATGTAGTTAGATGTTTCAGTTTGACCAACCATTTGGAGGTTTAGTTAGTTTTGATCGGCCTCTTAGTATTCAGAAGTGATAAGTACACATCCTATCGAAATTTTCTCTTTACGCTTCAAATCCTGTCAAGATTACTGACAACAGAACGCAATAGTGATAAATTCACGCTGACAAAATCATGTCATTCGATAGAGAGTCAAGAGTTGGATCAGAAATTTCATACCGGACTGTGACGCATTTCATTATCTTCCCTTTTCCAGAGACATCTATAGAAAGCTAAGAAGAAGTAGTGCATGGCAACTTGGCTCATGAGCCAGCTCGAGCCTAATTTCAAGCCAAGCCGAGCTAATTTTCTGGCTGTTCCCTTCACGAGCTGAGCCAGCTCAGCTCATTTCCAGCCCTAAACACGCTGATGTGGAGACATGAAACTTGACCCCTTTGAGCGCACGGCTGGGATGCATAATTCCTTCAGAGCTTTTTTTTGCACGACCACGTCTATCGGTAGTTTCCCACTTTCCCTATCTGATTTGAAGTTTATCTCTAATTTCTATCGGTAGTCAAACTACTTTGGCCTTCCTTCATCAACCAAGATAAACACTAAACTCTTGATTTTGATTTGGCACCATCGACGAAACTTCCAGGAGTGCATCTGCGGTCCCCCTCCATGGTGTTAATCTCAAACATAGGTATGCCATTCTAAACTCTCTGATGTTCTACTCTTTTGGCCTATTTGATGACAATCTAGATAAAAAAAAAAATTGGTGATCGGTGAACTCAATGCACCTAGGGGTGAAAACGAATCGAATAGTGGTCATACAACATTCGTATTAGTATTTTTTAAATGAATGTGAATATGGATACCGATACAAATACGAATCGAATGTTGTAACGAATGCGAATCGAATACTAGCTTAATTCGGTCGAATTCGAATATCCTAGAATATCATGACGTTTCACACAAGAACATCAAATTCCAAACATCTACAAATAGAGTTCCAATATATGGAATAACACATATATCAAATTCCCACAAGCAACATGGTAACACAACACACAAAAAAATGTTAGTGGACTAGATGATAAGTGAAATAAAGCTATCAGATTTTGATATTATCCGTATTTGTATTCGTATTCGACCAAATTTTTTGATACCACGTTCGTATTCGTATCCGGCAAAAAAATCCAGATACTATTCGGATTCAAATTTGTTTTGCAATACAAATGTTATTTTCCTTACCATGTTCGCAGCCATTCAGATACAGATGCCGAATAAAATGGACTATCTGGATTAATTTTACATCCTTAAATGCACCCCTACATTGCTTTGTTTATAGATATCATTAGGCTCATGCCCTTGCGTTAGGGTTGTTTATTCAGTAGTTTCGGTAAATACGGTTCGGTACATATGATAAATACAATATTGTTAGTTCGGAAAATATGATATTTTTGAAAATAATGTTCAGTATCGGTAAATCCCAATTTATTTCGGTATGGTATCGGTAAATACCATATTTACCAAAGTTGACGCAAATTACGAACGACATAGCGAGTCCGCAACTTAAAGTCACAAATGTCTAAACTTGATAGTCGGTGGCTACTCAGTCCAAATAGCTACTGCACTGTACGGTTGCACTTGCATTGCACTGCACAGCCTCACCACCATAGCACTAGCCACCAACGGTAGCATCTAGTAGCCCAGTAGCCTAGTGCTTACAATAATACAATCACAGAAGGCTTGAAGGTGAAGCAAACAATCAGGGTGGCAACCAACATGATTCAACAATTCAAAATCCATCAAATGAAGGCAACAATCCAACATTAAAAGTTCCAACATAGTCCATACTCCTTACTCCATACCATAGTTCTAGTTGAAATGTTCAAGGTCCGACAGTCCAAATAGCAAATAAATAATAACAAAAGATTAATTGATGCCTAGCTATTTGGCAACAGTCCAATTTCCAAACAATAACAAAAGCCACATCTTCAGGGGGTGTTTGGGACGGCTTCAACTTTCGGCTTCCACCTAGAAAAGTCGGAAGCCATCCCAAATGGGCGACTTTTTTTGCGCGATTTTTCCTGAAGCCGGAAGCCGCGTCTAATGGGAGGAAGCCGAATCCTTCGTTCCGAGTTTACCCCCAAGTTGGGGGTAATTACCTGCGTTTGCCCCTCCACACAAAACCCCCTCCCTTTGCCCCTCCGCATGCCCACAAACCCTAGCCGTGCGCCTCCCTCCCGCGCCCAGCTCCCTCGCCCGGTCTCGTCCTCCTCCCTCCCATGCCCATCCTCCTCCCTCGTCGCCTCTGCCGCCCGTCCTCCTCCTACGCCAACACCCCACCTCCTCCCTTGGTGTCGTCGTCCTCCCCCCCTCCCCAACAACGCCACTCCCTTTTCTCCTCCCGAGCCCCTCCTCCTCCCCCGACTCCCACCTCCTCCAGCACCAGCATTGCCGCCCCTCCTTCTCCTCCCGCACCGCCCCCACCTTCTCCTCCCCACGCGGTGTCGTCCCTCCTTCTCCTCCCAAATCCAGATCTAGATCTGGATCTTCCCCGGCGCCCTCCTCCACCTCCCTCCTCCTCGGCCCACCTCCTCCCTAGCTCCCTTCCCTCGGCACGCATGTAACATCCCAATTTTTCTGAAGTTTAAAAATCTTTTCGAGTAGCTTAGCTGTGTGGAAATGTTCACCAAGATTTTATTTGAATTTTAATAAAGCTTAATATGGACTTTCAAAAGCAAAACAATTTAATATGATTAATATCAACATCAACTATTGCCAAAATTATTATTTTTTGGTTCTATGTGCTTGGATATATTTTCTAGAATTTTTCTAAGTTCATTTGCTATTTTCTAATTGCTATTTGGAATTTCTGTAATTTCTAAAATAGAAAATCTATTTAAAAATCTCAGAAAGTCTCTTGGGCTGAAACCCATCCCTTTAGCCCTTTCCTATTCACTCCTCAGCCTAGCCCATCAGGCCTTTCTCTTTCCACGCTAGCCCGCTTGCTTTCGCCTCCTCCTCTTGCTGCCAGGTGGGCCCGCGATGTTAGCGTTGTCACCTTCGTCTTCAACCAGGACTCTTGAGTCCGTGTCCGAGCTGAGCGCTGCCTCGCTGTGCTGCTCGCAGATTCTCCCTCCTCCGACCCTATTTAAGAGCCGTGACTGCGCCGAAATCTTCGCGCCGCCTCTCTCTTTTCCAAAACCCTAGAGTTGCCTCTCGAATCGCGCCGTCGTTTGGGCGAATTGTGCCCTAGAAGCTCAGTGCTGCCGAAGCCTTCTCCGCCGCGTTGCGCCACCGTCGGTGAGCCATCGCCTCCTTCGTCGCAAGCCCCGAGATCACCGCTGTGTGGTCTACGTGGTGCGCACCTCCTTGTCTCCAGGAAACCACTATAGAGCATCGCCATAGTTTAACCACGCCGCTCTGCTGCTCTCTTGGTCACCGCCGCTGTTGTGGTCATCGTCGGCGAGTTTCGACCACGTCACTGAGATCCCCGTTGCATCTTCTTCTTAGTCCACAGTTTCGCCGTCGCTGGAGAGCCACCAATTGCTGAGACCGTGTTTGCTAGAGCTTGGTCACCGTTGAGCCACCGTGTCATCCCAGTGTCGCCTAGTCACTGTGCAGTCATCGCTGTATGTACGCACGCGTGGCACGCCCAAATCCAAACCCAGATTGAATCCTTGGTAAACCCGGTGCACCGTGAGCCATCCCTTTGGCTATGGGTCCCATTGTCAGATCCAATGTGCCATGAACTCGTGAACCCGTAGACCACGAACCAAGTGCGTGGACCTGGTCCATGCACCTCGGGCCCGCATGTCAGCCTTTGTGGCTATTTTTACGAAATTTTTTAATTCCGATTTTATGTGCTGATGTCATGTTGACATCGTTAATCGGTTTTTCAGAAGAGAAATAGTTCGAGAAAATCCAGAAAATCCAATTTTGGTATTTCTTTAGATTTAGATCTTCAAGAAGCCTGTTCTCCTTCATCCGAACTCTGTTTGAGCCCATTCAAATTTCTAAATTCATCTAAATTTGAGCTATATTTTTCTGATATTTTTATTTAATTTTTGGAGTTTGTTTTCTCACTGTTTTGTATTTATTTTGTTTATTTGCTTCGTTTGAGAGTAGACATTGATTCTTCGGGGAATTTTGAGCATGGAGGTGTGCACCAAGATCAAGACCAATCCCAAGATCTATTCCAAGGCAAGTCGTAGTTATTTGATCATATTGAACCTATGATTTTAAAAGTATATTGTGTTATATCAATTGCATGCTATCTTTATATCAATGGTTTTGGGATTAGCTATCACCTGTTGTCATTATGCATGCATTGAACTTTTGAATACCTTGAATCCATTGTCACCATAGAATGGTTAATTTGAGTTGAACATAATTGTATCACCAACATGGGTATCGTTCAGATGCTTAGTCATGCTTAGTTACGGTAGGTTCATTATCACGTGTCATAATGATTAATCTTGACTTAATGAAATATGGAATCGTGGTGATTAGCCACTATTGTTAAAATTGTGTACCATGATAGGGTATGCCATTGGTCTTGGTTAAACAAAATGATTTTCGCTCAGCGAGCGATTGTGTAGTGAGGGTGTGGATTTAACACATTATGGGTTTGTGGTAGACTCGCCTGAGTAACTTGTCAAGGACTTAATCTTGTGCACTATTGAACTGAGCCTTAATCGTACAACCACATACCCGGCATGGGATGGACCTAGCTAACTAATTAACAATGTCTTAATTTCGGTTTTGTTTTGGAAGCGATAGTTGCGCGATAGACGTATACTCACGATGGCTTAAGAGGGGGGCCCTATCTGGTTGAAAAGATATTCAGTGTTGAAACATTAGCGGGTAGAATTGTGTTAAGGAGGAGCTTTGTAAAGGCCTTGTGATGACCACTTAAGTTGCACACCTAAGAAAGTGTGGTCAAACTCTTTGAGTTGATTAATCTCTTGTGGAAAAAGCTGTACAACCTCTGTAGGGTGTCAAAAACTATTTGAATATCCGTGCTCGTGGTTATAGACGTGCTCGGGTATTTCACACGAGAAATAGAGTTTCTTCATAAAATGTGTCGGAGTGTGAATGAGAAGTTCACTTGATGAATATAATGTTCATTTGGTGAATGGGTAATTCACTTGGTGGTTTGTCTAGGGAAGTGAGCGGATAGTTCACTAGTTGTTTCAAAGAAATTGTTTATTTATTTATTATTCTTTTTAATTACGCATTTCAATCTATTTATTATATTTATCGTCAATGTTGCTTTATACAAAAGAACCATACAGCTAATCTTTGTTCAAGCCTTGCATGAATATTAATTACATACTATTTCTCTACGACTTGCTGAGTACTTTATGTACTCACGGCTTCAATTTATGAGGTGCAGTTGAAGAATACCAAGCCGCTGAAGAGTTCAAAATTAGGAGTACCATGAAGGCTTTGTGGATTAGGATGCGTTCTCCACTCGATTGTCTGTGGGCATGTTGATTGACCTTTCTAAGTTTCCTGTTCCGCTGGAAGAGTTTATTTGTTTCTTTAGCCCTGCGTGACAAGTTAAGTAAACATTGATCATAAGGTCCAGTTATTATTACTATTTGTTATTTTGATATCTTTTTAGTTAAATCGAATAAATGGATGGTGTTTCATCACTGTTTCCTA
The DNA here is from genome assembly GCA_036346405.1 of Phyllostachys edulis. Lineage (NCBI taxonomy): Eukaryota > Viridiplantae > Streptophyta > Magnoliopsida > Poales > Poaceae > Phyllostachys > Phyllostachys edulis. The sequence goes on along the minus strand of CM070553.1, from coordinate 30,262,553 downwards.
TGTGAGCTAGCTACTGATCTAGGATGTCAGACCCCTGGACGTGGAATACCCGAAGACCTTATGTGTGTACCGTACTAGTCCCATGATCAGTGGCTAGTACACACATTCACAACAATTGGCATTCACATTCATACATTCACATGTGAAGTAAAGCAAAAGGTATACCCGTCGAGTGAGGCTTCGCAGTTGTGTCAGCAAACTTTGTTCCCAACACCTCGGTGAGGGAGCCCCTTCAGACATGCCGGTCCCTTGGCCCTTTCCGCACTCTACGGCCTACCTACGTGCAAGGCTAGTTTTTTGATGACTTAATTAGCTAAGGCTGTCCCAGTGCAACATATGTTGTTGTACACTTACGCTTAGGCCGGATATACCGGTGTTTGGTCCTTAATTGACTCGGGCGAGAATCCCCCCTATCTACTAGTGAGACTCCTTTCCTACCTTTTCAAAATATAATATAACTAGTCCGCGTCCAAAACTAGGTTTTGCATTTTTGTTTTTATTCAAAATAACAGAGACACACCCCTCTAGACAATTTCATAAATCTCCCGAATTCACATTTATCATATTGTCCTTTTACATCACTTTTCGGAAACACTATCATTCTAATAAGCATTTGTGCGATAGCTCACACTCAGAATTCCCAAATGACATTATATATTGTCTAGCTCATATCCTAATGTTAACAAAGTATGGATATCAATATGTCAAAATAATTCATGTAACAAATAGGATTTACAACTACCAACATCCCAAACATAGCAGTTTAATATTGAACATACGCGCATGCAATAATAGAATTTGCAAAACAAAGTACAATAAGTAAAATACTGGGATCAATATGATCAAAGGGGGTGCTTGCCTTGCTCAGGTTGTTTTGGATATAAAGTTGGTTGGTCGTCCAAGATTTCGTTCGCGCAATCAACGTCTATTGCAAAAAGAGCCGAAAACAGTTAAATAAAGCAAATCCATTCAAACAGTAACCAATTTCAAGTATTTTTGCATATTCAGGTAGATTATGATTTTATACAAATTTAGAGACAAGAATTAACTCATTTGGAGTTTCCTAGCAAAAGTTATTAAGGTTCTAAGTTGAAAGGGATTGAAAATCCCTAGAAAAAGAAAAGGGAGAGAGAGAGAGGTCTCTCTGACAAGTGGAACCCATCCCATTTTTTCCATTTTCTTTTTGATTAAAAACCCAGCCGAAAGACAGTAGAGTATGACAGGGTGGGCCCACGGGATTTTATTTCCTTTCCATTTATCTTTCTAAAGAAAATCCATTCTCTTACATGCGGGACCCATTATCATTAACACAGTTTACCGCAATAGGGCGTGTGGACCGGGTCCACAGCACAGCTCACAATTCATGCGGTTAACTACTGTGCAATTATTGCGCTTGGGCCCACGTGGCAGTGCGACACTACGGAAACCATTGCAATTAACTCAGTATTTAAACGATGTTTAGTCGACAGTGGTCAATGATTAGTGCTTTAGGACATAGATTTAGTCACTTAATGCGCGCTTCTGAGAAGTCGCGACCGGACCACATAGAGAACTCGGTATTTGGGCTCTCCGGCTAATCGCCGACGAACCAGCCCATGACGGCGTGAGCTATGGCAAAAAATGGAACCGTCATGCCCATGTGCACCCAGAGCTACCGTCGGCGAGGTCTCCAGTGACCAGAGACGGCGGCGCGATGGAAAGTGGCGGCGGGGAGCTACAGCTAAACATGTCACTTAGCGAACCAGCTATGCCCTTAGCCAAATAGCGTGTGCATGGGCTTCTATGAGGCACAAGGATCTCACCAGGAGGAAGAAGGGAGCCGAAGGTGGTCGGTGGTGGCCTGGCGGCGATGACCTGCGGTGGCGGCACTGGTGTCCACATGGAGGGGCTAGCCTAAACCAACAAGAATGAAATGAATGGCCGAGGGAGTGTCGGTGAAGCTAAGAGATGGTGGAGGTGAGAGCAATTGAACAATGGATTACCAGAGATAGGGTGGCAGTGGAGGTGACCCTTTTCGGTCGACAGTGAGGAAGAAAAGTGCAATGTCGAGATTCTATGAAGAAAAGATGCAATTAAGTTAGGGGTTCTGCTCCTTGGGGGCTAGGACACATGCTGATGCAGTTGAGAGAGAAGGAGGTTCACTGGAGGACCAATACGGCAAGGCGGTGCTCTAGCTAGAAATGGGGACTCGAGCTCTCCCTCGAGTTCGAGCTCGAAAGAGAAGGGATGAAGGCAGTGGAGAGGTCGGGGAAGTAAAGGAGGAGTAGAGGGAGGCTCATGGTGCCCTTTTATAGGTGCTAGGGCGATTAATTCGCGAGGAGCACCCGTGAGTGCTGGCGATGTCTTTGGGCACATGACGCTTGGGCATGGGCGTTGCTAGGATAGGTGAGCGGCCTAACCTGGTGTTTAATACACGGGCGATGCGGGCGACAGCGCTGTAAACCGGGGGTGGGCACAAAACTAGAGGCGGCTTCGATGGTGCATGGGCGCGGCGGAGCCGGAGCGGTGTGTTCACTGGCGTGGGCGTCAGGCCTTGACCTCTGCGCCGCATGGAAGAAGGCTCTATTTGGTGGGCCCATGATCGATGAAAGAGGTAATGGGTGAGGCGCCGAACTGGTCCGACTGCAACGTGGTGCGGCTGGTTCGGTCAGTGCAACAGGCGGACTGGCGGGTGGGGTCCACCTGTCAGTGGGAGAAGGGTTTAGGAAATTTATTTTCTGATTTTTATTTAACTAGGAAAGGCTGAGAGCTTTTAGGATTTATTTGACCTAGTAAAACAACTCCAAAATTCTAAAAACTTTTTGGGGAGGCTTAGGTCATAGTGTAGAACCTTGTATAAATTTTCTAGGTTTTTTTTTCAAGGAATATATTTTCCTTTATAAAATTTTGAAGCCTCTTTTTTGTTTTATTTTCATAAAATAATGTTTTAGGTTTTACAAACAACAAAACCTAATTTAAAATCCAAATAAATTGAATGACCAAGAGATGCGGCAAAAGTTTTAAAAAGATCACATTTTTATACATTTGAAATACAAACCCTAAATCTAGGATGTTACAAAGACCTACCCCCTTACAAAGAATCTCGTCCCCGAGATTCAGTAGGCTCGGAAAAGAAAGAGGGAAATTTAGCTCTAAGATGATATTCCTGTTCCCATGTAGCTTCGTCTTCGGTATGATTGCTCTACTGAATCCTTAGCATCTTGAGGGCATGATTGCGGGTATGTCTTGTGGCCTCGTCTAAGATTCGGATCGAGTGTTCCCGATAAGAAAGATCCGGTTGGAGATCAATATTCTCCAACTGAGTGAGTTTGGTTGAGACTCGAAGATATTTCTTGAGCTACGATATGTGAAAGACGTTGTGCACATCTGATAGTTGTGGTGGCAGCTCTAATTGGTATGCTACTTCACCTTTTCTTGCAAGGATTCGGTATGGACTGATATACCTAGGTGCTAGTTTCCCATGGACTTGGAAATGGTGGATACCTTGCAGCGGTGAGACCTTGAGATAAAGATAGTCATTTACTTCGAAGGTTAGCTCACGGCAGCGACGATTAGCATAGCTCTTTTGTCACGACTGCGCTTCTCTTAAGCGCCTCTTGATTGCGTCAACTTGCTCTTGTGCTTCTTGGATGATGGCTAGTCTAAAGACCTGTCTTTCACCGACTTCAGACCAGAACAGAGGTGTTCTGCACTTTCTCCCGTAAAGTGCTTAAAAAGGTGATATTTGGAGACTAAACTGGAAGCTGTTATTGTAGGAAAACTTGGCTCGTAACATATCTTCCAGAATTTGATTGGTCCTTTCTGTTTGAGCCCGCGTTTGTGGGTGGAATGCTGTGCTAAAGAATAACTCGGTTCCCAATAGTTCATGCAAGCTGCCCCAAAATCGCAAGGTAAATTGAGGACCTCGGTCAGAAGTTATTGTCTTTGGTACACCATGCAGGCGAACAATGTTGTTCAGGTATAGTTTCGTGAGCTTAGCGCCCTTGTAGGCGATATTAACTGGAATGAAGTGGGCCACTTTAGTCATGTGGTCGACAATGACCCATATTGAGTCGTGCCCACTCTTGGTTTTTGGCAGCCCAGTTATGAAATCCATGCCGATTTCATCCCATTTCTACTCAAGAACCTGCAGAGGCCGAAGTAATCCTACTGGTCGTTGGTGCTCTTCCTTGACACGTTGGCATACATCGCATATGGCAACATGCGCAGCGATATCTCCCTTCATACCAGGCCACCAGAACTATTTCCGGAGGTTGTGATACATCTTGGTGCTCCCGGGTGAATGGAGAGTGGTGAGTTATGAGCTTCTTTGAGGATTAAGTCCTTGGTATCAGAATCATTAGGGACATATATCCGCTATCCGCGCATGACTACTCCATTCGGGCTTACAGAGAATTCTGATTTACTACCAGTCTGCAAGTCATGCTTGATTTCTGCAATAATTGAGTCCTTGAGTTGAGCGATCGAATCATGACTAAGAGTATGTTAAAAGATTAGAGCGACAACATAACCTTCCTCAACCACTTCTAAGTTGAGCTTCTGGAACTCTTCATGCAATGCCGGTTGTTTTGCTTCCATTGATGCGCTCAAGTAGTGGAGTCTCCGACTGAGGGCATCAACTACAACATTGGCTTTATCGGGGTGGTAATGAATGCCAAGGTCGTGATCTTTGATCAGTTCAAGCCATCTTCGCTGCCTCAGGTTCAGATTTAGCTGTGTGAAGAAATACTTCAGGCTTTTATGATCAGAGTAAATCTCACACCGATTACTGATGAGATAATGCCTCCAGATCTTGAGAGCATGAACCACAGCTGCTAATTCCAAATCATGAGTTGGATAGTTAGCTTAATGAGGCTGCAACTGTCATGAGGCGTAAGCTACCACTTTGCCTTCTTGCATTAGCACACATCCGAGGCTGTGGCGGGATGCATCACAATAAACAGTGAAGCCTTTGTGTATATCAGGCAGAGTAAGCACTAGGGCTAAGGTGAGCTTCTTCCTTAACTCATGAAAGCTCTCATCACATGCTGCTGACCATTCGAACTTCTTCTCCTTCTTCAGAAGTTGAGTCATTGGTCTTGCAATCTTAGAGAAGTTCTCGATGAACCAGCGGTAATATCCCGCTAGACTGAGAAAACTTCGGACATCTGGAACAGTGTGAGGCTGTTTCCAAGCTAAGACATCTTGTATTTTGCTCGGATCTACTGCCACACCTCCTTTAGACAATACATGGCCTAAGAATTTGACTTCCTTGAGCCAAAACTCGTATTTGCTGAATTTGACATACAGTTGATGCCCACGCAGCTTATCGAGCACCATTCTCAGGTGTTGCTCGCATTCTTCTACGGTCTTGGAGTAGATGAGAATATCGTCAATAAAGACCACCACGAACTGATCCAATTACTCCATAAAGATCTTATTCATAAGATTCATGAAATTTACAGGAGCATTAGTCAGTCCAAAAGACATTACAGTGTACTCGTATAGACCGTAATGGGTGGTAAAAGCAGTCTTTGGAATATCTTTCAGCCTGACTTTAAGTTGAAAATATCCTGTTCTCAAGTCAATCTTGGAGAAAATGCTTGCACCATTCATCTTATCAAAAAAATCATCAATCCTCAGAAGAGGATATTTGTTCTTGATGGTGACTTCATTTAGAGAACGATAGTCAACACACATCCATAGACTGTCGTCTTTCTTTGTTACAAACAAAGCGGGGCTTCCCCATGGAGATGAGCTAGGGCGAATGAATCCCTTGTCCAACTACTCCTTGAGTTGTTTCTTCAATTCAGCTAATTCATAATAGTTCATACGATAAGGTCACTTAGATATAGGTGTTGTCCCTAGCACTAAATCGATGACGAACTCCATGTCGCGATCTGGCGGCATTCCCAGCAGTTCATCTAGTTGTCATTCTGAAACGGCGTGGAAATGCAGAGAAATGTCGAAATCCGGTTGTCCGAAGTTGTCGGAATCTACACGCGAAAATAAGCCAAATTCAAATAAAATCCAAATAAGATTCAAATGAACTCCAAATTAAAAAATTTTAGTGTAGACAGCTAGATCTTGATTTTAGATGAATTTAGAAATTTGAATCGCTCGAATCGGAGTTCGAACGGAGAAGATACGGCCTTCGGAAGTTTCAAAATACATGAAATGATAAAAGAAAAGGATTTTCGGATTTTTCGGAATTATTTTTAATTCGGAAAAGGGGTTGAGCCGCTGACAGGTGGGGCCCGCGGCACAGTGGCAGCGCCATGCGGGCATGACACACGTGCTGCCACGCGAGCGCAGGGCTGAGGTGGCGCCTAGGTGGTGCGAATGTGGCGGTGAGGTGGAGCCACGTCATCTAAACGGTGACGATGCCTCGACGCGACACTCGCTGGCACTGCGCGCCATGGCAAGCGGCGGCGAGGGTAGCTACGGGGAGAGGGGAGCGAGGCGAACCTAACGCGCATAGATTTGGCGCCCAAGGGCGAAGAAATGGCCGGCGGCGAGCGGAGGAAGCGGCGGCGATGGAGGTTGAAGTCGGCGACGGTGCTCCGGTGGGCTCCAGGTGGAGTGGGTGAGCGCACGGGGTGCGCCGTGACGAGGCGATGCTGGCGGAGGAGACGATGGCGGTGGAGGACCACCGACAGCGGTGCTAGCGGTGATGAATGAACTTCGGCCGATGACCACGAGAACTCAAAATCTGTCCGGAGGAGAGTGGGAGAGAGAAGGGAAAGTGAGGGGAAAAGGAGAGGGTAGGGAGAGGCGTCCGGGGCGCGCTTTTATAGGTGGCGGGGAGGAGGAGAGAGGCGGGAGCGGCATGGGCGCTCTGTGGAGCTCCTACGGCCGTAGGGCATGGCGCGTGCGCAAGACAACGGGGGCAGGTAGAAGGGAGGAAAATGAGGGCAATGGAGGCGGCGGAGAACGCGACATTCAATACGCGTTGAAAAGGGGTGGCGAGGGTGAGCAAAGGCAACGCGACGGGGGAGGCAGAGATTATGCACGGCGGCATGGGGCGCCAACAGGCGGATTTGCGAGGAAGACGACGGCGCGGAGCATGGCGTTGGCGGGTGGGCCCGCCGCGTCAGCGAGAGAAGGTGAGGGGAAGAGCGCGGCGCGAGCGGGCTGCAGCGGATGGGAGCCGTCCGATTTTGTTTGGACGGTTCACGAGGGAGCGGATGGGTGAGTCACGCTGAAGCGGTAGGGAAGGAATAGGATGGTGGGAATAATTCGACCGAAAAAAAAAAAAGGAAATTGAAATGGATTTTTGATTAAATAAATACAAGAAATAGAAAAAGGCTTTTTAGAAAATAGCAAATAGAGTTCAAAAATTCTAGAAAAATTCACAAAAATTCCTTGAATTATTTTGAACTTAATAAAATTATTTACAACTTTAAGTTGTCTTTTAATTTTGTAAATAAATTATTTTAAATTTTTAGGAAAAGGAGAAGCCTTTTCAAAAACCAGAGAATTCAATAAATTGATTAAAATTTCCTTTTTAAGCTTAAATCCAATAAAACTCAGGAAACTCAATAAAATTTTATTTTTGACTTTTAAAACTTAGGAAATTCTATAACAGCAATAAAACTCCTTTTAAATTTTTAGAAAATCAAGGAATCTCTTTTCCAACTCAGAGAAAGCAATAAAATAGTACTTTATTAATTTTGAAATAGTAATAGAACTTTGGGATGTTACAGCGAGGATACATAGATGAATTCCATCTACGAGTATCTTCAGAAGGGTCCAATACCCGATGATGATCTCGAGGCAGATCGTTTATCCCGAAAGGCCAAAATGTATACTTTGGTCGAGGGAGTCTTCTATAAAAGAGGTACTCAAGGGGTTCTCACGCGAGGCATATCACAAAAAAAAGGATTAAATCTCCTTCATGACATACACGGGGGCATCTGTGAAACTCATGCTTCTTATAGAATGTTTGTTGGTAAAGCCTTCTGGCAAAGTTTTTATTGGCCAACGACCCTCCATGATGTCAAAGAGTTGGTTCAAAAATGTGTACATTATCAGTTTTATAGCAGGCAAATACACCAACCGGCTCAGGAATTGCAAACTATTCATCTTTCATGGCCTTTTGCGACCTGGGGTCTCGATATCCTAGGGTCGTTCCCAAAAGCACCAGGGAGCTTTGAGTTCCTTTTTGTGGCTATTGATACGTTCACAAAATGGACTGAAGCCGAACCTGTGACTGGGATAACAACGGAAGCCGCAAAAAGATAACAATGAAAGCCGCAAAAAGGTTCATGATGAGAAGCGTGATTACTCGATTTAGTGTTCCTAGTCGAATAATTACAGATAATGGTAAGCAATTTTTTAGCGCAAAATTTCAAGAATTTTGCGACGAGTTGGGTACCAAGTTATGTTATGCTTCTGTTGCCCCACCCACAGAGTAATAGGGCAGTCGAAAGAGCGAATGGCCAAATAATGCAGGGCATAAAAACCCGAGTGTTCGACCGGCTTGTCAAGCGCTCAGGGGCATGAGTACAAGAATTACCCTCAATATTATGAGCAGTTCGCACGACTACAAGTCGGGCTACAGGTGAAACACCTTTTTTTTTCCTAGTTTTTGGGGCTGAAGCCATGCTTCCACTAGAACTAAATATCTGGTCAACAAGGGTCAAAACCTTCAGCGAATCTACCCAGGAACAACTTCGTGCGGATGACGTCAACCTGCTCGAAAAGAAGAGGAATCAAGCCTTGATCCGTTTAGTAGTCTACCAACACGCCCTGCGCAAATACTATGATCGTAAGGTCCAACCTCGCAACCTTGCTGTAGGTGACTTGGTATTGAAGAAAATTCAGTCATAGTCTAATCGAAATAAGCTTTTTCCCAAATGGGAAGGTCCTTACACAATGGTCGAAGTTACGCGACCAGGTTTGGTACGACTGGCAATGGAAGACGGCCGGGTCCTCTGCAATTCTTGGAACATCGACCAATTACGCAAATTTTATGTGTAACTCCTTACTATATCAATAAAGTTTTAGGTTTCTTCACTCTTTATTGTCTTACTTTTGAGTAGTGCTTGGATAGTCTTTCGATCATTTTTATACACTCAGTTTTTCTTTACACTGGTCGAAGAAGGGTAACATCACCTAGTCAAAGTCTTTCCTCTCTGCACGTGGTCCTGCCCACTAAAAGGAACTTCCTAGTGTCGTCTTATTCCTAACTTTTGCTACCAATACAAAGAGATTAGGTTTGACAAATCTGGTCGAAACATTCTCAAGCTAGCCCCTTTTAGTAACCTCAAATGCGTTTAAACTGGTCGGAGAAAGACACAACACCTAGTCGAAGTCTTTTCTATCTGCATGTGGTCCTGCCCACTAGAAGAAACTTCCTATGTCGTACTGTTTCCAACTCTTGCTATTAGTGTCAAACAAATTGAGTTTACTGGAAACAATTGAATAAACTTTTAAGGCACTTCGAAGAGTTTATCCCACTCGTGTTGATGCTCTTGATTCGATTACTATGGTCGGAGAACATAACTTCACTAGTCGAAGTCTTTCCTCTCTACACGTGGTCCTACCCACTAGAAGGAACTTCCTAGTGTCTATCTGTTACTAAACTCTTATGACCAAAACATGACAATCAAAATTGACAACACAAGTAGGAAAAACTTCTTTTTTAAGTAAACCCTTATATACACTATTTACCTAGTTTATCTATACAAACTAACAAATAGTCAGGGGCCAAGATAAAGCTATTAATATGACTTCAATTCTTAGTCTTAAATTCAATTTCCTTTTCCTATACATTATCTTACGAGTTACTAACTACTCGATAAGATAATTTGCAGGAAAAAACAGGTATATATATTCATAACCAAAAGACTTGTCTTTACAAGTTTTCCTATTACAATCTACTCTGATGAAGGGGATCCAATTTGCATCTCCTCCACGACCTTATGGCTGACTGGCTTCACCTCTTCGATCAGACGAGTTGCTTCTGCTTTAGAGCAGTCGAAGTTGTCCTCGCTTGGTTAAAGATCGCGATTGGCGGTCGTGTGCCTTAAGTTTTTGCCAAGGCATAACCTACTGCACCTTCGACTATTTCTCTTGTTGAGTCAGCCTAGTTGGCCTTCAGAGTAGTTATCAGCTCCCTTAAGGCTTTGACTTACTGTCCAACAATACTCGATTGAGCAGTTAGGGTGTCTTTAAGAGGAGTAACTTCCTCAGCACCAAGCCCACCGAGTACGTTGTTTAGAACTGAGATATTGTCTTGAAGGTTGATCTTCAACGACTTCGTCTCCTCCTTACTACGAGTCGAAGCTTTGTTGAGTCGCTTGATTTCGACTACTTGCTTTAAAATAGAGTATGACCAGTCAGAAGCATATCCCTAAACATCTCGTAAGCAACACTGGTCGTGAGTAAAGAGTTACTTACCCACCAGTCGAGCATCAAGTTGCTTAATTTCGTTGTCATGGGAGGCATCCTTCTTCGTAGATTGCTCTGCCAATGACTTTATCACCTGGTCTTTTTCTTTGGTGGAACATGATAGTTCGTGAAAAACTAAGGTCTTTTCGTTGACCTCGGTTTGGAGCCTACCCATTTCGACCTCTTTTTCTGAAAAGAAACAAGAGTTAGAGAAAGAACATGAGATCATTATCATAAGCAGTCTTAAGTTCAGAACTTACTAATTATCTCACTCTGCAGATCAAGAGCTGCAAAGTTAGCCTCCTGAAGTTTCTTCACCAGGTCGAGTTTTTCATCCCTTAGCCTCTTCGTCTCGACTTTCTCGTGGTTGAGTGCGTCAGCTAGGGATTTTTCGTCACTCTTAAACCTGCAAATTAAGGTTAAAGATAGACATGAGAACTGCACAAGTAGTCGAGTAAAAACGATTACAAATGGCAGTAGCTTATCATCTCTCTACCTGCTCGCAGAGTCCCGCTTTTTATTGTCGTAGCTGTATAAGTTGTCAGTTGTATTCACCAACAGTGACAATTTGTTCTAAAACTTTCTGCATAAAGAAAGACAATGAGAAGCGAGAAACAAACCACATATATAAATGTTTGGCATCAAATGCTTTACATTTATACTCGTTCGAGCAAACATGGAGAATACCCTTGTGTGATCCTTCAATTCATCGATCTCCTCGACTCGGTTCCACCACACCTTTTCAAGACGCTTGTCATCGAAAACATTCCCCCTATTAGGAATGTCTTTAGGGTGAGGAACTCAATTACGAGACCTGAATACGTAAGATCCCACAATGGAAGCAGGTCCAAACAAGGTAGATAGAATCGCGATCCTACTCTTAGAGTTTTACGATTCTACGAACCCCCGACAGCCTGTCGATCCAAATCACACTATCGATCCTACTCGTAGAGACTTAGTGCATTTTTTTTGCAATTTTTTTAGAGGCCAGGCTTTGCTGATATTTTGTTTTAGAGAAAAATTTGTTGATATTAATTTCTGAGAATGAAACTATAAATAAACAAGGAGCATGCAAAATATTGTATCAGTGTGGTAATGCTAGTACAAATATCTATATTATGGCATGAACAATCTCGAGCTTGATAATGATAAGCTATTTTTATTCCTAGAGTATGTCTAGCTGCTTTTAAGGAACATGCAAGTGGTAAACCATATAAGAATCATACAAACTTATAGTGTAGATGTTAAATATGTGTATTTTTACAATTCCATAGAATCGCCGTTTCTATGATTCGATACTATGATTTCGATCCTACCGAGGGCAAATAGATCCAACTTAGGATCTCGACTCTGACTACCTTGGGTCCAAAGAACTCAGAGAAGAAGTTAAGGTACTCTTCTTCTTCTTCTTCGGTGATGACAGCATTGGTAGTTCTTTGGGAGCCTGAGGGAACATCCGCAGCGACTTCCTTTCTAGCACGATGATCGGAAGTTCCATCACCTTGTCCAGATGCTTCCGCCGCATCATTCGACGTCTTCACCTCTGCTTCCACAACCACTTCAGTGGTCATGGTTGCTTTGGCAGGAACGACTGCCTCCGTGATCGTAGTCGCTTCAGCAGCAACGATTTCTTCCACCACAGAGATAGTGGCCGTAGTCGTGGCCACTCTCGCTGCCATTTCCTCGACTGTAGAAGAAGGGCAACATGCTTCTCGACAGAAGCATCCTCAGGGGCTAGAGGAGTCGGGCTAAGATCACAGAAAGAAAAATATATCAAATTTGTAGAAAGCATAAGGTAAATGTTGTTCTTATGCTTTTGTCTTTTTACATACATTGCTTTCCTAGACTTGATCTTGAATCCAAAAGAAACCTTTCCTAAGGAAGATTTCTTTTACTTCTTCTCTTCGACCACGTCTGGTCGAAATTTGATTAGAGGAATGGGGTCTGCCACGACCACGTCTGGTCGTGGGTCTTGAGCGAGATCTGCCGCTCCATGACCCTCCTAACTCGCCGAATGGTCAAGACCTATCGCGACCACCTCAGAAGCAGCACCTCCCTCGACCATAGACTCTGCCGACTCAGTGGTATCCTTCACAAAAGATACAAAGTTTTTCCAGTTCTCCTTTTCTAGTCGCTTAACAAAGCCGTGAGAAGCCAAGATTAAAAAAGTCTTGTCGTCGTAGTAGAATGGTACCTTGGTCTTAAGGGCTTTGTGCTTATGGGCTTCAATCGCCTTGGCTTTCTCTGCAGCAACTATGTCTGTAAAGAATTTCGCAAAGGGGCTGGTCAGATCGAAACTTGAGTACGCCTCTTGTTTGTCGACAGCCTTTGCAAGTCGACGCTTTTTGGCCGGAGGAGCTTTCACTTGCTTCGCTTCTGTGCCAATAACCATCAGTCCGTCCTCCTGGTCGTCCTGACGGTCTTCCATGTTTACTTTCTGCAAAGATCAGAAAGAGAAACATTATTTAGTGGTCGTTTCCTACGACTACGAGGGTTCAAAGAAAGAATCAATCGTTGGTTACCTTCAGGCATTCCTCCTTCTCCTCTACGGATACGACCGCAAGGATTCGAGGAGCCACCACGACAGGTGGTGGAGCTTTTTCACAAACGAATTTGACTCGGATGTCAATCTCCGTTTGTGAGAGATCTGCGCAAGTAGATAAAACATTTAGTGATTAGGCTTGAGATTAACCAAAATAAAGATAAGTTGAAAGATCACTTACCTTTCTCGTAATCTCTGGTCGAATCCTTAACCCCCGAGTACATCCACATGGAATGTGCTCGTTTCTTCAAAGAGCTAATACGGCGCATAATGAAATCCTTTACCACATGCTATCCGGTGAGCCCCTCTTCCTTCAAGTCTTTGATGGCTTGAATGTAGGGGCCGATCCGGCCAAGATCCTTGGGAGTCGAATCCCAGGAAGAAATCTTCTCGGCAGTCTTTCCAACAAAGGAAAGGCTGTCTTCACTGGTCGTCTTTCAATAGAACCACTTCTTCTTCCACCCCGGCCACGACGACCGGGTGAACATCTGAATGTACTCCTTGGCCTTCCCGTTGTGGAGCTTTAGACCGCAGCTCCCGGTGATTCCAGACTGTGTGCTCATTCCATAGTAGTGTTGGAACAGCTCCAGGCCTAGAAGGATCCCAAGGTAAGCTTCACACAAGTACACAAATGCACTTAACATTATGATGGAATTGGGAACAAGGTTCACCAATTCCACCCCAAAGTGCTCGAGTACAAGTGTAAAGAAGGGATGAGCGGGTAGTCAAAGGCCACACTATGTACGTCTGAAAGACGGGGATTTGACCCATCTCCCCCGACGGCCCATGTTGCCCGGCAGCCTCCATTCACTTCATGAATTCCCTCTTCGGAATCTTCTCGACGGCGACCAAAACTTTTATCTTGGCTGAATCCATCTCCGATTCCGCACACTTAGAAGCGGCTCTGGCCATTTTCTCTAGGTGAGGTTGGATTGGATTTGGAAAAGCTTCGAGGAAGGAGGTGATTTGATCAACGGCGGAGAACGCAATAGCTTGAGGAACAGTTGAAGTAGAGGTGGAAAAAGTAAGAACCCTAGAATCATACCCACGGTACGTTTTTATAACCTCACGATTGAGTTAAAGATCGTGGGAACTCAACAGTTGCCACCTCTTTGGGAACCGCTCCAACGGACGGATTTGTGAGAGTTGATTGAGATTATTTAATTTGCCTGCTCAAGAAAACCGAGTATGTCTTTACACCTCAAGCGAAAATACCTTCTTGACCAAGTTTTTTTCTAGTCAAAATGAAATACCAATAGGAAAGGCTTTTACTTCTGACCATCATTCTACGACTACTTTGTGGTTGTAAGACCTTCTACGACTACTTTGTGGTCGTAAGACCTTCTATGACTCCCTTTTCCATGTAAGTTATTTTCACTTGAAGCTGGAGGGCTAGATCATGAGGATCTAATAATCCTCATTTATTTATTTATCTGTAATTATTATTATAGATATTAACATCTCCATATTAGTCTTAAGTATACCCCTTAATATTTATAAGAGAGAGGTCAAGCTACCTGGTCATAAAACACCCCATGGTCATGAGTATTCTTACGACCATGGTATAGTCGTAAACCTTTCTACGACCATCGAGCAGTCGTAAGATCTTCTACGACTTGATTGGCTTCAACCAGCCTTGCTTCGACAACCCTATAATAGATCGGGCTTGCTGACTTATGGACCTAATCAGTTAGAGAGTATTATGCGCTATGTTTAACACATGGGTACTTAATATACGTTGTTACTCTCTGTGAGTAACCGTATGAATTACTTCTGTCTCTGACAACAACCGCCTAGCAACATGGGGGTGCCACGTCCCTGTCGGCAACTTCCATCAAGTGGTTCGCCAATTGGAACGTTAGGATGCATCTTCGTCTAGAGGAACTGCCACCTCTTTATACGTTATATAAGGTTGAAGTCAGAAGGCAGAAGGAGACAAGCGCAATCTGGAGTACAAGCCCTAGTCTTTCTCTTGATTGTAATCAGCATACTTAATATAGCTACATAGGAGTAGGGTTGTTATTCTCTCCGGAGAAGGCCTAAACCTGTATAAAATCCCCGTGTTATTCTCCGCGTGATTCTCATCTAGGAGACCCTCCGAATCAAACAATCATAAATAAAATCGGTTCTAGATCACCGACAAGCATCATCAACTTGGTATTCCATTTTAGTACCTACATGACACAAAAATAGTATAATAAGTTGAAGCAGTTTGCATCACTCATAAATAGAAATATTATGTCTAGATTATAGCACATTCTTCAAATTTAATCAAATCCTTTAGATTGGCTTGAATGTTGATGCGCTTTGAATGACACAACCAATCTTGTGCACATATCAAGCATTGGAGTGTTAACAGAGTCAAGGAGCTTCTAAAATCATCGAGAACACGACCACTAGTACTAAAAGCTGGTTTAGAAGCAACAATTGATATGGGGATTGCTAATATATCACAAGCCTTCCATGAAAGGATAGGAAAATGAGGTGAGTTGCATTTCCACGAAGAGAGAATGCCAAAATCTTTAACATCATCTTCAGCAAGGTACTTCTCTAATTCAGATTTACCACCACCTCCACTAGTAACTTTCATTCTCTTGTTGTATAAAGACTTCATAAAATTTGTAGATTCACTAGTTGATTGCTCATACCACTACAATGTTTAGCATCTTGGCCTCCAACTTGAGAGTATTCATTCTTGTATTCTCCAAAAAAAAAAATCTAAGAGTGCCTTTTGTACCTTCACCCATATCCTACCACCTTTAATCTGACCATATCTCTTGTTAATTTGCCACTAGAAGAAAACCCAGATTGCTTAGTCCTTGCATAAACATTAAAATAAAAACAAAGTAACATTAGTGAGTGATCAAGAAAAAAAAGCCATATCTTGATAAAATACAAAAAAGAAGAAGCTTATACCTAGGATCAAGAATAGCAGCAATAAAAATTAAATCGTTCATCTTCTCAAGATCTCCCCAATACTTATCAAACTTCAACTTCATCTTAACAACCATGTCTTTGAAGGTATTATCATCAACATCATCACGTTCAATCCATTTGCACAATAAATAGTTTACACCAGCAATATCTTCAAAGAAAGTGTTGGAAGTAACATATTGAGCGCTAGAAACCTTTTTTGTAATGTCAAAGAAATGTTTTAGAAACTCCTTGAAGTCTTTTGCATACACCCCATCATCATGCTTTAGAACCCCATCCGCACCCTACTTTGCCTTGTAGGAGGGGTCCTGAAGTTCAAGCCTTTCAAATGCCTTCTCAAAACCACATCAAGAGACACCAAACCTTTTTCTTCGACCTTTAAAGCTATTCATTCTTCAAGTGGAGCTTCTCACATACTTGATAGCATTACAGATACTGGAAATAGAAGGAGTCATTGTTGTTGTAGCCACAAACTAGACAGTAGAGAAAGGGGGACCTTTGGGCTCCCTACTTGCGAACAGGGAAACCCCGAAGGTCTTCCAAGGTGGAAAACAATATTTAAGAGTATTAAATATACCTTTATTGCTCAAAAAGTCCTCATGTTATTACATGGTGAAATAATCTATTTATAGTGTTACAACTAGGGTATAGGAGATTACAATTCTACCCCTAAAAAGGTCTTATTTCTATAGAGGCTTCAAGGTCTTTGCACCTCCCTAGGCATAGCCTCCGGAGCACGTTAGACCTTCATGGGCTTGGTCTACCCCGTCCGTACTCCCGGTCCACAAGTGGCATTGACTCTCTTCGCTCCATGCGAGGTGGCCCCAGAGCGAAGGCTCCTTGGACCCCCTTCGCTCCATGCGAGGTCGTCTAGGGCGAGGGCTCTCGCGACCCCCTTCGCTTCAGTGTGTGTTGTACTTTTCTGGTGACGCTGCCTTTGGCGACCTTTCTGTACCCTTTGACATGTGCGAAGGGGTACATGGTACCCTCCGGTTAGGACGAGGTGTACCCCTGGCTTGGTATCTTCGTTGGGTCGTTGGGGCTGGTCGGCCGCCCCTATGACAACTGTCTTCAACTCATCTTGATCCACAAGATTAATAATAAGAGCTACGCATCTCATGTGAAGATGACAACCTTTCGCAAAAGTACCACCCCGATTTTTCAAAGCACTCCTCATGTAGCTTATAGCACCATCATTTAAACTGGTATTATCTATGGTAATAGTGCACACATTCTTAATGCCCCACTCAAGCAAGCATTTATCTAGTGCTTTTTGAGGTCTTCCCATTGTGGCTGTCTACCAAACAAAAGTTAAGTATTTTTTTTGTTAAGTTGCCAAATGATATCGATGTAATGTGCAGTGATAACCATGTAATTTTGAAGGGTTGAAGAAGTCCATTTGTCGGTTGTAAGACTAACCGTTTGATGAGAGTCCTTAAAAACTTTTTTAACTTTGCTTTCTCTGCTTCAAAAGGGCGGATGACATCTCTATACATTGTTGTCCTAGATGGCGCACAGAAACGAGGGCAAGCTTTGGACATAAAGTCCCTAAAACCTTCATGTTCTGAAAAATGAAAGGTGGCTCATCTATGATTATCATATGTGTAAAATGCTGTCCTAACCCTTTCAACATTGTATTGCCAAGGAACTACATAACCACTTTGGCCATCTGCACTAGGTTGGAAGCTTAATTGAGTTTGATTGTTGCTCCTATCAGGATGCTTCTTACAAGATTTTGCATGAGAGACAAGCGAGGATGTACCATTCTTTTGTGAATTGTAGGCAAGCATTCGAGAGCAATAATCGCACTTAGCCTTATTCTGGTCATCTAGCAGTCGTGTGTAATGATTCTATATCTCCGATCTGGGATTTATTTGTTTTTTTATTTTATCTTAACCATGATTGGGCCAACAGCTTCATCACTACACACACCCAGTGAACCAGCAACATGAATGCTTCGTATATCATCAGATTCATACATCTACAATATCAAAAAGAAAAAGAAGAATAAGCAATGAAACATTCACAATGAAATTACATTGCATGATCCTATCGACTCTGTTGTTGGTAGAAATCACAAATTCCTACTTAGCCACTTCCTAGTGCAACCCAAATCCTATAGATCTGCTAAAAACAAGCAAATGCATCAATATAATGTACCATTAATTTGGTTGGACTGCTGCTACCTGCTAGAACTAGAGGTGAAGGACTGGAGCTGAAGGTTACCTTGGATGGGAATCGATGGAGGCGGCCTATACTACCGTGGGAGTGCGGGCTGCGGCTGAGTGGCTAGGGTGCTAGCGGGGCAGGGCGGGCGGAGGCAATACGCGGACGCAACGATGTCGGCGCTGGTGGGGGAGGGAGACACAGGTGGTGCGCTGGTCGGCCCTCCTCCTCCAAGTGTCGATAGCGGCGACCGGCGGCGCAAGAGAGACGCTAAGAGAGAGAGGAGGGGAGCTAGAGGGAGAGGATTGGTCAGGGTGTCTGGCCAGAGGGGTGGACTGCAGGATAGAGGCTGAAGCTAGTGTGGGATGGGCTGCGCATGCGCTGTAGCCTCTACAGGGGTATTCGGTGTTTTTGGTTTTCACCTAAAAAACCAAACCCAAAAAAAAACCTAATTTTTTGATCCGTTCAAACCGAGTTGACCGATACGTTTTGGTTTTTTCGCTATTGTTTTTTTTGGTTTAGTGGTAATGTGCACAACCCTACGTTCTGGAGTTGGTTCTCATATACTACTACTGTTTAACATCCCAAGTCATGTGTATTATTTTTTAAAAAAAATTCCTAAGCCATAAAAGTTATCCACCTAGATAGATGTTATGTTTAATCAGAACTAAAAAAGGAACGTAAGCATTGGATGCAAAAAAAAAAAAAACTCTCCGGATATTGCTTCTTAAATATATCATATTGTTCCACCTATGCCTCTAAATTTTATTTTTTAAAAGTAATTACATAGGTCCCTAAAGTAGTTTTTCTTTACAGAAGTTAGTGATTTTTGCCAAGAACGCAAATTTGGAGGTGAATACATGGTATTTTTGAAGTTTACATACCAAGTCTGCAAACTATTTGACTATTTAAACTACAAGTTTTTTAGGAAATGGAGAACACGATCGCAACCTTGACGGCTCTATGGAACTAAATAGCGACATGTTCCATATCTTCTGATGATGATGGTTCTACTGCTGAGCAATATGACAATGATTTTCTTCAAGAACCTGAAAGCCAATCAGAAGATTCGATGGTTGAAGAGATTCAATGGTTGAAGAGCCAGAAGTAGGAATGGTTTTTACCAGTGAGAGGGATGTGCTATTATATTGCACAAAGAATCTGAAAAAATGATGATGAAGGTGAACTCAAATATTTCACGCTTTGTTGTTCTCGTCAAGGTAAAACACGGTCCAAATAAAAATAATGTCATGAAACCAAATCCATCAACTAAAACTGAGTGTGCAGTAAAAATAAATGCAACTCTCCGACCTGGTGGGAAATTTCAGCTTACAACAGTTTTTTTTAGCATAATCATGGTCAGAGTCCCAAAAAGCAAGATTCCATAGGTGCAACAAGAAGATTGACCTCCATGTGAAAAGAACACTTGAATTGAATGATCGAGCTGGAATTCGAGTGAATAAAAAACTTCAATTCCTTTGTTGTGGCAGCAGACCGGCACGAAAACTTATCATTTGGTGCAAAAAAATGGCCGAAATTATTTGGAGAAAACAAGAAGGTTATAGCTTCAAGTGGTGATGCTGAGGCAGTTCGTGATTACTTTCTTAGAATGCAGACCTATAATTCAAGCTTTTTCAGTATAATGGATCTTGATGAGGAATCACGCTTACAGAATGTTTTTTGTGGGCTGATGCAAAATGTAGAGCAATATATGAATCATTTGGTGATGTCGTTACATTCGATACTACGTACTTGACAAATAAGTATGATATGCCTTTTGCATGTTTTGTTGGAGTCAATCAATTCTACTAGGGTGCGGCTTCTTATCTAATGAGAACACTGGAACCTTAATCTGGTTATTTCGAGCATGGCTAACTTGTATGTCAAATCGCCAACCAAAAGCAATTATAACTGATCAGTGCAGAGCAATTCAAAATGCAGTCGAAAGGGTATTTCCTAACTCTCGGTGTCGGTGGTGCCCGTGGCATATCATGAAAAAGGTTCCTGAAGAATTAGGGCGGTTCTCAGCATATGAGTGTTACAACATGGAAGGCAGTGAGGAGTGGCCAGCCTGGAGATGACGCTGAACAGTATGACAAAAAGAATAGGAGGCCAAGCAGAAGATACCCGAAGGAGGTCTGGGCGCGCTGAATCGTTATCAAGCCCGAATCGCAGGTGGAAGGGACCCACCTGTCAGGCTGAGTTGTGGCAAGGGGGTTAATTAGCTGGAGTTGGTATCCAAGAAGAAAACACTAGAGGACAGAACTCTTGTTCTCTCATCTGTATCTTCTCTTCCCATGTCTAGTTCTTCCGTCAGACTCTTATCTCTTCCGAAAACTCTAGAGTGATTGTATTTCTATCTAAGTGTTACTGACAGGAACACAACATTTAGTATCAGAGCTTCTTTGCGAGACCCTAGAGATCCCACAGTATCAAACACGGGCGCAACTTCGATCGGAGAAGATGGATCAGCAAATGGTCGAGTTGACGAAGGCGATCCGCGCCCAGAGCGAAACTCTCCAGAAGCTTCAAGCGCAGAACGAAGCGATTCAAGCCTCAATGGAGGAGCTCAAACCAGCGGTGCTAGAACTGCAGAAATGGAAACCGGAGATGGAACAAGTAGTGGAAGAATTGCGATCTGAAGTCGGAGAATTAAGGACACCGGTACGGTAGATCTCGCACAATCCCATTCTTACCATTCGACTAATGGATTTGCCTCCTATTCTGCCTACCGTGGAGATCAAGCTGGAGTCCACACCTAACTGGGACTCGGTGGGCTCTAGAAAAGAGGAAACATGACGCGTTGGAGATCAGGGCCTTGGGCTGCCTGGTAGACGTGATGAACACAAACACCGGGGAAGGACCAGTGGGGAAATTTTTTCTCTGACACCATTTCTGGACAACGGTATGCATTATCATTCTGATTCTACTCATTCAATGCACAATTCGGCTATTTTTCTGGACGACCACCAGGACCACATTATCATCACCCGGCACTTCCTAGGTTGGATTTTCCTCAATTTTATGGTGAGAATCCCAAGGCATGGCAACTTAAATGTGAAAACTATTTCAGGATTTATTCGGTGCAACCAGAATACATGATTGGTATAGCTACCATGTATTTTGTGGGATGCGCATTATTGTGGTTACAAGCATCTAGAGCCCATATGCGTTTGATACTTGGAATTCTTTTGCTGAGGCTATCTGTGTCCATTTTGGTAGAGAAGAATTTCAACAATTGGTTCAACATTTCAATCGATTGCGCTAGATAAACTGTGTAGTCGAATATTTAGAGAAGTTCAATGAACTAATGCATACCTTGCTTCCACATCATTCGTCCTGGAACCCAGTTTTCATTGTTACACAATTCATTGATGGTTTGCGTAGTGACATCCGAGCTGCTATTATTTTGCATCGGCCACAAGAGTTGGACACTGCTGTAGCTTTAGCATGTTTGCAGGAAGAGATGTTGGAGTCAACACGATAGGATTTTCATCGTATGGAGGGACCATTTGGAGTGCGTTCAATGCTTCGCACGGCATTACCATTACCACCGACCCATGGGAAGACAATAACTACAGATGGGGCTAGAGGGGATGATCGGAAACCTTTGGAAGGAAGTAAGTCTACTCCATTCGATGAAAATTGGTGGCCCTCCGTGCTTATCGGTGAGCGAAAGGATTATGTCATACCTATGGTGAGCGTTGGTCTCGGGAGCATAGATGTGGTCCGTCTGTGCAATTGCATATTGTGGAAGAATTGTAACACCCCAAAAATGCCTAAATGCAAAAATATGGGATTTTAAAAAACTTTTTTGGATGTTATCTATTGTCGTTCTATTTTCTTGCATTTTTTAGAGTTATTTAAGTACATTTTCTGTTTTGCTAGCACAAGTAATAAGGAATGAAAGTCATACAGTACAGCAAACCCTAAACCTAATACTCTAAATGTTCACAAGTCCAATTAGAATTATCTAACAGATGTTAGATTGTTATCTATCATCGCGTTGGAATTCCTTAAAGCAAATATCAGAATTTTATCAAATCTAAAATTCTATTATTCTACCTTTTCCCAAATCGTCCGAGTCCCTTTTTTTTTTCTTTCTTCCTATTGATCCTTTGGCTAAGTGCTGGTGGTCTGGTTCTAGTTCGGCTCGACCAGCTCCCTTGACGCCCCTCCCTTCTTATCGGTCGAGCCAACGCTCCTCTCATTGTTCCCGACCAGCTGCCGGCGAACTTCGGTGCGGTCGGGATAACCCTTCGGTCAGAAGACCGATGGCGGTGAGCCTCTCCCTCGCTTGGCGTCAATGACCACAAGGCTAGGGCACCGCGCTACAACTAGGCTTGGGTGCGCACTGTGCTGCCAACCTTGTCATGATTCCCAACCACTCCCCATTGCCGAATACATCGCAGGCTCTCGGGCATCTCCGCCCCATTGCTGATATATATTTAGCAACCTCAAGCCCCCTCATTGCCTATCCTCGCCACACTAGAGCAAGCCCCACCTTCTCCCTACCTCAAACGAGCTTGAGCTCCAGGCTTGAGCGTTCGCTTTGGCCGAGCGCCACCACAATGCCGCCATCGACGTTGACACCCATCGTTGAGGCTCTTGCCCCGTTATATGAGTCAGCTCATCTTCCATGACCAAAGAGACATTTCCCCTCAATTGGTTCCACTCTTTGTTCACAAGAACCGCCGCCAACCTTGTTCTTCCTCCCCTTCGACCAAAATAGCCAAGCAGTCGAGTCGACCTCGTCGATGAAGCATACTCCAAGGCATTTCTTTGAAATCATCTGCCTACGCCCGAGAAGATATCCTGAGGGTTGAGGCTACTCATTTTCCTTAGGCCCTCATCGCCGACTGGATCTCCTCTCGCTGTCGCTATCCACCATCGCCAGACCATCGCCGGCTAGCTTGTCCCCTACGCGTCATACCGGTACGTTCCTAGTGGCCACTAGATGCTCATGCTCATTCTAGATACGCGGTAGCATTGCCGGATCAATGAATACGTTGTAGATAGGGTAGTCTTCATGTGTAGTTGACCTTCCTTCGACTACACATAGTCGAACCTCCTCTGACTACACGTAGTCGAGCCTCCTTCGACTACGCATAGTCGAACCTCCTCTGACTACACGTAGTCGAGCCTCCTTCGACTACGCATAGTCGAACCTCCTCTGACTACACGTAGTCGAGCCTCCTTCGACTATGCATAGTCAAACCTCTTCTGACTACACGTAGTCGAGCCTCCTTCGACTACGCATAGTCGAATCTCCTTTGACTACACGTAGTCGAACCTCCTTCGACTACGCATAGTCGAACCTCCTCTGACTACACGTAATCGAACCTACTTCGACTACACTAGTCGAACTTGCTTCGACTACGCATAGTCGAGCCTCCTTCGACTACATGTAGTCGAACCTCCAGGTAGTCCAACCTCCTACCACCAGGAATGTAGTCAAAACTCTTTCCGACTAGCTAGTCGAAACCTTCTTCCGACCAGGTAGTCTAAACTCCGTCCGACCACACTGGTCTAAGTTTTGACCACTGTGTTTCAACCACACAGTTTCGACCACTATGTCTCGACCGCTGAGTTTCGACCATCTAGTTTCAACCACTCAGTCTCGACCACTCAGTTTCGACCACTGAGTCTTGACCACTCAGTTTCGACCACCGAGTCTCGACCACTCATTCGACCACTCAGTTTTGACCACTGAGTCTCGATCACTCAGTTTCGACCACTGAGTCTCGATCACTCATTCGACCACTCAGTTTTGACCACTGAGTCTCGACCACTCATTCGACCACTCAGTTTCGACCACTGAGTTCCGAACACTCAGTTTCGACCACTGAGTCTCGACCATTCATTCGACCTCTAAGTTCGACCACATAGTTCCTACCACTCCATTTCAACCACTCAGTTTCGACCACTGAGTTTTGACCATTGAATTTCGACCACTTAGTTTTGACCACTCAGTTTCGACCACACTGGCCTCAACCTTCGACCATACTGGTCTATGCCTTTGACGACCATGGTCTATGGCTTTGACCAAAATTATTTTGACCATACTGGTCCAAACCTTCGACCACACTGGTCTGTGCCTTCGACCACACTGGTCTATGGCTTCGACCAGATTATTTTGATCATACTAGTCTATGCCTTCGACCACCCTGGTCTAAGACTTCGACCACACTGGTCTAAGACTTCGACCACACTGGCCTAATACTTCTAGTCTGAGAATTTGCATGTTTTGGAATTCTTGGGATGAATGGGCCTTTGCACATGTGTGCCCCATTCCAACAGGTCATTCCTCTCCCATTCCTATTCTCCACCGAGAGCCAAAGTGAAGAAACCACAGAGCAGCCGCGCCCAGCACGCCGCCACGCCTCTTCCTCTGCCTTCCCTGTTTCTCTACACGATGTGCTTATTTATCTGATTGGATCTCAATGTGTAGGCATGGATGTATGGCAGCTGGTCACTGGATTATGTAGGTAACAAAGTTAGCGAAGTACTTAGCTACTAGATGATCAATTGGTTGAAAGTAACATCTAGTGGTTAACTCTAGGTGGCTAAGTTAGATAATTAAATGTCAAATAGTTGTCATTGATAGTGAGACCCATGTCAGTAGAAACCATTCATAACCCAAAAGCAGATCTGAGAATATTAGCTAACCAGGTAATCTCTCCCATCTAGGTAACCATTGAGGAATATTCCTGTGGATATTCTCTCTCTCCCTGTTAGATTTATCCACTTTGGTCTGAAGTACTTCCTTCATCGACACATCGGACCCGGATTAACACCCCAAATCCTCGTGCATTTTCGAACTAGTCCCATGACCCAGAGCTAGTTCACCGAGAAATGATATGGTAACATCCATAAATCGCAATACTTTATTAATAATCAGCGAGTTTATTACAAAAGAGGCTTACAAGCCAACAATAAAGAACAATGGAAGGCGAAGAAGTAGTGGAGTCTAGGCGATCGCCCTGAACAATCATTGGGGTAGTGGCCTAGTCGTCAAGATCCACACCGTAGCGAAGTCCTTCTCCTCTGAAATTTATTTGCATAAAGAAAGTATGACCACAACTACTGTGCTCGCAAGTTACACCCATCAAATAACAGAATGACATGCATACATGGATGTAACAAAGGATGGCTTCTAGGGTTATTTGCGCAAAAGCAATATTTGACAATTTAAATACAATACTAAGTTCAAAGGCTCAATTTTTACAATAACTAAAATTGAGTTTTAACTTAAATAAAGCTAGTGTAGGCACCAACCTAACACCAACGTAAACACGGGCACCAACCCGAGGCTTCAACCCATAACTTTTCTCATAGACACCCATCCATACCAAAAACTGTTTTACAAAACCTTTTGAAAACAAAACCAAAGTCTAATCCGCGAAAGGCTTTGCTTAGCATGTCCATGACCGTGGACACGGCGATTCAAATAAATTGACACTCTACAGAGGTTGTACAGCTTTACCCATACAAGATAATCAACTTATATTGTCCGCCCACACACTTCCGAAGGTGTGCGACTAAGTGATTATCACAAGGCCTTTACAATGCACCATCCCAAAGTAGTTATGCCCGCTAAGGTTTCGCTATCATAAGCTTCGCGCCAAACGATAACCCCCTCTTGCGCCATGTGAGTATTAACAATAAGTCTTCACGACACCAACACAACCAGATGGCACAACCACGTTGAAACATTGCAAATTAGTTAGCCAGGTCCTATCCATACAGGACATGTGGTAGTACGATTTGGCTTAACAATTCGCAGCTCGCAGATCGATCCTTAATTGACTGGGCGACTTCCAAAACAATCCCTGGGCCTCAACCATTCACTGCATTGAGCCTGTGCATAAACTTGCACCCACCAACTATCCATTTCGCCCAAGTCCAAACCAGTTTTCAATTTGATTTTATTTTTCAAAATCATTTGCAAACTTCCATGGCACACCGATGCTATGGATACATTTTAAACAATATTTGGTTTTGGCTGAAAATTCCCAAATCAAACATTTTTGGTCTAAGCATGGCTAAGCATCAATTTTTCCAAAGTGTTCTAGTTCATACTATCGCATGAACTAGAGTTTCATCTAAGGTGACAAGGTAGGTTTATTTCAATGTCAAATTGGGCAGTACAAAGGAATTAGGACTAACTATAATTTAAAACAAGAATTTAAATTACTGAATAAAAATAAGCATGCAGTAATAATTTAAAATAGAATTTAAATAATTTTAAATAATAGGGTCAACATGATCAAAGATGTAACTTGCCTTGCTCAATTAGTTGCTCTCAAACGGCGTCGAAATCTGACTCTCCGAAGTCGTCGAAATCTATGTGCGAAAATAAGCCAAATTCAAACAAAATTCAAATAAAGATTCAAATGAACTCCAAAATAAATAATTTTAGTTTAGATAGCTAGATCTTGATGTTATATGAATTTAGAAATTTGAATCGATGAAATCGGAGTTCGTATGAAGGAGAATGAACCCCGGGAAGTTTCAAAATTACATGAAATGATGAATTGGAATTCCTGGAATTATTTTCCTAAAGGAAAATCGAGATTATGACGTCAGCGACAGATTTTTCATCTGGTGGCCACGTCCGCGCCACGGCGGTGATTGGCGGCACGACGCGTAAAACGGTGGCGTGGGCGCAGCGTGGCCGTGGTGCGCGTGGCTGCGTCGGCTTAGCGGCGGCGGCGATGGCGTTGAGCTTGTCGACGCGAGCGCCACGGCGAGATTCTGGCGGCGGCAAGGGAAAGAGGGGAACACGGGGATTACGATGCTCATGTTTTGGTCAGCTGAAGAGGCGGCAATAGCCGCGGCGACCGGCGGCGGCGGCGCTGCTCGTCGCGGTGGCGCTGGCGCGCCCTGGCGGGTTTTGGCGAGATGCGCACGGGTAGCCGGGGCGGTGATGCCAATGGTGACGGTGGTGAGGTCGAGGTGTCGATGGTGGCGGTGCTAGAGGCGGTGGGGCGCTCGCGGCCGGCGGCGACGAAAGCTCGAAATCCGGCGCAGACAATTCATGGCAACAAATTTTACAAATAGCATATGGTACCTCATTTCTCGCTGCGTCTTGCCTGGTTGTCCTGTCGAAATTCTCTCACACTCCCGATGTAGACGGCCTCGACCTCTTTGCTCGGTTCTTGTTGAGCGATCTTGGCGTGGACGCTGATGACGGAACTCCACCTTGCTCCTCCGGTGAAACCTCTGGTTGGTTTGAGGCAGCCGCAGCTGCCTCCATAGAAGTAATTTCGTTTGATGAAAGGCTGAACTCACTAAGAGCAAAGCTGTCATAAGGACTGTCCATAACGAAAACTGCAAAATCGAAACTAACACTATTACTACTTTAATATTAGCATAACAATAATTAACAATAAAAGTATTACAAAATAGTATTGTACCTCTTTCGCTGACTTGCTAACGAAAATTGAAATTTCCAAAATTTGGCACAAATTTTTTGAATTTTGCCAAATGATCTCAACACGGATTTAAATTTGCACAACACAATTTCAAAGAGAGAATGGAGAATGAAGGGGTGCTGAATGAGGGGGGTATGGTGCCTATTTATAGAAAAAAATTAGAATTTTTTTCAATTTTTTTGCTATTTTAAGCCCCCAACAGTCAAAAAAAGGTCAAAAAAGTCTCCAATGGCAGAATTTTGGACGTCTTGCACGCCCATCAGACTGACTTTGGCTCGCTCGCCCCGCCCATCTATCTCCCCCTCCCGTGTGACGTGACCCGTCCCCGCCCCCACTCCCAGCCTTAACGCCTCGGCCTCGCTTCGTGCCTTGCCCGTGCCGTGCCCTCGGCGACCGCCGGCTCCTCGCCTCCAAGCAGCGAGACCCGCCGCCTCCTCGCCTCCCCACGGCGGCCTTGAGACAACCTCGCCGCCTCCTCGCCTCCCGCTGCCCCGCGTCATTGACCCGCCGCCTCCTCGCCTCCCATGATCCGCGATTGCCGACCCGCCGCCTCCCGCGATCGCGTCGTCGACCCGCCGCCTCCCGCTGGCGCCGCCCGACAACGCCGCCGCCAAAACACCGCCGTCATCTCCTCCTCCGTCCGCTTGTCGCCTCGACGACACCGCCGTCGCCTCCTCGACGACACCGCCGCCTCGATGACACCGCCGTCGCCTCCTCCTCCGTCCGCTCCCGTCCGGTGTAGCACCGTGCACTCGCCGCCGCCTCGACGACACCGCCGTCGCCTCCTCCTCCGTTTGCTCTGGTCCGGTGCAACACCGTGCACCGCGCCGTCGTTTGGCCCGTCTCCTCCTCCCTCCGCTCTGGTGTAGCAAAGTGCACCGCGACGCCCTCCTCCTCCCTTGGCTCCGACCTCCGTGAACCGTGCGCCACCGGCTCCGCCAGGCCTCCCTCCGACCTCCGGCCCTCCGCCTCCCTAACTGCTGGCCGTGCGCGGCGTGCCGCCGGCCGTGCTTGTGCCGTGCTGCGTCGGGCCAGCCCACCGTCTTTGAGGTGGCCCGAACGCGTCGCGGGTATCGTCTTGGGCCGCACGATCCATAAACAGTACGGACCGGGCCGTGTTTGGACCGAGCCTATAGTTCCGTGTTTCGTGCCGGCCCATTTGGCCTGGCCCATTTGGCCTGGCCCATTTGGCCAGCTCTGGTCCACATTGATACTACCACTGTACCATGGACATGCATATCAGCATGGGTAATACTCAGTGACGGACGTACGATGCTATGTTTTTGTGTCGAACGGTGGCCTGGCCCAAAAGCACCGGTTACTAAGCCATCCACTACTCCATTCATTCCATGCACAGGTCATGGGTCGTTCGTTTTCTTTTATTTGGGTCACCCGCCCCCACACCATTGCAGTATTGAACCACTCCTTATGTTAAGTTGTATGCGCACCATCCTCCCTGCCGGAGCTTTTGAAGAAGCTGAGCATAACATTTCAGATGTACCAGCTTTCAGTCTGCCACGCCATACTCGATGATATCTTTATTCGTGTATGCATTCATGTTCATGGCTCATGAAGGAGATGTTGCAACCGTTGTCCGGAGATGTTGCAATTGTTGTTCGGAGATGTTACAACCATTGTCCAGGGATGTTGCACCGTTGTATGAAAATGTTGTAACCGTTGTCCGAGAATGTTGCATCTGTAAGAAAAAAAATGTTGCATCTATAGGAAAAAAATGTTGCGTATTGTTCACGGCGATGTTGCAATTTTTTCCAACGCATTTTTTTCCGGATTCTTTATTTTGATTTGTGATGTTGCAACCATTGTCCTGAGATGTTCCAACCGTAGTCCGAGGATGTTGCAACTGTTATCCGAGGATGTTGCAACCGTTGTTCGGGTATGTTACAACCATTGTCCGGGGATGTTACAACTGTTATCCAGAGATGTTGCAACCATTGTCCTACGATGTTGCAACCATTGTCCAGGTATGTTGCAATTATTTTCTAGGGATGTTGCAACCGTTATCCGTAGATGTTGCAACCATTGTGCGGGGATGTTGTAACCATTGTGCGGGGATGTTGCAACCATTGTCCGGGGATGTTGCAACCATTGTCCAATGATGTTGCAACCATTATGCAAGAATGTTGCGACCGTTATCTAGACATGTTGCATTTTCGGACCATACGGTGGGACCTATTCCTATAGGCCACGTCATCTTCTAATTAATCAAGTAACTGAGAGGTGTAGGGCCACTATTAAGGACATCAATTAACCAGATGGGAGTCAATGGTTTTGATCAACCTTCGTTACTTTAATCCAACGGTGGCCGAACCGTACGATGAAAATCTCGGTGTCAGACGTACGAGCCGTAGCAGCGTCCAACAAAAAAATGTTGCTACCGTCGAAAAAGGGTAATGATCACACACATACGTCCGATAGGAAGCAAACCGTTCGGACGCCTCATCACTCGGGGTTGCTAGTATCACTCGTATAAATAGGAGAGTATGCAGCATGATTGCTAGCTCTCGTACTAAGACATAAGCGAACTAATTAGCACACAAAATAAATGGCACCGATGCTCATTAATTTTTTTCGGACCATACGGGTGAGACGCTCCACCCGTACGTCCGACTACTAATAGCGCCCTTTGATTTATGATATTGCAATCATTGTCCTATTATTGTCATATGTGTTGTTTCTGTTCCAACGTAACTATATATACGTGTGTATATACCAAAAGTGCAAGTATCCAACTGATGATTAAGAATTAACCCTGTTAATTAATGAAACGCTTGTGCTTAAAGTCGAATGTTTTAGATTGGATTCGGGGCGTACGGGTGGAATCATCCAATCCGTTCGTCCGCTTCTTAGTTGCTCCCTATCAGCATATGCAAATTGTTGGTTGTTTCCATCTTTCATGGGCCCACTGATGACAGAGTCTAGAGCGTCGAGTCGACTGGTCGAGTGAGCGAGCCAGGTTCGACTAAGCACAGATCTGCCAAAAATACTTATTTGACCAAGAATAGACCGCACCTGTGCATCTGTCCAGAAAACAAGGCTGCTCTGGCACCGACCCAAGCCGAGGATCGCCATTCGCCATAGATAAGAATCAGTCCACGCACCGCACATGCTTCCCTTCCCCGGGTTGCACGGCACAAGAAAAACATTCCGCTGTTCCAGTTTCCAAGTAGTGTTCAGACTTTCCAATGCATGCCTGTGTGTCCATACCGTGCATACACACTGCACCACAAGAGTACAAGTACAACGACATAGAAAGGTCAAAGAAAATTAGTATCTGATCGTTGCGTTCACGGTCGAGTGTTGTTGACCTGTTGACGACACTGTCCTGCACCTGGCCCAAATGCATCGCCCTACATAGCTTCTCGAGAAATTTTCGAGTCACGCAATACATCCTTCCCTGCCCCGTCTTCCACGGCACAGGCAAAAATATTCCAGCCACTGTCCACACTTTCACAATACATGTGTCCAAACAACTGTACTGCACTACTAAGAGTATATACAATAGACTTATATCAGTCTTCTATAGTCATTGCCATACAGAATTTTTGGATGAAAGAGAATAAAGAGAGAGAAGATACTACAATCCTGTAGTCGACTATAACACAAAAAACAAGAAAAACATTAAATGATTGCGTGTTCTATAAAGACAATTAAAAAGACAACAGCCGTCTATACCATTGTATGAGCTATCTTTAGTGCTGTCTATTTGTGACATAAAGAGTTGCTACAGACAGCAATTGCGTATATCATTGTACATACCCTAAATCACAGAGACAACAAACAAAACTCGTACTTCGTACAACCCTCCTAAATGCACCCAACAACCAGCGACCACCTAACCTGGTCACCTCCCTACATATGCACTCTAGCTTCGCACTTGGTTCCACACGCGCTTCACCGATCTGTAATCCACTCGTTAAGCTATCTAGCCACACTTTGCACGAGAGTTAGGATGAGCTGCACGCTTGCGCCGGCGCTGCTCCTCGTGGCGCTGCTGGTGCTCGCGCCGCTGCCGCCGCGCACTGGCGTGGTCGTCGCGCGCGCCGCGCTGTCGTGCTCGACCGTGTACAACACGCTGATGCCTTGCCTCGGGTACGTGCAGTCGGGCGGGGTGGTGCCGCGGGAGTGCTGCACGGGGATCCAGAGACTTGTGTCGGCCGCGCGCACCACGCCCGACCGCCGCGCCGTCTGCACCTGCCTCAAGAACGTGGCCGCCGGCGCCGCGGGCGGGCCGTACATCAGCCGCGCCGCGGGGCTGCCCGGCAGGTGCGGCGTCCCGCTGCCCTTCAAGATCAGCCCCAACGTCAATTGCAACTCGTACGTGACACAAAATCCAGTCTTTTCCGTATTTTTCGAGCTATAGTTTGCGTGAAATTTCGCAAAGTTTTGAGACCTTTTAACGTGACGATTTTGTGTAGGATAAATTGAGGAGCACTCGATCTCAGCTCTCAAGCGTGTGAATTCGTGACGAGAAGGGGCCCGTGGGATGTTATTCTGGCTGGGTCCTGCAGGTGTGTACTGTACGTTGCGGTGAGAAGAGTCTGAATAACCAGATGTGTGTTTTAATTGTTGTACTAAGTGATTGGCACTGTTTGATGCGGGAGAACTGCTCATTCCTCGCTAAATAAAAGTTACGTTTCAACTGTGATCATCTGATTATCTCAACGGGGTTCCCATTTCACCATGCTCAAGAATATTTTGGATACAGTGTGGAGCGGAGAAATAGCGATAGGTTTTGTTAAAAACCACATTGACTCCATTTTGCTAAAACACTGAAATTATGGGTTTACGATAAAACGAGTTCTCCTTTCCCGCGGGTTGGTTAGATCATCCAAAAAACGCTTTCCCACAGTCGGGCTAAACCCAGTTTTAGGAAATTCATTTTTCACAAAAAGTATAATCCAAACAAGAAAAAATAGGGTATATACCACCTAAATGTGTTCGGTTTTGATATATACCATAATAAAATCTCGATTCACTTTATACCACCGAAATCTCCAGATTTGCAATATACCATTCCGTCACCCTGTTACTGATTTGCCCCTTATTTCAGTTGTGTTTGGTTCCCCCATATGCTTGCTTGGTTCGACAGAATGCTCGAGCGTAACATGTTCCGTACCATCTCTGCTTGTCTCTGTTAAGAAACCGGGTCCAGACCAGAGAGCCATAGTTCAGGTAGACTTTTTATCTACCACTAGTCTATAAATAGAGGGTACTATTTATTTTAAACGATTGATAAAAGAATAAAGAGAAGCAGGAAGCCCCCTATATCTCTGTGTTCAATCTACTATTCTATTCTTGTGTTCTTGCATTGTTCTTACGATTCTGAGTTTGTCTACGAGGTAATCGCTCAGACTGAACTCGCCAGCGACGGTTCCTCAACAGTCCCGACGCCCTTCTCTCCTCTTCCCCATTTCAACGCAACGCAACCACATCCCGACTGCGCCTCCACGGTCAGCCACTTCGGCGAGCTCCGGACAACATGTTCCTGCTAATCTGTCGAGCTCCGAACAACATGTAGACGCTATTATTGTCCACGGTGAGCTCCTTTGCCACCAATACCCCTTTTGCAATCTTCCAAGATTCGCCACCATGGTCGATCCTCTCCCCAAATTGATCTTCCTTCTACCTTCCCTACTCCCTTTCAAGTCCATCACTCCCACTATTTGTCCTTGTTGCATCACCTGTTTAGACAGTTTCAGAATGAGTATATAGAATGTAAGATGCAAATACACTTAGTGAATCTATGGCATGCTTAGATGCACCTGAATCTATAATCCAATCAACACGATTGTTTATATGTGGATGCAAATGCATGTGCCTAAGTACCTTCGCCTACGTGGGCGCAGTTAGCAAAGTTACTAAAGAAGGTGGTAGTTGTTGTAGTAGAATCATGATGAGTCTCCAATGTTTTTTCCTGCTGCTATTTCTCCTATTACATAGCTTACTTCCCTGTCACAATAATAGACGTGTTTTCCTCTGTCAGAGCCATATTAGCCCTGAGGCCAACTCGCCCCTTTCCTCAACCTTCATAATCTCCACCTCCGTCTCTACGACCACCACGATCTCCACCTCGGTCTCCATAATCTTCAATTCAGCATCCACGACCACCACCTCGGTCTCCATAATCTTCAATTCAGCATCCACGACCACCACCTCGGCCTCCATGCCGTGGAGAAGAACAAGCATAACTCAGATGTCCTCTCGCCCCACAGTTGTAGTACTCTCTATCATCGGGTATAGCATATGTGGACCTAACAGGGTTTTTGTCCTCTATTACTCGTAGTCGAATCTCATTTTGTATTATAGCCGAAATAGCATCCTCTATAGTAGGCAAGTTTGACAAATGAAACATGACAGCCTGTCTACTCTCAAACTTTGTGTTCAGTCACTTCAGAAAGTGTGTAACCAGTCTTTGGTGATGCCACACCCTACTAGCCTCAATATCACAAGCACATGTTAATTATAGTGGATCATAGTGATCTAAATATCCCCATAGCTGCTGCAGTTCACTAGCATAATTCTAGACGGTCTTCTAATCTTGTTGTAAGGCCTTCACCTTGCCATGGATCTCCACCATCATCATCACATTTTCTACCCCAGAGTACATGTTGCTTAGCATCTTCCACATTGCTGGTGCACTCTGCATCATTTCCACCATCCGAGCGATAGATGGACACATCGAAGTTAGCAACCAAGTCACCACCATAGAGTTGGTGATGTTCCACACCCTTCAATTTATGCTTGACTTGTCTGCAGGCTCAACACAAGTCTCCCACAAGTAGTGTTCCACCCCCTTCGTCCTTAGAATTAGCTGAGCTCGTCTAGACAAACTCAGTAATTCTTACTCCCTTCCAAGTTTACATCATTCGACATCAGCTTCAGCTTTAATTCAGATGGCCCTACAACAGCCCTCAGACCTATCATACCTATCGCGAAGAGGTCCTGTAACATTCTGCTCATGTCACCTTGTGTGACCAGTGGGGAAGTAGTCTCAACATCTGCCTTTCTCTTCTTTTGTACCGTCCTCATTGTGGCTTCTTTCTCGTAGCCTCAATCTCCTCAAGGGTAATCTTTTCAAACAACCGGAGTAATGTGAATCACTACCAAGATATGCCGCGTGTATCTCCCACGATTACAGCAATCCTTCATGCATCAACGTTCTGACGAACCTCGATGACTGCCTTCATGGTTACCCAAACTTTGGCCCCTCAAATCCAAAGTAACCGGGGACGCCTGATGAAAAAAGATAAGAAGGACTTGACACAGCCAATCACCGAAGTTCTCCAAAACAAGAAGGGGAGCCAGTTGAGACCTAGCACTAGTATGGAACCTTCAAAAAAGGCATACCGGAATTGAACATCGCTATGAAGGGAGATACCAGCATGGATGTGTGCGCACACATCAGAGCTGAAAAACTAAAGGGACTTGCCTCCGTAATTGGAAGCAGTGGTGAGCAAGTAGAAGCATAGGAAGAATCGCCCCATGAAGAAATAACTATAAACCATATGACCATAGGAGAATCTATGAATAAGACAACAGCCAATGTCGATATTTATTTGCACAGAAAATTATTGCAATCATCAATCTTGATCCAGAGCTTGCATCACTCGCTGAATGTAAGAAAAGATCATATTAGGAAGATTGGAAGAATGCAATAGAAACTAAATTATTATCTTTGAATAAAAGAGAGGTGCTTGGGCTTGTAAGTCGCACGTCTCCCCATATGCACCCCGTAGGGCATAAGTCGGTATTTGTTCGAAAGAGAAATGAAAATAAGCAAGGCTCGTTGCACAAGGTTTCACTTAACGTCCAGGAGATGATTATGAAGAAATCTATTCCCTGGTCATGGGCGGAAGCACCCTTTAGATATTTAATCTCAATGGCAGTAAACTTGAAGTTAAAAGTGAAATTGATGGACTTAAGTAATCAAGCAGGATGTGGTATAATCGCTTGAAGCGACTTTCTATGCAAGAAATGCTACACGAACAATGAGAATAATCCCTGTGTATTTATACGATAATCACATTATGAATTTTGTATAATCTCAATGTATGAATATGATCTAAATATCATTAGAACCCTAGAAGGTATTAATAAAGCAAGCTATTACCTGGAGTCAGAGTTCGAAATAAAAGATTTGGGTACAACCAAATATTGCCTAGGCTTGCAGCTTGAGCATACCCTTGAAGGAATTTTAGTGCACTCAAAAGGTGTTAGAAAGGATCGGATTTGAAAAGGCATACCCTTCAAAAGTGTGGATATCATGGGGATATGCCCATGATCTTAGGATGATGAAACAATTGGCAATGGTGCTTTTGGTTTGAAGTTTCAAGTGTTTTCGACAAAGTTTCAGATCTGTCGGTCGTGGCGGCCAACCGGCGCTTTTTAGCTTGAATGTTGATATAAGTGGTGAATTAATTTTGGGATAGGTTATATCCATATGTGTTAATGCATATGTGTTGCATGATGCATGTTTTGGCTAACGTGGGTCAAGTTGTGAAGAACTTGTTCCGGATTCGTGTTGCTTGTCTATTGTCGCGGTGGCTTGCGGTCAATGACGGTCAGCGGCGAGGAGGATCGGGACTAAGCTTGGAGAGCTGAGGTCCAGAACGATCAAGGATGCCGGGTGAGGTCAAGTGACTCAAGCATGGCGCAGAATGGACATGGATGACCGAACGAGCGGTTCGGTGCGACTGGTTGGATCAAGCGGCGCGGGAGTCGTTGCAAGTGCTCAGTGGTGCCAGTGGGATCCGGACGGGAGAGACTTGACGATATGGAGCCGTTGATCAACCTACACGTGGCGAAGCAGGCAATTGCTTCAACTGAAATGGACTCGGTCTTCGAAAAAGATCGAGAAAGGGGTATTTTGGTAATTTTACCAAATACCGCCTTGGTGACCTTTTGACTAAGCCGCGGCGCTGGTTGGCACATGGTGAAGCGGTTTAGTTCAATCGACGATGAAGGCGGTAGCTTTGAGATGCGTGCGTATGTGTTCCGTTGATGTTGGGCCTTAACGGAAGCCCATTAGGGTAAATCTTCTAGAAAGTTTTCTAGGGTTAGAGATTACCCTATAAAAAAACGAGAGAAGGGAGTGATTGGGTCTTCTTTGGAGAAAAAGGCCCACAATGGCGGCGCTTGTTGTGTCTACTGCTTGCCCAGTGAGAAAAGCCCTTGGCGTTGGTTGAAAATCGAGTTGAGGCGGCGGCCTCTACGCCATGAAGCGAGAGGCTTTAGTAGCATTTGTCTTTTCAAGTTTCTGTGTGTATTCTGAAATCGATTTCGCCGCATGAAGTTGATCTATTGATTCACTGTTTTAAAAAGCTTTGAGTTTTTATTGCTCAACATCTTGTGGGTTATTTTATTGCTTGTCCTTCCCCAAAAATCAAGCAACCGTGGCATTGTTGCGATTCTTCATTTTCACCTCAAGTCTTTGGTTGCTTTTCTTGTTGCATTTGTTGGTCAGTGTTGGTTTTGACTTTCGAAGTCTTCTTGATTTGGATCCGTGGGTCGCGTGTAGAAACTGTGGCGGCCATTGGGTCCTCCTTAAAAAATCGAGATCATGGCGCTAGAAATTGGTGGTAATTTGTTTGGTAGGCAAGAAAAATAAACTTCGTGACTGTCAGCAGCTTTCGGTAAAAACTTTTTCCTAGCTTGTTCGGCTTTGAGAATCCCTGTTCCACCCGTAAAATCGAGTTTTGGCGGCCGTGAGCCACATAGGTGGCCGCCCGAGTAAAAGCAGAGTGGGCGTGACTAGTAGCTAGGAATGCTGTGCATCGTGATGTCTTTATTGATTGTCGTCTGTTTAGTTCTCGCATATAAGTAAAGTTTTTTATTCCTTTGAATCAATCCAAGATCGATGGTTTCTTTGTTGCAAGATCTTGTCATTTGGTCAGTCATAAAAACTAGAGAAACCGAGATTTGTTTATTCTTTGAGTGCAGTCGGCGGATGTAGCTTTGATTGCTTGTCCCTTTGGTGGTGGCGTGTTTGCCCTGGGAAAAACAAGAATCTGTGCAGCAATTGCTATTTTCCTTGACTCTCTTCTGTATGCGTGTGAGGTGTTTGGTGTAATGGCCAGCAAGTTCTAGTCGACTGCTGCTTTGCCTTTTGATCGGCATTTTTCTGTGAGCAGATTATTTTTTATGGCTGTCATCAATGATCTGAAGTTTTGTTCTTGCGTGAGTGTTGGATCTTGGTGTAAGCCTTTTTGCTTGTCTATCTATGTTTCCAGGAGGCCGGCACTGTTTGCTTTGACAAAAATCTAAGCGCCTGTGCATCAAGTTGATCCTGTTTTTATTGCTAGCAGTTCTTGTGAGTGGATTCTGTTTTTAGTGCTTTTGATCGCTCTGTCCAGCCCGTATAAATTAGGTGCTTGAAGAGCCTTGTGATGTGACTGTTTCACGAGAGATTAATCTTTGTCTTACCGTCAGAGAAAATTCGGGAGAAACCGAGTTGTGGCGGCTTTGTTTTTCGGAGAATTAGATGCACTAAGTGGCGGCATGCTTCGATCTTGAGATTAGAATCACTAGTTCTTGGGTAGCTCTGTAGCCTTTTGAAGATTTTTATTTGGTTGTCTTCATCGATTCGCTCATTGTGCTTGTATGTATTTATTGCCTATTGTATGAATCCACGCCAAGTCTGAGTTCCACCAAATTGGTTTGGGCTGCAGTCTTCTTTGGTTTTTGCTTGTCGGCTCAAAGACTGTGTGTTTTGATTTTGTGCATGCGGTTGAGGCGTTTTGTCTTTTGGCTTTGGGGTTTGATCAGATTCAACACAGATCCGCTGTGCTCGTGATCTGATCTTCATAGCTTTTATAGTGTTGGAGTGAAAGTAGTGTTGAGTTCGATCGAGGTGAAAAACAGAGAAAGCGTCTATTCACCCCCCCCTCTAGTCGCCTTTCCGGTCCTACAATTGGTATCAGAGCCAAGTTTGCTCTTTTGTGATCTTTATTGATCTTTGAGCATGGCGACAAATATGAGGACTTGTGAGCGTTTCCTTGCATCTTGTCGTAGTTCTTTTACCAATGGTGTTGGTTGTAACAGGACATTTGAATTTATGATAAGTCTAATGGCGATGGAGGAGGAAGTCTCCTGTGATATCTGTGGCAAATCCTTTTGTTTTGATTGTCCTAGTTTCAGGGATGAGTCACTTTTAGAGCCCAAGGAGAAGAAGCCCAGTGGCGTATGTGCAGCAGCGATTGATGATGAGAATGATGAAGAGCATTTCGAGGATGATCATGATGATTCTTATGAGGACGATTCCCTACTCAAGCTAAGCAAGGTGAGCAAAGAAAAACTCATTGATGGCTTGATTTCATATGAATACAAATTGCATACTCTTAGGAAGAAAATGAAATTGCTGAAAAGAGAAAAGAATGATTTGTCTCATGAGCTCTCCAAGTTGAAAACCTCCATGAATGCTTATGATTCATTGCTTGTAGACATGGAGAACCTGAATAACTCTCTTGTATGCCTAAAAGCTGAAAATGAATTATTGAAATCAAATGCTTCTATGCCATGTGATTCTTGTATTGCTTTACATCATGAGCTTGACAATACTAAGTTAGAAATAGGCAAACTTAGATCTATGGGTAGAAATAATTGTGATTCTTGTGTAGGCATGCTTGCTGAAATTGAGAAGCTTAAATTGACTAATTCCATGCATCTTGAGCAATTAGAAAATGCTAGGGCTGAGATTATTGAAATTGAAGCTAGGTCTTGTAGCATGTGCTTAGAACATGAAAAATTACTTAAGGATGGTTTAGTCTCTTGCAAGAATTGTGCTTGTTTAGAGCTGAAATTGATGCTTTGAGCGCATGCTTAATTGAAAGCATCATTAATTTCTTGCACATCTTGCATTTCATTGAAGAGCGAGGTTGAGTCATTGCGCGATGATATGAGCGCCAAATCTTGTGACTCTTGTATTTGCCTTCACTCCGAAATTGATGTTCTTAAGATTTCTCTTGTTTCTTTGCATTCGGAGTTGAAGTCTTCTTGTGCCAAATATGAGTCACTTGATGTTGGTTTTTGTGGCATCGCTTTGGATAGCTCTTCTTTGGTGAGTTCGACTCTTTCGGACTCTTCTTGTATTGTCCAACGTATTTCTAGAGACAAAGGTGCTTCTCTCTCAAATAGTACTAAATCTTTAAAAGAGAAGTACCATTGCACCTTTTGTAAGAAGAATGGACATACTCTTGAGTTTTGCTTTCGCCGTTTGAAACATGAGCGTCGAGTACGTCGTCGTACCTCTAGGAACACACATTGTCTTTCTCATGGCATGTGTGGGTCTAGTGTCGATACGAGGACGAGTCATGATGCTAGTTCTTCCAGGACTTCTTCTTTGAGCCATAATGGTGCTTCGTCCTCTCGGACCGTGTCTACTAGTAGACCTTTACACCATTGCTCATTTTGTGGGAAGAATGGACATCATGTAGATTTCTGTTTTCGGCGTGCAAAACAATTGCGTCGAGCTCATGCTTCTAAGTCTCCTAGTGGGCATAGTCTTTCTCATGACATGCACACTAAAGAGCCAAGCACGAAGACTCGATTTGTTGATGGCTTCTTTGACACCTTTTCTAGTGGTGTCGGACAGCACCGTGGACATGGTTTGCATAGTTTTGGTTTTGGTCCACGAGCTACCCCGATGCAGGATTTCCGCCGTTTTCCAAGAGGTGGACCTCGTTTTGCTCATCGAGGTATACACCCACGGCGAGGTTGTGTGAGTTCTTTTGATGTTTCTGGTGGTTCTCTTCATGGTGCTTTCAAGCAAGGACATCGCCGCTTTCCTAGAGATGGACCTCGTTTTCCTCATCGAGCTGTCCACTCGCGACGCGCCTCCAAGAATGAGATTGGATCTTCTTGCATGGACCATCTTTTGCATCATGCTAACTCACATAATGGTTCGACTGCTTCTGGTGGTGGTGTGTCCAAGGTTTGGGTTCCCAAGCATTCGCTCTCTAACCCTTCGGGATCCAAGACTCGGACACCTTGCCCTTCTCATGTGTAGGTACCAAGAACGCGGGTTGGAGAACATGAACTTAAAGATTCTGATCTTTTGCTTCATCATATGATCGGGACACTTGATGGTTCTCCACCTCAACGATGGCCTCCAAGAGGCATGTGCTATCATGATTGGTGCTTTCACATGTTTGGTGAGCTATCTTTTACCTTCATGCATTTCCTTTCATAATTATTCATACTTGGCATGTTGTGCTTGTCTTTGTGCTCACTTGTACTATATTGGCATGTGTTATTTCCTTGATATCTTTCACCATGCCTTTACCTTGCTTGTATATCCATGTATCATATTGTTGTTCTTAATTTTCATGGGTGTATGTGCTTGGTCTTGTCTTCATGAGCCTGTGCTATTTGTACATGATTTATCTTGCTCGTGTTGATTTTTGCTGTATGTATCCATATGTTCACTTGATATCCATGTTAGCATTCATTATCCATGTCTTGTTCTATAACATGCTTTATGCTTACATAGTTATTGTGCCTTACTGTTAATTGTGGATGCACGAGTCTTGCCATAGCTTTCACTAGCATGCTTTACTTTCGACTGTGTATATGATGTGTGATATGCTATGTTCTTGTTTGTTTGCTCCTATGCCTTATTGTTGATTAAGGATAGTTTGAGCTTTGTCATGTCTTGGATAGCATGTGTTGCAATTGATTTGTCTATATTTTTGCTCATATCCTGAACTGTTGATTATATGCTTAAATGAGTTTTGGATCATCTACTGCTATCCTTGCTAGTCATGTGTCTTGGTACTGTTTCTTTAGACAATGTTTTACTAACCCAGTACCAAGGCATAGACTGTTTCTGTCTCTTTGGTGTAGTCTTTCAGCTGAGAAGAAGAACATGTGATCCAACAAGTGTCATCACCTCAACCTGTTGGTTCTTCTTCATTTGTGCCTTTAATGATGACTATCACTTCTCGGAGACGAAGGAATTTGAGATGAGGATGATGGGTGAGCGCAACTATCTTCTGAAGCTTCAAGGATTGGATCTTCATCTATCATGACTACATCTCACTGCCAAGCAATGGGACTCAGGTTCGAGCTTCTATACCTTACTTTTGTGTATGGTATCCCTAGTCTACCTTGCATAGCATTTGGGTTTGTTGTGTTCAGGGTAGATAGGAGGCTCTGTTCTAGCACGTGTCTTTTCTAGGCACTCTTCTTATCCCATGATT
Source organism: Phyllostachys edulis (assembly GCA_036346405.1). Classification (NCBI taxonomy): domain Eukaryota; kingdom Viridiplantae; phylum Streptophyta; class Magnoliopsida; order Poales; family Poaceae; genus Phyllostachys; species Phyllostachys edulis. The sequence continues at coordinate 30,220,884 of CM070553.1, read as the reverse complement.
TTCTAGGATGCATTCTTCTCACAGCCTAGGTCGAGCTTGTCTCCCAATCACTAGTGTTAGCAGGTTTTTGAGTTGCCTGTAAGCTTTTTAGTGTTGGTGTTTCACTCCCTAGCTTTTCGAGTTGCTGTCCCTAGAGATCGTGTGGCTTTTGAGGTCTTTGTGCTAGTTGTTGTGGAGTCCAAGACCTTTTGGCAGATTTTCCCTCAAAGCTTTTTGACCCAACAAGGTTTGCCACCTTGAGATGCGAGTAAGGGATAATTTATCCCTATAGGTTGGTTTGAGGGGGAGTCAGTTCTTTTCTGAACCTTTTCTGTTCATCTGAACTTTCCTTGTTCATTTGAACTTTTGTGGATCTTTTCTGATACCTTCTTCAAGTAGTATCTTCTTTGGATCTTTTTTATCCTTGTGATCTTTTTAGGCTTTTATGTCTTTTGTGCATCTCATTGTATCATATTGCATACATATAAAAAATCCAAAAAGATGCATTGTTATATAAGCTTTACCGCTTCTTTCTTTTAATTAATGAAGCTTTGCTTATTACCCTCTTGAGCTTTGGTATTTCAAATTCTTGCTCAAGATTGTGTCTAGTTCTTTGACTTGCTAGAATTATCATGCTTTCACATGTGCAGCAATGTCTTTGCTAAATGAGCTAGAACTTTAATATAACTTGAACTAAAAATTGCAATTTGTGGATCTTTTAGCTAGTTGCACAATTAGTGATCCTTTTGTGACATTGGCCCTATCAAAATTGCTTTGTTAGCTCTAGAATCTAGAATCGAACATCTTTGAGCTTTCAATTCATTAAAGAATCTAAAACAGCCCTTGTGCAAAATGAAAAATGATCTCTTTTGTGCGAAAAAACTGATCTCACCAATTCTTTCTCATGAGACGGCTTGCCATTGTACTAGGCATGAACTCAGGGGGAGTTTTGGATGACCTAGACCACTCTTTTAAGCTTTTGTTGCTTGGGATGGTCGCAGTGAGGCTTGAGATCTAGTACATGGCTAAAAATGCAAATTGTCAAAATTGGTTGAATCTTAGGAAGAGATTGTGGATGGCTCCTAGTCCAGGATCTTCTTTACTAAGATAGACCTTTTATCAACTTGAATATTCATTGCAAATGAAAAATAGTTGAAAATTGGGCTTTTGACAAAAACTTGTGCTAAATGATTTACTTCAGGACTTTTTGTCTCTAAGATGGTCTTTGCTAGCTTCTTGATCTCACATTGACATTCTGACAAGGCCTTTATCACTTTAGGATACCTGTTGTTGAACTTGCTAATTTTGAAGCGTTGCTTAATTTTAATCCAACAACTTGTGGTATTTTGAGCTCATTAGCCTAGCTTTGCTATATATGTCTTGACATGATCTTGCTAGCTTTGTCAGGCTTTTTGTATCTTGAGTAATGGTAGAAATGCTAGCCTGTTCAATTGAGTAATCTCCAAAGCTACTTTTACATAAAAAGTGAAAAATAAAAAAAAAATGAAGCCACCCCATTGCATTTCATGCATGCTCTTTCTTTTGCTTCTTCCTTGCTTATGCATTTATCATCTCTGGATGAGAGGAAGGGATGATTCCTAGATGAATCCATTGTCAAAGGGGGAGAAGATATAGCGAAAATATAATGTTAATAAAGAGCATTTTGGTTATGGGGGAGAAGTTTTGTAAAGGGGAGAAATGGAGAAATTGAAAAAGATGATCATAGTGAGGGGGAGCATTCATGCATTCATATTGCATTCTTTTGGTCTTATTGCCTTTTTTGATCTTGAATTGCAAATCTTGAAGCCTCACAATGATCTAAGGTCAAATAGAACAATTGTTCTTTCATGTGGACCTAAGTGAGATTTTTGTCGATTCTCTGGAATTGGAAGCTTTTGTGCTTTCTTTTGCCTTATCTCACTTGCCTGTGCTATTCTGGAGCCAGCTTGGTCTTTTCCATCGCTTTCTCTTGCTAATGGACCAAGTTGTGCCTTTGTACGAAAACGTCGAGTACTTTACTTTTCAAACCACAAACTTACATTTTCTGAGAGATTGCCAATGTGTTCATCAAGGGGGGAGATTGTGGATATCATGGGGATATGCCCATGATCTTAGGATGATGAAACAATTGGTAATGGTGCTTTTGGTTTGAAGTTTCAAGTGTTTTCGACAAAGTTTCAGATCTGTCAGGTCAGCGGCGGTCTGACCGGCTTTTTGTGCTGAATGTTGATATAAGTGGTGAATTAATTTTGGGATAGGTTATATCCATATGTGTTAATGCATATGTGTTGCATGATGCATGTTTTGGCTAACGTGGGTCAAGTTGTGAAGAACTTGTTCCCGGATTCGTGTTTGCTTGTCTATTGCTGTGCAGGTGGCTTGCAGGTCAATGACGGTCAACGGCGAGGAGGATCGGGACTAAGCTTGGAGAGCTGAGGTCCAGAACGATCAAGGATGCCGGGTGAGGTCAAGTGACTCAAGCATGGCATAGAATGGACATGGATGACCGAACGGGCGGTTCGGTGCGAGTGGTTGGATCAAGCGGCGCGGGAGTCGTTACAAGTGCTCAGTGGTGCCGGTGGGATCCGGACGGGAGAGACTTGATGACATGGAGCCGTTGATCAACCTACACGTGGCGAAGCAGGCAATTGCCTCAACTGAAATGGACTCGGTCTTCGGAAAAGATCGAGAAGGGGTATTTTGGTAATTTTACCAAATACCGCCTTGGTGACCTTTTGACTAAGCCGCGGCGCGGGTTGGCGCATGGTGAAGCGGTTTAGTTCAATCGACGATGAAGACGGCGCTTTGAGATGCGTGTGTGTGTGTTCCGTTGATGTTGGGCCTTAACGGAAGCCCATTAGGGTAAATCTTCTAGAAAGTTTTCTAGGGTTAGAGATTACCCTATAAAAAGAACAGTAGAAGGGAGTGATTGGGTGCTGTTGGAGAAAAGGCAGCCCCTGTGGCGGCGCTTGTTGTGTGCGCCTGTTTGCCTAGCTGAGAAAAGCCCTTGGCGGCGCTGGTTGAAAATCAGGTTGAGGCGACGGCCTCTCTGCCCTGCAGAAGCAGAGGCTTTGGTAGCAGCTGTCTTTTCAAGTTTCCTGTGTGTGTTACGAAATCGCATTCTGCCGCATGAAGTTGATCTATTGATTCATTGTTTTAAAAAGCTTTGAGTTTTTTATTGCTCAACATCTTGTGGGTTATTTTATTGCTTGTCCTTCCCCCGAAAAATCTGAAGCACCGGCATTTATTGCGATTCATTGTTTCGCCTCAAGTCTTTATTTGCTTTTCTTGTTGCATTTGTTGGTGTGTTGGTTTTGACTTTCGAAGTCTTGCCGATTTGGATTAAGTGGTGCTGGCGTGTAGAAGCTTTATGGCGGCACAGTGGTCCTCCGGAAAAATCGATCATGGCGTATTAGAAATTGGTGGTAATTTGTTTGGTAGGCGAGAAAAATAAACTTCGTGGCCTATAAGCACCCGGTAAAAACTTTTGCCTAGCTTGTTCGGCTTTGAGAATCCCTGTTCCACCCAGAAAATCATAGTTGTGGCGGCGGCCAGCAGAGCCCTGTAGGTGAGCGCCCGAGTAAAAGCAGAGTGGGCGGCGGCAGCTTGTAGCTAGGAATGCAGCCGACTGTGATGTCTTTTATTGACTGTCGTCTGTTTAGTTCTGCGTATAAGTAAAGTTTTTTTATTCCTTTGAATCAATCCAAGATCTGATGGTTTGCTGTTGCAAGATCTTGTCATTTGGCTGTCCGCAAAAACTGGAGAAACTGAGATTTGTTTATTGCTGAGTCTGGTCGGCGGATGTAGCTTTGATTGCTTGTCCCTTTGGTGGTGGCGTGTTTGCCCTGGGAAAAACAAGAATCTATGCAGCAATTGCTATTTTCCTTGACTCTCTTCTGTATGCGTGTGAGGTGTTTGGTGTAATGGCCAGCAAGTTCTAGTCGACTCTATGCTCATGAATTCCAAAAGATGGACGAAATTGAAGTACTGCATACTAAGTCATGTGAAAATCTTACAGATTTATTCACTAAGTCACTTCCAGCATCTAGCTTTGAAAGGTGCATACGTGGAATTGGAATGACGAGACTTAAAGAAGTGCATAATTCAGGGGGAGAATCTTCACGAACTCATTATTGAAACTTGATCACGAAAATCGAGTACCCAAAGAGTAAATCATGAAGATCAAAAGAAATTGGGTGGATTGTACTCTTTTTCCCTTGATAAATTTTCCTGAAGTTTCTCGGCTAAGGTTTTTAATGAGGCAATTCGTGCAATGCAGCAAAACTTATATCATGTGCTCTTTCTCTAAATTTCTCCCACTGGGTTTTTATGGAGTTTTGACGAAGCATGAACATCTAAGGATGGGTGTCCAAGGGGGAGTGTTGGGAAACTATGGGCTTGGCCCAGAAGCCGGCCCATGTATGGGCTCCTTATCCCAAACCCTAGTATAGTGTCTAGCCTATAAATAGGGGGTGCTATTCATTGTAGGATTAAGTACATTGTTCGTCCCTCAACTCTTGCCCTAGTTTAATTTTTGTCGCTGAATTGTAATACCAGATAAAACGCGTCATCGAACTGTCAATACCGCGCAAAAGATACCCCCTTCATCTGTTTTAGAACGGTTTTGGTAGTATTTAACCTCGTGGCTTCCACGGTATTGACGCGTGGCGAAAACTTGACTCTAAAAAGAATAAATGAGCGCTTTTGCATGGTATTGAGTACCGAGGGCGTGTTTTATCCGTTATTACAATTGAGGACGAAAATTAAACTAGGGCAAGAGTTGAGGGATGAACAATGTACTTAATCCTTCATTGTAAACGATTGATCTATTGATGAAAGAATAAAGAGAAGCAAGAAGCCCCCTATATCTTTGTGTTCAATCTATTATTATGTTCTTGCATTGTATTTACGATTTTATACTTATCTACGAGGTAATCGTTCGAACTGAACTCGCTAGCAACGGCTCCTCGACTAAAAGGACGATGATATTTGCTTAGTGCGTCTTTATGGGAAAGATAATCTAAACAACTCTGTCCTGAATCGTTCCAAAAAACCACCATGTTCCGAATCTCTCGGCTCTCGCAAAGCGCAACGAATCGATGGTCACTTTCATCTGAAACCTTAGACAAAACAAAGTGCACTTTACAAAACAGAGCACTACCGCTACCCGCTTTAACGCACGCATTACTTGTCACTTTGTCAGGATATCATCTTAAGCCCTCTCCGAAACAAAGCGCACACTAATAAACTCTCCAAACGCATGTTGACCATACTTGGAAATCCATAGAGGGCATTTCACAGGTCGGCGTCAGCTGCTAGCTAACACGCAGCCGGCCGGGCATGGAAAATCCTTGCATACCAGCGAACACGCGCGAGCAACTTGTGCCGAGATAGTTTCGCTCTTTCTCGTGAAAGAAAGCGTGCGCTTTTGCTGTTTTGCTGTGCAGCGCGCACAGGGCTCCGAGCCTCCGAGACGACAAAGTGGCCATGGACCAAACCACGCTAGTCCAAAGAGACGGATGGACGTACGGTTGCGAGGCCCTTTCTGCCACATTAAACTGCACCAAAGCGTGCGTTCTCCGGCGCAACGCCAACTCGCTATCCAAATCCAGGGTTTGTGCTGCTGCCCATGCACGCAAGAAAAGTTCAGGTTAAGCTCCTAACTTTGCCTCCAAAGCAACCAAAAGGCGTGCCGCACTAGCCCCTCGCGTCCCTATCTCGGTAACAGCTAACAATGTCGCGCGAGGATGGTGCAACTTGGGAGAGTGCGCGCCCTTTACAAGTACACTCGCACAACACAACCCAAAATGTACATCGCGATCGCGCCTCTTGTATATTTGCCATGAACAGGGGTTCGCTAGAACTGGAAGCATCGGTGGGTGCCTGGTTGCGGTATTGGCGTGGGCGTGGGCGTGAGGCGGCGGTGGATCATGGGTCATCGGGATTCGGAGGCGCCGGCAGCGAGAGTCGCCATGGGCGGTTGTCCGCAGCGGTGGCCTTGGCCGGGACGCGAAGCCGACACTAACATGGTGATCATCTGGTGGCGCTTCTTTGTTGGCCATCGGTATTGGCGCGATGTGCGCTCGGTGCGATGGCGAACACGGTCGACGGCGAGCGTGTGGCGGGGCCTCTGCGGCTGCGGCGGGAAGCGGCAAGGGCGTCTGCGCCATATGCCTCGGCGAGTTGGCGAACGGCGAAGGTGCGCGTCTGGCCGTGGTCGCCGCACGGGTTCCACGTCCGGTGCGTGGACGCCTGGCTGGTGTCTCACGGCTCGTGCCTGACATGCCGCCGCCCGGTGATGAACGGAGCGGCCGCGGTGTCGGCCGAAGCCAGCGGCCGGACAACGACACCATCGCCGTGGTCATCGCCTGAGGCGGACACCCGAAGCAGCTGGTTCAACACAGCAAGGCAGTATAGTTCTTGCCTCTGCGCAGGCTCTTGTAAAATATTTCCCCCTTCGGATATTTTGCGGCGACGGTTGACCTACTTGCCACGAATTGCATGCTAGTGGCTAGCTTCGCAGCTTCTTGCCGTCGAATGTATTAACTCCTCAATTGCTCACTGTATATATACGCTCGACGGCGCTGTACAAAACATTGTACACTAACATATTATGTAAGAATGTTGTTAAATATGCTCGTGTGCATGCTCCCGTACATGCGCCTTTTTCGCGCAATCATCGGTGGTGGTGACATGTGACTCTGGCACGGAGTCAGAACTTGTCGCCCAAATACCGGACAAGCATAGCGATGGCGTGGCCGATCCACAAGCCAAACCAACAAGTACAATAGCTACGCGGGGGCTACGTGCTAACGGCATGCCTTAATCTGCAAGCGACGCCGATCACGTTGCAGCAACCGCCGAGATTACTCTGTCGTGTAAAACTAGATGTATTGCCGTGTAATTTAGCCATTGAAGCTCTTCTGTATTTATAGTCAAGGAAGATTACAACTGACAATCAAACAGATTACAATTGAACTTAACTGAACATTGCCGGATTACCTACGGTAAATGGCAGCAGCGTAATCGGCGAGAACTAACTACTGAGAGAATCGAAACCACGAAACCGTCTGAGTTATCGAACTCGATGTCGTTTTACGTTCGCCGACTCGATTTCCACCTCTAGTTGCATGCTCGTCGTCGTCACGGTGCGGACGCGACACGATACTCCCTCCGGCGGTGTGAAGTTAGCGGTGACATCGATGGACCGAGAAGCGACCGATTTATTGAGTTCAACGACTTTGTATATCGTCACGAGAGCTTAGTGAATAAGTTAGTTCGATCAATTCATCCGGTCCTACCTTTGCCATTTGGAAGAGGTGCAACACGAGTTTTTCGAGAACACGGTGCAATGCAACACGAGTAAAAATGTCTTAAGAGTTGAAGGTTAAGCCATGGGACGACCCATGCCATACATTCTCATGTTGTACCATACGGAGACCACTTCTAAGACAACAATACACACATGTGCGACGAATTCTCTATCAAATCATCACATATATATCGCGTTGGTCTCGGACAATTAACACTCCCCCTCAACCTAAGCCACATGTCAGGTTGAGATTGTGATGAAAACATTCAAACGCATTGCGAGAAAGAGCTTTTGTGAATATGTCTGCAGTTTGATCTGTCGTTGAGATGAATGGTACTTCTAACATTCCGAGAGCGACTCTTTCTCTGACAAAGTGAAAATCCACTTCGATGTACTTGGCACGTGCGTGAAACACCGGATTTGCAGTCAAGTAAGTAGCTCCCAAATTGTCACACCAAGGAACTAAAGCTCTTGACTGAAATATTCCCAGTTCCCTCATAACAGATTGTAGCCATATTACTTCAGTAGTGGCATTTGCAAGGGCTCTGTATTCCGCCTCGGTACTGGACCTTGATACGGTCGGTTGCTTCCTTGAGCTCCACGACACTATATTAGGTCCATAGTACACTACAAAGCCTCCGGTTGAGCTCCTGGCATCAGGGCATCCTGCCCAGTCTGCATTTGAGAACGCACTAATCAGAGTTGACGGTGATTGCTTGATTTCAAGTCTAGCGTTTGTTGTTCCTTTGATGTATCTGAATATCCTCTTAACGACACTCCAGTGTACATTTGTGGGTTGTTGCAGAAACTAACAGACTCAGTTTACGACGTAAGAGATATCTGGCCGAGTTAGAGTGAGGTATTGTAATGCTCCAACAGTGCTTCTGTACTGAAAAGTGTCATATTCTCATTTTCTGCAAGTTGTGTGCCAACTTCCATGGATAGCTTTTTCAGTAGCAGCCATGGGTGTAGGTATGGACTGCGTTGTTGCATGTTTACTCTCTGCAGCAAATCTGAAACATATTTCTTCTAAGCGAGAACAATACCTCTTTTACTCTCTGTCACCTGAACTCCTAGAAAGTAACTTAGTTTGTCGAGATCCTTGATAGCAAACTAAGAGGATAGACACTGAATAAGCTTCCCAGTAGCACTTGAGCTTGAACTCACAATGATTATATCATCCACGTAGACTAACATGTACATGATTAATTATGCCTTATTGATGATGAGGATTGAAATCTCTATGTATTACTTTAATACATAATAAAAGATCATAAGTCTTCGTGGTCGTAACCCCTAAGGCTAATGACCCCTGTGGCCGTAAGGATTCCAGAGGTTACATAATGGTTACTCTGGTCGAATGAGGTCCTATACCTAGTACTCGACCAGATGACTGCTCGAGGAAGCAATTAACTGGCATCTGGATTTAACTCCAAGTATATTACTTACCGTGTGATGAATGGAACGCATGTCATATTTGGTCCATACCACGCGACGTTTCTTAGACCTAAGACATCGATAACAACCATCATACGGTTTTGTGTCTCACAGGCACCAACCGACGATTAGTTATCGTTTCGATAACCATAACTGACCCTCCGACTGGACGCGTCTCTTTCAATAGGCGTCTTCTCCAGGAGTAACTGCCACACCTTCAATGGTATTTAAGGATGGAGCACGGAGGAACAAAGGCATCAGATTGGAGCATGGCAATTGTTGAACCCGGGAGCGAAGGATCCCGAATTCTCTGTGTTCATACACTAGTCCAGGATTTCTAGTGTACACAGTCAACAAAAGTGATAATCAAAACATATCACGCACTTTATTAATAATTATTCAGAGTTTATTACAAAAGAGGCTTACAAGCCAACAGTAAATAACACAGCGGAAGACGAAGAAGTAGTGGAGTCCAGCTGATCTGCCACAGGCAATCGACTGGGGTAGCGGCCTAGTCGTCGAGATCCACACCGATGGTGAAGTCTTTCTCCTCTGAAATTTGTTTGCATAAAACAAGTATGAGCACAACTACCGTGCTCGCAAGTTACACCCAATATGGAATTGTAATGCATGCATAAAGGGAACAAAAGACATTGGCAGGGTTATTTTGCGTAAAGCAGTTGTTTTAGTTTAAATAATCATATTAGATTTCAAGGCCATTTTCATACAGTATTTAAAATCATAATTTAAATGACAAATGTATAATGTGGATAACCTCCAAGAAAGGTGATGGATATCCTCCAATCACAATGGCTAACCACCCAATTTTCCCACAGGACTAACCATCCTGAAAACATCTGTTGAAATCATTTTAAAACCAAAAACAAGTCTAACTCAAAGTGGCTTTGCTAGCATGTCCATGATCATGACGCGCTATTTGAATAGTTTTCTACTCTGCGAGTTTGTGCAGCTTACCCACACGAGATAATTTGCTCTTTGAGTCGGCCAATCCACGCTTCCTAAGGTGTGTGACAAAGCAACTATCACAAGACCGTTACAATGATCTACCTCAAAGTACTCATGCCCGCTAAGGTTTCGCTCCCATTGGACTAACCATCCTCCGGGAGCCCCCTCTTGCGCCAGTGGGACTATAGTCTAGCCGACACCCACTCATACAAAATGGCACGAATATCTCGAGGTATCCCAAATTATTAAGCGTGTCTTGCCCAAACAAGGCGTGTGGTGGTGCAGTAAGGCATAGCAAGATCTTGGCTACAAGACCGGTCCTTAATCGACTTGGGCGTCTTTCAAATCAAACCACAGGTTTTAATCCTAACAGATTAAACCCGTGCATAAACCTGCACCCACCATTCATCCGTTTAGCCCAAGTCTAAACCATTTTTAATTTTATTTAGTAAAACCACCTTTAATAAGCTTCCATGGTAAAACAATACCATAGATTGATTTTTAAATCCATTTGAAATGATTTGGCTAAATTCCCCAAAATTGGTAATCATGGTCTAAGCATTTGCTATGCATCTGGGTTTTTACCATACTAGTTTATCTAGTGGTGACAAAGGAATTACATGTCAATATCCAAATTGGCCATACAATGACAGTTGGAATATCTAATGGTTAAAACAGGAATTTGAAAAACTTGAATAGAAATATGCATGCATTTAATAATTTTAAAACTAAATTTAAATAACTTTAAAATAGTAGGTGCAACATGGTCAAAGTGTAACTTGCCTTCGTTGAAGTCTTGAAACTCTAATTCCTCTGAAGGATCTACCTCTCCGGAATCGTCAAAGTCTATACGCGAAAGTACGACAAATTCAAAGAAAATTCAAATGAAGATTCAAATGAACTCCAAATTAGATAATTTTAGTTTACATAGCTATATCTTGAATTTATATAAATTTAGGAATTTGAATCGACGAAATCGGAGTTCGTATGAAGGAGAACGAACCCCGAAAAGTTTGAAAATCACATGAAATATGATGAATTCCGAAAATTGTACTATTCATCAGAAACCGTGGTTTTGGATGACTGGGAACAAAGAAGGAGTTTTAGGGTCGTGGAGAGGAAGTACGACGTAGAACGCGTCGAGGCGAACTCAACGGTGTTGACGGCTCGGCGAGATGACCTTCGATGGTGACGCAGTCCGACGGAGAAGACTCTCGACGGGCGAACATCGGCGTTCCGAGCAAACGGAGAGGATTTAGTGAGTGAGGTTGGTGGCGATTTGAAGATGGAACCGCGAGTAACACAACGCTCACCCCGGTTGTCGTGAAATGCGCAAGGTCGGCCGTCGGCGGCAGCGACGCGCAAAATGAACCGAATAATTAACAGAAATTAAATAAAATCTAAATTTTTTTGAAATAAATATTAAAAATAGTAGATGAATTTAGATGAATTTAGGTGAAGGAATCAACGGATTTGGACTTTGTATGTGCGAGAACGAATTTTTGGAAGGATTAAAATGTTTATGTACAAAGGATGTATAGACTAGATAATTGAGCTACAGTGCATTGTCTTCAACACGAACAGGAAGCAAACTGGAGCTTCGACCATGAAGAGAAAATGGACGGCGCCAGTGAAAGATAGGGAGGGGTGGTCGGCGAATGACAACAACGGATTGCTCACCTTGAGACGATGCCGTAGGAGGAGGCGGCGCAGCGAGAGGTGGTCGGTGGTGGCGGCGTGGCTGCAAGGTGTCTTTGGCGGCGGCCATGGAGAGGCGGCACTCGGCAAGGTTTGGCGAAGAGGCGAAGCACAGCGTGAAAACGACATCGCAAATCCGCGATGGCGGCGAGGTGGAGAGACCCACCGAGGCGGCGCTAGAGGCGGCGGAGTGCTTGCGACCGTGGCGATAAAACTCAATCGGCGAGCTCACGAGAGGAAGGAATGGGTGGCGGCGTTGGGCTCGATGAATGAATCTTGCCGGGCGTCCTTTATAGGGGCGAGAACCTTTGGAGCGGCGAGAGATCGTGGGGTCGTGGCGGCGGCGATTGCACGCGGGCGAGGCGAGTCGTCACGAAGAGGGAGAACGTGGGGAGTGAGGCGGTTGGGGGCCTGGTCGTCGTCGTATCGTCGCGTCTTGGTCTCGTGGGTGGTTGAGGTGGCGTTGAGCTTTAGTGCGCAACAATGGCGGCGGCCTGTCGCTTGCACGGCGAAGAAGGAAGAGGGAGGGTGGCGCGGTGGTGGCGATGGCCGCGGTGAGGGCGGCCTTGATCGGCGGCGATGGCGGAGTTAGAGTCGGTCATAGGGCGGCTCGGCGAGAGCTTCGGTCATGGTGGTTCTGATTGAAGAAAAGAATGCATAGAGAAGAAAAGTTCACGTGAGGAAGAAGATGGCTAGGAGAGAGAAAGAAAAGGATATAAAATAATAAAGAGGGTTTATATGGATAGTTGAAATGAAGAGGAGAGTTGGCAGTGGCTGCAGAGCACGTCACGGGAGCAATTCCTAGATGGGTGACCAATGGGAAGTGGCGCCCCGCGCGGGAGAAAATATATTTTTATATATATTTTTTTCGAATTCTTGTTCATAATCTTGTGCAAAATTCTTTATTCACGAGGTTGGATGGTCGAACAAATTCTTGGATTTTTGGATTTAAAACAAACCAATAAATCAAATAGATTTTTTAGAAAATAGCAAATAGAGTTAAAAATTCGAGAAAAATTCTCAAAATTCCTAGAATTATTTTTAACTTAATAAAAATAATTCAACTTAAAGTTGGCTTTTGATTTTGCAAATAAGTTTATTTTAGCTTTAAAATAATTTGAAAAGGCTTTTAAAACTTGAAAATTTTAGAAACTAATTATTTTTTCAACTTTAACTCAAATAAAACTTCAAAAACTTTAATAAATTTTACTTTTGACTTTTAAAACCTCACAAATTCAAATAAAGCAATCAAACTCTTTCAAATTTCAGAAAATCCAATAAAATAATAATTTTATTAATTTTAATTTGGTAACAGAACTTTGGGCTGTTACAGCAATCAACATTATATTCATATTTCAAGTCTGATTCAATAGCATAGCAAGCATTACGATCAGTGTAATTAGGATCAGTCCACTACCTTGTCGAGGGCACCCCCTGTAAATGATCCAGTTCATAGCAATAAAGAGCAATCCTATTCTCTTCCAAGAACTCTTTATCATTTTCCTATGTTTATTTCGTAAGATCGGCGATTCGATCGTCGACAGCTGGCGCTGTCCGTGGGGAGAGAAGGCGTTTTGAGTTCTTAAAGATCACTTCGCTCAAGCATTCTTCATCCACTCCCTTCGTTCCATCATCGCTCATGCGAACATTGCGGAAACTTGGGGTATTGAAAACTGGTTCGACTTGGCAGACTACTCCAACCTCAACATGGACGCGTGCATTCGTGCCATGGAAGAAAATGGGATGTCGTAATCATCCTCCTCCGTCAGCTCACCATGCGCTGAGACCAGCGAAATCGACCGAATGGATGAGGATTCGCCGCCGTCATCTGTGGCGCTCCTAGAGGAACCCATCATTTCGACCAGTTTGGAATGACCAAATGCTTCAACAAGCCCGGTCTCTCCGACCGGCAAAAATTGCAATAGAAGCCCATTACCGCAATCGGAGGGTCAATGTACTCTCAATACGATCATGGGCTACCGGTATTTGCCAATGTTCCTATGTATTCTGGGAGTCAATCGACACCAAGTGAGGGTGTCAATGAAGTTACCATTGGTTGTGTGCCAACTAGGAATGATAAAACTCAGCATACAGTCGGCAATCCACCGGATCAGGCTAAGTCCACCACAAAGCCCACTAGAGGTGGTAATTACCGATCGCTCTGCGTCGTGGAGGCTCCTTGCCGAAGCAATAGAAGGCTCTCCATTAGCTACGACGGGAGCTCATCGGAGGACCGCTGTTGGAAGCACGAGGTTCACACAATCGGAGATACCAATCAAGGTGCCTTGCATGATCCTCCACAGCTTATCCCGCCATCACATAGTGATGGAAATGTTGCGAGCACTCAAGCACCAAATGGTGGAGGTGGTCGAACTGATGGACGTCGATCAGTTAATTCGTATGTTCCTACCCCACCACAAGTAAGGGGTCAGACAGGGCAAACCAAAAGGTCGAGGGAGAATTCGACTCATCAAACACTCACTGCAAGCGGGAATCCTCTACGACCTTCGGTAACAATACAAAACCTGTAACGAGTCCGGGATATTCTGAATAATACAGATCCTGTTTTAGCAGGAACTCCAGGTTATGCTTAGCTTGTAGGACAGGTGTCGGAGATCCTCCAACAAACCATGCAGCGTACAGAAATGTATCGATAGCGAAGGAACTTGCAAAGCCATACCATGATGTCACCCCAGCGCTCCTCCCTCAGCAGAGGGCAACATGGTCAGATGGAGGACCGATCAACAACAAGACCCCCTCGTAGATTTCGATGAGGAAATCACAAGGAAAGGCAGCTCTTCCCAACAGCCTCTCCCTCTCCTCGTCAAGAGGAAAGATCGCTTGATTCCAGTGACCTTTAGCATCGTTTGAACCAAGCAAGTGGTCAAAGGAGTAATATTAGCGTCTACGACCGGATTGGAACGCTGGATGCTAGGTATGCAAACCTTAGAAATCGGTCCCTAACTTACTATAACCTGGCTCCTTTTCAGAGAAGGTGTCATGACTCCATTACGGGCTGTCGAGTGTTCTCGGCAGGGCTCCAAGCTATTCGCTGGCTGGACAGGTTTCGACCAGCCAACTTAGAGAAGTTCAATGGGACTCAGAACCCAATAGAATTTCTTCAAATCTATACTACCACCATCAAAGCTGCTGGTGGTAATGACAACGTGATGGCAAATTACTTGCCTACTGTCCTTGAAGGGTCTGCCCAGTCGTGGTTGCTCAACCTACCGGTCGGATTTACACTTGGGAGCAACTATGAGATAATCTAATCACCAACTTTGAAGGGACGTACGACCGTCCCGGGAAGGAGGATGATCTTCATCGGATGAAGCAGAAAACCAATGAAGCTTTTCGACAATATACAAGAGGTTCAATCAAGTTTGAAACTCTATCCCAGAGATCGCAGAGTCTTCTGTTATCCAGGCCTTTAAAGTAGGGCTAAGGAATCGGTGGTTTACAGAGGATATCGCAATAAATCCTCCACGTACGACCGTTGAACTCTTCGACATGGCTGACAAGTACGCAGCCGCCAGCAAAGTAGTTGAATTGTGCGAAGCTATTGATCGGAAAGACAAGATCCCGCAACCTGGCTTGGAGAAACAAGATAAGACAAGCAAGAAGTTTCTCAAGGGTAAAAAGAATCGTAGGCCCAACAACAAGGAAGTTCTTACGACTCCAAAAAAATTTACCAAGGGAATGAAAGACTTTTTCAGTCAGAACAAAGTTAAGGCTCCAACCAACGACTACAAGAAGAACAAGAAGTGGTGTCCACTTCACCAGGCAGCATGGTATGATCTGCGCACCTGCCGAACCTGACAAAAAAAACTGGAGGATTACTACTCGGGGAACTAAGCTCCAAAAATGATAAAGATGGCAACAAAGAAATGAAGTACTAGGAGCCTCAACACACAGTTGACATGATCTTTGGTGGATCCTCCTCGTATGAGTCAAGACGTCATCTAAAGGCCGTGGAGCGGGAGGTCAGCCTTATTGAGTCCCCGACCAATGTCAAGCCGTCAAGGTGACCGGAAACGGTAATCTCCTTTAGCAAAGAAGATGGTCCCATCCTGTTGACTCAACCAGGTAGATTCCCTATCGTAGTTGAACCTACTATTAATAATTATAAAGTTAATCGAGTCTTAATAGATGGAGGTAGCTCCTTAAACATTTTATTTACGGAGGCATTGGAAGAAATGCAAATTCCCAGGTCGAAAGTAAAACCTGTGAAATATGCCTTCCATGGCATAGTTCCTGGTTCTACCGCCAAACTGATAGGGCATCTGTCCCTGCCGGTTACATTCAGAAGACCCGACAACTTTCGAATAGAAAAGATTCCATTTGATGTGGTAGATTTCAAAACCACATATAATGGAATTCTCGGTCATCCAGCATTAGCAAAATTCCTGATAGTCACGTATTACGGTTATCATAGTTTAAAAATGCTAGGACCGAAAGGAGTCATCACGGTTCGAGGAGATTGAAAAATAGCTTATGCATGTGATCGAAAATCCTTAGAACTGGTCGATGAACTTTCGACCTGGGAAAGTAATCTGCCTATCATGCAAGTCAAGCATTCAAGGCCAAAGATGGCATCGAAGCCTTCCGACCAGACCAAGGAGGCCCCGCTCGACAAAGGCATTTCTCCAGAAAGCGCCAAAATGTCGTCTGGGTCAGAAAATGCTAGCACATTTACCCGAAAGGTACTAGTCGGGGTAGGACTCAACCCCAAATAGGAAGAGACGTTCGTCTCCTTCCTCCGAGCAAACCTGGACGTATTCGCTTGGCAGGCGTCCAACATGCTCGGAGTCCCTAGGGAGGTGATCGAGCACAGGCTAGCTCTCTAGCCTGACAAAAAACCGGTCAAGCAGAAGCTAAGGCGCTTCGCACTTGATCAGAAGGAGGCAATCCAGTCGGAGATCGACAAGCTTCTTGAGGCTAGATTCATTCATGAAGTCGACCACCCAGAGTGGCTCGCCAACCCTGTAATGGTCAGAAAAAGCAATGGGAAATGGCGAATGTGTATTGACTTCACAGATCTTAATAAAGTTTGTCCGAAGGATGACTTTCTCCTTCCACGCATTGATCAACTTGTAGACTCTACTTCTAGGTGTGAGTTATTAAGTTTTTTAGATACGTACTCAGGGTACCACCAGATCAACATGAGTAAAGATGATGAAGAGAAAACTTCCTTCATCACACCATATGGCACTTACTGCTATGTTAAAATCCTATTTGGACTCAAAAATGCTGGTGCAACTTTTCAGAGGTTAATGCAAAAAAAACATTTAATCCTCAGATAGGTCAAAACCTAAAAGCCTGTGTTGATGACTTTGTTGTGAAAAACATCAACGTTGGCGACCATATTTCCAACCTACAAGAGACTTTTAATAACTTAAGAAGGCATAACCTTAAGTTAAATCCAAAGAAGTGTATTCGGAGTTTCTTCGGGAAAGCTTCTTGGATTCCTAGTTTCAGCTAGAGGAATTAAAGCAAACCTAGCAAAAATATTGGCCATCAACCAGATGTGCCCTCCAACCACAAAGAAAGAAGTCCAAAAACTAACCGACTGTATGGTAGCGCTAAGTCATTTCTTAGCACGGTTAGGTGAAAAAGGACTCTCTTTCTTCAAGCTTCTTCGAAAACATAGGAGTTTCGAGTGGATCAAAGAGGCAAATGACGCCTTTGAAGAATTTAAGAAGTACCTTACGAGTGTTCTGATCTTAGTTTCTCCAAGATCGGAAGAAACATTATTGATTTACGTGGCTACAACACCACAAGCAGTCGGCGGTGTACTAATTGTAGAACGATCGGTCTATTACGTAAGCGAAGTCTTACATAGACTTAAGGAAAGATACCCACAGGTACAAAAGTTGCTCTATGGTCTCCTTATGGTTTCAAGGAAACAATGGCATTACTTTTAGGCCCACAGAGTGGTCGTACCGACTGTATATCCCCTAGGTCAAGTTCTCGAAAACAGAAAATCATCAGCATGAATAGCAAAATGGGCGGTCGAGCTTGGGGCGTTCGACCTCCATTTCATCTCACGAATAGCAATCAAGTCTCAGGCAATAGCAGAATTCATTGCCGAATGGACGAACCCTGAACCCACCCAAGGGCCCAAGTACGAACACCACGATGAGTGGACAATGTACTTTGACAGTTCCTTGATGCTCAAAGGCTCGGAAGCTAGAGTTGTCTTGATATCACCAATGGGAGAACACATCAAATATGTCATTTAGCTAAACTTTCCTGCTACCAACAATATAGCAGAATACGATGGTTTAATGGCAGGACTCTGAGCAGCCAGAGTGCTTAGGACTCACATATTACTAGTGAAAGGTAATTCTCAACTAGTAGCAAATCAAGTTGGGAAACAGTATCAATTCTCAAGTACCAAGATGTCATCTTATTTGGTGGAAGTACAAAAACTTAAAAAGCACTTCTTCGGTTTTTAGATCCAACATATTCCTAGAAAGGGAAACTTTCTAGCAGACCAGTTGGCACAGATGGCCTCAACAAGGTCATCTGTCCCGCCCAGAGTTTTTCTCAAGCAACTCAATTCACCCTCAATAGTCGAGCATTCCAAGGACAAAGATGTTCCACGGGAGTTTGTACAAATCAATCCCCAGAGCATGGATGCTCCACAGGAGGTCGTAACGCACGATCCCGGTAGAAATTGGATGACATCGATCTACAATTATCTTCAACATGATATTATTCCTGAAGATGATGTAGAGGTTGATCGTATAGCTCGAAAAGCCAAATCATACACTATGGTCGAAAGTACCTTATATAAACGAGGATCTCATGGAGTGTTGATGAAATGCATATCTCAAACGGATGGTATTGAGTTGCTATCCGACATTCATGTAGGAGTCTGTGGAGCACATCATTCCTACAAAACACTGGCCAGTAAAGCCTTCAGGCAATCATACTACTGGCTAACTGCCCTTCATGCTGCAAAAGAGCTCATGACGAAATGCGTACAGTGTCAATTTCATAGTCGATAAGTACATCAGCCGGCACAAGCTTTGCAAACAATACCTCTTTCTTGGCCTTTTGCAACCTAGGGACTAGACATTCTAGGACCTTTTCCAAGAGCACCCGGGGGCTTCGAATTTCTTTTCGTCATGATTGACACGTTCACAAAATCGATAGAAGCTAGGTTAGTTGTTAAAATGACAACCGAAGCCGCTAAGAGGTTCCTCACAAACAACATGATCACACGATTTGGTATAACTAGTTGTATAATCATAGATAACGGTACCCAATTCTCTAGCGGAAATTTTTAGGAATTCTACGAGGATCTAAGTATCAAGATACATTTCACTTCTATTGCTCATCCACAAAGCAATGGAGCAATTGAGCAAGCTAATGTTATCATAATGCAAGGAGTAAAATGCCGAGTGTTCGACCAGTTAACAAAATAGTCAGGAGCTTAGGTTCAAGAACTTCATTATGTGTTATGGGCCGTTCGAAGCACGACCAGTCGTGCGACCGGTGAAATGCTATTTTTTTGGTTTATGCTGCTGAAGCCATGCTTCCTCCGGAACTAAAACTTGGATTTGCTCGAACTAATTGTTACAACAAAAACGATCAGGTTAAACGAAGACTCGACGACATCAATTTCCTTGAAGAATGACAAAACCAAGCCCTGATACGATCAGCGGTTTACCAACAAGCCATGCGAAGGTACCACAGTCGTAAGGTGCAACCTCGCAGCCTAGCTATAGGTGACCTCATTCTCAGAAAAATTCAGAGCCAAGCAAATCGCAACATACTTTCTCCCAAATGGGAAGGTCCTTACACTGTGGTCGAAGTCACCAGACCTAGTTCGGTGTGACTAGCCATGTTAGACAGGCATGTTTTATCTAATTCATGGAATATTGACCAATTGCACGGGCATGTTTTGTCTAATTCATGGAATATTGACCAATTGTGTAAGTTCTTTGTATAAATGTATTTTACATTCTGTCAATTTCAATAAAGATTCATCATTTCTTTACTTTCTTCGATGAGTGATATTGTTTATATGACTGTACCCATAATCTGGTCACATACTATTTGTTGTCTAACTGGTCGGAGAAGACCAAATTCTCTCCAATATCCTTTTAAAGGATCTCTTTTCACCTTCCTGGCCTTGACTTAATCGTCACAAGCCAAAAAGGTCCGCCACGTGACCATCACAACTATGCTTCTCACGCACGACCATACACTCTTTTCTTAGAGAAGCAAACAAGTAAAGGAGCATAACACAAATAGTTAATTACATGCTTAAGACTTCGGGGGCAACATTTCTTCACTTCAACATTCTATTATACTCTCGTTTGGCTACTGGTCGGGACACGGAAAACCTCCTAGCCGAAATCTCTCCTCTCTGTATGTGGTCCTGCCCACTGGAAGGAGTTTTCTAGCAACAGTTCTTTTCCTATGATCTTTGTTGCTAGTCGGACTTGAGCATGAGCACGTTTCGCAGAGTGTTTTTCATGTCTTCAGTTCTTGGCAACCCTTACGACCAGTTTGGATACTATGTATAAATAAGACCACTTATCGTATATCGCATACATCCTTGCATAATTTCTTTCTCATCAAGACAAGTCTTATCTTCCGAACATGTAATCTATGGTTTGGTATTTCGATTATGGAAAACAGATCTACAACTAGTTGAAGTCATACACTGGTTCTGACCAAAATTGATTTCCTAGTATTAATTTGATTAGTTTTTGTCACATAATCAGCACAAACTTTCAACAGTGGTCGTGGTTTCTACTCTTATTCTTGGTTTACTGCTTCTTTAGTAAGGATCTTATACTATACAAGCAGTCGGGGGCTAGAAAATATATGAGTACTTCATAAGTCAAAAGGATAAACAAAGACTTTTTTGATGAAAGAAAGGTAAGTTTTTACATTCACAATTCTTATCATACAACAGCCTACTCCTTAGGATCACCAGACTGGTTGCTGCGAGACGGAGACCCGACCTCTATTTCCTCTACGACCTTGTTTCTGAGAGGCATTACTTCCTCGAATAACTTGGTCGCTTCTTCACTCGAGCAGTTGAAGTCTTCTTCAACAACTTGAATGGGAATAGAAGGGTCGGAAGCCTTTAGCTTTGCTAAAGCAAGGCTAACTCCACTAGCCACAGCCTCCTTCGTGGTTTGCGCATGATTCTCCTGAGTAGTCTTGAGCAGGCTCCTGAGGTCTTCGAGTTGTTGGCCAAGGAAGTTGATCTTCTCCGTGGGATCTCCTAAGTTGGGCAGTTGCGTTTCTGATCTCATATCGAAGAGCATCTCGTTGAAAGCCTTGACCTTCTCTTCAAGATTGTGCCCAAAGGCTGCTCCTTGCCATGCTCAAATTCAAGAGCTTTTTCCGTTCTCTTCAATGCATGAGTTTTCTCTGCACGAGTAGACCAAAGAATAAATACATATGTAACAGCCCAAAGTTATGTTACCAATTTAAAATTTTATAAAGTTATTATTTTGTTGGATTTTCTGAAATTTGGAAGAGTTTTATTGCTTTATTTGAATTTCTGGAGTTTTAAAAGTCAAAAGTAAAATTTATTAAATTTTTTGAAGTTTTATTTGAGTTAAAGTTGGAAAAATAAAATTTTAATTATTTTCTGGAATTTTAAAAGCTTTTCCCTAATTATTTTAAAGCCAAAATAAATTATGTGCAAAAACTATTACCAATTATAAGTTGAAAATATTTTATTTAAGTCCAAAATAACTCTAGGAATTTCTGTGAATTTTTCTAGAATTTTTGGATTTTATTTGGTATTTTATAAAAACCTTTTTATTTATTCGGATTATTTAAATTGGAAAATCAATTTGAAAATCCTCAAACTGTTTCGGGCCAAAACCCAAACCTCGGCCCGTTCTTTTCCCTCCTCCCACGTGGCCCATCTCCCTTTTGGGCCGATCGCGCCTGGCCCCGCTCCCATCCCTCCTCTCGTAGTCGATTTGCATCGGACGGCCATCCACGTAGCGCCCCCCTCTCCCCTCTCTCGCTGCAGGTGGACCCCTCTGCGTCTTCTTCCCCCGCCTCTTCTTCCTCACCAAAAACCGCATGGAGCCACCATTACCGCAACACCGGAGCTCCGCAATCGCCGCCAATCCTCCCCCTTTCTTCGCGCACGCGTGCGCATTAACTCCCCCTAATCTCATCGCGCCTTCCCCAGCCATTTGCCCCCTCGTCCACGTGCGAAATCGCTGGGACCCCGCAATCACTGCCATTGACACTGCTCGGGCTTCTTGAACCGCACGTCGTCTCCGCCCCTCCCTGGCCCCTATAAAAGGGAGCACCGGGTGCGCCCCTTCCTCCTCAACCCATTGCCCTCATTCACCCCTCCTCCCCCCGCTCTCTTTTCGCCGGATTTCACCGTTGAAGATTCTCGACTGAAGCTCCGTTTTTCGTCTCCTCCGACGCTTTCAAGCCATCCCTGACCACCCTGACCTCACCGTCGATGTCGCCGCCTCAACGCCTACAAGGTGCGCGCCTCACCCTCGTCGGAGACCCGCCACATCGCCGCGCCACCGGGGACCCGATTCTCATCGCAGCCATCGCCCTCGCCGCTGTCGTTTCCTTCGGGTCCAATCATCACCGTGGTGAGCATTGCCTTCCCCTTTTCCCCCTCTTTGCGTTGAGCCCCTCGGCGGAGCTCACCGTGGCACGTAGCGCCGGCGAGCTCGACGCCGAGCCACCGCCGACCCCTTGCCGACGTGGCATGCCACCGCAATGCCACATGGGCGCCACCTTGGCCCTAGCACCCGCGTGGCACTGACATGGCAAGGCCCACGTGTCATGACGTGGCCGGAAAAGTCAAATGGGCCACTGACGTCATAAATCAAGATTTCCCTTAGAAAAATAATTCGGGAAAATCCAATTTCATCATTTCTTGTGATTTTGAAACTTCCTGGGGTTTGCTCTCCTTCATACAAACTCCAATTTCGTTGATTCAAATTTCTAAATTCATATAAATTCAAGACCTAGCTATCTAAACTAAAATTATTTAATTTGCAGTTCATTTGAACCTGTATTTGAATTTTGTTTGAATTTGGCTTATTTTCGTGTATAGATTTCGACGACTTCGGAGAGTCAGAATTCGACACCGTTTGAGAGCAATTGATCAAGCAAGGCAAGTTATACCCTTGATCATATTTGATCCCATTATTTAAAATTATTTAATTTACATTTTAAATTATTGCATGCTTATTTATATTCAAGTTAATTTAAATTCTGTTTTTAAATTATAGTTATGCCTAAATCCTTTGTACTGCCAATCTTGCCATTGAAATAAATCTACCTTGACACCTTAGATAAAAATCTAGTTCATGCAATAGTATGAACTAGAACATTTTGAGAAAAATTATGCTTAACCATGCTTAGACCAAAAATATTTGATTTGGGAATTTCAGCCAAAAATCAAATGATGTTTAAAAGTCTATGGCATTGGTTTGTCATGGAAGATTTTGTAAATGTTTTTGAAAATCAAAAAGGAAAAGTTGGTTTGTACTTGGGCGAAATGGTTGATTGGTGGGTGCAGGTTTATGCACGGGCTCAATCCGGGTATGGGTTGAAACTCAGGGGTTTTGTGGATAGTCGCCCAAGTTAGTTAAGGACCAGTCTCTAAGCGTTCCTTTGCTATGCCTATAATGGGCTATGCCTCATCGTGCAACCACATGTCCTAAGAATGGGGAGGGGACCTAGCTGACTAATTTGCAATGTTCCACCGTGGTCGTTCCCTTCAGATGCGGTGGGTAGTCATGTTATGACCTACGTTAGTCCCACCTGGTGCAAGAGGGGCCTAGGAACTCTGCGGATTTCTATCCAAAGGGGGTGAAACCTTAGTGAGGGGGGACTACGGTGGAATGGCGCATTGTAAAAGCCTTGACATGTGCTCTAGACTGCTTACCTAAGATAGTGAGTGGTGGTATCGACGGGTGCCAAACAAACTAGAGAATTCATGTCATGTGGGTAAAGCTATACAACCTCTGCAGAGTGTAAAACTATTCGAATAGCCATGTCCACGGTTATAGACATGCTAGCAAAGCCACTCAAAGTTAGACTTTGATTTTGTTTTGAAAAGACTTTATCAAATAGTTTATGCAAATGGAAATTGGGTAGGAAGCCTTGTGACAGGAGGGTATCCTTCACCACTTGTTGATAAATATTATCCAAACTGTAAAACTGATTTGGAAAAATGAATTTTAGTTATTGTATAACTACCTTGGAACTTAGTATTTGTATTTGAAAGAGACTTGGCTTTATGCAAATCAACTATATTAAGCCTTCCTTTGAGATATCCATGTATGCATGTCATCCTGTTATTTAACGGGTGTAACTTGCGAGCACGATAGCTGTGCTCATACTTTCCTTATGCAAACAAATTTCAGAGGAGAAAGACTTTGCTACCGGTATGGATCTCGACGACTAAGCCGCTTCTCCAGTCGATCGCCTATGGCAGATTAACTGGACTCCACTACTCATTCTTCGTCTTCCGCTGTGTTCTTTACTATTGGCTTGTAAGCCTCTTTTGTAATAAACTATGTTGATTATTAATAAAGTTATGCGATTTATAGATGTTACCATATCTGTTTAACTATGTGAACAAGCTACTGATCATGGGACTAGTTCAGAAATGCACAGAGAATTTGGGAGTGTTAATCCCAGGTCCGACAACATATAATTAGAAAAGATAGTATACTGGTCGAGTCTACGACCGGTTACCTTCAACCTTCTTCTCGGTAGTCTCAAGGACTTCCTTGTGTCTGGTTGTCAGATATTCGATCGACCGGTCCTTATTTTGGCATTCCTCTTTAAGCTTGGCTATTATGGATTCCTTAGCCATAACCTCTTCTTTAAGCTTCTCCAAATATATCAAATATGATAAAGGGAGAAGTTAATCAATAGAAAAGGAGCTAGATGATAAAAAAGAGGAAGGAAAGACATGGAAGGAGTACTTATTCTTTAATTCGGAGTTCTTCTTCTCCAAGAAGTTGATTCGCTGGGTTAGCCCTCTGATCACAGTGAAATTTTCGACCATGTGCTACAAAAATAGTAAACTTCTTTAAGTTTCTTGATAAACTTTTAGGAAGTAACTACTAAAGTGGTCGTGGATGCTTACCCGGATTTCTACGTCATTATATTCAGCAAAAATGGTATCAGGACTCATCTCCGCTTGACGGTCCGATATCCTCCCCCAGGCCTCATCGAGTTCTTTGTCATCAATGAACCAAGGGCAATAGGGAAGGTGCCAGGGAGAGGAGACTTCCCAACAGGTGCTGGAACCACTACAAGAAGAACATACATACAACAATACATAACTCACAATGGAAAGCACATGTGTTGCAAGACCAACTTATTCACCACACATGAAGCCTGCTCGGCCCACCACCTCCCACATCCAACTAAAACTGCTCGTCTACTCCCATATAAACCCATTTTATCCTGACTCCTAATCCCCTAGTCCCTTCTGCTTCATCTTCCTCTAAAAAAAATCCCCTTCCTTCATCTTGGGTTCCCAATAGCGCTCGATCTACTCTGACATGGCGGCGTGACGGTGGGCACTCTGGTGGCGGCCCTTAGAACAGCGGCCTGACTTAGGGCAACATGGTGGTAAGCCTCTCCCCCCTCTCTCTCTCTCTCTCTCTCTCTCTCTCACGTGCGGCGTGAGAGGCAGCTACGACAGCACCCTCCCTCCACATGTGTGACCTCGAGATGTGGCGGTGGTGACGGATGGCTAACACATCCTCACCTGTCCCATGCTTGTCGTGTTGTGCGATGGTCGTCGCCAACGCAGCATGGGCCTCCACTAGCGCCTTTGCATCAAGGTCAGCGAAGGATGCATGTTTGATGAAATGCTCCAATGGTGAGAGATATTAGCTTGGTGGCTCACATGATACCTTTGTTAGCTCTGCTTGATGGGTTTCTCATTCTTTTCTTCGATAATCTGATTCAAGAACCAACCCAAATTGTAGTGTAGGATGACAGCATAGATCAATGCAATAATGGTTGCCTCATCACCTCACCGGGCTCGCCGGTGCAACAACTCTGCGACAGAGGTACCTTAGTACAATGTAATTTCATGCCTTTTATTATTCTTTTAGCTTCAATTCAGCGTCTGTATATGTACTTTTCGTGTTTTTATCTTACTTCCACCTTTCTCTATGTATCTCTTCACAAGGCAATGTGGGATCTGTTTCATGCTTGTTAATAATGCAGATGTTATCAAACACACTTTTCTTCTGTGTGGTTGTTCCATTTTTAAGCAAATCGAATCATGATATTTACTCCATAGAGAAACCAGTGGACCGGTTAGTTCAGTCTTGCCAATTGTTTATGTCGCTGATGTTATTTTCATTTCCAAAATATAGGCCAATTTGTTCTACAAGAAATATTATTGTTGTTCTGGATTAGGGAATTAGCACCCAAAATAAGATTTAGTGATGCCATAATTGCCAAATTAATTTGGTTTATGTATGTATAAATAGTGATAGTTGAACATCTATATCTGAAGACCTATTTACACATCCCAAGCTTTCAGTATCTGTCAACCTACATTCCATTACATTGCTCTCTTAGTCTTCCATTACATTGCTCTCTTAGTCTCTTTATATTCAATGCACTCTTAACAAAAATCGCTTGAGCTATCTGTATGATCTCTGAAGCTGATAATCTACACATATAGTGCCCTAGCAAACTTTTCATAGCTTAGATGAAATTGTGTATCTCTCTTTTAGAATGAAGCATGTTTTCTGAAATCCATCTGCTTACGTATGTCATTGTTGTTTATTATGCAGTAGTTATACAGCTTGTGTCCTGTGAGAATTAAGTATCCAACAAAAAAAACTGTCATTTATACTATACATGCTATTGCCTCATTGCCTGCTGCATCACATTTTGTTCTAGTGCTCTAACTAATACTAATGGATAGTAGAGATCATGACTTCATCACACTACTTGAAACTCTATAGTCAAAATTATATCTGTTAGATCTTATGGATAGGCAAAAAAAAATACACATCACAAGAATGTGTAGGCATGAGTTCAGTCTTAGCCCAATAAAAAACACATGAAAACATAAAGGGGAAAATTACATCAGAGATAAGCTTATGTATTCTGTTCGTTGAGGGATCTATCTTTTCTACATGCAGGTTGATCCTGCTGCATCTAGTGCTGGTATTGGACCTTTTGTCAGGACTTGCAGAAGGACTTGGTGCTGTTATCGAAAGCCTGGTAAATTCTACTCTTTGGTCAATCCTCTTTTTTATTCAGATGTTTGGTTAATGATGTATTGCTATTGTTATATATGAATGCCCCTTGGTTCTCTTTTAATTTATCGATGTCGGTACTGTCGGACCCGGGAACGAAAGATCCCGAACCCTTTGTGTTCATACACCAGTCCAGGATTTCCGGTGTACGATTACAAAAATGATAACATAACCAAGTCTCGCATTGCATTAATAGTAAATCGAGTTCGATACAATTGGGCATGAAGCCAAATAAAAGAGTAAATAACAATGAAGTAAAAAGATAGTAGTAGGCGAGCGATCCGCCACAGCAATAAATGCTGGGCGTAACCTAGGCGTCGTGTCCTCACCGTCCCGATAATAGTCTTCTCACGAAATTTTGTTGCATAAAGCAAGCATGAGCACAACTACTGTGCTCGCAAGTTACACCCAATATGGAATTGTAATGCATGCATAGGGTAAACAAAGGACAATGGCGAGGTTATTTTGCGTAAAGCAAATAGTTTGAATTTAAATAGTCATAATAGATTGCAAGGCCATTTTCATACAGTATTTAAAATCATAAATTTAAATGACAAATGTATAATGTGGATAACCTCCAAGGAAGGTGATGGATATCCTCCAATCACAATGGCTAACCGCCCAATTTTCCCACAGGACTAACCATCCTGAAAACATCCGTTGAATTCATTTTAAAACCAAAAACAAGTCTAACTCAAAGTGGCTTTGCTAGCATGTCCATGATCATGACGCTGCTATTCAATAGTTTCTACTCTGCAGAGTTTATGCGGCTTTACCCACACGAGATAATTTGCTCTTTGTGTCGGCCAATCCACGCTTCCTAAGGCGTGTGACAAAGCAATTATCACGAGGCCGTTACAATGGTCTACCCCAAAGAACTCATGCCCGCTAAGGTTTCGCTTCCATTGGACTATCCATCCTCAGGAGCCCCTCTTGCGCCAGTGGGACTCTTGTCTAACCAACACCCACTCATACAAAATGGCACGAATATCTACGAGGTGTCCCAAATTATTAAGCCAAGTCTTGCCCAGACAAGACGAGTGGTGGTACGGTAGGGCATAGCAAGATGCGGCTCCAAGACCGGTCCTTAATCGACTTGGGCGTCGTTCAAAATCAAACCCTGGGTTTTAATCCTAACCAGATTAAACCCGTGCATAAACCTGCACCCACCATTCATCCGTTTCGCCCAAGTCCAAACCATTTTTGATTTTATTTTAGTAAAAACCATCTTTACAATAACTCTATCGTAAAACAATACCATAGGTTCAAGTTTACACAAATTTGTAATGATTTGGCTAAATCCTCCCAAAATCAAAATCATGGTCTAAACATTTGCGAAGCATTTCCAAACAATTTTACCTATGGTGACAAGGGATGGCATTTCAATATACAAAATTGGCCATACAATAACAATTGGAATAGCTAAGCATTTAAACCGGGTATTAAAATAATTGACTAAAAATACGCATGCAATAATAATTCTAAAAACTGAATTAAATAACTTCAAAATAGTAGGTGCAACATGGTCAAAGTGTAACTTGCCTTCGCTGAAGTCTTGAAATTCTAAAGCTTCGGAAGAATCAAATTCCCCGGAATCGTCGTAATCTAAACGTGGAAATACGACAATCAATTGAAATTCAAATAAAAACGAGACAATAGTTCAAACTAACTCCAAATAAAATAATTATATTTTATTTGGCTAGATAATAATTTTATAAGACTTTATAAGTTTGAAACACTCAATCTAGAAATAGGAAATAAAAGATATGAATTTTACAAGTTTAAATCCTAAATTTGTAATTTAAATAGTTTAATTTAAAATGACAATTTAAACTAATTCCAAATAAACTAATTCTAATTTATTAAGCTAGATAATCTTTTTATAAAATTTTAGAAATTTAATTCACTAAATTTGGAGTTGGAATTCAAATGATATGAATTTTATAAATTTTAACCTAAATTTGGAATTTAAATGAATTTCTAAATTCTAAAACAGGACTAAACTGAACTCCAAATTGAATAACTAAATTTTATTTAGTTAGATAATAATTTTCTAAGATTTTAGCAATTTAAATCATCTAATTTGGAATTAGGATGCAAAAGTTATGAATTTTACAAATTTAATCCTAAATCTGTTATTTAATCCATTTTCTGAATTATTTTTCTAAAGGAAATCTAATTATTGTGCAATGCTGACATCAGCGAAGGAATTCCGGGATTTAAAAGAAATTAAAAAAAATTCTGACGTGCGGGCCCCTTATATTAGAGACACGGCCCACGTGGACTTAGTCCACGGGCCTTGGCGCACGGGGAGGTGGCGTGATGTGGCGCGCCCATACGGCGTGGCTGCCACAAGGCGTGAGGTGGCGCCACATGGGCGCCTGCGTGCCACGCCACGCAGCAATGGCGGCGCCAGACGCCTAACCGAGGGTTCTTGCGTCTTTGTCTTTGGCAGGGCCGGCGAGTCGCAATGTAACGAGAAGAAGACGGGAACCAAGGAGCTCACCCACACGAGAAGCGGGGGCGGAGATGGCGGCGGCGGCGAAGAGCGGCAGCGGCTACGGTTGAAGGCGACACTGCTACGGGTCTCCGACGGCGAAGCGGAAGCGGCAACCAAGGCGCCAAGCGATGCGATTGGTGGTGGCGGCGAGGCGGAGGCGAAGGATGCGGCGCAATCGGCGGTGGCGTCTTGCGGTGGTCGGCGACAACAATCTTCAATTCCGGCACACGTAGGGAAAAGAGAGCGGCGTTGGGAGGCGGTGAAGAGGGCTACCCGGAGTGCCTTTATAGGGACGAGGAGGTTCGAGGCGCGAGCGCGAGGTGGAGATCGTGGCGGCGGCTTGCGGCGGCGGGGAAATCCGGAGGAGAGGGAGAGGCGGGGGCGAGGCGGTTGGAGGCGCCGAGTCGTGCGGCACTGCGTGTCGCGCGGGACGCGGAGGTTGGAAGCGGCCACTCTGGCTTCGCCGTGAGCGAAAATGGCGAGGCGGCTTGACCTTGGAGAAGAATCTGAGGAGAAGATGTGAGGCGTCAGTTCTCATCCGACGGTCTTGAGAGAGAGGCGTGGAGCCATGCTGGCGTCGGATGGGCATCCGATGGTGGAGAGAGAGGAGGCGGGGTGCTGTGTGTGTGGTTTGGTGAGCAGCCGACTTAGGCCGCCTTTGAGGGGAAAATGGGTCGAGAGAGGGTTTCGGCCCATGCACTGCTGAGGGTTTTCTTTTAGTTTTCTATTTTAAATAATCTGGTTAATTCCTTTTAGACTTAGAAAATAGCAAACAGAGTCCAAAAATTCTACAAAAAATCCCATAAATCCTTAGAGACATTTTAGACTTGATAAAATTATTCCCAACTTAAAGTTGGTGATAGAATTTTGAATTTAAATTTGTTTTGGCTTTAAATAATTTAAAGGAAAGCTTTTAAAATTCAGAAAATTCACAAATTCAAATAAGTTTTAAACTTTAACCAAATTTAAAATTTTGGGCTGTTACAGGTACTCTGTAGAAGATATCCTTCCATGCCTTTTGATACATTGATTGATTTAGTATATTGCCTTTTGATTCTCATATTTCTCTATATTCATAGGCTTTACAGAAATATATGCCCGTAGTCCCGTACTAGCTTTTCAAAATGTCAAGGTGAGATCTAGATCATAATGCTAACATGGATTAAGCCATGTTAGTAATATCATACAATTTTGTTCTGTTAGTAAACCAAGCGATGACACAAATAACTTTCAAGTGAGATGTTTATTTGTTTTCAATATTTTAGTAAGTTCCTTTTACAAATTTAATCTTTTTTTTCTTACAGGAAATTTGGCATTACTAAGTTCTGCAGTTTTGTTCCTTAGGTAACATATTTTTTGAAATGCCCATTGCATGGCATCATGTCCGTGATGGATTTTTGTGTTTCTTCTGTTGGATCGAAAAGACGACTAGAGGGGGGGTGAATAGGAGCATGATCACTTTTTCTCCTAGATCGGATTCAACATGTTTTCACTCCAATAGCTATGAAAGCTATGAAGATCAAAGTACAAGCACAACGGAAGACTTGTATTGAATCCAATCGAAACCCCGAAGTAAAACAACCAAAAACTCAATTCACAATGAGTTGGGCGGTCAGACCTCTCAGCCTAGCGGTCTGACCACTCCATGGGGCGGTCTGACCTCTCAAATGGACGGTCTGACCTCCAGCCTGATGAACAGTGAAATCAGCCCGAACTTCCAAAACACAAAAATGTCTAACTTTTGATTCGTAACTCCAAACTTCACGAAACATGAAAAATACATTCCTTGGGATGTCAGGAACCTATTCCAATCAACGATCGTGAAGATCGTTGCCAAATTTCTGACCTTTATCTGTTTTAGTGAAGGAGGGTTCAATACCGAGTCAAAAACGAAAACATGATCTAAAGCTTGCTTGTGGGTAATAGATGATCAAGATGATCTTAGATAGGTTCCCACATATCCCAGCAAGCAAGATTAGGAAAAAAAACCAAGCAAAAACCTGAGAATCAAGGAAAGTCTCAAAATCACAAAATAGAGTGCAAGAACGAAAAGAGACTTATCTTCTTGAAATCTTGCATGGATTGATTTGTGATTGATGTAGTTTACAGCCACTCCATCGGAGGACAAAGACTCATCACATGAGCATCAAGATCAATCCACTCTCTAAAACCCTAGCTCTCCTTTCTCTCCAAAAACCCTAAGACATAATAGGATCTCTCTAAATGGCCAAGAGTCTCCAGTGCAACCAGCACTTAAGGCTATTTATAGTGGAGGCTAGCATCTAGAGAATATTCCATTAGGGCACCCGTTAAACCCTAATACACAAACGGGTTAACACACGCACGCATCTCAAAGCGCCGTTTCCATCTTTGCTTGACCTAAACCGCTTCTCCAAGCACCGTCCTGCGCTGCGGTTTAGCCAAAGGTCACAAAGGCGGTATTTGGGTGCAATGACCAAAATACCCCTTCTCGATCCTTCTCCAAAGACCGAGTCCAATCCTCGCGTAGCAATCGCCTGCTTCGTCACGTGTAGGTTGATCAACGGCTCTCATTATGTCAGCAAGTCTCTCCCATCTGGCTCCCACCGAACCACCATGGCACTTGCATCGACCCCCGCGTCGCTTGATCAAACCAGTCGCATCGAACCGCCCGTTTGGTTACCTTTGTCCGTTCCGCGCCCCACTTGAGTCCTCTGACCTTACCCAGCATCCTCGATCGTTCTGGACCTCAGCTCTCCAAGCCTAGTCCCGATCATCCTCGTCGTTGACCGTCATTGACCACCAAGCAACCTGCACACCAATAGACAAAGAAATCGATTCCGGGAACAAGTTCTTCACAACTTGACCCACGTTAGCCAAAAGATGCATCATGCAACACATAAGCACTGATGAACATGAACTTGACCTAACAAGAACACATCGCCGCCACGAAAAGACGATTTAAACAGACACAACCGGTCGACCGCCACGGCGGTCGGCTCGATCGGCTTCACGGCCCGACCGCCACTGCTGACCGGTCAGACCGCCTCCTAGGACTTAGCCAAAATTTCCTCCCTGAAAATCTGAAACTTTTTGGAAATTTCAAATGAATAGAACTTTTCACTGGAAGCTCCAAAAATTATGGGACCTAGTGTAGGAGAACCCTCTCACTTGCCCACACCCTCTATTTTTAGCTCAGCTCCAAAATCCAAAGTTCCTAAGGTGGCGGTCGGCCAAGAAGAGATGGCCGGTCGATCACCACCGCCGGCTCGACCGCTACTGGCCGGTTAGACCGCCAGCAACCAAAACAGCCAACCAAACCGAGGCATGGCCGGACTGACCGCCCCCATGGCCGATCAAATCGCCAGAGGCCTAACAGAAGCTGAAACCTCGCCGAAAACGCGTGTTTCCGCACACCCTCAACGCCATTGCCATTTGTCTCATCATCCTAAGATCGTGGGCATATCCCCATGATATCCACATCTTCGATAAATCTTCAACACTTAAACCATCTACCCCATTTAAGATTAGGAAATGATTTACTATTGAGGACTTCATCTGAGAGCTCATGTTTGCTTGATTGCCATATTGCATTTACTTGATTTGTTTTGGGCTTAAAAGGTAGTCTTCCTATAAGCTTGTGATTAATGATTGGGAATTACTGCTCCATGTATGTACCTGCCAATTGTTTGGAAGAGTTGGAATGTTACATTTTACTTTAATAATGCACTAAAAGAACTTTATTTCTCTTTTTAGATTGAGAAGATATAGTTGATGGTTTGAGATGTTCGGTAAACTTGTGTGTAAAATGGAGAATGTTGGGGAATGAAGAATTTTTTTTATAGAACCACGGGGGCATAGAGAACGAAGACTTTCCACTAAAAGTATAGGCATATACTTACATTTATGTTTTAGGGCGTATTATGTTATTAGAACATGATGGTACTAACTGTGCATGCCTCAAGTCTAGACTAGTGAAGCTAGTTGGAAATTCTTTGTAATGAAACAATTTTTTGTTGATGTCAATGAATATTTTTTTTGTATACACTTTGATATGTGTGTTTTGTTTAACCCCGTGGACCCTAAGTGATAAGCCCAGCCTGTACATGAAAAGGACACCTTTTTGCAATGATTAGATGCATTGTAAACAATCCTAGAAGTGATTTGCTAGTGTCAATGCCAATGCATATACACACACACACACAATGTATGTATGTTGCCACTATATCAAAATATGTGTTCCAACCTTACAACCCTTTTATTTACATGTTACCAACACTTGTATATGTGTTGTCACATATCTTGGCAATGGCCTTAATGGCAATGCATACTAAATGCGTTGGTATAGACCTTAACAACATTTATTTGGATTTCTACCAACGCATATATGCGTTGCTAAAGGGGTGTTCATATTGTAGTGAACCTGCTGGGATTCCTCAAGAACCTCCACCTCCATAGGTGGGGTTGGCGCTGCCATAGGTTCCTGAGTAGGCACTGGCTTTGCCACCTGCTCGGGGGCTGGCTCAACCTCTTCCTCAGAAACTTTCTATTGAGGGGTGCTCTGGTCGAAAGTAACCGGAACACCGGAGGACCTATAAAGAAAAAAGAAAAGAAGATTAAGACTTTAGAACACCAGAGGTAAGTACTTACAAAAGTTTTTATTTCATGTATACATACTTGGTCATCTTCTTGGTCTTGAGCTTGAAACGCGTTGGAGCAAAATCCATCTCGCTCGCCTTCCCTTTCTTCTTTTCAACCGACTTTACCGGTCCTGAACCGATAGAGCTGGTTAGACCCCTCACATCCACCGACTGAAGGTCGGAAGAAATATTATCGACCAGCTGGTCAAAAATAAGATCCCTAACCATCGGTTCGGAGGGTGTGGTCTTCTCGGTCTCTAAAACAGCTTCAGTAGCAACTGTCAGGTCATGAACGACCACTTTGGGGCCTACGACCTCCACAGCTTCTCATTGTGGGTTCTCTTTCTCTCCCACCTAATACATAAATATAATCGGATTAGGTAATTAAATTTCCATCTAAGATATATGCTCCATCACAAATGCTCTTCTTACCTCTAGAAGGCCATCATCTTGCGTGGCCGCAGAGCAGGAGTCAGTCGGAACAATGATCGGAGTAGAGCTATCATTGGACTCTTTTTCCCTCAAGCCGACCGCCTGCATATTAGAGCATAATCATGTACTGATCGGAGAGCATATAAAATATGAGAAAAAAAATGATATTTACCTTAAGTCTCCTAATCCTCTCTTCTAGAGAGATAGCAGCCAGAACATTGGGGAAAGCAGCCTTCATATCAGGCTCTCCAGCGCAGATCATTTTGATCTGCTCTCTGACCTCGTCAGAAGAAAAGGCTTCAAAAGGATAAAGAGATTTTAAGGTTACAAAATGATCAACTAAATAAACCAAACTGGTCGAAATTTTCAGGCATTACTTCCCATGGAGTCTTTGGTCGCCTTGTCACGACCAATATGCCAGAGTAGGGAATATGATTGGAGCTTCAAGGGATAAATCCGACGCAGGGAAAAGTCCTTAACCACGTGCCAAGCAGTTAATCCTGTGGCACTAAGGTCTTGAATGGCATCGACCACCCTTCCAACCCGTCCTTCTTTCTTCTCAGTGGACCACCAATGCAGGTTCTCACTCGCCGTCTTGCCGACGAAGTAAAGGTTGTCTTCTTTTGTGACCATCATGTAGAACCAGCTTTTCTTCTATGACAACCACGAGGACTTCAGGTACATCCGAATGTACTCGTCGACCTTCCCGTCGTGGAGTCGCAGTGAGCATTCCCCAGGTCCGGCCGCCGATTTCCCCGACCTCACCATCTTGTAGAAATACCTAAAGACCTTTAGACTTGGTAGGATCTCGAGGTATGCCTCGCAAAGGTAGACGAAGATGCTGAGGTTGGCGATAGAATTGAGGGATAGATTCACCAACTCGACCTCGTAGTACTCCAGGACTCGAGAAAGAAACTTGTGAACTGGGAACCGGAGCCCGCACTCGATGTAGGTGAGAAAAATCGGGATTTTTCCCTTCTTCGCGGCTCGGAAAGTGCTCTTCGGCCATCGACCTCCATTTAATCAAACTCTTGTCTGGAAGCATTCTGACCTCCTCTAGCGCCTTGAGCCTCTTCCCACTCAGATCTAAAACTAGCCACTTGGTGATCGAGTCCGACATGATGAGATCTTTTAGTGGATGAACAGAGGTCGGAGGAAGCTTTCGATGAGAAAGTGAGGGGAGGTCGGAGAAGATTCCTCGCAAGAAGATGAAAAGGGTTGGAGAAAAATCTGAGAGCGTAAAACCCCTAAAGCCCTGCGCTGAAGGGATTTTATAGCCATAATTCTTTAACTGCATTAGGGAGTTACCCAAAGTCCAATGGACACAAACTAGAGTCCAATAGACAGAAAAACTCTTCGGGTCCCAAGACAGTTTCTCAACTTTAAAGTGAATACAGACCACGTCGTTTGTCACGACATTAAATGAGGGTCTGCCCGATACGACTTTTGTCGGGAGATAGTGTTCACACGACCAATTCATTTTCAAGTTCGGGGGCTAGTTGACGAGGATTAAAATCTCCATGTATTGCTTTAATACACAATAAAATATCATAAGTCTTCGTGGTCGTAAACCCTAAGGCTAATGACCCCTGTGGTCGTAAGGATTTCAGAGGTTATATAATGGGTACCCTAGTCAGATGAGGTCCTGTACCTAGTCCCCGACCAGATGACTGCTCGAGGAAGCAATGAACTGG
This sequence comes from Phyllostachys edulis, assembly GCA_036346405.1. NCBI lineage: Eukaryota > Viridiplantae > Streptophyta > Magnoliopsida > Poales > Poaceae > Phyllostachys > Phyllostachys edulis. Next base: position 30,184,975 of record CM070553.1, on the reverse strand, counting down.
TATTTGGATCTAACTTTAAGTATATTACTTACCGTATGATGAATGGAACACATGTTATATTTGGTCCATACCACGCGATGTTTTGTAGACTTAAGACACTAACAACAACCATCATATGGTTTTGTGTCTCACAGGCACCAACCGACGATCAGTTACTGTTTCAATAACCGTAACTAACCCTCCGACCGAACGCGTCTCTTCCAATAGGCGTCTTCTCCAGGAGTAACTGTCACCCCTTCAATGGTTATTTAAGGATGGAGCACGGAGAAAAAAAGGCATCAAATTGGAGCACGGCAATCAACATTAGATTCATATTTCAAGTCTGATTCAATAGCATAGCAAACATTACGCTCAGTGTAATTAGGATCAGTCCACTGCCTTGTCGAGGGCACCCCCTGTAAAGGATCCAGTTCATAGCAATAAAGAGTAATCTCATTCTCTCCCAAGAACTATTTGCCATTTTCCTCTGTTTATTTCGTAAGATCGGCGACTCGGTCGTCGACAATTGAGGATAAACAAGAATGTATCAGCCTTTGAGAATGAGAATCCCAATTCTAATAGTTTTTCACTGAGACACGAGTACCATACCCTTGGTGCTTGCTTTAGTTCATACAATGCCTTCTCAAGTTTACAGACAAAGTGAGGATGCTTTTTATCTTCATAGCATGGGACTTGGCACATATAAACATCTTCCTAGAGAATTCCATGCACAAATGCATTCCGAACATCAACTTGCCTTAGCCCCCATCCTTTTGAGATTGCAATGGACTGAATTAGCCAGATAGTAGAGGGTTTAACCACTGGACTAAATGTATCTGCATAGTCAATACCATGACGTTGATGAAATCCCTTGGCAACAAGTCTAGCTTTATAGCGATCAACAGTGTCATCTAGTTTTTGTTTCACCTTGAAACCCCATTTACAGTCCACAGTGTTCTATTCTTGCCTAGCTGGAACAAGTTTCCAGGTTTGGTTCTTGAACAATGCTGCAAACTCAACATCCATCGCTTGTCTCCAGTTGGGATCAGTAAAAGCCTACTGATGAGATGTTGGTTCAGTCACAGTTGCTGTGCATGCTTCATAGTTGCCACGATAGCATACAGCATCATCTGTGTATTGCTTAGGACGAAGAACATTGTTCTATGCTCGAGTTCTTGGTCGTGACACCATCTGTTGCTGCTGTTGTGCTGTTCCACTACTAGCATCAAATTCCCCACCTTGATCCTGTGTTGTTTATTGAGGATCTATTCTAGAGAAATACTCTAAGAAACATTAGAGTTATTTGACACACAAACATGTGCCATTGGCGACCTGGACATATTCTCCTCCTTTGTATCGATCACGCACAGTCAGGCGATCCAAGTTGCTTGTGATGTGATCGGTTGCTCCGGAGTTAGCGTACCATTTAGTGACGACATTGTAAGCTAATGTGGTTGCTATTGCACCAACACATTGATCCTCAGTTTGATATGAGTGATCAAACCTATGATAGCAGCGAACTGCTTCATAGGCATGTTTGCCACAGACTTGGCAGGTAGGTCTGTTGCCGTCAGGTGCTTGTTGTCCACACCCGCTGTTGTGTCCACGACCTCTTCCTCGTCCACGATCAAATTGCTTTCCCCCACCACGGTTGATGTTGGTGTTGTTGGTACTGATGCGATTAATGTTGTTTGTTGAGGAGTTGATATGAAGGACGGAGTTGTTGTGCTCCTATCGAAGCTCAAAGCTGAGGAGATGAGCATAAAGCTCACCGACGCTCATCGACTATGACCTTGTAGTCATAGAGGTGACCAAGGAGTCGTAGTCGCTTCCAAGTCCAGTCAATAGATAGAAGATGATCTCCTCTTCCTACATGGGATGGCCAATTGAAGCCATGGTGTCGATCAGATTTTTTACCTTGTGAAAATAGTCTGTCATCGACAAATCCTTCTTTTGCGGACTTGCTAGCTAAATGCGTATCTGCATGGTCCTTGCTCTCGAGCGTGATCCAAACATGCACTCAAGTGCATTCCACACCTGTGCCGAAGTGGTGTGAAACAAGACGTGGGACAGAACTTCTTCTGCCATGGACGAGAGCAGCGCACTTAGCACAAGTTGATCTTGTTGAAACCATGAGAGGTATTCAGGATTAGGAACTTGGTGTGCGGCTTCACCAGTGCCTTCCATGTTCATCATCTGAGGAGCCGGCTTTGTGTCGTCAACAAATCCGAGTAGCTGCTGGCTACGTAGGTACGGCATGAGTTGAGCTTTCCAGAGAAGGAAGTTCTCTCTATTAAGCTTGATGTTGATAAAGTGACTAAAGGCTAGTGCGGCTGGGATAGCGGAGGAAGCAGTGGAGACAAGAGCTCCAGATGTTAAATTGATCATGCCGGAGCTGGTCATAGCTGCAGTAGATTAGATCTGAGTTTGGACACAAGAAGATGTGTTCTTAATGCGTGAGATAAGCCGAAGGCTCGATGTATTGCCGTGTAAAGGCTCTTCTGTATTTATAGTCAAGGAAGATTACAACTGACAATTAAAACATATTACAACTGAACTTAACTGGACATTGTCGGATTATCTACGGTAAACGGCAACGATGGAATCAGCATGACTAACTACAGAGAATCTGAAACTCTGAAATCGATACAGAGTTATCTGAACTCTGAAATCGTTTTACACGTCGCGCCAGCTCCGATTTCCACGTCTAGTTGCATGCTCCGTCGTCGCCACCCGGTGCGGACGCGACACGACTGCTCCCTCCGGCCAGTGTGAAGTTAGCAGCTGACATCGATGGACCGAGGAAACGACTGACTGTTCAGTTCAACAGCTTTGTATAATACGTACGAGAGCTTAGCTGAATAAGTTAGTTCCCAGTCAATTCATCCGGTCCTACCTTTGCCATTTGGAAGAGGTGCAACACGAGTTTTTCGAGAACACAGGTGCAATGCAACACGAGTAAAAATGTCTTAAGAGTTGAAGGTTCGCCATGGGACGACCCATGCCATACATTCTCATGTTGTACCATACGGAGACCACTTCTAAGACAACAATACACACATGTGCGACCAATTCTCTATCAAATCCTCACATATATATAGCGTTGGTCTCGGACGATTGCAGATGCCTACGTGGGAATGGAATCCAATGTGTAAGAGGCAATACAATAAAGGCAAATGGACAATCAAGAATCAATCAACCTCGATCCTTTGCTTTTGCTTTTGCTTTTGCATGGCATGGATGATGAATGATGGAGCTCTTCACGATTGCCGCCCCACCCACCCACACACAAGGTAAAAACAAATTAATGGAGTAGTAACTAACAAAGGTAGTCTAGCAATTGCACCCGTGGCATCGTGGGCGGACCTCGCGGCGTGGCTTGCTCCTTCCGCCGGTACTCCCACGCTCTCCTGAGCCAGCAAAACACCGGCTTCAACGTCTCGAGCCACCGGGACACCACCTCGTGAAATCGCCAAAAACTCCCGGCCGCCGGCTCGTGCCGCAGCCCCTCTCCCTCGGCCTCGCGAGGCGCCGGCCGCAGCGCATCAGCTGATGATGGCTGGACAACGAACCGTGCCGGGCTCGGCTCGGAGTAGCACCGGCGCAGGATGACCCGGTTCAGCTGGGCCTCGAACGCGAGCCGCTCGTACTCGTCGAGCAGCGTGCTGTGGCGCCCGCCGCAGCCCTCGCTCACGTCGAGGCTGAACCGCGCCAGGACGGCGCCGTCGTCGACGTTGCCCCCGACCTCTCTCGACGATCTCTCCATACACACAGCAGTGCACTGTATGTTGCTAGCTGCACGTACACTGCCACCGTATTGATGCCGGCGGAGACGATCGATCAACGAGGTGCAGAGGTGTGTGGTATTTAGGCATGGTCGCAGTAGCCAGTGTGGTCCTCCTACGCCGCGGCTACGCCGTTAGTTTGGACGAAAGTTTGTGCGAGTTGACGTAGCAAGGGCGGCAAGTATCGCTGCCGTATCGAGCTTGTTTCGTACGGCTCTTCTAAACTAAAGCATGCATGGTCGTAGCCAGTAGCCAGTAGCCAGTAGCCAGTAGCAGTAGCCTCTGATGTGATGAAACCGACCGAGATGTAAGTGAGCTGCTGACTTGCTGTCAAATTAAGAGGGAGCACAGCGTGCGTGCTTGATGATTCTGTCGTTCCCCGTGTTCTTCAGGGACCTATACGCAAGGAACAAAACCTTACTTTTTCTTGCACCACAACTGTGTCGCACGAGATTCTAGCTATGTCGCTTTTATTCCCCAGCCGAGAAAATTCCATGTGCTTTTGCAAAGCATAATGCAAAGTTGTAAGGCGCAGCTGCAAGCAATCTGCTCAATTGTGAACTCCTTTTTTGTTTATGTAGTAGTACTTGCTAGGGTAATGTTTTGGTGCATACTTACGAAGCTTACCGATCCATCGGACGGCACATCAACCGTCGATTGCTTACACGGACTCATCTCCATCCATCACATTTTTCCGTCAAATCCCCATTTCTCCCCCACAAGTCCCCAACCAATTAGGAAAAGCAGGTAACAACAGTAGAGCGGCCATGGTGGTGGACTGGTGGGCACGATCGTCTAGTAACTGGCGCTGCTCCAACTTGTGGCCATCGCTATCCTCTTCTTGGCACCACCTCCATCACCGCCACCTCCTCATCTCCTACTTTATCCACTTCTTCCTCCCTCCCTCCATCCCTCCTCCTCATACGAACCGAAGATCCGGCGAGCTGGCAGCAGCTGAAGGTCGCCTCCTCCTCCTCCCTCCACTTCGTCTCTCCGCCTCTCTCCCCTTCTCCCCCATCCCCTCCCCCTTCCCCAGTGAGCCAGTAGCAGCCAGAGATCACTAATAGAGACGAGCTTCTTCCAATCTGCTGCCATACCACTATGAGATCCACCTTCGTTGCTCGGCGAGCTCCACTGTCACACAAATCTGATGTTGCAGATGTTCAGGTGCAATTGTTGGAAATGCTTTGGAAATTTGTTGCAACATGTCTTCTGTTGGACTGAAACGACGACTAGAGAGGGGGTGAATAGGAGCACTATCTCTTTTTTACTTTGATTGGATTCAACTCAATTCATACTCCAATAACTATGAAAGCTATGAAGATCAAAGAATAAGTACAGCGGAAGTCTTGTATAGAATCCAATCGAAATCCCGAAACACAACAATCAAAAACACTGAAAACTAAAATCAAAGTGAGTTGGGCGGTCATACCTCTCAGGATGGGCGGTTTGACCGATGGCCTGGTGGTCTGGCCACTCATCAGGGGCGGTCTGACCTCTCATCACAATGAACAATGAAATCAGCACGAATTCAAAATCACAAATCGAATCATCTGGCGATCGCGGAGAGCATAGCGAGGAGAAGATGACCCATCAGGGGAAGATGGAGCATCAGGAGAAGATGGAACATCAGGAGAAGATGGCTCATCTGGAAGATCCTCAATACGAGGTCGACGGGTGTAGAAGAGAGGGGGGAAAGGTATTGTAGTGGGAGGAGCCTGAGGAGTTGCAGGAGACGAAGCAGGCGGAGAGGCCACAGGAGGAATATGTGGAGACTCAGTGGGACGGGTGGACGAGGGCAAGACAGATATAGGTGTATCTGGAAAGGTCAAAAAAGATAGAGACTCCGCAGAGGAAGTCGAAGGAGAGGTAGGACGTGGGTAGAAGGGACGAGACTCGTCGAAAGTCACATCCCGAGAAATCCGCATCCGGCGACCAACAGGATCCCAGCACCGATAGCCCTTGTGCTCAGCACTATATCCCAGAAAGACACTCAACAGACTGAGCAGTCAGTTTTGTGAGTTCTCGAGGGGCGAGGAGAACGTAGCAAACGCAGCCAAACAGACGAAGGGCAGAGTAGTCAGGAAGAAGACCACAAAGACACTCAACAGGGATCACACCCTGAAGAGCAGAAGAGGGCTAGATGTTGACGAGATAGGTGGCAATGGAAACAACCTCGGCCCAAAAGTGAGGTGGAATAGAGGCGGCAATCATCAGTGCACGAGCCATCTCAAGGAGGTGACGATGCTTGTGCTCAGCGACACCATTCTGAGCATGAGCACCAGGACAAGAGAACTGAGTGAGAGTGCCCCTTTCGGCAAGGAAGGCTGCGCAGTAACGAGAGAGGTACTCGCCCAGAGTCGAAGCACGAAAGACACGAATAGGAGTGGAGAACTGTGTGCAAACCATAGTGGCAAATTGTTTATAGATAGACAAGGCCTCACTACGAGAAGAAATGAAATATATCCAAGTGTGTCGAGAGAAATCATCTATAAATATGATATAATATCGATGACCCCCTTTCGAAACGAAGGAAGCCGGACCCCAAACATCTGAATGAACAAGATCAAAGGGACACTGTGACACTGACTCACTATGAGGATAAGAAAGCAGAATCTGTTTACCTAACTTACAGCCCTAACAATTTAAAGACACGACTCCTGAGACAGACCCCAGAAGGCCACGACGAACTAAAGACGACAAATGAGATCCACACAGATGACCAAGACGGTAATGCCACTGCTGGAAAGAGTCGGTAGACGTAGTGGTAGAAGCGGAGAGACTGGCGGCGACGGTGGCAGCAGAAGGAAGGTGAAGCCAGTCAAGCTCCCAGAGATGCTGTGAGTCAAGGCGCCAAGGGCCAGAACCAACCAGAGCTCCCGTGTGGCGGTTCTGAACACAACAAGAGTCAAAGTCGAGAATGATCCGACAACCAAGGTCAGTAATCTACCCAGCAGAAAGAAGCTGCATAGTAAGGCGAGGAACATGAGCAACAGAAGGAACATGAAAAGATGAGTTGCTAAGAGGTCCTCGACCAAAGACAGAAAGAGAGGTACCATCAGCAGTAAAAACACTAACAGGAGAATCAAGAGGTGTAATAAAAGACAGAGTGGAAGAATCAGAAGTCATGTGAAAAGATGCTCCAGAATCAAGAATCCACGGTGAGGTGCCGATTGTGTAGGGGTGGTTTCGCGATGTTCAAGAGTCGATGGCGTAACTCGCAGAAGAGTCAATGCAGACGTCGAGGGAGAACCTGAAGCGGCAAGCAGGCGTCGAAGGCTGGCTATCTCCTGCTCAGTGAGAGAAACTATTGAAGGAGTCGATCAGACGTCGATGTAGAAGCACCGATGCAGTGCTAGTAGAAGAACGGCGTGAAAGATGCCGCCGCTTCTTATAGCAGGACTCAATGTGGTCGACCTTGTCGCGGTAGGAGTAGTGAGGACCACCACGGCCGGATGGGGCGGCCACCACCACTGTGGCGGCCCGAGGAGGAAGCGATGTGTTGAAGCGTAAGCGAAATAGTGTCCATTGGTGAAGCGGTATTGGGCGGCGCGGCGACAAAACAACGAAGTCTAACGGCGACACGAGCGGCGGCGGTTAGAACGACGTAATGATTTTTTCCTCTTTTTTTTTTTTTTTTGGAGCCGATTAAAACGGCTAACAAGCCGTCGACCACAAACTTCAAGCGATCACGCCGCGCGACGAGAACTAGGGTTCCCGACGGTAACAGCGGCGATGGAGGCGGCGATAGCGGCAATACAACAAGCAGTAAGCAAGCGGGCGGCAACATGATCGCCCCGGCGGCGGTGGTAAGCGGCGGCAATGAAGTTCGGCGGAGACAGCGAAATCTGGCGCGGAATCCCGAGGCGGCAAGGCAAGCGGAGACCGGAGGGCGGCGCGAACAGGTGCGGCGGCGTCCGGGACGGAGGCGCCGAGCGGCAAGACGATCTAGCGAGCGTTATGAATAGCGCTTGTCAATATGAGACAATGGGTCAGTATATATATACAAAGTGTAGGAGGTGAATATGCAAATAACCCCTCATAACAATAGGAATAACATACTATACATATATCTCTAACAGTATACTCTATACTTGAAGTAGAGGGTGAGATTTACCTAAATAATCCATCATCCCAATTCGTAGGCACTTGCTAGCTCATTTCTGGGTCAATGTGGTGAACCATGTGTTTCATGGTTGGTTTCGCTTTAGGGCATTACGGATTCATGGTTCTCACTTCTCACCACATGTGTTTGTTTGGGAGTTTGTATAAGGACGATATGTGCTTATGGAATTTGTGGGTAGATTGTCTGTGCAGGTCAAGCACAGTTGTATAACTGCCTGTTGGTTTCCAGAGTTTTTTTTTTCCAAGAAAAGAGTGGAGGACCATTCCCCTGTTTCATGACTACAGTTATGATATTATTATGTTTACATTCATTCTGAGTGACAGGTGTGAGAAGCTATGAATTAAAGCATGCAGATGCCTTTGATTGAATATGTGACCTGACCTCTCAAACTAACTAGTACACCTATGACTTGGAGCATGAGAAGACTTCGTGCATTCCTTATGAATATCTGTTGCAAATGAATGAGTACATTATTCTAACAGTATTAAATACATGCTTATTGTTATTAGGTTGTTGTGAGATTTTTGTTTGCAAGTAGGCTGTCATTTTCAAATTGCATGTTCATGCTAATTTTGTTTAATCCAATTCATATTACCAGGTGAACTTAAGATATAGCAATCCAAATGATGGGGAGATTACACTAAATGTTGGGAATGAGCATTGTGTCTTGCGCATTAGGCAACCAGTTTCTGATTGGCGACAACAATTTCAGCAGTTTGCAGCTTATGCAACACGCATGAATCCAATCTATGGAGCATATTTTTTTGTTTTCACTATTGTCTTGGTGGGGTTTGTGTGTGCTTGTTGCAAGTTTGCCTGGAGAAGGCGCGATGTTGGAGTCCCGTATCAGCAGCTTGAGATGGGTGCTCAGACTCCCAACTCATCAGGTGCAGACAATACTACCAGCACAGTAGATGGCTGGGAAGATGGCTGGGATGACGAAGAAGCACCTGCAAAACCTTCAGATAAAAAACCTGCTGGAAATGTGTCAGCAAATGGCCTTTCTTTGAGATCTCAGACCAATAGCAAAGATGGTTGGGATGTAGATTGGGATGACTAAACTACAACAGAATGTTGAAGAAAATGCCCTCTTTTGTCAAATGGGAGAGAAGGTAAGTCCATCAGAACGATCTGCAGCAAAGAAAAGATCCAACTAAATCTTAAACCAAGGGCAACCATGCTTGACAAGTTGACCCGTATCCTGGAAGACTGTAGGCCTGTCTGTCTTCATACGGTTTGTACGATAGTGTTCCTCTACTACTTTTGTTTCTGAGCTGATACGCACACTGTTAGTGGTACGAGTTGTAATTTTTTGGATGTAACACCACAGCAAAGTTTCTGAATTATATGACCAACCACGCACTGTTATTCTTTTTGGAGAGGTAATTAAATTCTTTTTGCGTAGCAAATTATTGAATACAGTCCTGAGCTCCAAGCCATTTCGCGTTTCATCATCTGTGATGTACATGGGGATTGGTTGGAAGCAGATCCTACTGAGCTGCCATATTAGATGTGTAATGTAATTCACATATCCGTGATAGAGCCTGTGATTCGTTTATGTAGTCTATACATATGGGTCACTTGAGGCGTTCCTCCACAGTTCACCACTGGCAGAAGAGGCATTCCTTTTCCTTTCTCGCTTTTTTTGTTTCTTTTCCTTTTGAATGATGCATGCCCCCATTCTCCTGCAGTTGGGCTTCACTTCTATAATTCTATTCAATTCATGTTATATTGACTTGCTGTAAATCAGATCTGTGCAATGGACAGGGTTTGGTGGGTGCTTTTCTGAATTCCATTTGGCATGTGCGCATACCATTAGATATCCTTGTAGCAATCTGTTTGTAACAATGATTCTGATCATCAGTTGCTCAAGGACACTGGTCTGCGTTTATGTGCTTTTGGTTATGTCCATTCTTTTTGACACAACTCCTCTTTTACCAACCACGCTGAATATATTATTTGAACCGTTACTGTGAATGTATTGAGCCTGAGATTATACAACTGAGAGTAGTACTATAATCTTCTTGTGAGTTGTGCCTGGCATGTTCTTGTATTAAACAACAGGGGTGACACTGAGTGGCAATCATTGATACAATTATGTTATGTCTTAGTTCAGTGGCCGTCATCAGCGTTTCTTCAGATTGGTCTGCAACATTTGATATGTATGTTTCTGTTTACAGTTTTCTGGGACAGGCATAAAGTTCTTATACTGAGACTTCTGATGTTATGTTCTCCCTCGTGGCATCTTCAGTTCTAATTGACTCCTTCAGTTCTGACCAAAAGGTGCAGTTTACCTGCTAAAGTCACAATACATCGCTAGGATCCCTTGTAAAGTTTCTTAATAGGTACAAATGGCAGTAGATAAAACAGCTTTTAGCTACCATGCCTTTTTTTTCAGGAATCATTGGGTACAGCCTTGTAGGGGCAATAATTTTGGTTCGTGACACAATGCTGCAGAAGATCTGCCAGTGACAATGCCCTGAAGGTAATTAGGTAAGATGCTCAGAAAAGCATGATCCATTGAGAACAGTCACAAAGTGCCTGCGTGGAGACCAGATGGTAATTTGTGCAGAGGGACCCATTTGGGGTTTGGATTGTGAAAGCGAAACACTGCAGGCTATACTGTCTCAGACGCTCCGGGGTCCGGGTCCTCGACTAGGCAGAGGACCACGATGTGAACAGCATGTGAGAGAGTGAACAGTATTTGATAGGACTGTAGTAAATAATATAGAAAAAGGTAAATACTTGACTTTTGATCGAACTTTAGATTCTCCGTGTTAAACCCTTAAATACATCCAATTCCCTCTAAGGGGAACACATCATCACCGAGCTCGCATGGACACTTCTTTTCCCCACCAGCCATTGCCCTCCAGCTTTTCTCACTGTTTGTCCTCTCTTCTCTGCCTTCTGTTCCTTTATACTAGTGCCACTAGCCTTGTATATCAACGACACCTCTCCAGGATCCACGTGTCATTGCCATTACATTGAATTTTTGGCAGATATAGCCGGTTTTAAAACCGTATTTGCATAAATAACTACAGCGTGTGCGTATTTGCGGAAATGTCACCGTGGTGACCGTGCGCCAGCGGCTCCCGCGCCGCCACATGCCCCGCCAGCCCGCCTCTCGCCGCACATGGCCACCATGTGCCAACCACTTTAGTTAGAGTTAATTAGTTAGGTAGGTTAGGATAGGTTAGTTAGGTTATGCTGAAATTTGGAGGAATTGTAAAATATAGCAAATGAGTCTAAAAAATTATGAAATTTTTTGTGGAGCCTTCTGATACTGTGTACTTATTTGTGTAAATTTTTCATAATTTTATTCGTTCAGAATTTTTATCGCTCTTTTGTATAAGTGTCATGTTTGTACGAATTTGTAAATATAGAAAATGAGCTAAAAAATTATGAATTTTATTTTGAAGGCTCCTCACGCAGTAGACCTGATTGTGTAATATTTCGGCAATTTTATATGTGTTTTGGTATTGTCTCAAAAATTTAGAATTTAGGTCGCAAAAATTTCGATTTTAAATTTCGGAAATTAGGATTTCATGATTTCATGTGACTTGAAATGTATAGAAAAAACGCCACATTGCAACTGCATTGGAGATGCCGATGTACAATATGGCAACACACATAATAACCAAAATACACTGCATTGCAACTCCATTGGAGATGTCTGAAGGAAGGAAGAAGAATTGTCACTCTCGTACAACATCCTAGTGGCAATCCAATATTATCACTGCACATGGAACATGAAAACTTTTATTGCAATGCTCATAATAACAACCAATGATATAAAGTCCAATATAGATGTAATTAGAACATGCTAGGACACTCTTTGTTTATTTATCGGTTGGAGGAGGGGTATTATCACATGTGACCCGATCAAATAGGACACTCTTTATTTATTTATTGGTTTAATTTGGATGATATTCTTTAATACTGTATTTTACCACATGCTAGATAAGCTTGTACATGAACCAACTGAGGGAAATACGTGGCATGCAGATCATATAACGATGTACCGTAACCTCTAACTCGTGTGCGTTTCAAAGGCTACAGTACATCGTTATATGATCTGCACGCCACACATTTCCCCCATTTGGTTCATGTATAAGCCTATCTAGCCTGTGGTGCAATGCAGTATTAAAGAATAGCATCCACATTAGGGTTTCATGACTCAGGGTCCTCCTCCGCGATGCCCTCCTCAATGTCTACCCTGATGATACGCTCCTCGAGGTTCTCTGGGTCATCACTGAGCTACCAACGTCCTTGCACCAAAGAGTCTAAAGAACTCTCTCCTCTGGCAGCTACAATCTGACCGCAGATCTCTTGAACTAAAGGACTAGCAGTCTCCGTGCGACACACCTTCTTGCGTGCGGCCATCTTGTGGGGTACGTCTCTAAGACGTCTAGCTGGTTGCGGGTCTGGAGTCGCTCCACGATAAGGTAAATCATCTTGAGCTGGTGGAGGTTGATGTTGAGTTGTCTTCAGTTTGGCGAGCTCTCTCTCTCTCTCTCTCTCTCTGTCTCTCTGCAGCATTCAGTCTCTCATACACTCGCTCCATCTCATTAGCCATGAACACATAGGCCTCATCCTGCGCCTTGATCAAGGACGCCATGTGGGTGATGGTGGTGTCCTGCTCCCCCTCAGTGGATCTGAACCTGCTAAAGACCTCCCCCTTCTTGCAGTAGGGAAAGTAGCGGAAGGCGGTACGTCCCAGTGCACTGCGGTAGTGGAACCCCATACGGATGATGGCCTCCCTGGTAGCATCTTGCATCCTGAGCTTGTCTATCTCCCTTTCTACAACTCTGCACAGAAACCTCCCTCTTTCTCAGCACAGGTGTTCATGAAACACATCTAATGTTTTTTGAAATTAGGAGAAGATAAGTATCCAATTTAAGCCATGACATTTTCCTACATGCGACTAACAACGTTAAATTAAGTAAATACTTGCAAAATTACAACTACGTAAGTATGCAAAATTACAAAATTACGACCAAACTACCTGCGAATGACAGCGGTTAATAACGCTGAAATATCCCCAAAAATATAATCGACAGAGCAAGAGAGCGGGCGATTACGAAATGAAATGAACGAGCGGAAGAGCGAGCGAGCAACTGTGAAATGAAATCGAGCTCGCTCCCTCTAATTTATAGTCGCTGCTCGAAGGGAATCCTTATCCTGCGCGCATTAATTAAGCCATGCATTTCGAGGGACAAAGATTTGATGGATGAGACAAGGAGGTGACGGGACGACGAGTGATTGATGCTTTTGGTGGAAAAGTAAGACAAATGGAGAGAAGACCTCATTCAGATGTTTGGGCAATCAACACATGCTCCATATTGTATATCGGCATCTCCAATGGAGTTGCAATGCAACGTTTTTTCTATACATTCCAAGTCACATGAAATCATGAAACCCTAATTTTCGAAACCTAAAATCAAAATTTTCGTGACCTAAATTCAAAATTTTTTAGACAATACCAGAATACATATAAAATTGCTGAAATATTGCACAATCAAGTACACTGCGTGAGGAGCCTTCAAAATAAAATTCATAATTTTTTAGCTAATTTTCTATATTTACAAATTCGTACAAACAGGACACTTATACGAAAGAGCGATAAAAATTCTGAACGAGTAAAATTATAAAAAATTTACACAAACAAGTACACGATATCATAAGGCTCCACAAAAAAATTTATAATTTTTTGGACTCATTTGCTATATTTTAAAATTTCTCCAAATTTCAGCCTAACCTACCTAACTAATTAACCCTAACTTAATTAACACTAACTAAAGTGGCTGGCGCATGGTGGCCATGCGCCAACGACTAGCGTTATTACCGTCGCGCCCGTCTTGGCGTGTGTGGCGAGTGGCGTCAAGGGCATGTGGTGGTGAGGCCGTGGCGCCACGCCACCGTCGCGCTTGCCAGTGCCATTCATAAATATGTGCACGCCATGGTCATTTGTGCAAATCTGGTTTCAAAAACAGATTGCATCTGCCAAAAATACCATTACATTACACTCGATATCGCCAAGTAATTGCCATTTGTTTAATTCTCTGTTATTGCTTGATTGCCGCTTAATTTGTTTCCAAGTGTTCAGTACTGCAGTGGCACGACATGAGCGAAGAAATTTTTAAAATAATAATTTTTAAAAAAGATAATTACAAAAATATATAGTCACCCCCAAACAATTACAAAAATATGTCCCTGTCGCTAGTTCAACTAGCAACAGGAACCTATCGCCAGTTGAACTGGCGACAGGGACCTCTCGCCACTCTGTTGCCGGTTGAGGTACCTATCGCCAGTTCAACTGGCGATAGGTTACTGTCGTTAGTTGAACTGGCGATAGGTTTCTGTCGCCAGTTCAAGTGGCAACAGGAACCTAAAACCCTAATCTAATTTATCTACTTGTGATTTTCATAGATTTTGAATGGTACAAAATCTGTTAAACTTGCAATAACATTTTTTGATCATCGTATATTGTTCTAGTGTGGTGAATTTCTGAAGAATTTTGCGAGGACGATTGAGGTATGAATGATTCGTAAGTAGGAAGGTAAGTGACATTGCGATGCACTCAGGAATTCATACACTTGCTCATGTACATGCACTGCATATTACGTAAGGAAATAAATGTGAACTTGCCATTACTATCAAAACTACGATAAATCACATTGATATTACATAAATCAAAATGATAATTCAGAACATTGGCAATAACATTTTACTACTGTTCGTGCTTTCCCGTGGTCGTAGCCTCAACGTCCCCCATGTGGACTGTCTCAAGTTGGGTGACCGAATGAGGTCCCCGCGGTGACATCCGGAGTGTCGATATCTCCTTCGTCCTGAGGATTTTTTGTGGGACATTTCTTGAAGGTGTGCCCAGACTGTAACATCCTGATTTTCTAAATCCTTTTTAAATGTGTAAAATGAATTAAAAATATTTTGTTTTGATGAGAATTCAAAGTTTGGTTCTGTTGGAAGGGTTTGAGTTGTTTGTACTTCCTTGCTGGTAAGCTCGGTAGTTCTCCTTTAACCTATCTCTTTTGGGTTGTGTAGGTTTAGGCCTTCTCTGTGGCCTAGACCTCCCCAGGGGTTCTTAAGGTTAGACCTCCCTTGAGGCTTGGACCTTTTCTCACCCGGACAAACCCTTATGTCCAGGCCTTTTCCTTTTGAGTTTGGTCACTTTAGACCTCTTTGTTGGTTCGAATCTCTTTGGAATCAGACCTCTTTTCTGTTCAGACTTCTCTTAAGTCTAGACCCCCTTGCTGCCTGAGCACTTCCCAATGCCCAGACCTCTTTTCATTCGGACCTCCATATATTCTAGTGGACCTCTTATGTGCCTTCGACTCACCTGAGTTCATTTGAACCCCTTGGTATTTCTTCTTGGCTAAAAGGACCCCCCTAGGGTTGCTTTGATCCTTGCGAACTCCTGTTGGACCACCTGTCGTGGATCTCTTCCCTAGGACCTCACTTTCTTGGAACCCTCATCATGGATCTCTCTTTCATGTGGATCTGGCGGTTCAGACCTCTTCCCATTTCCAATCCAAAGGTCTAGACCTCCCCGTGCGTTATGTCCCTCTGTGGACTCCTATTTGTTTTGAATCTAACGGTTGGACCTCTCCTTACTTCCGATCTAAAGGCCCAGACCTCCCCTGCACGTTTGATCTTGGCCGTTGGACCTCCCTCTTGGAGATCCAACCGCCCGGATCTCAACTTGCCTTTAATCGCAACCGCAGGACCTTGTTGCAATTCTTTGGACCTCTTGTCCAAAGATCTCTTTATGGCCTTTTAAACCTGGCTCTGGACCTCTTCGCCCGACCTCCCCTGATGAGATCCTGACCGTCAGGACCTCCCCATGTCCAGACCTCCTCCGTATGTCTGGACCTCCTCAACCTGCAAATCTCCTTGAGCCGCGGGACCTCCTTTGATGAAGTCCTGGTTGTCCGAACCTCAGTCATGTGGACCTCCTCCATGTGTATTTGGACCTCCTCATGTTCGGACCTCCTTTGTGTATATCAGGACCTCTTAGCCTTCGGACCTCCTCGAGGACCTTTTCTGCGGGGCAAGACCTCCCCTCTTGACCCGACTGTTTCTAAGTTGGCTGGCCCCACTTGCCAGATTTAGTCATTCTCATTTCCTCCGCCACGTTAATATCTTGGGCATTTAATGCATGTCTTGTCACATTAAATGCATCCACATACGTGGTGTTTACTTTGAATCGGGTCACTTAACCGTACCCTGACATCCTTCTTTGTTCCTTCCCATAGCAACATACGTTGTCCTTTCTCGTACCTTTTAACCAGGGTGGTAGTGACACCTGCTCTGCCACTCACCTACCTTTGACTCATTTCTATACTTATCCTTGACACGTATATTTCTAGTTTTCTTCACCACCTTGACTACAATTAGACCAAGAAATTCTACCGCATCACCTTCTCCACATTCACCTTCTTGGCTCTCGTTCAGTGGCTTTCCAGGGAAGACCTTGTTGTTCACGACCCCTCCTCCACTCGCGGTTTCTTCTTGTCCCTGGTGAGTCCCTTGGTGATCTGCTCCACTCTTGTTTTCGCCACTGCACTGAGCTGGTCGTGTCCTTCACAGGACCTCCTCTGGTGGACTCCTTCTGGATTTCTATGGCCTTTATTTGAGGACCTCCTCCCTGGTCTTTACGCAAGAACCATTGCTCGGGACCTCTCTATTTTATTACTGAAATCACTCCTTTGGGGTCTTTTGCCAAAGACCACCTCCTCCTGGTAAGCTTGGACCTCTTCCAAAAGAACCATTCTAAAAATATAGACCTCTCCTATTGGTTAAGTTTTGGACTCCTTCTGGGGTTCATTTGGTTTTCTTGATTGATCTCAGTTGGATCTTTATTTGAGTCTTCTTTGAATTTGCTCTTTTATACGTGTAGATTGTGAAGACTCCAGGGAGTCTGAGAGTTCTGAAGAGGAAGATTCTCAGGACAGTGAGCAAAGCAAGTTGCACTCTTGATCATATTGCACCCAATAATTCAATCTATTTATGTTCAGTTTCAAAGTTTAATGCATGCCTATCTCTACCAAGTTATTTCAATACCTGTTTTAAATTCATAGTTATGCCTACTTCCTTTGTATGGCCACTCTTGACTTTGGACTAAACTCATTGTCACCTTTAGATTAAACTTGGGTCATGCAATAGTGTGAGCCAAAACCATTTAAAAAACTTGTGCTTAGTCAGGCTTAGACCAAAAATATTGATTTGGGGAAATCTTTACCAACATGACCAAATATTGCTTAAAATGTTTTGACCATGACATTGGGGTGTCGTGGGAATGTGAAAGTGTTGCTGGGGAAGCAAAGAAAATGAAATTGGATTTAGACTGGGGCGAATTGGTTGGCTTGGCTGGTGCAATGTTTGTGCACGGACTCTATCCTAGCTAAGGTGGAGGTCCAAGGGTTTGTGAGAGTCGCCCTAGTCATGTGAGGACCGGTCTTTGAGCGACCAATGCCATGCCTATAATGGGCTATGCCACAATCGTGCAACCACATGTCTCTAGAATGGGGCGTGGGACCTGGCTGAGTAATTTACAAAACTTCACCATATGCTACTCCATTGGAGGTGTGGGAGGTCTTGTAGGGCTGATGGTCTTTTATGACCTACTGTTCCCACTGGTGCAAGAGGGGGCTTTCCGCCGCGATCCCTAGGAAAGTGAAACCTTAGCAAGGAAAGGCTGTGGTGGGGCAATGCATTGTAAAGGCCTTGTCATGAGCTCTAGACCTCTTACCTTTGGTAGTGAGAGGTGGCATTGACGGATGCCGGATAAACTAGAGAAATCATGCCATGTGGGTAAAGTGCACAACCTCTGCAGAGTTAAATCTATTCGAATAGCCGTGTCCACGGTCATGGACGTGCTGGCAAAGGCTACTCAGAGTTAGATGTTAATTTTGGGTTTTCAGGAATGTTTTCAAATCTGTTTTGGGATTTTATCCCATGGGTTTGGGCAGGGAGCCTAATGTCAGGAGGGTATCCTTCACCAATCTGTTGATGAATGTTATCCAACTGAAAAATTTCTTTGCTAAAATGAATTTTAGTTATTAAAGACCTGATTTGGAACTTAGTAATGGTAGTTGAAAGAAAATTGGCTTTGTGCAAATTAACCATAATATGCCATCCTTTGATTATCCATATATGCATGTCATTTTGCTAATCCACGGGTGTAACTTGCGAGCACGGTTGTTGTGCTCACTCTTGCTCATTATAATTTTGCCAGGAGAGGACCTTGGCAGTGAAGAAGATCAAAGCGAATAGGTTGTGCCTTCCAGTCAGTTGCCTATGGTGTGCTGCTGGAACTTTTGTTCTTTTGCCCTTTCGTGTACATGTTTGGCCCAAGGCCACCTTGTAAACAACTCTGTAGATATTGTGCTTAAATAAAGATGCATTCTGGATGTCACCACCATTGTATTATTACTGTGAAGAGCTAGCCATGATCCTTGGGACTAGCTCGGGATTCACAGGGAACCCTGGAGCAAGCTCGGACCTTTATGTCCTCACAATGGGATGAACGTGTGAGGTTCTGTAGTGGTCATGGACCTCCACGACCTCCTCTGGAGGGTCGTGGGTGGTCTTGGGGTGCCCTCAGACCTTCTCGTTTTTCTCTGAATGCAGCCGTGGCAGGTTCGTGGGTGCTCCCTAGCTCCAAGACCTTCTCGGGTCATGTTCTCCTGGACCTCCAGGAGGTCTTGCTGGACCTCCTGGGAGGTCTTGGTGGACTGTCCAAGAGGTCCTTTGTGGACCTCCTGGGAGGTCCTGATGGACTTTCTAGGAGTTCTTGGAGGACCTCTCGGGTGCCCTAGAGTTGGGTCGTTACAGACTCCCTGCAAATGGAGCACTTCTTTGTACGATGTCCGGTTTCTATTTCGTCCAAGTTGTTCCTGATGCGCTGTACCTGCCGCCGGCCATCCTCTCCCTTGAGCCTATCAATGTCTGCAGCCTGGATTAGTTGCTCCCAGGTCAGATAGCCAGTGAAATGGCCAACCATAGTGTAACCATACATCTCCCTAGTCCAGGTTTGCATCACCGCCTCCTTGGTGAAATAGCGAGAAGTCTTGGCGGGATCTTTGCGCCACCGTTGAACATGCGGCTATGACATGGGAGCAGGGCCTATGCAGAAGAAGGGGCTTGTTGCAAGTGCATGTGCAACTACCGCGGCGTAGCGTGCACTCGTGGGTGACCCTCTCGCGGTTCGTCCCACAGCGTCCTTTATCTCTGCACATTATCTCAAAGCGAAGCTCCTTTGTGCCCATCTTGAATGCCCGGTGCATCTCACCCTTCTTGCTCTTCTCCTCCATGTACTTGGTGACCATGGCGGAGTAGAGTATTTTGTCATTTGCCATGGCAAGCGATGCGTTGTTGCTTCTGTCAACAAAGTAGTTCGTCGTACCGCGAAGAATTGCCTCCACAATACCCTCCAAAGGGAGGCACCTTGCGCCGCGCATGACCCAGTTGTACACCTCGGCTAGATTAATTGTCATAACACCATATCGAGCACCACCCCTGTCATGGAGCAGCGACCACTTCTCCTTAGGCTCGTGCTCAATCCAGTCCGAGAAGCATTTCACATGCGCCCCCGTCCTCCACGTTAATCTGGGAGCATCTATGAGTAGCTGTGGCAATGATTCGGGGGGCCTGGTCAACGCTTGGGGCGACCCTTCTCGCTACCTCCCTTCTGTGTGTCTTGGTCCGCTCATCTAGAATCTTCCAGAATGTTTCGTACTTCCGTTGCTGGTTCTGGTTGCACAGCCGTTTGAACAGGTTCATCAAGTCTTTGTTGCGAAACTGCTTGTAGAAGTTTGCACCCAAGTGCCTCATGCACCACCTACTTTGCAGATCCGGCCATGCAAGTGGTACGTTCTCTCCTTGTTGCAACTAGGTTATTGCACGCAGCAGGCTTGCATGCCGATCATGTATGAGGCATACGTTTGGACAGCCTTGTACAACAGAAATCCTCACATTCTTCAGGAACCACAACCAGCTGTCCGTGTTCTCGCTTTCAACGAAAGCGAATGCCACGGGAAGAATTTGATTGTTCCCGTCCGTCGCTATTGCAGTCAATATCTGGCCCTTGTACTTCCCAGTAAAGAATGTGCCATCCACGCACAAGATTGGACGGTAGTGCCAGAATGCATTGATGCTTGGACCAAACGCGAAGAATGCTCGCTGCAGTACTCTCTTATTGGCCCACTTCGAGTGCGTGGCGTCTTGAATATCGATATGGGTGCCGAGATTTCTATCTTGTATGACTCGAAGTTGCCCGGGGAGGTTGTGGTAGGAATCCTCGAACGTGCCCCACCTTAATTCCAATGCCTTCTGTTTTGCCCTCCAAGCCTTGGCATAGCTGATTGTGTATTAAAACTTTACCTCAATCGCCCGAATGATGGATCGTGGCTCAAAATCTAGATTATCCACGATCTTACTGTACATAAGGTTGGCGATGAAGCGATGATAGGTTCGATAGAATTGACCGACTTCGAAGCAGCGCATGTGTGAGGGACCACTAGAGAGCACTTTCAGTAGGTGTCCCACTTAAGCTGAAATACGTGCACTCGCCAAGGGCATCTCTCTATACCGTACTTCACGGCATAGAATCTTGGGGTAGACTTGACGACTTTGAATGTGCGCCGCACCGACAAGGCCCAGAATTTGACCATGTCCTGCCCGGCCTCCTTGCATTTATACATAACTCCTAGCCTGACCTCACTCTGGTCATACTCCCACGGCACACGAGAGCCTTCGTTGACGACGATGTTCTTGAATTGGTATGTGTTCCAATCGGATGGAACCGCCTGCTGGTCCACATCATCCTCGTCGTTGGAACCTTCAACTTCAGACAATGCCATGTAGTCTCGGTTTTCGAGATCCATCCTTTGCACTACAGCTTCCACCTCCTCACCCTCGTCAGCAGGACCAGTAGCTTGCCTGACCATAGGAGCTACTTCCGTAGGGTCTTCATCGACAACATCAGCTACTCCGGGAGCTTCAGCCATTGTGTACGCCGCGTTGTGGCTGGAGTCCCTGACTTCCTCTTCAGCGTCAGCACCCCCTTCTTGTTCAGCCATGGGTGGAGGAGTGAGTTTGGCATATGCTTGGACTAGAAGGACTAATTTCCACCATGCCTCCCTCGTAATGCGTACATATAACTGCCATGAATTTGGTCCCTTCAGCTGCACTAACTCCCAATATGTGGGCTGTCCTACCCGTAGGAAAAGACAACTAAATCTCAGATCATACAAATCACAGTCCACTTGGAATGTATAGAACAACCACCGCATCACAGCGCCCCATGTACGCTGCTCTGGTCTTGCTAGGGCCATGATCGCCGATTGGAAATAACGCAAATCAATTCCCTCGGGAGCCTCCATAATAGTCCCTTGACCATAGTAAAATTTGAAATTGACGACGTCGGACATATTTGACGCACTGCACCATAAAGAACATTTCCACGATTAACCGTATATCTAAAACTACACTACCCACCAAAAAGTATTATGTAAAATGTACTGCATTACGTAACCGTACATCTAAAACTACGTAACCCATTCGGTTAAAAAGAATTACTCGAGAGGTAGGCAATCGGACGGGCAGTACTTCGCTAGCTTCTCTCCTCCCCTCTACTCTTCTCTTCGTCTCTTTTTTTAAAATAAAAATGAGTCATGTGCTGAATTTTAGGGTTTTAAGGGGGATTTATAGGGTCAGTCTTCCTGTCGCCAGTTCAATTGGCGACAGGAACCTATCGCTAGTTCAACTGGCGACAGGTACCTCGACCGGCAATAGAGTGACGAGAGGGTCCTTGTCGCTAGTTCAACTGGCGATAGGTTTCTGTCACATTTTTGTATTTTTTTTGGGCGACTATATATTTTTGTAATTATCTTTTAAAAAAAATATTTTTTAAAAAAAATCCATGCGCGAATGGACAAAAGACTGATGTGAGCTCAGGATTTATTGTGCATGCTTGTTTCATGCCGTTTGGAACCTAGGAAAATTTCCGCATTCCAAACGAGGTTTTTTTTTTAAAAAATAAAACATTTTAAATGAAATTAAAGAAATAAATAAAAATTTAATAAAATTGCAAAAATAGGTTTCTGTCGCCATTCCGAATGGCATCATCTCGCAATTTAGAATGGCGACATGAGCCCGGCTCCTATTGCCCACCGAACAGTGCCGAAAGACCCTGTCAATTTAGACAAATTGTCATTCCAAATGGCGATAGAGACCCTACAAGTCTTTGTCGCCACCTCCTGTATAAAAGATCCATAAAATTCGGGCAAAATTCACTTTTATTCGAAAAAAATAGAAAGGGGAGAGGGAAGAGAGAGGAGGAGAAAAGCTAGTGAAGCATTGTCCATCTGGTCGTCCACCTTGGCCGTACTCGTTGTATATACACATGCAACAAGTCATTTCTTCTACATGGGGCATGCTCACATGTGATGGTCGCATATTCGACGTTGGTGCAGCATCGCGGCCAATACCTTTCTGAATATTTCACCAAGAAAGGGGTGATGCTAACCTGAAGTGCAGAGTTGTATGGTTACGGCGTAATTGGCCATCCTACCTGGGAGGAGCTGATCTAGGCTGCTGACGTTGATAGGCTGAAGAGAATGGTTGGGCGGCGGCAGAGACGATGTATCAGAAATGACATGGACGAAGTAGAAGCCAGACGTCGTACGAAGAAGTGCTCTATTTGCAATGCGTCCGGACATATCAACAAGTATTGCCATACGAGAAATAAACAACATGAAGGAGAGATCGACAGTCGGATGGTGCCACAAGGACCTCATCCAACCGTCCCACTCGAGGCGGGCACTATGGAGGTCGATATTTTATGTTATGCGTCGAATTATTGTGTGTAACCTATGTACTACCGCTAATATTGTTAGTCGTTACTTTCAAAAAATAATTTGAAGAAAAAATCCAAATTTTGTCATCATTTGAATTGGCGATAGGATCTTGTCGCCAATTCAAATGGAGACTTAAGTCTCTGCCGCTATTTTGAATGGCGACAGAGACATTTCACACTGTGTTCATGGCGATAGGACCATTTCGCCATTTGGAATTGTGGCAAAAGCTCTTTTTTAAAAAAAATTTGTTAAATGGGGATTTATTTGTGTAATTCTATTAAAAATGTATTTTTTAAAAAAAATCTTCAAACGGGGCCTTACTTTGCAGCAAGAAAATGATCAAATCGGCTAGATCTTTAGCTCGCGGCCACAAGTATTTCTAAATCCAGGTAAATCTATATTTTTTTGGATGATTTTGCACGTATGGTGGCCGTTCAATGTCTCAGCACAGTCCTTTTTTCCCTTTTTAGTTTTGATATTTCATTGTGTACTAGATCGCTCAACAACCGAGTGTACCCGCTATCGGCGCCGTCCTTCACTGCTGCAGTGGTACACTGGTACTGCAAGTACGCTGCTTGTTGCTGCTGCGTATCGCAATGGGCTCCTCAGAGATGCCTGCTTCCAAATCAAAACTTAATCACTCGTACAACACAGATGATGCGTTCAGGCACTGAGCGGTCAGGAATGGCGTGGTTGAGTCGAGTCACTGATTAGGCACGGGAAGGAACCAGTTGGTGGATGGACCGTGGATTCGATTCTTCATTGCTCGTAGCGTGACTTCGTGCCGCATTTGCTTGTGTTCGCCAAGTAGCTTGAGTGAGTAGTATACGAGGACGGCGAAGGACTACAGATGATTTCGCTGGCTACGGACCCGTTGGACAGCTGGAATTTGCATTAGTTTTGACGGGGAAATTGGCTGGTAAGAGTAAATAGTAGGGCAGCGGAATGGACCGGTTATTCAAGGCGGTCGAGGTTGAAACGGCTGGTATGTATGTATCTATGTATGATTGAGGACTCAATTAAACCTCCGGAAATGCCGATCTGAACGCACGTTCAACTGCACCCACAATCACAGCCACACAGTGCACTTTAAGATTCGCGCAGATTTTTTAATTTTCCAGGCTTTGAGTGAATTTAGGAATTAGAGAGAGAATTCAAGAACTGTTTACAAGCTAAATAAAGTACACGTGGGACCCACTACCTCTCTTCCTTCCCTCCATCTCTGTCATGTAGAGATTTACATTTTGAAACGGATACCTACTGTACAATACAATACCACTCACTGTACATGTATGGTAGAGAGAGGAGAGAGGTGTAGAGAGGATGCATACAGGAGAGTATTGTACGCTGCGCCACAGTGAAATACATGGGAGAGAGGCACTAATGCACCATACACTGCATATGTATTGTACACTCTATATTAGTATATACAAAGAAGTCTAGAGAGAGGAGAGAGGTGGAGAGGATGCGTACAGGACAGTACCGCATTTGTACTACAATAAATATATGGGAGAGAGAAGCATTATATATGGAGTATTGTACCGGAGGTGAGGAACATGTACAAATTCGGTGTGGAGGAAGTTAACCGGTGATGACGATGTTGCCAGTGGTGCACTGTGCACTGGAGCTGGGAAGGAAGTACAGATCCGGTGCACCAGCGAGAAGCAAGACGTCGCCTAGAGAGGAGAGCGGTGTCGGTGTGTATTGTGTACCCCTCCACGCTAGCACGAGGATGGTTCGACGGAGTAGATGGCGGCGGCGGCAAGGACCATGGTTGGGGGGTACATATGTACTTCTTTCTGGATCGAATGGCAATGACCCTTCTCGTATGTGGTGTACTCCTCGTTGACGCTAACGTCATGGCTGTGGTGTACTCCTCATCGATGCCGACGTCGACAAGGTCGATGACGATAGGGTGGAAGAAGACGAAGCGATGACAGGGAGGAGGAAGAAGGTGGTGGACGTGTCAAGGTGGCCGAATCCAAAGGCAGCAGGGTCGGGGATAGCCAGATCTGGCGGTGGCGGCTGCGGGAATAGCCAGATCTAGCAGGATTTGGGGGAAGAAACGTCGCTGCCTCACTACATCACCGTTGACCAGAGTTGGGGAAGAAGCCCTATCGCCTCACTAGGCTAGCACCGCCACATCAGACCTTGGCTCCATACTGTAACCCTTGTCAATTGTCGATCCGTCTCGTGCAAAGTCGTCACGGTGTACCTCGACCCACCAGATCATCGGCTCGCACGCCGTCAGAACAACCTGCGGCCTCTCTCAATTCCGACGAGAGGCTCTTTGTCTTCGTCGTCTCTAGATCCGGCCTCGCTGGCATTAGATTTGACATAGGTGCATCGTGGCAGTGCAACACCTCCCCTCAGGTGCACTACCACCCCACGTCCCCACCCCTCCTCCGACATGCACCACCGCCGTATTCTTCTTCGCCGTGTCTCCTCCTCTGCATGCCGCCCGCCACTCTGGATCCTCCGCTGACACGTCGATGGCTCATCTACTCACCAGAGAGAGGTTGAGAGAGAGAGAGAGAGAGAGAGAGAGAGAGAGAGGGAGAAATGGTTTGTGTGAGAGAGAGAGCGAGTATGTTGGACCCTCGGACGTGGAATACCCAAAGATCCTATGTATATACTGTGCTAGTCCTTGGATCAGTTGCTAGCACACACATGCACAATATTTGGTAATCACATCCATACAATCACAACTAAAAGTAAACGAAAGGGCAATCTACTTAAGCTATTACAACAACCGTCGACCGGCCACATAAAAACAGTCAACAGAGTAAAATAGATAGTAGCAGAAGACATAATATAAGTAGCAAAACTCCAGCAGCATGCCCATATGATCCCACAGGCAACCGACAAGGAACAAGGCCTAGGTAAACCCATCACCGAACCCTCCAGTGCCGGGAGCAAAGAACTCTTCGTCTAGCATTTGCTCATCTTTGATCTCTGAACAACAATATTATCAAGATTGAGTACTTGTGTACTGAGCAAGACTTGTAGTGTATCGCAAAAGTTATATTAAATGCAAGGCTATCAAAAGATATGGCTCTATACAAGTTATTTTGCTGAAAGCCAGTTTTATTTACAACATTCACAAGTAGTAATTTGCAAAGGTATTTGGAAGAGCAATTTAAATAAGTACAGGACAGTAAGTAAGAACTTAAAAAAATAATAACAACACCCGCAACCCTACTCAGTTGCAAGTAATGATATAATCATATTCAACCATAGATATGGCACTGACAAGTTCATGTTTAGCCATAGAAATGGCAGTTCTGCTATAGACATAGCAGTCCAGCCATAGACATGACAGTTAACTCAACAAATAAAAACCCCATGTCATTACCCATTTCCCGACTAAACAGTTTTTGAGAAAATCAACACTACAGTCATACCAGCCGCTCTAAGCATGCTCATGACCGCGAGTGTTGCTATTTAAATAGATTTTTCACTCTGCAGAGGTGTACGACTTTACCCATAGTACGCAGTATTCCAGTTGCCTGGAATATCTCTATATCACTGCTCACTACCGAGGGTAAGCAGTCTAGAATTCGCGACGCAACCTTTATACCATCAAGTCCTAACCTTGCACTAGCCTTGCGAATGATTATCCTCATTCATCCAAATAGAAACCCGTTGAATGAGGAGCCTCACTCACCCAGATAGAAACTTGTTGAGTGAGTCCCTCACTTCGCCCGGATAGAAACCCGTCGAAGTGAGGCATCCGCAGTTGTGCTGGCACACCTAACCGATCATGCGCTCACTACTCCTGCCTACTAATAATGCAAGGCTATGATTCGATAACTCAGTTAGCTACAACTATCCCATTCTAGCACACACGGTTGTACGATTAGGTCTTAGTCCCGGAGTTGCTAGCTTCGGTCCATAATTGACAACGGGCGAGAACTCCACCCTAGCTACTAGTGAGTCACAATCCTCACTTTTTCAAAATACAATATAACTCGTTTGCGTCTAAAGACTAAATTTTTCATTTCATTTTCATAAAAAAAATAACAGAGATACCTTCTCTGGACATTTTTCAAAATATCTCAAATTCTCAATTTACCATATTGTCCCTTATATCAATTTTTCGGAAAACCTACCGTTCTAGTAGCAGTTGTGCGATAACCGCACCCAAGAATCCCCAAATGACATTACATATTGTCTAACCCATATTCTAAAGGCTACAACAGTAAGGAATCAACATTACAAGGAGATATATGTAGCAATTAGGATTTACAACTACCAATTTCCCGATAATAGCATTTTTATACAAAACATACACGCATGCATAATAGAATTTACAAAAAAAAGTACAATAATTAAAATAATAGGATTAACATATTCAAAGGAGGTGCTTGCCTTGCTCTTGCTATTCTAGAAATATGATTTATTGGTCGTCGCAATAATAACTCGAGCAATCGACGTCTAAATCAAAAGAGCTAGAAACGAATTAAATAACACCAAATAAATTCAACAGTGACCAAAATTAAATATTTTTACATATTCTAGTAGTTCATGATTTTATACAAATTTAGAGATAAATTTCATTCAATTTGGAGTTTTGTAGCAAAATTTATTAAGGTTCATTTTGGTTCGGTTTAGAAAATCAAAGAAAATTGATAAATACGCTTTCTCATAAAGAAGCGTAATCCCGCGCGTGAACTAATGAGGTTTACGCTTTCTAGTAAGGAAAAGTGTATTCTCCTCATAACTGAAAATGTATTTTCTATTTTCTTTTAAAAACCGACAAGTAGGCCCCACTATCAGTGACAAGGTCCATGAGAACAGTGCGTGAACTAAAGTTCACGTGCTTGGTCCACTGATCCATGGACCGGCACTGTGCACTTAAGATCCATGGGGCCCGCATGTCAGCGACCCATTTGAAATACCGATTTGTTTTTACTTTTCTTTAACTGATGACTTGGTCCCACACGTCAGTGATTCATTAGAACTAATCCGACAACTAAATAATGCTTAACACTTAATGACTGGGATTAGGCACTTGATGACAAGCTACAGTGCCCATCCAGTAATGCCGCGCGGTGGTGCTCACGCTCACACGTCTTGTTGGCGATGTGGAGCTCGGCGAGGCCGAGGAAGACCCAAAACGAGATCCTTGTATTAATACGCACCTACCGGCACCGACAGCGTGGCTGGAGGTGGCTTGACGCAGCGTCGCGCCGCGTTGAGCAACGGAGTAGGTACGACAAAGGGAAAGAGCTCGAATGAGCAACGCCCTTAACAAAATGGTGCACGCATAAGCATCTACGAGCTAATAGGAGTATACTAGAGGTGAGAAGAGGTCCGGAGATGGTCGGAGGTGGCTGGTCGTTAGTGAGCCATGGCGGCGAGGTGGGCTATGCGTGGAGAAGAAGTGTGGCCGAAGAAGAGCTTTGATTGATGGTTGAGGAAGCTTTAGGAGGTCCAGGCGATGCTTCTGGTACACGGAATCGGTTTGGGATGCATTGTAGCTCTGGCTAGGTTTGGGGCTACAGTTATAACTGGAGACGAGGAAGAAGCCCAGATCCGAGAGCTCCTGTGGATCATAGATGAAATGGAGTGAGGGGATAGCATCAATGATCTCTGGAACATTATATGACGTGATAAGATTGACACCAAACCCTTCACGGCGTCGGGGACGAAGGTGGCGGCACATGACCAAGCTAGGGCTTGCGTTCTCTGAGCTCTAGAGCTCGATTCTGTGGAGAAGAAGAGGAGTGGAGGTGTGCACAGAGTTGGAAAAGAAGAGACGCAGCTCGGGGCGTCCTTTATATAGGCGAAGAGGGCGGAGATCAATGAGGGGAGGCTAAGGTGACCACAGGCAAAGCTGGCGAAGTTTCTGACGTATAGGCAAGCATGGGGCTCGGCTGGGTAGGGATGGGCGCGGAATGAGATGGCGAAGTGTCCGGGGTGGTTGGATGGTGGAAAAACTGCGGGCGAAACCATGGGTGCGGTGATGCCCTCACGATGGTGCACTGGGGCTTAGCATCGCGAGGTGGAAGAAAGACCCTGTGGGTAGGTCCCACAGGTCAGAGAGAGGTGAGAGGGTGAGTTAGATTTTAAGTTTTGATTTTTTGCTGATTTTTTGCTCGATTTTATTTACAAAGCAAAAGACTTCAGAATTTAATTAAAAATTTTGTGTAGGCTTATGAACTAATTTATTTTCTCAAGTAAAATTTTTAGAGGCTAAAACTTTCTGTGA
This sequence comes from Phyllostachys edulis, assembly GCA_036346405.1. NCBI lineage: Eukaryota > Viridiplantae > Streptophyta > Magnoliopsida > Poales > Poaceae > Phyllostachys > Phyllostachys edulis. Next base: position 30,155,992 of record CM070553.1, on the reverse strand, counting down.
TTTGTTTTCTAAAATTCGAACAAAGTTCTGTTCTTATGTAATTGTAATTATTTTTCTTAACAAGATTTCATATAAAGACTTTGGTGAATTGACCCTGGGATATCATGCCTGAAATGATTCTCCCATTATATATTTTTACTTTGTTTTAGCTATTTCCTTTTTAGCACTTATTCGTTTGTAGTTCAAGTTTTGCTTTTAAATTCAAAAACCAAATTCAACATGGTATATTTCATATGCAAATGATCAAAGTAATTTCTCTAATGCATTTATAACACATATTCCCATAATTTGGATTTTGGGATGTTACAGACCTACCCCCCTTACAAGGAATCTCATCCTCGAGATTCAGCGAAATTGGTAAAGGAGTTGGGGAAGTTGGCTTTAAGACAATCTTCTCGTTCCCACGTGGCTTCGTCTTCAGTGTAGTTGCTCCACTGGATCCACAACATTTTGATGGCACGGTTACGCGTGTGGCGCGTGGCTTCATCCAGAATTCGGATTGGGTGCTCCAAATAGGATAGATTTGGCTGGAGATCAAGGTTCTCCAACTGAGTGAGTTCGGTAGGAGTTCGAAGGCATTTCTTTAGCTGGGATACGTGAAAGACATCATGCACATCCGAAAGTTGAGGTGGCAATTCTAACTGGTATGCTATCTCCCCTTTTCTTGTGAGAACTCGGTATGGATCGATATACCGAGGTGCCAGTTTCCCATGCACTTGAAAATAGCGGATACCTCGTAGTAGTGAGACCTTGAGATAAAGAAAAATCGTTTACTTCAAAGCTCAGTTCACGACGATGGCGGTCGGTATAACTCTTTTGTTGTGACTGTACTTCTTTCAGGCGTCTCTTTATCACATCAACTTGCTCTTGAGCTTCTTGAATGATAGTTGGTCCAAAGAATTGTTGTTCTCCGGCTTCAGACCAGAACAAGGGTGTTCTGCACTTTCTCCCGTAAAGCGCTTTGAACGGGGACATCTGGAGATTGGACTAGAAGCTGTTGTTGTAGAAAAACTCTACGAATGCCAAGCATTTCTCCTAATTCGTGCTATAGGACAGCACGCATGCTCGCAACATATCTTCCAGAATTTGATTGGTCCTCTCGGTTTGACCTCCTGTTTGCGGGTGGAATGTCATGCTAAAGAATAGCTCGGTTCCTAACAGTTCATGTACACTATCCCATAAATGGAAAGTGAACTGAGGTCCTCGATCAGAGGTTATGATTTTTGGCACGCCATGCAGACGGATGATATTATCCATATAAAGCTCTGCAAGCTTGACTCCATTATAGACGGTGCTAACCAGAATAAAGTGAGCTACCTTGGTTAGGCGATCCACGATAACCTAGATGGAGTCGTGCCCATTTCGGGTCTTTGGTAAACCTGTGATGAAATCCATACCGATTTCATCCTATTTTCACTCGGGAATACTCAGGGGTCGGAGCAAACCCGCAGGTCGTTGGTGTTCGGCTTTGACACGCTGACATACATCGCACATGGCAATATGTGCGGTGACGTCCCATTTTATACTGGGCCACTAAAATTGCTTTCGGAGATCTTGGTACATCTTGATACTTCCGGGATGAATAGAGAGATGAGAGTTGTGAGCTTCTCTAAGGATTAGCTCGACGGTGGCGCAGCATCCTGGCTAGTACCTCTCTGACTATTTTAACAAAGAGGAGGTGATACAAACCTAGAATGCAAAGATGTATGGTTACGTCGTGGTTGGCCATTTCACTAGTCATCTGACCTGGGACCAACTTATCTGGGCCGCGGACATTGATAGGCTGAAGGGAAAGGTTGGCCGGTGACACGTACGGCGCATTAGGAACGACATAGATGAAGCAGAAGCCGGGCGTCGTACGAAGAAGTTTTCCATTTGTAGAGAGTCTGGGCACACCTTTCCAGAAAATGCCCTACGAGAAATCCTCAAGGCGAAGGGGACATCGGCACTCCGGACGTCGCCACGGGGATCTCATCCGACCGCCCGACTCGAGGCGGTCCACATGGGGAACGTTAAGGTCGCGGCCACCAAAAAGGTTTGTCTAGTTGAAATATATGGTGTTCAATGCTTTGTAATATCACTTTGATTTGTAAAAAAATAGGTGTTATGACGTTGTACTGAATATTATGTAATATCAGTATAATTTGTCCACAAAGTATGTGACAATGTTGTGCTGAATGTTATGTCATTGTGATTTATTGACAAAATATGTTATGACGTTGTGCTGAATGTTATGTAATATTATTGTGATTTGTCGATAAAAAATGTGCTCGGAAATAGTCAGTAGAAATTTTGATATATCGACAAAAGATGTTATGACATTGTACTGAATGTTATATAATATCAATGTGATTTGTCGACAAAATGTGTACTCGAAAATACTCAGTACAAAAGGAGTGGAGAGGAATTAAAAAATGACGATTTTCCAAAATTTAAAATAAAAAAAGATTCTTGCTCTACTGTTGAGCCCTGTCATCAGTGGTTAGGCCAGTAAAAAAAATCGACTATTTATTTTAATAATTATTTTTAAAATTAATATTATTAAAAAAAATTCCTACCGGAACGGGAGGCATTAATGGCAAGGGGTTTCTCACTCCCCGCAAAAAAACCAGCGACTCGCCACGCCAAGTACACAGTGCGCCTCCAAGAACTGCCGCTGGCCCGCTACGATCCGATGGACGAGCACCTCCACCTCCCATGATCCCTTCCTCCTCCACCTCCCCGATGGCCAACGCCGCCGCCTCCCTCCTCCTCCCCCTCGTCGTTCTCCTCGCCACGACGGCCGCGGCCTCGGCTGCCGTGAACGACGACGTGCTCGCGCTGGTGGTCTTCAAGTCGGGGGTCTCCGACCCGTCGGGCCGCCTCGCGCCCTGGTCCGAGGACGCCGACCTCGCCTGCGCCTGGCCAGGCGTCTCCTGCGAACCCCGAACCGGTCGCGTCGCCGCGCTTGCGCTCCCCGCCGCCTCCCTCTCCGGCCGCCTCCCCCGCTCCGCGCTCCTCCGCCTCGATGCCCTCCTTTTGCTCTCCCTCCCCGGAAACAACCTGACCGGCCCGCTCCTCGCCGCCCTGCCCCCGCGCATCCGCACCCTCGACCTCTCCGCCAACGCCCTCTCCGGCTACCTCCCCGCCTCCCTTGCTTCATGCGCGTCCCTCGTGTCGCTCAACCTCTCCGACAACCGCCTCTCCGGCCCTGTCCCGGATGGCATCTGGTCGCTGCCGTCGCTCCGGTCGCTGGACCTCTCCGGCAACCAGCTCGCGGGCAGCGTGCCCGGCGGGTTCCCGCGGAGCAGTTCGTTGCGTTTGCTGGACTTGAGTCGCAACCTTCTTGAAGGGGAGATACCGGCGGACGTCGGCGAGGCCGGGCTGCTCAAGTCGTTGGAAATCGGGCATAATTTGTTCACCGGCGGGCTGCCGGAGTCGCTCCGTGGGCTGTCCGGTCTGAGTTATCTTGGCGCCAGCGGCAATGCGCTCGCTGGGGAGCTCCCGGCGTGGATTGGCGAGATGGCGGCGCTGGAGAGGCTAGATTTGTCCGGCAATCGCTTCGTCGGCGCTATCCCGGGCGGCATTTCGGGGTGCAAGAACCTGATCGAGGTCGACCTCAGCCGGAACGCGCTCACCGGAGAGCTCCCGTGGTGGATGTTCGGGCTGGTGTTGCAGCGCGTCTCCGTCGCCGGAAATGCACTGTCCGGCTGGGTCAAGGTTCCTGGTGACACTACCTCGGTGCTGCAAGCACTGGACCTGTCGGGCAATGCGTTCTCCGGTGCGATCCCGCCCGAGATTGTGAGCCTCACAAGATTGCAGTGTCTGAATTTCTCCTCAAATTCCATGTCGGGGCCGCTTCCGGTGAGCATTGGACAGATGACACTGTTAGAGTTGCTGGATTTTAGCTCAAACCAATTGAGTGGGAGCGTCCCACAGGAGATTGGAGGCGCGGTGGCGCTCCGGGAGTTGCTGATGGGGAGGAATTCACTCACTGGAGGAATTCCGGCACAGATTGGGCAATGCAGCGCCCTGATTGCTTTGTAAGTGATATTTCCCCCATGACTCAGTTTCTTCTGCTTGTGCATGCAGGCTGAGGGGTTGACTACTACCTTCTGCCTTGTTTTTTCCTTGTGTTGGTACTTGCCTGCGCTCTGTTTCTTAGGTTGCAGATACCATGGAGAAAGTGATAGATATGTCTTATTTTCTGTTTGGAAGCCCGGAACCAGATATGTCGGAACTATGCTTGTCTTGTTGCTTTGCTTGTATCCCATTGTCTGGGTCCATGTTATCTTGGATACACTAAAAAAATGTTATCTTGGATACATTAAAAAACATAAGTAAAATTCTACACGAATTTTCAACACTTCTTAAAAAAAACACATGAATTACAGTGAACAAGGCAAAGCATGTTGCATCGCTACTATCGAAAACTTAGCACCACTTGAAGTGATGAGTGTGGTTATTTTCTTATTTGGCAGGGATCTATCACACAACAAACTTACAGGGCCAATTCCTATTACCATGGGCAAGCTCACTAATCTCAAAACGGTTGATCTCTCAGAGAACAAGCTGAATGGAACCCTGCCGATGGAGCTCTCCAACCTTGCCAGCCTCCAGGTCTTCAACGTCTCCCACAATCTGCTATCAGGGAATCTCCCCATCAGCCACTTTTTTGATAGCATCCCTGATTCTTTCATCTCCAACAATGCCGGACTTTGCAGCTCACAGAAGAACAATTCCTGCAGTGGTGTCATGCCAAAGCCAATTGTTTTCAACCCTAATTTCTCATCAAACCCCTTGTCGGAGGTTGCCCCAAGTACCCCCAGCAACCAGCACCACAAGAAAATCGTATTGAGCATCTCCACACTCATTGCCATGGTGGGTGGAGCGGTGATTATTGTTGGCGTGGTCACCATCACAGTACTCAACCGCCATGTCCGTACAGCAGCCTCCCGCTCTGCAGTTCCCACTGCATTGTCGGATGATCATGGTTGCCAGTCGGCCGAATCCGCAGAGAATGAAGGCAACTCCGGCAAGCTTGTCATGTTCGGCAGAGGCAGCTCAGATTTCAGTACTGGTGGGCATGCCTTGTTGAACAAGGATTGTGAACTTGGGCGAGGTGGCTTTGGCACGGTTTACAAGGCAGTGCTCAGAGATGGCCAGCCAGTGGCCATCAAGAAGCTGACAGTGTCAAGCTTGGTCAAATCAGAGGATGACTTCAAGCGGCAGGTCAAGCTTCTTGGCAAGGTGAGGCACCATAACGTTGTCATACTCAGAGGCTTCTACTGGACTTCCTCACTGCAGCTCCTCATCTATGATTTTGTGCCTGGTGGGAACTTGCATCAGCACCTGCACGAGTGCTCAGCAGAGACCTCGCTTTCATGGATGGAGAGGTTCGACATAGTCATTGGTGTAGCCCGTGCCCTTGTGCACTTGCACCGCCATGGGATAATCCACTACAATCTGAAGTCGAGGAATGTCTTGCTAGACACTAACGGCGAGCCCAGGGTTGGTGACTACGGTCTTGTGAAGCTCCTGCCAATGCTGGACCGCTACGTACTGAGCAGCAAGATCCAGAGCGCGCTGGGGTATATGGCACCAGAGTTCACATGCAGGACAGTCAATGTCACAGAGAAGTGCGACATCTATGGTTTTGGGGTGCTAGTCCTTGAGATTTTGACAGGCAGGAGACCCGTCGAGTACTTAGAAGACGATGTTGTTGTGCTTTGCGATCTGGTCAGAGGTGCACTTGAGGAAGGCAGGCTGGAGGACTGCATGGATCCACGACTATCGGGTGAATTCTCAATGGACGAGGCCGTGCTGATCATCAAGCTGGGTCTGGTTTGCACGTCGCAGGTGCCTTCCCACCGGCCGGACATGGCTGAGGTAGTCAGTATGCTTGAGATGGTGAGGAGTCCTCAGGATACTCCAGAGGATGAATTGGTTTGAGATCTATTTATTTCACCTGGTTGTTTTGATCTTTAGCTTTCAGCTTATCCTTCCTTTTTTTTTTGGTTCGTCTTTAGATAGATGTATATGATGCTCATGAGAGGCAGACAGGGGGAAAGAGTGGTTGCAAAGAGTGTTAGGAGTCGGCTAGTGATTTTAGCTTGTTTGCAACTTTCAGGGATGTAAAGCTGCTTCTCTTCAGATCTTGGTCCCTTTTTCCTTAAGAATTTGTAGTTTGATAAGTGTCGTTGCAATGCGGCAAAAAGTTGTTCGTGGTACATCAGCTCAGTTCATGCTGTTATCTGCTAGTTTGGCTAATGCCCCATCCCTCCTCTGAATTTCTGAAGTACTGTATAGGTGGACATGTGTTGTCGAGTTTTTAGCTTATTTAGTCTCTTTTTGAAATGAAATAGCAAAACTAACCCCCCAGCACGCACGGGCCCTTGAAATCATAAAAATGACACTCCTACCACGTTAATTTGCCGTAAAAGCCACGTGCTCTGCTCTCAGACCACGGCAGGTGACCTATCGTGCACTAGATTGCGACATGTGACCTGTTGGTTTCCCGGTCCACGTCAGGATGGTATGCCAGCGCGGCAGGTGGTCTACTCACGTTCCTACCACAGACTGGGAGCACGATAGGTGACCTGCCTTGGTCTTGGAGCTCGGTATGTCGTTTGCCACTATCTAGGAGCGAGGCACGTAGCTTTCACGGCAAATTAGCGCGGTAAGAGTGACATTTTTGTCATTTTTTGCTATTGCAACTAAAAATCATACCATTTCAGCCAAAGACTGGTGCATTGTCACTTACATTTTAGCCTGGTATGAAATATGACAAATGTGCCATAAGCCTAGAATAATCCATATACCGGTATGATTTAGTATGTGCCTTCTGAAGTTTGAAGCATCCAAAGAGGAGTAACTGAGTGAGGAGGAGGGCCCTCATTCCTTACTGTTCACCAGCAGCCACCACCATGCACTAGCAATCAGCTGTAGAACTGCCATGCCATGCGGTTGTGCTAGCGAGGAAACGAGCCTTCAATAGCTGCGTCTAGCCACCCACCATTTGGCTCCCCGGTCCATCAATACCCCTCTGATAACATGCCAACCGGATCCGTGAGCCGCTCCCACAAACCTGATCTGTTTAGTGTTGCAGAGATGGAACGGCGTTGGCGGTCGCTGGGGGGAGAAGGCGAGCATGCGGGAATGAACGGGGAACTCCAGTCTCCATTCTTCTTTTCGTTTGTTGTAGATTTTCTTTAGGTATTGATTGGATGCATACGACGATTTAAGAACAAAAATTGGACATCTCTGTTAGCCGCACACACTGATATAATGACACCATCCGATGCCTCTCCCCAAACCTCCACTTTTCCAGAGCCTTTCCCATCTCCCAACCCCCCAGCCCCATCGCCCCATCACGTCTGAAGCTACACCCCAAACCCACCCCCCCCCCCCCCCCCCGCTGCCGCCGAGAAGACCACCTTTCCCATCTCCCACCCCCGCAGCCCCATCACGCACAGAAGCCACACTACCGACGCCGAGAAAACCGCGCTCAATAGTGGTGTCGCGAAGGAGGAGGTCACCATCACTGCCGCCAACGCTGCGATCGAGGATGTTCACTCCGCCAAGCTCAACCTAGAGGAGAAGCTCGCCGCCGCCGACCAGAAGAACAAGGCCCTCGCCACGGAGGCCCACCGCCTCGAGGGGCTCTTCTCCTAGGACCAGGAAGTGGTGGTCGCGGGCATCCAAGCATGCGCCCACCACCTACATCAGTACCTACCCCGCCAACTTCTGCCTCACAGTGAACTAAAATTAAATTGTTGCAAGCTTTTTATGGATTTGTTACAACAACTTTATCAAATTGTTGCATGAGGTGCTCATTTTTTGTTATAACATGTCTTCTCAAATGTGCACAAGATTTTTATTTTGGTTGCAGTGGGCTTCCAGATTTGTTACACAAGAATTTTTATTTCTGTTATAGTAGGTTTGCTAGATGTTACATCGTTTTTATTGTAGTGGGTTGTTGCATCTATGATCCATGAAGAATTTTATTGTACGTCTATCTAATCGATGTTGCGTCTCACTGTAAATTTGTTACTGATGTTATATTAAGTTGTTGTATATGTTTTTGCAGAATATTGCGCCGGAGATGAAAAGTTACGCCCCGACGCTAGTTGTACCCATTTTCTTTTGGAGGGGATTTCGTTTGTTGTAGTATTGTAGATGAGACACTCGGCTTCGGCCTTCGTCGGGAGAAAGAACGAGCAGCCGGCCCAAAGAAGTATTGACCTTGTACGTTTTAGCCCATGTGAGTACGTGGCACCTCGCAGCCCACATGGTGTAGTCGGTCCAGAAGTGGTCTCGCCGGCTCGGCGCCCAAGTGTGCGAGCCCCAGCACTTTTCCGATGAACGGCTGCGGCCTGGAGGGAAAGCAACCCGCCGAAGGCCCCCCAAAACGTCACGAAAACGCCCACTCTCCCCGGTTTTCCAGGACTCCGCGCCGCGTTCGCTCGTGCGGGTCGCCGCTTCCGTCGCTCGTTCAGGTCGCCGCTTCGGTGTAACCGGTCTCCAGCCACCACATTTCGGCTACTCACGCGCGGCCAGCCAAACGATGGGCCTGGGACTGGGAGGTTGGGAGCCCAAGTCTCCGTTCCACTTCTCCGTTTCGGTCTGGCAGCCGCTGCAACAACGGGTTGCCTGAACTAGCCAGCGCTCTTGCCGCTGCCATCTCCTGGGCGGATAAAACATCATTAGTTTTACTGCACTGACGACTTCAATCACGGATACTATACCATCAGAAGATAGCGGCATGCAAATTATTAGAATTCGGTCCGACTGTGTGGCGGTTGGCGATCGATTAGCAGCGCTCTGAACTCAACGTCGATCTTGCTAACTAGACGCTCTTGCCGTTTGTGGTAGTCACGTACGTACTACCACATGGCAGTGGATATATTTCGTTCCCATCTGCCAGTTTCCAAGTTCCAAGAGAATTTTTTTTATAAATTTTATTTTAAAGTTAACCTCCCACGAACTTTATTTCCAATTATGACTCCTTTGGTCACGCCACTACCCGCGACGTGATAAAACAATGCTGTCATGCTAGCCTGTATCTGGGCAAGCTCTTGTTACGTCATCATCCGTGGCGTGACAGTGTGGTTTCGTCACGTCACGACCAGTGGTATGATAAAAAGTGCTATTTAGCGGACTTGTCTTATGACGTGACAGCGTTGTTTTGTCATGCTACAAGTGGCGACGTCACTAAATGAGTCAGAATTGGAAATAAAGTTCGCTGGGGTTAACTTTAAAATAAAATTTAAAACATGGTTAATTAATAAAAAAAAAAAGTTCGTTCCAACACCACGACAACATGGATATATCCTTGTGATTAGGCCTAGATTCGCCAGCACCAAGCAGAAGATGACCGCTGACTAGTATACTATGTGCTTGTACACTTGTTCTCTACTCCCGTTGTGTTCCACGTGGAGTATTAGTAACTCATGCATCGATTGGAGCATCCAACAGTTGACATGTCTCTGCTCGGCTCTAATTAAACGCAAACAGAGAGTAATTAATGCTAGAATAGGAATCATTTTGTATTTTCTTATCACTATATAACATATCCTCTTGGACTTGTTATATATATTATCCATTGAGCCTCACGAATATACGCACAATATTCGTAACAATTAACACGATGACGTTAGCAAGCCGCAACACATTTGACTACTCCCATAGGCTGGAGTTGGCCCCTTCCTCCCATCTAATACTGTTTTTTATTTACACACTGATGCACGCATCATGTAAGCATTCATATGCCTCGTTCAAGGCTTCTCATAGGCCCTATCGGTTACCTCATGAATTGCATGGAGGGAGTTGAAGTGACCACTTGTACATATAATTGTATCGTAGTCAGTCCATCACAATAACATAATGTGTAAAATACACTCCACTATCGTGAGGTAAGCACTCCTGCAAGGATCTATCCAAACTTCACGGCTTCACCTGATGCAGTTGGTTCCCAACTCAGGGTATTGATCGTATTTCATAGTGGCGACTTGGCATATGGATGATCCAAACACAGATCCAGATTAACTCCAGGCCATCAGAGGAGTTGACTCCAGAGGATCTGAACCTGGCAGGTTATGACTATATCCTCTTGCTGTACGCATCAGCATCGACATGGAATGGAGTTACGCGATGCTTAATTTGTTAATGGTTCAGACTAGAGTACTCTTCTCAAATGAAATCACTGCAGTAGTGTAGAAACACTCGCTTTAGTATTCATGTTCATCACATCACCAGTTTCAGCAAAATATAGGAACACCGAACACATGGATCCCTCACAAAGCCACAAGTCACATATGATGATCTATCGCGCACCGTGTAAAGGAACCATGCTATTGGAACAGAGGAATCTCGTCGTCGAAGTTGACGAATTCGACAATGTCATCGAACAAGCTCTCGCCGAAGAAATCCCAGTCCAAGCAACCGGGCAAAGGCTCCATTACCGGGGAGGCACAAGAAACGTCGGCCGACGAACTCGCCTCCGCCGCCGCCGGCGGTGGCTCCACCTTGCACATCTTCGCTCGCGGCTGATCTGCCTCCTCCGGCAAGCACACGGTCTGCGACGAGTGCGAGGCCTCGCTCCGGACATCATCGTCGGAGGAGGAGAGCCAAGGCAAGCCGCCGCCGCTCGCGGTGGCCGAACCGAAGTTGATGACGAATGGCTGCATCTTTCCGTCGTCGCCCACGGCGGCGGCGGCGGCGGCGGCCCCGCAGCAGGTGTGCTCGCCGAAGTAGGTTATGACGTAGAGGGAGGGGTCGTCCTCCGACTGCTGGACCTGCCTCGTCGCCCTGCAGCCACTGTCGTACTTGTAGGTGCACCTGAAATACAGCCTGCATCCACGCAACATCAAACTTCAAGTCGCTTGCTCATCTCTCGAATCTGTCAACCCACTTGAACAAACGTGCGTACGTACCTCGGGTATTTGCTGTTCTGGATGTCCTTCTGCCCGTACTTCCTCCATATGAAGCCGTCCTCCGCCGTCCACTTCTTCTCCACTCGTGTCGGCATCTCTCCGCCGCTCCCGCGCGCCCTGCGGTTTGCCAAAAACGATCTTGCTGAGTTATTTGTTCGCATGTACATGTAACGCCAACGCAATGGACACTCATGTAAGTTAGTACTCCACCTTGTTTTAGGCTTCATCTGAGTAGTTGCGCAGCCGGGCGCCGACTTGCGCTTCCTGCCGGCACCGGCACAGCCACCGGCTGATAATTCGGCCAAGTTCACGTCCTCGCCACCGCTGCTGCCGTGGAGCGCGGCGAGCGCGCGGTCGCAGCAGCGGAGGATCTGCGCGGCGAGGTCCTGTAGGCCGCCGTGCACCGGCGGGGACGCGCCCTGGAGCAGGGCCTCGAGGACGGCCGCGGACTCCCGGCCCTGCGCCATTAGCTCGGACACCATGGAAGAAGCTTGGTTAGTAGTTCGAGTACCAGTGGCAAGCGCCATGTGTCTACTGCTTTGAGCACAACTGGTTGCTTTCCTTTTTGTTTCTATGCGACTCTGGACTCCTCGCGTGGTAGCTGCTGCTAAGCTTACCGGAGGTGGTCTGAAAAGGTGGTGTATTTATACAGGTGGGTTCGGATAGAGGCCAGAGGAAGCAGCGACGAAGAGCACATGGCACGGCGAGTGAGGCCAACATCGATCACTGCAGTCCCGTACATTAGAAATCGATCTCTATCGGTCGATTAAAAAAAATCCTCTGCTACAGTGCTTTTGCTGTTTTGCTAATGCTTACTCACTTGTAGATCATTGCTTGCACAGTGATCCTCGCGTTAGTACATCAGGAATCCGGATCGAGTGAGGCTATCCGCGGCAAATCAATGCAATTTACCCCACGTGCTGCTTGCTTCACTGAACTAAAATTATTCCGAGTACGCGGGCGCGCCGGATTAATTATCCACGTCCATGGCTTCATGCGGTCGCTTCCATCATGTGCCGCGGCGTTGGCGCGTCGCTCAGGCTCAGCTAACGAGTGAGTTAGTTAGGGGACCAACCGGTGGAGCAAATGAGCAAATAACCTATCAAGTCTTAAGAGTTGTACAAACGAATACTACTCTGGTCTCAAGAGATGATGATATGTATTGTTGCTCTTAGCAGCCACGCAATTGCAAGGGATTTTAGCTAGTTATAACGGAACAAATGCTATTAGACTTACATGCATATATACAGAGCACGAATCATAAATTCCAAATCAGTCAAGACTGTACTAGTTCAATTAGAATTTTAGAAGAGATCAGAGGCATATCTAGCACCTACCTATTGTGACAGCCCAATTTTAGATCCATTTTAAATTTGGCACTAATTTCGTGAATTTTAAAAACTTTCTTTTACCAAAAGTCTTGCCTTGCAATTTTAAAAGTTGAAACAATTTCCTTATCACAAAATTTGGATTTGGGCGTGTGTGACTACATGCCGATTTTGACCGAGGCGAGGAAGGCTACGAGTCAATCTGACGATCTGCGACTGCTGAGGCTTCAAGCTTCCCGCCGTGAGTTCACCGGTGAGCAGTGGCGGAGCTTGACCAAATATCAAGAAGGGGTCAAGGTAAAGATGGAATATCAACATTGAAAAACTAACCTTTGAACTTACGAGTTGCGAACACACAGAGCATGTCAAGAGCTTTGGTGTTGAGCTAAGCTGCAGGCGCTTGAGAGCTCGATTCCTCCCTGCGCCGCCTGCCACCCGGCGGTGGCGGCCACATCCAAGCTGCCAGCGTAGTCCGCCACCCTAGCGACGGCGCTTAGCCACCCCTCCATGGCTTCCTCCTCCTCGGACCTAAACTTCCGGGCGGCGGTACTAGGGAAACTAACGGAGAAGGAGCGCAGGTGGCTGGACTCCCCTCTCCCCAACCCAGACTCCGTGGAATCCCGACGTCGCTCACCGCCACAGGTTTATTCTCCGATCGCTGCTCCTCGATTCTTGTGAACTGCAATCTGTGGGTCTCCTTCCGTCCCGGAGCTACGGTTCCCAATCGGGACTGCTCGGGGCAAGGCCATGCTATACCTGGATGGCAGGCTTTAGCCAAGATGCTTGGTCGCTAACCTACTGGTGCGCCCTCAGGCCGTTGAGGCGTCCTTCCCCAGCCAGGCCCCGGAGAAAGATTTCTGGCAAGAAGTACGGCGTCACTGCTCCTGGCGCAGAAGACCACAGCCTCGTCGTCGACAAGCTCCTGTGCCCAGGCCAGTCCCGCATGACCTCATCGGTCTGTGCTTCAACTGCTTCTCAAACGACCACGTCGCTGCGGCGTGTCGGAATCCCACCCGCCGCTTCGGATGCAAGGGCATTGGCCATACTTCTGCCCACTGCAAAAGGCCCCTTAGCCCCCCATCCTCCGGCAGCCAAGGGCGGTCTCTCGCTGGCACTCCTCCATTTCGAGGGGCAACGTAGCCACCGTTGGGGGGAGGCCCTGCCTTACCTCGTCGCTCCCAGCTCCCCGACGTTGACGGCTTGTCTGTTCCACTGCTGCCGTAGAGTCGTCGGGTGTCTCGCGAAGGCTCTCCTCTGCTCGAACCCAGAACTGCACTAGGACATGCTATGACCGGCTCTCAGCGGATCTTGTACGGGGACATTGACGACGTGTCCCCGCCCGAGGACCCCCTCCATCATCCATCATGTGAGGTCTATGTCATTCCTCTCTCTCCTACCATGAGAGATATGGAACGATGCCTTGAACGCGCAGTCATCGTTTGTGTGGGAGGGACTCGACCGGCGGTCGCTTCTACCGAGGTCGCCCTCGCGATCGAATCCGGGCGGGGTTTACCTCAGTCTTGCTTCTCGGTGCACACGTTTTCTTCCAAAAAATTTCCTAGTCATCTGCAACACCTTCGACAACAAAGAGCATCTCCTTCGTGGCGGCTCCATCAAATCTGGTCGTTTTCTCCTTCTTCTCTGGCAATGGTCAAGGTTGGCGCAGGCAGTTAGCCGTCCTCTCTATTTTCGGGTCTTGATCTCTCTAGAAGATCTCCCGATCCACGCATGGAGTCTCGCGACTGCCTCGGCCATCCTCTCGCCCTCCTGCTAGATTGAATCTTTCGATGAAGCTTCCACGTCGTGAGTCGACCTATCCGCCTTCCTACTGGTGGCACGGTCTCTCAATCCAAGTGTCATCCCTAAGGAAAAAACGGTCGTCATCACAGAGCCAGACGTGCTCCCGGATGGGATGGTCCTTGATCATGGGGCACAGGTTTTCTACAAGCCGTCTGGCCCCAGGGAACTACGCGAGGCTCTGTCCTACAATGTCATTACCCACCTTCACTCCATTCAAGACTTCTCCTCCGTGGCTACAAAGGATCATCGTTTCACGCCGTCCAGTGATGACTCAGGCTTCAGAGGTTTGCCAGAGGTAGACTCCGATGACGGCAGTCCTCGCAGGCATGTTTTCCACGTCACAGTTGGCAATGTCGACAGTTCAGGGTTTGCCAGAGGTCAGGAAGATGCGGGTGGCGAGCAAGCCGAGCCAAGCCAATGAAGGTCTCATTCCTGGAGATTGCCGCCCATTTCAGAGGAGGGTCCCACAGCATCGGGGTTAGGGACGCTGGTCCGTGCCTCGCGTTGGGGGGTACTGAGCCAGTCCTGTCACTCGGGGGCTCCTGTGACATTGCCGAAGGAGGGCCTCATAGCTCGGTCGCCTACCCCTGAGGGCAAAAAGAAGGCGTTGAATGCTTTTGCCGCTCCTTTTGAACCAGTGTGTGCTGCCCTGCGGCAGCCCCCTTGCCATTTTCAGCATCGTCACTCAGCTTTATCCCTACCTCGTGCTAAAGATGTATCAGGTCTCAACTCCTTTTTGGGAGGGTAGCTAGACGCCCCCTGCTCCCCTCTCGCAAGCTTGACAAAGGTCAACCTGTTGAAGTCTGCTACGCGCCAGGAGCCAGCTGTGGTCAACCCAGACTCCTCCTTTTAGTCGCACACTTACGAAAGTGTGTCGGCCGGGCATCAATAGTTGATCATATCTTGTGGTTAAAGTTGTACAACCTCTGCAGATGCATAATCTATTCGAATAGTTGTGGCCCCAGTCATGGGTATGGTACAAAAAACCACACTTGGTTAGTTTTGATAATAAAATATGGGATGTGAACATGTTAACTTAAAAATGGTTGTAGCAACAAGATGATTGTAGGTGGATGGAACCTTGTGAACTAGAGTCATGTGGATGAAACCTGATATCTAGAGTTGAGTCGATGGAGTCTTGTGATCTAGAGTCAGGTGGATGGAACCTGGTGTCTAGGGTCGGGGCGGATGGAACCTGATGTCTAGAGTCAGGTGGATGGAACCTGATATCTGGAGTTATGTAGATGGAACCTTATAAATAGCAATAGGTGGATGGAATATGGCTTTATGATAAAACTTACTTATATAAACAACACTTTGGATTTCAGTTAAAAAGGCTAGGTCATGGGTTTGGAAAATAATTACGATATTTGAGCTAAACTTCCTTTGTGCTAAAATAAACATCAAACCACTCCTTTGGCAAGCCAAGCATCTATATATTTGTATTTGGCCTAATGGCTTGTTAAGTACTTTTGTACTCATGGTTGCTCAAATAGGTAGATTCATACTGCGAGACTAAAGACTCGGTGTATGGATACTTCTATGCATCCAGCTTTGGAAATGAAGACGACAGCGATAACTAGGTCGTAGCTCCAGTCGATTGCATGTGGCAGATCATGGATGCACTTTTGATTTATTTATCTTCTGTTGTTGTTTACTCTTTTAAACTCGACGGTCAATCGGCCCGTTACGTAAGAACTTGGCCCTAAGGCTTATTTCTTACTGTTTATGTAATATTAAGTACGTATCCTTTTAGTTAAGCGTATGTATGGATGTGATATTTATCGATATTGCATTGTGTGGGCTGGCTACTAATCATGAAATTAGCTCAGTATACACAGAGGGTCTGGATGAAAATCCTGGCTCGACACCTATTAGGTGATATGTTTCCATCACAATGTCTCATGCTGGCCACTTCATGCATGCAGTTGAAGGAACTACTAATAATTAAGAGAAATACTAAGGAATGCTATAGCATTCCAATCCAAAATGACGGGATAGCGCACAACCGTTCGATGACCTGGCCTTTGCACGCATCATAGAAACATCACACTACCTCTCTCTATCTTTGCTCACTCACCTTCTCCCCTGATCCTCTTCTCCCCAGAACCTCCACGTGGTGTGCCCCGCAACCACTGCCTCTGCATCCTCCGTGTCCCCGTCCACCCCCAACCAGCAGTCACTTCTCGCCGGCACTGCCGCGCCCTGGCGTGTCGCTGCCCCCATCCACCATGCCCTTATTCTCCGCGTCACCATTGAAACTCCATAAGACTTAGGATGAAACTTCATAAAACACATATGTCTCATGAAACTATATGAAACTTGATGAAACACAATGTCACTATTGAAAGCTTATCCTAGACAAAAAAGATGAAACTTTATGAAACTTCATGAGATTTGGGATAAAACTTCATGAAACTTAATGACACTACATGAAACTGGGTGAAACTTGCTCTACATAATATGGAGAAACAATGGTACTTGATAAAACTTAATGAAACATGTCCCAAAATAACTTAAGGAAAAAAGTCTATTTTCCAACCTCGAACTTTTCAAAAAGTCTGGAAAACAACATTGAAGTCGAAAACCAAACAACATAGGACCTCGACTTTTGCAAATAGGACAAAATACCCCCCGCACCGATTCCACCCTAGTTTTGTGCTGACGTGGAGGTCCACCTGGCATCCTAACACACGACTCTATATAACACGCGAGCGGCTCAGCCTTTCCCCTTCGCGCAAGGCGTTTGTGGAAGAGGAAATCCCCTTCGTCCCGAGAAACCCTAGGTTAAGAAATTGCGTCGGCGCGGTGCATGGCAACCTCTGGGAGCTCAAGCACGTCGCGGTGGTCGGTTGATTCCTTAGTGATCGGCGTCAACAATGGGAAGTTTTCCTCCCCAGTAAGGTACAGGGAGGGTCCGCTTGATTATGAGCCGGCCGCCTGTTGTAATTGCGGGCAGAAGTCAGCTAGATGGGTCTCTTAGAGTGACGCGATCCCTGGGAGGAGGTACTTTACCTGCGCGAAGGCTCGGGTGAGTGTTCTTGTGGTCGGCGCAGTGTGTTCTTGTGGTCGTCATGTTCTGTGGTCGGTGTTCTTGTGTGTTTGTGTTCTTGTGTTCTTCTGCAAGCTGTTTGATTTCTTCTCAATTTGGGGCCATTGCGGTTGTCCTGTTCTATGGTCATCCTACCACTTGTTTGATTTATTCTCAATTTGTGTAGGTGGGTGGTTGCAATTTTTGGAGATGGTATGATCCGGAAGCTAGTGATTTTGTTAACCAGAACTTGTTGGATTTGCACGACTGTGTAAGGGCTTTGAGGAAGGAAAACAAGAAATTGAAGGCCTCGGCTAGCGATGAACATGCTAAGGAAGAGGCGTGTGCTAAATTGAGGAGATTGCTGGTTGCAAAATCAGAGGAGTGTGCTGAGTTGAGGAGAATTGTGGTCCAAAATGAGGCTACAATTGTTCATCTTAGTGATAGGGTCAAAATGATAGAAAATAATAGAATGCTGCTCATATCAGTGTTTGCATGTATTGTCTTTGTTGTAGTTGGCTTCATGTTCTGGTAGAAATGTTGTTAGTTTGTTGATATAAGTTGTGAAACTGAATGCTCACTGGAATGGAAATGTTATTTTGGATTGCTTGTCAGCATCATCTATCAAAGATCACTCGAATGGGAAACATTTCAAGTAACATACTGCAAACACATTCCTATGATTGCCAGGAAATGTCATTTTGGATTGCTTGTCAGCATCATCTTTCAAAGATCACTTGAATGGGAAATATTTCAAGTAACACTCTCCTATGATTGCCAGTACAGACAAGTTCACATACTGCATAAGCATAAGTTCACAGACAAGTTCACATACTGCATACGCACAAGTTCACTAATGCAAGTACAGACAAGTTCACATACAGATAAGTTCACTGCCATTGCCAATACAGTCAAGTTCACATACTGCATAAGCATAAGTTCACAACCGGTTACAGACAAGTTGAAAATGTATAAAAGTTCACATCAAATACACACACATTGCCAGTACAGACTTTCACTGCTTGTTGTCGTTCACATCACTGGTGGACATCAGGAGCTTCGGCAGAGTTGTGGACCTCTTTTTTGGAGGTTTCTTCCTTGGTGGCTCTTTAGCACTGACATTAGCTGAAGCATGACCAGAGGAGAGTTGAATCATGAACTGACCTGAGAAGTAGGGACAGTAGCCTCTAGCCTTATAGATGCAGAATCACCTTTTGATGTTGTCACACTAGCCTTAGCAGATGACTTGATGATCATTTCATTTGGCACACCAGCCTACAACAACACATGAACAATGCTAAGTCTTAGAACTGAGTAGGGTCAAATATATATAGTAAACTTGAAGATGCTTACATGCTGGATTGTAGTTGCATAATTTTGTGAGTTTAGAACCCTAGTGCACTTCTTCTCGCCTTTTGAGTTGGCAGGTAGGCTTGCCCTTTTTTTACCAACACTTGCAGAGCTCTGTTGTGATCCTTGCATCATTGCCTAAGGACAATTTACAATGTTAGAAGAAGATATGTTCTGGTGCATTAGTGAAGCAAGAGTGACATATTACCATGGCAGATGGTGTTGCAGGAGGGATATCTTCCGGTACAGCTCTTGCACTTGTATTAGATGCACCCAATGTTTCTTTCCTCTTTGAGCAAGAAGATATGTTGTGGCATGTCCCTTTGCAAAATTTGCACCTAATGATAGTTCCCACTTTTGAGACTCTTATGGCCTTGGGCTTCTCATGAGGCTCTCTTTTCATTTCCTTCTTTGGCCTACCTGGCATCCTAACATATTTTGGGACTTGTGGCTGTGACCTCTCAGATGTGGACCAACTATGCATACTCTCCACAGACTCTAGGCAGTGCTCATATGTCTTGTTGAACTTATCAACTGAGTAACAGGAGGCTATGTAATCATCTAGCCTATTGGTGCTGTAGTATATGCATGATATGGCATGACAACATGGCAATCTTGAGAATTGCCAATATCTACAAGAGCATATTTTGTTTTGAAGGTTTACTGTAAATCTGTGATCACGATGCTTGACTTCAAATGAATCCTTTCCATTGAATATTGCATGGCAATACCTAGATTCATTTATAGGCATATGATGCCTTGACACTTGTCTGCCTTTGTTCTATTCAATTGGATTCTAACCATAACCTTACACATAATGGCCTCTAGCATACTAATTATTGACAGAAACCTTGCCTCAACTATCCATTTGTTGAAAGATTCACACATGTTGTTATCCACAGAATCACAGTTAGAACCTAACCTGAATCAAGCCCTGCTCCAATGGTGTGGGTCAGTGTTCATCAATGCCTGAGCCCCTTCACATGTGCTTTGGGCCAAATTTGCCCTGGCCAGGTTGAAAAGGCTTATGCAAGGTGCCTTGGCACATCTCTGGAACTTTCTTTGCCACTCCCTATCCTTGAATTTCTTCCTCCAGTTGGCATAGATATGTCTAGCACAATTTCTGTTCTTGGCATTAGGGGCCTAGGTTTGAACAGCATTCAAAAGTCCCTGCATTTTGCCCATAATTAGTTAGCAACACATTATGTAGTACATAAGTAACGAACATGCCATTAGTTTGACAATTTCACTAACCTTTTGATGATCAGAGATGATCACCCATCCCTCACCATCCATAACCCTTAGATCTTTGAAAAGCAGATAACAAAACTAGTTGCAACTATCATTTGTCTCCTTCTCCACAACTGCCCAGGCTATGGGATACATTTGGTTGTTTGTATCCCTTCCCATAGCACAAAGGAGTTCACCATTGGTAGCTCCTTTGAAGAAGCAACCATCTAGCCCAATGACCTTCCTACACCCAGCTACAAAGCCCTTCTTGCATGCTTCAAGATAGATGTACATTCTTTGGAATGTGGGGATCTCAACATCATTGCCAACCTTCACCACTACTGTGCTGCCTAGGTTGCTCCTCAACAGTTCTAGCTAATAGTCAAACACTCTAGCGTATTCATCTTTGGTTGCATCCAGGATCCTTTGCATCACTATGTGCTTGGCTCTCTTGCATTTTGGGATCCTGACATCTGCAAACATTTCCTCCTATACTGTGGCTTTCATGCTCTGCACACTCCATGTAGAGTTTGATCTAATCAAATTCGCATATTTGTCAGCAATCCTTCCTGTAGTTACAAGTTTGTTGTCTCTTCTTGGAGGACATTTGTGCACATCATTGAAGCTGGTGATTTGCCAGCTAGTACTTCTGGTGTTAGTTGCCAACAGACAAAACCAGGGACATTGTTTCCAGTCACACTTTGCCCTTATTCTGTCACCCTCATCCTTTACAAACTTAATTAACTTCCTGTAGGCCAAACCATATTTGATGATTGCTTCCTTGAACAACCTCTTGTCTCTAAATTTCATTCCTAGGGAGAATGTTGGCACATGCATCTTTGGGTCAAACCTAGGGTACTTAGACTCCTTCCTCACCAATTCTCCTCCATTGTCTACCTCATCAAAGGAGTCATTATCTTGACTGCTGTCAGCATAAGGAGTTTCATTACCCTCCTCTTCTACTTGTCCCACATCTGCACATCTTGACTGTATAGGGGGACCTTTGAAGGGCATATTATCAAGATTAGCTATTTCACCAGCCTTCATCTTCTTCTTAAACTCTTTGAATTGCTTCATGATATCTAATGCTTCCTCATCTTCCTCTGATGTACAATAGTCACCAGGAATGTAGTCACTGTCAGGGCTCTCACCATCCTGTTGCCTTTGCATCCTCTCCACTACTTCTAATTCTATCATTTTTTGCTCTGGTGTTCCAGTCAACGTGCTTACTTCCTTGGAGCCAGCAATGGTGTAGTCATCGTCATCCTCTGCTCTTGGAGACATTGTCTCAATCTCATCCTTGTAGTCACTATCTTCCTTCTCAGCTTCATCTTCAGAATCCTCTACAGCTATTGGTGCCTCCACATATATTTCGGCAATACCTCCTTCCACAATACAATCAGACATTGTCTGGCATGCTTTGTCGTCCACCAAAACCCTCAACCTATTGCCCAAATCTTTCCCTGGGAACAACCAATGCAGTAACATCCCTTCAACAACATCGCAGTGCTCTTTGAGGTGTCCATTGATCTCTGGTAATGACATCTTATCACGTTATACATAAGACATTCCCTCCGACCCACCGCAGTAATGCAAGTCCTTACCATCATGCATAAACTCGCCATTGAAGTGAAATCTAAACGGGAGAGTGTCCACAACATCCATCCCTACATGCATGCAACTAGCAAATTACCACAAGATAAACTCTATTTGTTCTTGTAAGTAGCAATACATATCAGAACTAATTAGTAAGATCCATTCCAAATCTCTAATCTAGTATAGTAACTACCGGCTGCATAATTTTGAATGTTGTAAATTCTTAAATCCCCACGAACCCTAAAATCCCTAAATCCCCAAATCCCCACAAACCTAAAATCCCTAAATCCTGAAATGCATCAACACTCACCTTCACGATTTTGCCACAGATCTGCGATGGCCTTGCGCTATTGAATCATCAACTCCCTCCAATCAACCGTCGCCACCCTCAGCACAACTCCAGTCGACGCCTCCCGACTCGCACCGCCACCAGAGCCCAGTTCAGACAAGAGCAAGCGCGAGAGTGAGGGACTTGTACGCGAAGGGGCTGGGTCGCACACGTGTTATATAGAGCCTCGTTAGCATAAGGGTGCCAGGTGGACCTCCACGTCAGCACAAAACCAGGGTGGAATCGGTGTGGGGGGTATTTTGTCCGGTTTGCAAACATCGAGGTCCTATGCTGTCTGGTTTTCGACTTCAAGGTTGTTTTTCAGACTTTTGGAAAAGTTAAAGTTGGAAAATAGACTTTTTCCATAACTTAATGAAACTTGATGAGACACGATGTCACCATTGAAAACTTGTCCTAGACAAAAAGATAAAACTTTATGAAATTCCATGAGATTTAGGATGAAACTTCATAAAACTTAATGAAACTGTATGAAGCTGGGTGAAACTTGCTCTATAAAATATAGAGAAACAATGATACTTGATGAAACTTAATGAAACATGTCCCAAAATAAATCAATGAAACTAGTTAAAATTTGATGAGACATGATATCACTGTCGAAAACTTGTCCTAGACAAAAAGATGAAATTTTATAAAACTCCATGAGACTTGGGATGAAACTGGGTGAAACTTGTTCTACAAAATATGGAGAACAATGATACTTGATGAAACTTAATGAAATATGTCCCAAAATAACTGAATGAAACTAGTTAAAACTTGATGAGACACGATGTCATTATTGAAAACTTGTCCTAGACAAAAGGATGAAACTTTATGAAACTCCATAAGACTTGGGATGAAACTTCATGAAGCTTAATGAAACTGGGTGAAACTTGCTCTACAAAATATGGAGAAACAACGATACTTGGTGAAACTTAATGAAACATGTCCCAAAATAACTAAATGAAAATAGTTGAAACTTGATGAGACATGATGTCACTATTGCGTAGAGGAGAATGGTGAGGGGACGAAGTGGGAAAGCCGAGGCGGTGGCAAGGCGTGCTCCCTTGCGTGGAGGAGGATGAAGGGGAGGACGGGGAAGCTGGTGGCGCACCCAGCGTCTTGGAGGAGGATGAAGGGGAGGATGGGGAAGCCAGCAGGCGTCTTTGCAGCGTGGAGGAGGATGAAGGGGGGAGGACGCGGCAAGCCGGCAGCAAGCTAGTGCGCACGCGGAGGAGGAAGAAGGGGAAGGACGGGGGAAGCCGACAGACTGCTAACTGCACAAGGAGGAGGAGGAAGGGGAGCGGGAGCGCGCGTGGAGGAGGATGAAGGGGGAGGACGGGGAAGCCAACACGCGGAGGAGGATGAAGGGGAGTGGGAGTGCGCGCGGAGGATGAAGCCGGCGGAGGAGGAAGATGGGGGAAGCCGGTAGGGAGCTGGCGAGCGCAGATGGAAAGGAGGAAGTCGGAAGAGGAAGCTGCGCATCATGCGACTAGAACATGCGGATCCAACGGTTAGATGCTATACCGTCGTGATAACATTTAACGGTATAGAGTGCTATAGCCATGTCCAATAATTAAATTAAGCTTATCCGGAACAGAAGTTGACTTAATCCATGGCTGGCATTAGCAAAACTGGATGCTAGTTCACGTTTTGTCCCAAGTACTTTTTTTCCCTTTTGAGAGTTATAATATATTCAAGTTTTCCCCTTAAATTTTGGTTGGAGTTACTAGATTCATGTTCATGTAGTGGCGGAGCCAGGAATTTTTCAAAGCCTGGGCAAGCCACCGGACCTGGAATCGCTGTCCCGCCAGAGTCGTCGCGCCTGCGCGTGTGCTTCCGGCTCCCGTCCACCATCACCCTGCCGTCTATGCCTAAAGCCCTAAACTGATCTCGCCGCTTTTTTTTTTTGTCGATCGGTCTACTGCTAAATGTTCTAACGTGGATTTAAAATCTATACTTTTGACGATTTCTTCAAAAATCACGGGTATGCTGTGGACGCATTCCCTCTATTTATTTCTCTTTTTATAATATTTTTATTCTTATTTCTCTTTTATTTTCTTCTGGTCTAGTCCGTGACTATTTATTCGTGCGCGGTCTAAGCATTTGATTGATTTAATTTTTATACTACGCTGATACTTATTATTATTATTATCGCTAAATTTTATTGTTAAAACTAATATTATTAAACCTCCAATAAATTTTACCTTTTTAACCTCTTAGCTAAATCCTGATTTTCTACCCTTTTTCTTAACCCCTAATCTTACTTTACCATCTAATCCCTTTACTCTCTCTCTCTCTCTCTCTCTCTCCCCTACTATCTCCATAGCCGAAACTATCCCCTGGTGCACCTATCTTCTTCTTCCTCATTCCTCACTCCACTCCACATTCTTTCTCTCCCTTCCCCTTTTTATTTATCCTGGTGGAGTGGTGGCTCCCTTGCTTCTTCCTCTATGGCGCCTCTTGCCCTCGGCCCGGCCTATGGCGCCGCTCCCTGGCTCACCTCTAGCCCGCAGCTCCTCCCTACCGTCGGCTTGGCCGCCTCCACCCACGCCATCCTCCTGCTCAGCTTGGCCGGCGCTGCCACCCCTGGCCTCCACCTGGTGCCACCACCTCGCCTCCCCTTGGCCGGCCCGGCCCCTAGCTTCGGCCAGCACCGGCTCGGCCCGACCTCGCCGCTCGGCTGCTCAGCGTCGCTCTCGCCTGCCGTCGAAGCCCTGCTACTGGCGCCCATACATGCGTCCGCTCTTCCCTCCCGGTCGGCCACGCCTTGGCTGGTCTTCCCCTGCGCTTCCATGGCGCGTCGGCGTCACCACTCACCAGCGAGCAAGCCCGGGCAACTGCCCAGGGTGGAGGGACGCTGGCTCCACTGCTGTGTTCATGAATAATGTAATTCCAAATTAGGGTCAAAACAAGTGTGCACATAAACAACTATTGGCAATAAAACCTAAGTTCATGGCCAACCATGAGAAGATTCACACGTATAACGTTTCTAATTAAGTAGTGTGAGCTGTTGCAAGAAAATTAAAACATTTGATATAGAATTAGTTTGATGCCATTTTTCTCTGCTAATCTGAAGGGATTGACCTAATCCCAGGAAAAGTTGGTCAATTGGATTGTTTCACTGACAACTGCGGAGACTAATTAATAAGCAACAATCAAGGGAAAGGTAGGCTAGTAACGTCACAAAGAAGCGAAATAGGAGAAATGGCATAGCAAAAGGAGCTCAACTATTGTCTAGTGGCATCTTAATTAATCAATGTTTATTGCGCCAAATAAAGTCGCCGCGGTAAAAATGGCATTTTTATCATCCAGGTGTACATTGATACCGTACCAACGGTATGTATACCATGCATGATCGCTAGGCTTGGAAAAATCCTTTTCGTATAATACATGGTGAATTACTTGATCTGAACTATTACATGATCAACTTTGTTTTTCCCTGATGAAAATTGAAAGCAGGACAAGCTCAGTAGTCGAATCAATCTCATGGTGCAATTAAACGTGCTCTATAGCAGTGACTTTAAAAGCAATTTTCTCTCGATGCAACCTTAAATATTCAACCTTGAATGGACTTTCAACAGCTTGCAGATGTGAACTCTCATGGCATCGCGCGCCGGCTAGTGTGTGTGCGCATGACTGTGTTGGTGAGACTAGGAAAGCACCACTATGTCACTTGTTTTTATGGGAGCTGTTATGTCATGTTGTGACAGTGCTCACGATAGCCTAATGACATCAACATTAATTAAGGAAAGTATTTTCTCTAATTAATCCCGGTTAATTTAATATGACAAGCAAGCTTATCCCGTTGGGGGGAAAAATCGCTGACTCTGCACTATGTATTTTCGTTCGCAATATGCTCTTCCTACTGCTGGTCTGTCTCTTCTGGTAGGAGTTTTTTTTTCTCTTTGCGAATGAGCAGTTTTTGTTGCGTTTTCATTCTTTTTTCCTTCCAATCAAGTTCATTGCCACCACTATTATTTGTGAATAAATGGGCTGTTCGAAATTCAGATTTTTATTTTTCTGTAAAATAAGTTGATCTGATAGAACACCTATCATTCGTACGTGTTCCTCTGCAATAAAGGGGGCTAAAGGCTGATACATATTTCTCTGTTAGACACCAGAAGAAACACGATCGATTGTTGCTTTCTGTTTTACATTAGAAGCTAGGCAATTAAGCACAAAGCTGTAATCTCATAAATGTCTCAAGTAATACTAGTAAGGTTGTACGATCCTATAGGTAGAGATACATCATCGATAAATAAGGCTTATTTTGGATGGGCCGGGATTAATTGGACAATATCCATATGCCGATCCTATAGATAGAGGTACATCATCGATAAATAAAGCTTATTTTGTAAGGGTCAGGATTAATGGGACAGTATCCCTGTGCATATCTGCAATGACCAAATCTGCTGGGCCCAACGAAAAGACGTAAAGGCAAGATACACTACTATTACAACTCCTGAGAATAACCTCTGGCAAACCATCTGTATGCATATTTGGTGCTAACAAGATTACTCCACATGAATCATTAGATTATTAAGGTTTATGAGCTGTTTGGATGCACCAAATAGTTGTAGCACACTCAACTTGACAAACTAGTATCTGAGTCCTAAAGAAACAGTGACCTGATCTCCCTTTCCAACTCCCACTGCTTCGGCGACATCAATGGCAGCGAAGAAGAAAACTCATCATATGTATAGCTAGGCATAGCCACAGACATGACTTCTTCCTCTTTCTTCAGCCTCGGGGCACCAACAGTATGAGCCGTTGGGGAAGGAAGCGAGGCTTGTGTGAAGTCGAGCACTACTCGTGAAGCACTACTTGAGCTGGGCTGATCTGGGAACAATGTATCGCATGTATGCTCGTTGATGAGGGTGACCACGAACAGGGGAGGGTTGCTGTTGTTTTGTTGCTGCACGTATTTCTTTGCTGGGCACTTGTGGTCATCACTGTAACCACATCTGTAGTATAGCCTGCAAATAGCCAAGCGTATGAACATCCAAACATATAGTAGCATTTTTTATGTGTTCAGGTTTTTTCTAGAACAAATTAACATTAATTTTTGCTGAGAAAATACGCGATAAACTGCACATTAAGTACTTATTAGGCAGTCAAATTACGAGATTTCATGCATGCACACGTGACAATTGTAAAAACTTCCTGAATCGCGAATGAATGCATGTTTTCTGAATGTAGGAGATATACGAGCCTTTTTACCTTTATGGAAAGCAATATATACCTACTTCTTATATGAGCTAGTAACAAATTATATTTAATTTTGGTCAAACTTTCATATTTCCCGGCACTCAATTTACCACATCTACTTTTGACTAGACCTTCATTCGACGTACGTGGTATCAATATAATTAAAATCATGATCCAAATGAGTCATTTTATTAGCACTCTTTTGTTCTTCATCGCTGAATTTTGCGTGTTTTTTTTACATATAAAACAGCACGCTGAATCTTGTATGTAAATAAATGGGTCGATCGGCAAATCTTGTACGTAGATGTTTGTCTTGTTTTTAAGAATTAACATAATATAGATCAACATGTTACTTATTCTAGTCTTCCAATCAGATGCATATAATTATAAAATAATCTGTTGAAATGAACATGCATGGTCAACTTGTGTTCGCAGCTATAACCAGGGCGCATCTACAGTAGCCTAGCAGGGTGCATAAGATACCGGATCCCAAAATCAATTTTCTTTGGATATAATCATATATATGTAGTCCAACATGAAGGGACACTCAAACCACATCTTAGCTTGATAATTAAACATATGTGACATGTATTGGGAGTAGGGATCCTCGATCATTTTCGTTTTAGATTCGCCACTGGCTATAACTATTACACTGGGAAAATGGTTTTATGTGACACACACAAAAACGATTACATCTTGTATAACCTGTAATTGGGTGCTATCATATATACTAGCTAGCCCGTCCAAGTGCCCCTTGTAAGCTACAGTGAAAGAAAAGAATACGGCCCTATCTGGTGGAGCTTCAGCTTCTTCAGTTTTGAAAGCAGTTATGGAACTGTGGCCAACTATGCGCCTGTAGCTACAGTGCTGGGTGTTGTACTAATCTTGTAGCTTAGTTTTGTTTCCATGTTTGCCGTGCGTGCACTTGTATAGACATGGGATAAGTTATCAGCTAATTAGTTTTGGCTTGATCTGTTAGCTGATACGATTTGGATATGTTAGCTCTGTTTGATTAGTTAGCTGATTTGATTAGTGTAATCATAGGGATTATGTTTAGTCTTTCCTTTGGTGTTTAAATAAGAAAGAAAAACCAAAAAGCTACAAGAAGTTAGAGCATCACCAAATCTTCTCCCATTTCCTGATTGCCGATTGGGAGTTTCTTTCCAGAAGTGTTCACATGCGTGTTAGTGTTGTGTTTTCGTGTTCGCGTTGAGTCTTCATTGGCTTAGTGCCAACAATTAGTATTAGAGTGGTGATTATCATACCCTACGACGATGCCTGGGAGCACGGGATCAGAGCCCCCCACCACGCCGTGAGTCCGCGCTGATGGCAGCGGCCACAGCGGCGTCGGCAACTAAGGCCGAAATGTGGTGGTGCACCAGATCAGGGAGGCGTCGGTGGCGGTGCGCTACCCTACCCTCACGCGCACGGACTACATCGAGTGGACTCTCTTGATGAGGGTCAATATGCAGGCTCAGGGAGTCTGGGAGGCGGTCGAACTGGGAAATGCTGAGTACTGGGTTGACAGGGTAGCGTTGGCAGCCATTCTCCAGGGGGTGCCGCCGGAGATGCTAACGACACTTGCGGTGAAGGATAGCGCCAAACAGGCCTGGGACGCTGTGAAAACCATGCGCATGGGCGTGGAACGTGTCCAGGAGGCGAAGGCACAGGCCTTACTGAAGGAATTCGATGGGATTCACATGAAGAGCAATGAACCGATGGACGATTTCGCCATGCGGTTGACCGGTCTCGTCAACAACATCCGTATGCTCGATGAAACTTTGGAGGACATCAAGGCAATCAAGAAATTCCTCCGCGTCATTCCTTCGAAGTTCACACAGGTGGCGATCTCCATCGAGTAGCTGATCGACCTACGGACTCTGTCCATGGAAGAGCTGGTGGGCCGGCTCAAGTCTGCGGAGGAGAGGTTCGATGCGAACGAGGCGGCTAATGACGGTGGATGCCAAGCCAGTGGCCGTCTTATCCTCACCGAGGAGGAGTGGCTAGTGCGCATGAAGAAGCGGGAGCAGGGTGACTCCTCTTCGGCGTGGCGAACAAAGACAAGTAAGGCCGTGGGTCGCAAAGCAAAGCGGGCAAGATCTCGCCATGACGAAGAAGGAGAACGTTAGATGCAGCGGTGACGCGATAAGTCCAGGCTCAAGTGTTTCAATTGTGAGAACCTTGGGCGCTTAATGCCGCAAGTCACGGTGAGAACGCAAGGAGTAGTCACATCTCACTCAGGCTTAGGATGACGAGCCCACATTGTTGATGGCCTAGGCATGCACGCTGATAGAGGTCACACGCGGCACGCCCACTGACGTTGCGCTGGACGAGGTGCACGCGCAAGTGCACCTTGGCTGGGAGGAGGATGAGCACGACAGCAGCTGGTACCTGGACACGGGTGCGTCCAATCACATGTCCGGTGCAAGGCTACTTTCGCCGAGCTAGATGTCGATGTAAAGGGGACCGTGAAGTCTGGAGACAACTTCGTCGTCGACATATGTGGGCGTGGGACCATGTTGTTCACGTGACACACCAAGGAGAATCACATGCTCACCGGGGAGTATGACATTCCACGGCTACGGAGAAATATCATCAGCATCAGACAGCTTGACGAGAACGACTATCAGACGTTGATCGAGAATGGCACGCTATGGCTTCGTGATCAGCAGTGGCAACTGCTAGCTAAGGTAAAACGCTCTAGGAACCGCATGTATGTGCTTGATCTGGTTTTAGCGCAGCCGATGTGTCTGGCGACAAGCTGTGGTGAAGATGCATGGCGCTGGCACGCGCCCTATGACCATCTTAATTTTCAATCCCTGCGACGGCTCGCATGTAATGAGATGGTTCGCAGGTTGCCACATATCGATTAGGTGGATCGAGTCTGTGGCACCTGCCTGGTCGAGAAACAACGGCATGCTCCATTCCCGCAGGAGGCGCGCTACCGCGCCCAAGATCAGCTCGAGTTGGTGCACGGTGATTTGTGTTGACCCGTCACACTGGTGACACCAGGAGGGAAGTGGTACTTTCTGCTTCTGGTGGATAACTTTAACTGATACATGTGGCTGATGATCTTGACGTCGAAAGACGAGACGCTGGCCACCATCAAGTGCTTCTTGGCCCGCACTGAACTTGAGGCCGCGTGAAAGTTGCAGGCGCTATGCATTGATCGTGGTGGTGAGTTCACATCCACGGAATTTGGCAAGTACCGCGTGAACCTCGGCGTCAAGCAGCAGCTCACGGCGCCGTACTCACCTCAGCAGAATGGTGTCATGGAGCGCCAAAACCAAACGGTGGTCGGCATGGCACGTAGCCTATTGAAGGCGAAAGCTTGCTAGGAAGGTTTTGGGGCGAGGCTGTTACAATGGCAGTCTACCTCCTCAATCGTGCACTGACGCGGAGTGTGCACGGCAAGACACCCTACGAGGCGTGGTACAGGTGGTGTCCGAACGTGCACTATTTCCACACGTTTGGGTGTGTGACATGTGTGAAGGTGGTGAAGCCAAACCTAAAGAAACTCGATGACAAAAGCGTGCCCATGGTCTTCTTCGGCTATGAACCAGGGTCCAAGGTGTACCGGGTCTACAACCCCGTGGGCAATCGCATTCACGTGTCGCGCGATGTCATGTTCGACGAAGAGACAAAGTGGAATTGGAGCACACTAGGAGCTGGCAGTTCACTAACTGCTCCCGGTGAAATCTTCTCTATGGAGTACACTTTTCTTCCCGTGATAGGTGACGGACGATCTACTGTGTCTTCTACATCGGGTCACGCGCCCAGCCTAGGGTTGCCTACGTCGGCATGTACTCCAGCTACACCAGCCCCTACCGCACCTACTGGAGTGGAGATCGTGTCACCTCCCGTTGGCACGTCACAGCTGTCTGATGAAGCACCGCGCTGGCGGCACCGCACCATAGCGAGCCTCCATGACACCATCGACGAGGTCGCGGTCGAGTACAACGGGCTGTGTCTCCTGGCCATAGAGGAGCCCACGACTTTTGCCAAGGTTGAGTAGCATAAGTGCTGGTGCCAAGCAATGTTGGAGGAGATGAGGTCGATTGAAGAGAACGACACGTGGAAGCTATGCGACCTACCTGCTGGGCATCATCCGATCGGCTTCAAATGGGTGTACAAAGTCAAGAAGGACTCACAGGGAGCCATGGTGAAGCACAAGGCGTGCCTCATCACCAAAGGGTACGTGCAGCGCCAAGGTGTCGACTTCGAGGAAGTCTTTGTGCTCGTCGCTTGGGTGGAGTCCATGCGCTTGCTGGTTGCACTCGCAGCGCAAATAGGCTGGCAGGTGCACCACATGGACGTCAAATCGGTGTTCCTCAATGGTGAGCTCGAGGAGGAGGTGTACGTCGTGCAGCCACCGGGTTTCATCGATGACGACAATGAGCACAAGGTGTTCAGACTCCGAAAGGCTCTCTACGGTCTTCGTCAGGCACCAAGGGTGGGGAACACCAAACTCGACAGTAGCTTGCAGTCCCTCAGGTTCAAGCGAAGCTTGTCGGAGCACTCTATGTACACACGAGGAGCCGGTTCATCGCACCTACTCATGGGTGTGTACGTGGACGACCTCATCATCACCGATTCACATTCGCGAGAGATCGCCAAGTTCAAGAAGGATATGATGAAAGTGTTCAAGATGAGTGATCTATGATTGCTTAGCTACTACCTCGAAATCGAGGTGCATGAGGACAATGGCGGCATCACACTGAATCAGGCTTCCTATGCGCTCAGGATCCTGGAGAAGAGTGGCATGATGGGCTGCAATCCGTGCCAGGTGCTGATGGACGCACGGCTCAGGTTGAGCAAGACCAACGGTGGTTCTCCTGTAGACGCCACCCTCTATCGGAGCATCGTAGGGAGTCTCCGGTACTTGGTTCACACTAGGCCGCATATTTCCTATGTTGTGGGTTACATCAGCAGGTTCATGGAGGCACCAACCACTGAACACTTCGGAGCAGTGAAACACGTGCTTCGGTACATTGCCAGTGTTGGAAATATGCCCTAGAGGCAATCATAGAGATGATTATATTTTATTATGTTCATAATATTTGATGATATGTTATCTTGTTCCTTGAATGAATCATCAGTCATGAAGATTAACGAGTATGTGACTTGTTGGTGAAGCTCTTTTTAACTTATGATGATGTCGTTCTAAAAGTATCCCTGGTCGAAAGTCACTGGTCGGAACACTAGTGACTCTACGACCAGCACATGTATTGATTGATGACCATGTTTCACTGGTCATGGATATAGGGATATCGAATCAATAATGTGGACACATGTTAGAGAACATAGTGTTGGATAAGACTCACCTTGAGACACTATTGAGATTGTTATGATTCTATGAGTCGTTAGTTGGTCTCAAGCAATAATGATGTATAATCCTTAGACCTAAGATCAGCATGGTTTCCTACATGTATAATAGCACTCTTAGGGGTTGCCAAACGCCACTCGTAATTGGGTGGTTATAAAGGTAGCTTTCGGGTATGCTATGAAACATGCAGAGGGATGTGACTGGTCGGATATGGGATTTGCCCCTCCTAACATAACATGAGAGATATCTCTGGGCCCCTCGAAGTAGTCGGATAAAGAAAGTGCATGGCCATGCCACTGGTGGTCGAAGAGTTCGACCACATAAGGTTATCCGATACTCGATCGAGAAAGCATTGAACAGTCCATGGATGACACAACATCTCACCTGGAGTTCAACCAGATATCGTGAGGCAAAGGGAGAATACATGAGTAGGTCGCTTAGTTCGACCCGACTACCACGGTCGTATGGAGATACAAACAAGTCGAGATCGGTCGAACGTAATCACAGAGTGGTGAAACCAAGTCGTAAGGAGTTACGAGTTGGTCGTGATCAAATCTGAACTGGTCAGTATAGAGATAGGACACAGTCGTAAGTGATGAGGACACAGTCGTAGATCATATTGCATTAAGGTTCGTCGATATAATTTGTGTGTGTTCGGGAATCGTTATGTCTGCTAGGAACCGCTTCGACTCGTGGCGGAAAGGGTTTCGAGTCACAACCGAACTACACATGAACCTAACGGGTCACACACTTAACAGGTTGGAACAAACCAAGATCGAATACGATTAAAAGCGTGTTTGGATATAATCCATCATGGGGCACTATATAAGGAGATGCATGAGGCTGTTGGGAGGTGTGAGTCGACGAGAGTTGCCCTACCGAAACCCTAGCCGCCATCTTCTTGAGAGCCTCCCGTGCGATTTGGTGCTACCACACGGGTCACGGTTGTTCCTTCCACGGGCGTGTGGATACCATAGAGGCGCTTCTACGTTGTTGCGCTTAAGGACGATCCGCGATCTTCGCAAGGAACTGCAGAGGTGCTGGAGGAGACGATCGACCACGACCACTGCATCAACGTGCTGGACGCTGGACGATCGACTACGACCAGTACATCGACGTGCTCTTCGTCGGACCAAGCTGCTCCGACGCTTCTTCCGCTGCTCTGCGCATCTAGTGGTAACGATCTGTGATCATCTTCTTGCTTGGCTTCCTGGTTTACGTGGTAGAAATTTTGATTTGTCGCTATCGTAGCCTACCCCGCGACCCAACAGCCAGGACGCTCAACTACGATTGCTTCTACGCAAGGGGCAGCGGGGAGCTGCAGCTGACGGGGTACAACGACTCCGGCATGGTGGGAGATGTAGATGATCGCAAGAGCACTACGGGGGTGTTGTTTTTTCTCGGTCGAAGCCCGGTCAGTTGGCAGTCACAGAAACAGAAGGTGGTGGCCTTATCCTCGTGTGAGGCCGAATACATCGCAGCCACCACCGCGGTGTGTCAAGGTATATGGCTCGGGCGCTTGCTCGGTGATCTGATGAACGAGGAGCCCAACCGTCCAAGTCTCAAGGTGGATAACAAGTCGGCGATCTCCCTTTACAAGAACCCCGTCTTCCACGATCGAATTAAGCACATTGCCACTCGTTATCACTTTATTCGTGAATGTGTTGAAGAAGGGAAGATCGAGGTCGAGTACATCAACACAAATGATCAACTCGCTGACATTGTTATGAAGCCACTGGGGCGCGTTAAGTTCTAGGAGTTGCGAGCAAAGATCGGCTTGGTCCAGGTCAGGAAGGAGCTATAAGATTAGGGAGGTGATTTGCTGGACTAATCTTGTTGCTTAGCTTTGTTTCCATGTTTGTCGTGCATGCACTTTGTATAGGTATGAGATAAGTTATCAGCTAATTAGTTTTGGCTTGATCTGTTAGCTGATACGATTTGGATATGTTAGCTCGGTTTGATTAATTAGCTGATACGGTTTTATTAGTTAGCTGATACGGTTTGATTAGTTAGCTGATTTGATTAGCGTAATCATAGGGATTGTGTTTAGTCTTTACTTTGGTGTTGTCTTCGTGTTCGCATTGAATCTTATCAGCTTAGTGCCAATGCTGGGCACCGTTCAAGTAGTGGACGAATTATGGTTCGTACTGTAGCTACAGTTGTCCGGTGGCCCATGTGTCTGTCACATGGCCTAATGTGCACCCAATGTATAGACTTTTGAGTGCAGCACGGGTACCATTTCGCTCACGGAGAGATTATTTTGGCTATTTTGTTGCGGCCAAAGATTTCTCAAACAAGATAAGTGCTACAGCTAATTTCATTCTACATGAAAGCTAATAGACCATCTAGCTCTAGCTCATCTACGTAGTCGACTTTTCCTTTTACCAGCTTAAGACACATAATTTCACCGGCGTTGAGTTGGCTTCTTTACACAAGGTAGAGACTTCCAGTAGAAACACTGCTCGGCATATTCATCCTTGCCGCCATTGGCTAAAAGTCCAACAGCATTTTCTCATGTAAACAGGAAATTTAGCTAATTAGCTGAACACGCATGCCAACTTAATCCTTGTCAGTGCATGTATATACACTTCCATTCAAGAAAATAAATTATCCAACATCTGTTACTTTTCGTTATCAATCCACAGGAGGAAATGAATGCCTATATTTATAAGCAAATGAGCTGCTAAAAATATATTTGTAAGCAAATGGAAAATTAATCTACAGAAACTGTATTAGAGAGGTAGAAAGGGATCAATGAAACTCCATCAAAGGTATACCTTGGAAAATGAGCATTGATGATCTTCTTCTCGCCATATTTCCTCCAGTGGAATCGATCGTTTTCTGGTGTATCAGTCAGTATCTCCTTGCTGAATAACAAGACGGTAGAACAAAAATGTAACTTCATTGCATCACCGCCTCACCGGCCTTATGTATAACTTCCTAGCTAACCATGAAATATAGATCCCGGTACGCGTAGAAACTGACATATATTATTACTTCATGCCTCGCCAGATGAACTAGGATGAAACAAGATCTACCTAGAAACATCTTTCTTTCTTTCCTTTTCTTTTGAAAGGTAGATCTAGAACTCTTTAGGCGTAAATTTATCGTTCCATTTTCCTTAGTGCCCTTAAAAGCAAGCTAACTAAGGGAGCAAGAAAGCAAATGGAGTAGTAATTAACAGTGACATGAGTAATTAGTTCCTCACTAAAACCCAAATGAAATGTAGATCTGCTAATACTAATTCTTCTCTTGTGCGGATCCCCACATATATGCATGCTATAATGCCATACTATTTACTGTACCAAAACACAAACTTTTTGTCACTCACATTGGAAGCTCCTCTCCATGCCTGCCCCGCCGGTGCTTCGCCTTTCTGGTACGGGCGACGGCACCATTTCTTGCCCCGTCGCCGCCATCGAAGGCGCAGGCAGCAGGCGCGGCATGGGCCACCGCCCTGCCATCGGAGGCGGAGTAGTTCTCTCTATCAGACTGGAGGACGGAGAGCGACGACGCGAGGGCCATGGAGATGTCGCTCATGTTGGCCAGCGCGGCGTCTCGGCGGTCAAGCTCGGGGATGAGCTCCACCTGCTGCCTGAGCAGCGCTGCCAGCTGAGTGCCCCTCCTTAGCTCCTGGATCACCGCGTCCCTCTGGTTCGACGGCGGCGACGACATCTCGGACTTAGGCCGCATTGCCATGGGGGTGGGGATTATATGTGAAACTCTGGATTTGGAGTTTGGACTGGGGGTTGTGGGATACTTGGATGATGGTTAGAGAGAGAGCAAGGGATTAACCATTGACCTGGGAAATGCTATGATTAAGTGTCCGTACGGGTTCAATTTAACGCTGATATCTAAATTACCTATCGATTAAAGAGTGCGTGATGCGTGTTTAGGTGCAAAAGAGAGATGTTTATAGATTTTTTTTAATAATCTATTTTTATTTCGAAATACATAAATAATACTCCTTTTTTTATTTTTACAGTAATAATCACTTATAGCTCCACGGTTGGGCGACTTGGGCTAGTCGCCTAATGGTTGATCAACAACTGTCTGAATTGCTCAACCGTTGGGCGACTAGACCCTTCGTCTCCTACTTGCCCAACCGTTAGGCGACTAGGGGTGACCTGGGCCTCTGTCGCTGAACAATAGAGCGACTTGGATACCTGTCGCTTAGCGCTGGGTTCTAGTCGTCTAATCGTTGAGCGACTAGGGGCGCTTATAGCCCCGCGGCCACACCTCGGCACTTCGCCATTTCTTTGGAGAGCGCAGAAGTGAGAAGAGAGAAGTGAAAGAGGAGATGAGAGGAAGGGAAAGAGGAGAGAGGGAGAGGGAGAGGGAGAGGGGGGAGAGAAAGGGTCTTCGTATCGACGACGACGGTAGTGAGTCTCTAGTATTATTTTGTATGCGTGTACTTTCGAAACCATGGTAGGTTAGCAACCAACATCATGTGTCGTGGCATATTATTAGCAAATAAAATAATGGTAGGTTAGATTCTAAAATCTTTAGATGTGTAATGTGTAGTGTCATATTATCAGCGGGAGAGCTAGAAAATTTGTGTTGGGGGTGTAGCAGTGATGGTAAAGATTAGGCTATTAAGCAATTATCGGTTGAATGAATATTAGGGTTGGGTAAACAATCATTCTAAATATTGTATTCAGATGATACTTAACGTTTATATATAATTAGTTGCATTTTTTCCCAATCAACTGACTGCTTCACACATTCAGATGATAACAATTGCTAACATTGGTAAATAAGTTTTAAATATGTGTGAACATATTATTAAAAACGTTGTAGTCATTCCATAATATTACCCTATTTAACAGCCGGTGGGATTCGCCATCACCCGCGCGACCACGTCGCTCCCTCCATGCCAACCGTTCGATTGCATATTGGCCAGCTCGCGCCCGCCCGATCCAGCCGTTGCGCTCTGAGCGAACTCATTCCATAATATTTTGTTAAAAATTGGTGGTGTCCATGCACACTGGGCACCCCAGCTGGCTCCGTCCATGCATATTGTTAATAGTTGTAAAAAGCGTAGTCGTAGGTTAGCATCTAAAATCATGGTAGCTTACTTTCGGAACCATGGTAGGTTATGAACAAAAAATCAGTAGACTTATTCAAGAATGCAAGCTAATTTTTAAAATTTTCGGAGCTACACTATAAATAATTGAATCCACTAATTGTGTCATAATTGCTAACTTTAAATTGATTTGCAGGCATGGCTCGCGACTTTGGTGGTTCGGACTGGCATTTTAGCTTGCTGGACCGGCTGGTCAACGCGCAGCACCGCATGAGCCATCGTGTCTCGCATCCAGTTCGCGAGGACGACGCGACTAACTTGGGGGTGGTTCGTACACGGACACCCCGACGGGCTTGGAGACTGAACCCACGGTGGGTAGACATGTTTGTCCACAAACTATGCCATTTCTTTGTATCATATGTCCACTATGTACTTAGTTCTTCGTGCTTTGCAGGCTGAGCCATGCCGGTCTTCTACCTCTCGCGCGGATGGTGGAGGCCATCGAAAAGGATGACACTCTAGTCGAGGACAACGGGGAGGTCCAAGCTGGCCCGGAGCGGTCATGACGATTCCCGTTTGACCAGTTGCTCCTGACAACCCTGGTGGACTAGTGGCGGCCCGAGACGCACACCTTCCACCTCCCATTCAGGGAGATGGCCCCCACTCTGTAGGATGTCGTGTTGCTTCGCCTACCGCTTATCGCGGAGCCGCCGCTTTCCCACCGACGGGGCCGGACGATTGGCGTGATGCCTGCCTGGCGGGTTCGAGCGATTCTTCGGCCAAGGCGAAGCCGACTTACTACGACTTCCAGGCGCGACAACGGCATGGCCTGCCCCTGCAGTGGCTTTCGCAGTTCTGGGTATGTATGCTACCTATTTTCCAAGTTAAACGATGCACTATCCTTGCCATATGACGAGCTTACTAATTACCCGTTTGTGCATAGGCCGAGCGAATGGTCCTAGAGCCCACCGACTACCAGGTGTCGCGGCACCTCGAGGTGTACTTGCCGTGGCTCTTCGGCTGGGTAATGTTTACCAGTAGCAACGGTGACTCCGTCGACGCCCGCCTGGTGGGGTACGCGAGGGCCATCACCGACGGGAGGAGCTCTGGTCGGTAGCGATCGATCAGATTTGCCGCGACATACCGCGGCATGTGTGAGGCGTTTGCGGGGCAGGTGACCTCTATCCTCCTGATCGCCCCATCTTATCTGCGGTTGTCGTCGTTCGAGCGCTTCTCCTCGAAGCGGCCCATCTTCTTGGACTCGATCCGCATGCATGAGCATGTACCACGAGGGTGCGGTGGACCGACCGACCATGGGGTCATTTTGGTGCCATAGACGGGTATGTACTCCCCTTTA
This sequence comes from Phyllostachys edulis, assembly GCA_036346405.1. Classification (NCBI taxonomy): domain Eukaryota; kingdom Viridiplantae; phylum Streptophyta; class Magnoliopsida; order Poales; family Poaceae; genus Phyllostachys; species Phyllostachys edulis. The sequence goes on along the minus strand of CM070553.1, from coordinate 30,117,499 downwards.
TCTTTACTTCAGTTGTATTACAGGTCGTCCTTTATTACCACTGTTCTAGCTCGCATGCACAGTATGCGCACGTGCAGGTCACACATGTGTACGAGCACTTCGTGGAGCAGCTCGACCGCCTCACCGTTGACGACGTGCGCTGGGAGCCGTACTCTGATCAGGAGATAGAGGACCGTGCTTTTGCAGGGCTGCCCTCACTATGCTAGTGCAACCAGGTGTACTGACAGACGCAAAAGAAGCTCATCTTCGACGTGTTCGTCAGGGATTACGCGGTGCACAAGGTGATGCGCAAGTTCAGCCTCCGCCAGGTCGTTCCAATTCCCTTCAAGACGCGGGTGCCCGACTCAGCCCACGCGTGAGTTACACACGACACATGTTCATATATTTTTTTTTGCTGAATCTATTACGACGGCTTCTAATTGTAGTGGTACGTTTTGCAGACATAGTAGGAGGGGGGACCAGGACGCAGTGGCCAGCGAAGATGGAGTCGTGAGTAGCGCAGTGGGCGGAAGCCCTTGAGGACTGCGTGTAGGAAGGCGCCCCGTACGACCCCAGCACATACGACGAGTACCTACGCTGGTACCCTCCGCAAACACGCACCAGGCTAGTGCGTGTCATCGACCCTTCTCCTGCTCATGTACCAGCACCAACCGACGTGTGCCTGTACACTTCTCGCGGAACATGCACCTCACGGTACGTACTATCGTGTTTCAAAATGTCTAAGTATGGTTACCTTAATTACAAGTTTGATGCTTTCATACACTCCTTGCAGACAGACATCAACGTCGGGATGTCGAGGGACTCATGGTCGATCCTGGACAGGGTCACCCATGGTGCGGAGGTGACGCATGACGAGCTACTGCAGTTTTCCTGTCGGGTCTATAGTGGGATGAGATGTGTCGTGACCCTGACGTCGTGTAGGATGGTCCAAGAGGTGGCCACATCGACGCATACGCGGAGACCAGCACATCCTACAGGCCAGTCAGGAGGATCCAGAGGGGCACGTCCACGTGCCCTGCTAGTGCTTGATGTTTCTGGATGGTTAGGCTGGGCACGTAGCTATGCACTGTCGCCGCATCCGGGCCAGGCCGAAGGGTCCAACTGGGCACGTGGCTACGCACCACCGCTACCACCGTCGTCATTCCTAGACCCCTACCCAACAGCGACAGGTCAGCATCCGGTCTTCCTCGGCATGTATGGGTCGTACAGCGGGTATGACCCTTGGTCATGCGGCATGGCCCACGACGAAGGTATGTTTCCTCTCCTCAGGTATGTGAGTGCCGATATATTGCAGAAATAAACAATATTTGTCCCGCAGGATTTGCGCTGCACCTAGGAGTTGACCTCTCCCCGCACGAGGACGCCCAGCAGGATGTGGACGCCTTCTTTGCGGATGACCTGGGCGAGTTCAGGGGAACACCTCAGCCTGCACCCGTGGAGGTTCTTTTCGGGTTGCAGCTCAGTGGTCCCCTAGTGCGCACATAGACACAGATGGAGTCAACCCCCAAGGCCTTGGGAGCACGGGATCGTAGGATCCAGACCGCCTCTCCCTGTTGGGGCCCCAGCACCCCGCGCTGAGGAGGCCCAAGCAGGGCCGTACGGGGGTGGGATGTGGCAACGACAGAGGAGGTGCTACGGGTGGTGTAGCGGGTGGCCAGTAGGGGGTCTTCGTTGTGCGTTGTGTACTTGTATTAGTTGTTTACGTATTTAACTTTATAGCTACTATGACATGGTTGTGTATGCATTCCGTTGTATGTTGTAATATAACTTATCGTACTACGTACCAACCGTTCGTACCTCCACCATTACTTGTTGCCAAGTTGTCAAACGGTTGAGTGAGTAGTCGACGTGTCACTGAACCGTTGGGCCACTACTTGTTGCCAAGTCGTCGAATGATTGAGCGAGTAATCGACGTGTCGCTGAACCGTTCGGCCACTACTTGCTGCCAAGTCACCGAATGGTTGAGCGACAAGTCGACGTGTTGCTCAACCGTTCGTCCACTAGTAGCTGCCAAGTCGTCGAACAGTTGAGCAACTAGATGGTTGTATAGAAATCCAGACCCGACCCCCTGACGTTCTCTTTCCCTATTTCTCTCGGGAGAGAACGAGAGCAGCTCAGGCGAGGAGATAACGGGAGGGAGAGAAGGAGAGGGGAGGTGAAGAGGGGAAGAAAGTAGGGAGAGGGAGGAGCAGAGGATCTCGAAAGAGGGAGAGAACTGGAGGAGAGGAGCTCGGGAGAGGGAGAGGGAGAAAAGGGGAGGAGAGGAGCTCGGGAGGTAAGAGAGAAAGAAGAAGGAAGCTCGCTGATAAGAAGAGAAGGTCTTCGCGTGAAGGTAATAGTCTTGTCCATTCTTGTATTCGTTTGAGTGTAGGCAACGTGTAGGTACTTATTGGTTTAGCACGTATTTGGTGAATGTATGGTGAGAAATCGCTGGTTGCAATGTTTGAAATATGTGCAGTGATAAATCAGTCATGTCGGAGCCCGTCAGATTGAAAGTACACTACGGTGTTGGTACGGTTCGTGAAGGTCCATACGGTGTTGACCTGAGTGGTTTTCCACAAATCAGTATGGTACTCCCGGACGTGGAGAGTGCTCAAATCAGAGATGTCCTCAGCTACCTCACCAGCAGCTTCTCCTTGGACCCCAATGTGTGCAGTGTCGTTTTGCATGGCCTTTGGAGTAGATCTGCCACGCACATTCGCTGGGAGTTGACCAGACTAATGCGCACGGTTGCATGGACATGCTTTCTGCAAGTCTTCCGACGCCATGGCTACGAGTGTGTGCTACTCGTGCAAGCATGTCCGAAGGGAGTCACCGGAGGCCCTGCCGACGGCTATCGTCGGGTTAGTGGGAGCAACTCGGGCACGCAACGCATGGTTTAAGAACAGGAGGTAGAAGAGCACACGACGACCAATGTTGCGGAGGTAGAAGAGGACGCGACGGCCGATGTTGCGAAGGCAAAAGAGGAAGATTGCACACCACACGCTGAGCCCACTGCACAGGCGGATGCAGGGGAGCATGCGGATAGCAGTATAGTGCGTTAGATGGAGATTGATGACTTAACGGCCTGGGCGGCGGAGCAGGCTTTAGAAGAGGATGTCGATGACTCTTCCGATGAGGATAAAGGTCCCAATTCGCAGGAATGGAATACGGTAGACGTTGAGGGTCTTACGGTGTACGGCAAGCACGAATCACCATGAAAGTACCATGGTACGGAGGTTCGGCTACATACAATGTTTGCTAACAATGGATCACTGTAGGGATGTCATTAAGCTGTGGACCTTGTCCATACAGCGGACGTTCTGGGCCTTAAAATTCAGCCAAGAGTAGTACACCGTGGTGTGCGAGCAGGGTGGATGTTCTTGGCGTGTACATGCATGTAGACCCAAGTACGAGACTCACTAGATCGTCTCCAAGGTGGAGGCGTACTCTTGCGTGCTCAGTAGTGTTTTGCCGAAGCATCGCAACCTAATGTCCACCTTCATAGCCAATCACATGTTGGAGAGATAGTGAAGAAGAACAACTTGGAGGCCAAGTACATCATAGTGGCTATTGAGCAGAAATTCAAGTACAAGATTAGCTACGCGAAGGCGAGGAATACAACGCCGAGCTGGGCCGCAAGGGCAAATGGCCACGTTCCACGTAGTAGTCCAACCCTCTACGTGCATGTCTCATGTATTTCTTATTCCCTAAAGGCATGCGTGTACTGTCCTTGGTTCATTAGCTTGCATGCCATGTAACTCCCCTGTCGGGTCAACTATCATGTTATCGTTCCCCCCTTTTATCCAAAGTTCTCCATCAAGTATGAATTCTCTTGCGCATCGCAATGTCACTTACCTTCCTACATACAAATCATTGTTACCCCCAATGTCGTCGCAAAATTCGTCAGTAATTTGCCGTACTACCACAACATACGAAGATCAAAAAAGGTTATTGTGAGTCTAACAGGTTTCATACCTTTCAGAATCTATGAAAATCACAAATAGACCAACCAACCTTGTCTGCCCTTTTATTTCTACAAAATATAATAAGCTACAAACAAGATTTGCTTATTTCCTAAGAAAATTGTCATTTATTATTAATTATTTCCATCGGATTAACATAATAATAATATTATTCATTAAAATCGCCGTATGGTTGAGCGACTTGGGCTAGTCGCCCAACGATTGCACATTAAGTGTCCTAGTCGCTCAACCTTTGGCCAACTAGTAGTAGTCACTCAACGGTGGCGCGACTAGGACACTTGGCGCGCAACCGTTGAGCGATTAGCTCAAGTCGCTCAATCGTATGACGACATTAGGTTATTAATGTAAAAATAAAAAATGGCAGCATTATTTCTGTAATTCGAAATAAAAAATAGATTATTTAAAAAAATCCATGTTTATATATCCAATCTTGCAAAGTGTTCGGTGCATCCGTGTGTGCCTTATTGTGTAGTGAACCATATACATGGGAGGGGTAGCGCTGAATCTCGCGGGCGCGTGTGAACGTGCGGTTTCTGAATTCTGACCGCCCCACACGTTTCAACCACGCTAGTTCCGACAGAACGGCGGCCGCGAGCAGAAGAACGCTGGTCGGAGAGGAGGGAAGGCAAAAAAAAAATAAAAAAAATCTTCCAACCTTAGAGGTTTCAATTAGGTAAATCGGGGAGGGGATTCAGGAGACACTGGTGTGGCGACACTCGATGGTGTGGCGCACTCTCTGGAGGCGGCGGAGCTCAATGAGGTGGAGGGGGAAGACGGCGCAGTCGCATCCCTCACCGTCGTTGGGGAAGCACCGCGTGTACTAGCGAGGCAACGTCGTGCTTAGGGCAGCGTTGAGCAATCGCCATCGCTTGGCCCATGTGAGCGGCGGCCGACAAGGAGACGGTGGGTGCTTCCAGCGAGGAGCAGGGGACAAGGCAAGGGTGGCGTGCGACCTAGCGATGCGGAAGGTGAGGGGATAAAGGAAAGTGATGACTATCTCCCACATGGGCCATCGCCCCCCCTAAAAAAAACAAACAAACAAAAATAAAACAAACAAACAAACAAAAGTCACTGCAAACATTTCAGATCTTTGATCTGCCATTACAAAACGGAATCTTCTTTTTATGTCATTACAAACTCCAAACCATACTCTTTTATGCCATCGTTGACCAGTCAAGTCGTGAAGTGATTGTGCAAATATCATTTTGCCATTGTCGTCTTCTTCTTCCTTCTTCTCAATCGGGATAGGAGAGGGAGAGAGACAACGAGAGATGGGAGACATGGCTGCGGTGGTGGAATGAAGACAATGCTGATCGCCTGGCGTGTTCCCGGGCGACGTGAACACAGGGGAGGTGTTTGGAAGTGCAAAGGAACAGGCAGGGACGAGGCGTGCGGCGCGGAGAGAGAGAAAAATGGTGGCGGTGGATCCAGGCAGAATCGATGGGAATATGGCAAGCATGGAATGTTCTCATATGAGGGGATTCCATTTTTGTGGATGAGCATGGCGGGGGAGATTCTAGGGAGGCTGGCGGCGGCGGCGGCCGTAGCGGCGAGTAGGAGGACACATCAACGGTCCATGGTAGAGGGGACGACGGAAGGTGGTGGGGATCGGCTTCAGCGTGACAAGGCTCACCTCATGATGCTGATGGCTTGGCAAGAGGTTGTCAAACACGATAGAGGCTGCTGGGGGAGGGAGGCATTTTGGGGAGGGGCACGGCGGGCGAAGGGGGAGGAGGCGGCGACTGGGGGAAGGGGACGAGGAGGTTGGGGGAAGGGAGGCGGCTGCGGGAGGGAGGCGGCCAGCGGGAGGGGTGCGGCGGGTGGAGGGGAGGAGGAGGCGGCCAGGGATGGAGGCGAGGAGATAGCCAGGGGAGGGGCACAGTGGTCATAGGGGGAGGAGGAGTCAACAAGGGGAGGGAGGCGGCTGGGGAAGGAGGGAGAGAAAGGGGGAGTAAGAAGACAAGGGTAATTCTGGAATTTTGGAGAAAAAATTGACGGCACAAATTTAATGGGGTTGATGGGAGTGACGAAAAAAGGTAATATTTGTGAAATATAATGACATGGAAAGGAGATGTCATTTTGCAATAGCAGATCAGGGATCCGAAACATTTGCACTAACATCTAAAAAGGGGTTGTCTACAGTCTACTCATAAGGTGACTGAATTTTTCTTACGCATAAGTCATATTTTTCATTTATTGGATCAACATCCAATCATATGACACGTCAATCTCTATGTAAATCCAATGCTCACAAAATTGACTTAGACTTTAGAAAATCTAAGGTGACTTAGAAATAGCAAATCTAATAAAAAAATTTAGAAATAGCAAATCTAATAAAAAATCAAAAAAAAAACCGCACATGGGCCCTCCGTTCCGATCAAGAACACCCCCCACCCCTCACACACACACACAGAATAGTTGTTTCGTACATGGGAGATTGATCAGGACTATATATCATGTGGTACATGGACACGACAACGACTAGAAGAGAAGACTGGAGTTCAATAACCATAGACGAGAAAGGTTATTGTTTGGTTCATGACCTCAGCAGCTCCTAGGAGTATGCTAGGCTAGGAGTTACAGCAAGTCTTGTGGAATTTTGCCAGTAATGCATGGGCAGCGTGGCCTAATTAGACTGGGCTACTTGCTGATTTGTATGTTGAGTCTGTGTTGTTGCAAGGGAGCTAGAGCAGGAGTAGGGGCAAGGGGGACAGCACATCAGTAAGGTAAACCATCAAAATTCAAGCATGCATATGTCTCTGGGATAACTCTACGAGACCCTCTCACTTTTAGACACTCGGCTGGACCTCTTCTAGATCATAACACGTCCAACCAAAGTCTATAGGTGAGAAGGGTATATATGATTTTTTTCCCCGCATGTCCCTCATGAAGAAAATTTTGTATTAGGGCACGAATTAAACAGCATGTAAGCAAACGTGGTAATGCCATTCTCCAGTTTTAATTTTTAAACAAGCTAGGGGTGGCCTGTGGGCTAGCAAATAAATTGTGAGGTCGTTTTCCCATAGAGATATAATGAAGACTTCCACGTCATTAAAAGGAAAACTGATTTTTCTAAAACAAAGTCAATGCACTAGATCCAGCTCTAGATTAAGATGTCGGACTTCAGGCGTTGAATATCTGAAATCCTCGTGTGTGTACCGTACTAGTTCTATGATCAGTGACTAGTACATACATCCACAACATTAGCATACACGTCCACACACAATTACATACAACATGAAACAAATATGGCACATAAACTTAAGCGATTACGTAGTTTACAATACTAGGGCCGACCGGCCAAATTAAAAGACAAGTATCAGAAGTAGTTGCAGAAATTTAGTAGATTAAAAGCAAAAGCCCAACGGCATGCCCATCCAAACCCTTAGGCACTGACAAGGAGTAAACCCTAAAAATACTCGTCCCTGTACCCCTGGTACCGGGACCGAAGAAGACGTCGTCCGACATGTGGTCATCCTCATCCTCTGAACAACAATTTAAACAAGATTGAATACATTGCGTACTCAGCAAGACTTGTGGTGTATCATAAAATTTATATATATGCATGGCTAACAAGGGAGGAGGCTCTATGCTACAAGTTGTTTTCAGCATTAAGCAAATTTCATTTACAATATCAATACATAGTATTTTGCAACAAAAGTTTAAAGAGAAGTTAAATAAATAAAGAATCAACAAGTAAGTAACTTGATAAATAACAAATCACAACCCTCCTTGGCTGCCACCAACACCTAATTTTCAGCCATAGACATGGCACTCGATTCAAATATCATAAAAAAAAATCCATCCCAACTTTTCCAACAAAATTGTTTTTTGTGAAAGTAGAGATTATACCCATTAAGATCGCACCAAGCACGTTCATGACCGCGAGCACGGCTATTTAAATAGATTTACACTCTGCAGAGGTGTACAACTTTATCCATTTTATACGAACCCTCTAGTTTATCTGGCATCCGTCGATACCACCGTTCATGATCTTTTGGTAAGCAGTCTACAACACGTAATGAAGCATTTACATCACCTAGCCCTAGCCTTCTACTAGCCCGACAATGAAAACCCTCACTTCAATCTCAGGTAACTCCCGTCAAAGTGAGGCATTAACCATTGTGTCGGAAGGCTTTGGTCCCAACGCCTCGGTGAAGGGAGCCCCTTCGAGCAATCCAACATGCTCCCACTACTACGGCCTACCAACATGCAAGGCTAGTTTTTTATGACTTAATTAGCTAAGGTCGTCCCATACTAGCACATGTGGTTGTACGCTTAAGTTTAGATAGGATTTACCGGCATTCGGTCCTTAATTGACCTAGGCGAGGATCTCCATATATCACATGTGAGAAACCATCTCACATTCATCAATTCACATTATAACTCGCCCGCGTCGCAATCTAGGTTTGTCATTTTTATTTTTATACAAAATTAACATATGTAACTCCTCTTAATCATCATTTCAAAATCCCCCAAATCATATTCAATATTCCATCCACTTTCAAATTTTAGTAAAGACTAAAGCCCGTCTAAGCATTTGTGCGATATTCACTTTCGAAAAAACCCAATTCGACATTACTTATTGCCTAAACCATAACTTAATGTATACAATAGTAAGGATACCAATATTTCAAGGATGATCATGCATTGAATAGGAATATAACTACTGTTATCCCCAAATATAGCAATTTTAAGTAACCATACACGCATGCATAATAGATTTTGCAAAAAGAAGTACAATAATTGAAATAGTAGGATCAACATGGTCAAAGGAGGTGCTTGACTTACTCTGGTATCTCAGAGTATGTGGATGGAGGATCGTCGTAAATTTCGCTCGAAGTATCATTGTCTATTCAAAAAGAGCCGATAGCAAATTAATAATTTCAACAGCAACAAAATCCAAATAATTTTGTATATTCAGACATAGCATGATTTTAGATGAATTTATAAAAAAGATTCATTCAATTTGGAGTTCATATGCAAAAGTTATTAATGTTTTAATTTTCTTCTGTTTGAAGATTCCAGAAAATAAGAAAAGGGTGACGTTGAAAGCGTATTTTCCTCTGAGTTCTTCTGAGGTTTACGTTTTTAAACAAATAAAGCGTATTTTCCTCTGAAATGAAAGTGTTTTCGTTTTTATTTTTTAAAATTTTATTAACTTACATGTGGGCCATACTTGTCAATGACTCATATTTTTATTTTATTTATAAAACAGAGGCGGTGCCACACGTCATAGACTCATTAATTATTAACTAAATGATCAAACCTATTTTTTATTTTAATCTACTGACTACTAGGGTCCACATGTCATTCTCTCAATTTTAAAATATGTTTTTAAAACCAGGAATAGTGAGTGGCCTCACACGTCAGTGACTCATTTACTAAATACGTTTTAAATTAGATTTCTGATTATCTTTTCGGCTGGTCCCACATGTCATTGACTTAGTGTGTTTAGGCGTTGTCATTTAGCACTAATTAGTCCTTAATCACTTAGGCCCACCGGTCAGTGAGAGAAGGAGAGAGAGGAGCAGAGCTGCGTGGCCAAAGGGCATGGCGCGCTCACTGCCGGCAAACAGTGCGATGAGCAATAACGTTGAGTGGTGGAATGGAAAGAGGGGAGCAAGGCGAAACTATGGGTGGTGGTGGTGGCGAGAGAGATGGCCGTAAGCGGTGTTACGGAAGCAAGAGGAGGCGGCGAGGAGCTTCGGGTCTGCAATGGCTTTGGAAAAGGAGGCTTCCTCTGGGCTAAAGGAGAGGCGCACTGGACTCAGTGAGTCCAGGTGATGCTAATGGGCTAGGCACAGGGACCTAGGGTCACCGGAGGTGAGCCGACGGCATGCAACCACGATAACGCCATGGGTGGCTAAGGGGAAAGGGGCACTAGGGACTTACCCTTGACAAAGTAATGCACACATTAGAACCAAAGGCTCACCACAATCATGAGGGTGAAGAAGATGAGGTCGGGGACGTTTTGGAACAGCTTGTCGACGTTGAACAGCGGCGGCGGTGATGAGGTTCACAGTGATGGCACGCTTTGAGGTTAAAGGTGCTACAAGAAGGTGCGTGTTAGCTCGCTGGTGCTATAGGGATTGTGTAGTTGCAATGAATTGGATGAAGACTCACCGAGCTTCGAGGAAGATCAAAAAATGGCGGCGGTGGCCGAGAATGAGGAAGAAGATGGTAAGGCTTGGATTCACATGAACTATTGTAGGGGAGTCGAAACACATGATGACGCACTCGAGAGAGGTTCAAATCTTCTAGAGTGGCGGGAATGCAGTGGCTCAGATCGTGTGCATGTCGAAGCCGGGGACGAAGGAGAACGCGATCAACTACGAACACCTGAAGCTGCATTGAGCAAAGGACAGAGATGAGTGATGCGTGAGGATCAAAACGACGCGAACGTCGCGCGTGAAGAAGCTCATCAGAGTGGTAGAGCTGCGAAGGCATGTTCATCGGGGTCGAAGAAGACGGTTCCCACAAAACGAAGGAGTGATCAAGCACGGGTTTGCGTGAAATGGAACGTGGGCGAGCTGAGGATGTCAATACACGCTCTATTGCTTAAGTAGATGGCATAAATGTGCGAGAAGAACGACGAGACGCTGACGGTTGTGTGAGAAACTCGTGGGCAACCTCGGGTCTCTTTGTTCGCGTGGGAAAATGGGTCGTCAGTGGGGTGGATAGCATGGGAGAAAGCAAGCGGAGATGACGGGGGTGATTGAGGCTCAATTCTATGGGCAGCGATCTTGAATCATGGGCAAGCGGCGGAGTGGGCGAGGCTAGCTGGTGTGCTGGCGCGCGAGCGAGAGGTGGAAGAAGGATCCTGACGGATGGGGTCAACGTGTCAGCGAGAGGGAAGAGAGGTACTGGAGCAGGCGTGAGCAAAGTGTGCTTTGTTGGGTTTCGACCCAAAAGTCTAGCAAGAATTCAAATTAGGTTTTCGAATTTTCAAACTAGCTGATTGTTGTTCGAATTTCTAACCATAGTAAATGGGATCCAAAAGTTATGAAAATTTTTGTGGAGGCTTCTAACACCATATGGTTCCTAAATTTTTCAAGATTTTATTAGTTCTGTGATTTTCTAGAAAATCCTTGCAATTTGTTGTTTTCATATAAATCCATTGTTGCTTTTAATGAAATTTTTTAGAATATGCTCAAATACATTTTCCCACATATAAACATGATCAAAATTATTCTCCATTTATTTTCATTATACTTCTCCGAAATTAGGATTTTTGGGATGTTACATCTGAGGTGGCTGTAGAAAAATATATGAAATCAGTACATCAGTATCGTTCTCACATTCTCTCTCCCTCTAAAAAAAACATCCATCTCACCTAAAAATAATAACAAAACGTAGTTGGGTTTTGGCCGAATACCAAAGGTCACGCCGATGTTCACATAAAAAATTTGTCTCCCTAGTTTAATTGGTCCATGCTTTGTCCTAACATGATCACAGTTTGCATACACAATTGTGCACGTGTAATTGTGAGTTCCACCGCTGTGATTAAAAATCAAAGCTCAACTAAGATGAATTAATATTGATGTAAAAAAAAATCAGACATCTTGACTCTACGCTAGTAACACTACTGACCATGATAGATAGACAAACCGCAATATATATAGTTGCATTCACATGATTCCTTATTGGCCAAGTCCAGTTATATATACTCCATTACAGATATGAAAAACTCCATTATTTAGCATGGCATTTTTTCTCAAATATGCATGAGAACTATATACGTATCTTTTCCATTGAGAAGAAAAATGCATAGAAAACGTTACATCATTTCCAGGCTACGCAGGAGCATCACAACCACACAACTAAACTCCATTATTTCTCGTGACAAAAATAACATGTGAATCGATCTATTGACTATAAATTGTCCTTTTTATGAATTTGTATGTACATTTTTTTAACAGGGAAATCCAGCTTTTATATAAAGCTAATACCAAGTTTTACAAACAAAATCACAATCAGAACCTAGCTGGAGATACCAGCTCAACCAGGAACCACAGACTGGCTACCAAAGCAAACTGAAAGTTACAGACGAACCGACAAACAGCTATCAGAAAAAACCACTAACAAACACAACCAGATTTCAGAAAAACTAAATCAATCTTAGTCTACTTGCACAGCACCAAAGATCTTCAACCAGTCTTCAGCCATACTCATCAAATTATCTAACTCCAGACGCTCAGCTTCGTTGATCAGAATTCACCATCGCTGCAAACATGACACAAATTTGAATATAACTTCAGTTGATTGCTTAGAAAAAGTCTTTTCAATCGTCATTTTATTTCTGATTTTCCATAGCGTCCAAGCCAAAGCTGCAAAACTGAATAAACCAATATGATAATTATTAGCACCCCTATTATCTTGCCAACACATGTGGAAATCATCTAAAGACTCCGGGTACTTCTCCCACAAAAGGATTTGCTTCACACACACCCATACAAATTTTGCCAAAACACATTAAAAGAGGACATGATTTGTGTCCTCAACAACACCACAAAGAATGCAGTTTTCATCTTCTTTCCAATTCCTCAACATGAGTTGAGCTGCAATTTGGATCCTGTTCTGATAAGATTGCCAAATAAAAAATTTCACTTTTAGGGGGATCCTACTTTTCCAAAGGTTCTGCAGATTCTCCGAGAATACCCCCCCTCCTCCTCTAAAGACCAATGTCTATAAAGCGATTTAACAGAAAACTACCTAGAATTCTCAAAACACCACACTACCCTATCCTTATCATCATTAAGCTCCACCCCATGTAAAGCAGTCTTCAAACTAGTCCACATTTCTTCCTCCTCCCTACCAAACTGCCTAATAAAGTCAATATTCCACTCCTCATTCTCCAAGCAATCTGACACACTCACATCAAGATATAAACTGATATTAAACAATCTAGCACATCCGATTTTTAGAGGACGTTTATCTAACCAAACATCTTTCCAAAAGGAAGTAGCATTCCCATCCCCAATCTGTTGAGCAACCCCCCAATTAAACAAATGCCTCACCTTATGAAGATATTTCCATAATTGAGATCTTCTGAAAGGCATAATGTCTCTGAAATCCCCCCTAGGAAAATATTTTGCTTTCAAAATCCTGAACCACAGCTCATCCTTGACCATACTCATTCTCCAAAATCTTTTGCACAAAAGACAATCATTCATTAACCTGGTGTTAATCACCCCAAACCCCCAAAGTCCTTTGATCTACATACAGCCCTCCAATTTACCATATGATATCTGAACTTGACACTTGCCCCTCTCCAAGAAAAATCTGGATCTAATGGAGTCTTTTTTTCTATGAATCTCCTCACTTAATCTGTAAAACCCCATTGTATAGATGGGGAGACTACTCAGGCAGCTATTGACCAAGATCAGCCTCCCACCTGAAGAGAGAAGATTATTTTTCAAATTGTCCAGTCTGTTGCCCAACTTGCTGATAATCCTCCCTGATGCTCTCTTGTGCATCTGTCTATCCCCAATATCAATTCCTAAATAAGTCATAGGAAGCTGACTAAGATTGCAGTTTAACATGTTAGAAACTCTAATAGCTTCCTCTATCTTCACCCCCAAAACAAAAAAAAAAACTCGCTCTTGTGATAGTTGATCTTTAGTCCAGACATCTACTCAAAACAGTATAAAAGGAATTTGAGATTAAGAATGTAAGCCTCTTCACAGTCAATCATAAGGACAATATCATCGGCATACTGAAGAAGGGGAACACCCCCTGAGATTAAATGAGAAACAAATTTGTATGTTCATTTGGGGTGGATTGATCAGTTTAGAAACAAATTAACCATCCTCGTTGTTCTGTTCCAAGCTTCAGCAATGGGATGAATCAGGCTAGAGTTTTACATAAATATATTAAACTTCTTACACGAATCGGATTCAAAATAGAGAACTTGCATCAAGAATACCCCTTTAATTTGTTAAGCTAAATAGATAAATAAATTACTATTTTATCAAAAAGGGGAGAATCCACTCAATTCTAGCTCACACAGTGACATGTGGGTCACACATCCAGTTGGGCCAAGGTGTATGAGAGTTTGGCCACAACATTGGTACTGGACAGTTGGGCCAGGGTGTTGTCATCTAGGCTTCACGTGATTTTTGTGAATTTTTTATTTAATATTTTTTAAAGAATACTTTATTTCTAATTCTGACTTATTTGGTTACGCCAAACCCCCCTCCCCCGTGGCGTGACCAAACAGTGCTGTCACGCCACCGATATCGGCGTGACCAAACATGCCACGCAAGCGCGTAGTGCCAGCGTGGAGGGCTTGTGTGACAGTTATCACGCTAGAACTCATGGCGTAACAAGCCTGCCTTGTAACACCATGAGATATGGCATGACAGTACCATATTGTCACGCCATGATATTTGGTGTGACATAACAGTACTGCCACGCCAGGGTTTGTGCAGTTCCAGAGGAGTTGCAAAAACCCTGTCGCTCTCTGTGCTAAGTCCTATCACGCTAGAACTCATGGTGTGACAGTGCTATAGTGTCACGCCAGGGGAACTGGCGTGATAGTAGCTGCAAACAGCACACAGCAACCTCTATGCATGTATCCATTCAATCATTTTTTTTTCAAACAGTACCATATATGCATATATCCATTGAACCATTCCATATCATTTCATTCAACAGCAGTCATCCATTCAATCATTTTATTCGAACAATGACATGTATGCATATATCCATTGAACCATTTCATTTCATTCCATTCAAGCATTTCATTCAACAAGAATCATCCAAAGCTTGATCTCATTTCATTTCATTTCATGCAGTCATTTGATTCTACTTATATCAACTGTGCTTTCGGCGCGCACCCATACCCGGTGTGTACCTACTAGCTAGATGCTCGCCACGTGTGCCCTCGACGACATTGACTGAACTAATGTTCGCGCGATCACGACATCTACGGCGAGGAGGTGTGGCCTGAGTAGGCTGCATTGCGGAAGGTGCACCGACAAGGCGCAATAGGACCATCTTGTCGGGCAATCTGTATCCACGTCGTCGTCGTCCTCCTACTCTTCATCTTGTTGTGCAGCCGAAGTTGATGTCATTGCCCATGATGTTGCAGCACACGACAAGCCATTCCGAGCGGGCCTGGTTGAACAACATGTCCCATCGCCGTGGCGCAGTTCATTCTAGTCGCCATTTGTCGGCATCGGCAGCGAACCATCTACATTGGAAATAAATAGAGTAAAATTCCTGCAAGCAATATATTACAGTGAACTACTATGGTGCAATTTCACACAAGCATGTGGCCACACATACCAAGAGTTAAATGTTGGTTATTTAGGTGACACATTCATTGTTAACTCAATTTCTTTTGTAAGCACCTTTCAATGACTCACTGTTATGAGGACTCAAAATATGATAGCATCCCTAAAGTCAAAGTTTCAATGTGACTAATGAATCAGTTCTATATATTTGCTGTGTGGTATTGTGTTGTACTTAAAGCTCAGGTGCCTATCTCTGATAGTTGTACACTGTCAGCATGTAGTTTTCATGTCATATTTTCCTTTTGGCTACTTCCACTTATGCAAATATGAACATTTTTTCTCTCCAATATGAACATTAAGCTATCAAAAGCATGCTTATGTGACACCAATATGATACTTCAACGAAGTTCCTCACGCATTGGAAGCTCCCCTCTGAGCCCTTCGGTACCATGAGCACATCACCAGCCTTGTTGCATATGCGTGCGAGCTGCTTAACAATGTAAAAAGTTTGCCAACCATGACATTGGAAAATAGTGCAGGGATAACATTTAGTCACGTAGTAGGCGTTGATGGGGCCCTCTCTGGAATAGCTGCTAGAGAAATATGCATAGACATGGTCAAAACAATCCTAAGTATATAGAATTCATGACAAGGCAGAAGTGCATGACAAGCTATAGTAATCTGTGTTGGACATGGGTTGCAATTTTAAAGTGCACCGCATGACAAACTATAGTAATTTGTGAGCATTTTGTTAAATGCAAATTTGTAATTGATAATAAGTGATAGACTAGCACTGGAGCTTTTAATATGAAAGGACTTGCATCCATTGCAAAACTTACATTGGCAATAACTAAATATATAAATTCGCTGTAGTCTGACTACATGAAAACAAAGCTTCTTGAGATCTCTTGTGAAAACAAATAGTTGAAAGCATGATCCAACAAGGGACTCAAAAAACTTACCACACCATCGTCGGCTTTAAGGTGTGCGCGGTGCTCATTATCGTACTCCGAGATGAGCAAGGCGTACTACGGGTGCTGCGGTATCCTACAATAGTAGAAAGAAATTTGTTAGTACATATGTGTGTTTTGGACATGCATGTTAATTAGGAAACTAATGAGCATCTTTCACACGATACTCCACCTCTGAATTCCAGTTTCCCAAACCTACCATTGAAGAATGTAGTTAAATTGCAAATTTGTTGTATAGATGTATGAGAAGGACAGAGCATATGTTGTAAATTTCCTACTTTACCAATTTGAATGTTTTCTTCAGTACATTGCCAGATTGGTTATCTTGGTAATTTTCTGTGAGCCCTCTTTGTTGACTGCTGAATTTTGCTTGTCGCAGCCAAGCACTAGGAGGAAACATGTACCAGCCACTTCAGGACCAACTTTTCTTTTTGAACTTGTTTCTAAAACTAGTACTAATATGTTGTCGAGGAACTTGATACTCTCAGATTTGTCATGGCTTCTGTGGAATTTTAACTTAAACATGCATGTTGTGCATGTGGGGTACTGAAGCTTGTACTGGTTGTGTTTGTTACTTGGGCATTGACAATGAACTTAAACATGCATGTTGTGGAATTTGAACTTAAACATGGATGTGTTTGTTACTTGGGCATTGACATGGTGTGGTTGCAGTTGCACTTTGCTTGTGCTATGAAATGGTGACTTTTGGATGTGTATGCTCGGCTACGTGCGGTTTGTGTATCTATTTGAATACTAGTTGGTGCTAAAAAAAGTTGTAAAGCAGCTAACTTATATTAAAAAAACTGCAAATTCAGTCCAAACCTAAAATCCATGCTAGCAGATTTAATCCAAAAATAAATAAATAGAGGGAACAGATAGGATTACCTTGAGGGATAATCTCCACGGGTTTACGGACTACGATTCGGCTCCAAACGAATGGATCGATTTGGCAAGGTTAGGGGCGGGGAGAAAAAAGGACTCGTGAGAGGAAGAGGGGATCTGGGTGGGCGCCGTCACTTAAGTCATCACTGTCACGCCACACGAGTTGGCGTAACAAGGTAGGCTTGTCACGCCATGAGTTCTGACGTGACAACTGTCATGTAAGCACTCCACGCTGGCACTACATGTGAACGAGGGCTTGCGTGACATGTTTAGTCACGTCGATATCGGTGGTGTAACAGCACGGTTTGGTCATGCCACGGAGTGGCGTAATCAAAGAGGTCAGAATTAGAAATAAAGTTGATGAGAGGTTAGCTTTAAAATATTATTAAAAAAAGGATTAAATAGAAATTATAGATTTTTGCACTGATCGTGATCGATAGAAGAGTTCCCGGCGTGACGGCAGCTTGCGTGACGTCCGGGGTCTGAGGTCACCTGGCTGCCGTAATTTTTTTACTGCACGTAAGAAGTTGCTCGCAGCACGTGCAATTGAGATCGGCCGAATTGTTACATCAATCTAAAGCACACTTGGACAGTGATCAGTGGAATGATCACGATGTAAAGATTGTTGACTAGGTAACAACACGTGTGTTGAGATTTCGCGCAACCACAATGGAATTACCCTATAATTTTGGTAGTATCAATTTGAAATCAGTCCTAATTTTAGCTGAAACAAATTGGCACTAGCACGCAAGTTGGAACTCAGTCATGGAGCATGCATGTGAAGACATATTGTTTCGGATATTGGCAAGGTCTTATGATACAACTCGACACTGTCTACTCAAATCTCTCTAAAATAATGATATCTAGTGAAATGATCATGTTGTAAAGATTATCGACGAGGTAACAACATGTTTGTTGAGATTTCGCGCAATCACAATGGATTTACCACATAATTTTGGTAGTATCAATTTAAAAGCAATCTTAATTTTAGCTGAAACAAGTTGGCACTAATGTGGAAGTTAGAACAAAATCACGTAACATACATGTGAAAACATTGTTTTGGACATTGATAAGGTCTCAAAATACATCAAACTACTCGCATCTCTCTAAAACGACATCTACTGTTAGTTTAGTGTTTTAGATTCCACGATTCCAATCGCTCCAATCTCGCACACATAGCACAGTTAATTAAGCCCGTCCAGCAAATCTGCGCTTGTCAATTGGGAGATTAACACGAGGCTTGCTCCCCACGTTCTCACCCACCAGTTGCATCAGCTTCAAGGAGCCTCCTCACCTGCTAAGGTGCGTCGTGCCGCCCACCTGCCTCGTCAGGGCCTTGTACGTCAGCATCGGCAGCGTCAGCAACGTGCGCCGGCACCCGCGTCATGTCACGCTGAATTGCTAACTGCCATGTACTCTTGAAACGGGGACACACTTACGTGTGAGGACAAATAAATTGCTTTCTGCTGCGATTATTCTATTCGGGGTGGCCTTTTGATCAGGTGGATGGGTGTGGTGCTTTGCAGCGGTTTGCAAGGAACGATGCGATTGGATCGTGGGCGTACGTGCTTGACCACCACCACCACCACCACCACATGGTTTCACACTACCTGGGACGACAAAGCCCTCGTGACGTTGCGATCGGAGCGTACGTTTTGCACGCACTTTCCTCTCTCTTCTTACGCCGTCCAGTCTTGCTTCCGACTTTGCACAACGGCAAAAGCACCTTTGGAGAGAGAGAGGCACGCAAATGCGCCAAAGGCGCCGGATTCACCGGATCTCGCTGGGCGGCGCGCGCGGCCTAGTACGGCTAGGTCAAATGGATGATGAGTCGGACTGTGTCCAAGCCGATAACAAATTTTTAACAATCTTTGTGGGGGCCTCTTCGGCGCGGCCCAGCACGTTCCAGATCGAAGATGGCCAGAACATCTGTTCTTGTTGGGCCGGACTAAGCGGCAACTTACTGCTTCCTATGGACTTGCCAATCCAAGCTAGCGGCGCCAAGGCAAACATACCAATTTACCGTGCATCCGAGCGTGACTGCTGCGTCCTCTCATGTATCCGCTTCCGGCCCCCTCCTAGAGCTAGGCATTGGGTCAGGCCGTGCTTCGAGTCATATCGTGCCGTGTCAGTTCGGTCACCTCGCCGTGTCGTGCTGTGCCGCCTGTCTCGCCTTCGGCCAGGCCCAGGCATGGCTCAAAGGCTACTGTGCGGGGGCCGTGTTGTGCCGGCCTAAACCTAGCCCTAAGTAACTATAGATGGCAGAGGCGGCGGCGACGATGGTGGCGACGATCGCTATCTTCATTCCTCTCGTGCCCGCCTCGTTAAAAACCTAGTTAAGAATTAATTGCGTAAAAACATTGGCACGTAAATATTTCGGGGGAAAAGTGGAATTGTCTTGACATTTTACAGATACAATGTTACTGCTTCGTTAAAAACCTTACACCCTAGAGTGGGGTTCCCTGAGTAAGGAAAAGAGTACAATAACAACATATGTACATACTAACTATTCATTAATGTCGAGATTGTTCATATGTTCAAGGTCAGCGTACGCCTACACGATCTCAAGATTCTCCAGTTGATGTTGTTGCCGCTCTTTAGCTAATTCCTAGTCCTTGGCGCATGTGATTGTCTCCATCATCCTAGGCGTGAGGGATGATCTTCTTTCTTCAATTATTCTCCCTACCATACTGAACGTTGTTTCTGAAGAGACAGTGGACACCGGCACCAGTAGAACATCCCATGCGAAATGTGACAGCACAGAAAATATTCGCTTGTTGTTCTTCCACTACTTGAGAAAGTCTATCTTTCCACCGGAAAGATCAGGATCGATGTTTGTAAAATTATGCTCCAGGTAGTGGTTTAGCACTGATACAGAATTCTACTTGGGGGCTGCCTGAGACTGAGAGGACGAAAAACTGGACTTGCCCTTTAGCTTCTTCCACAAGTGGGATGTTAAGCTTGTCTTTCCTTGTTGCGTCTGCTGTGAGGCCTCCGATCTCGTGCTACTGCCGAATTTGTCATGATACATGCGGAAAACACGAAAAGGCTCCTATTTGATATGTGCAAAAACTTCTGAGTAATCAAGACCGAGGCATTCACCTACTCCCTCCATACTGATCTACAAACCTGGCAACTTTTTTGTAGGATCGAAAATGATAGCAAAGCAATACACGTGTGAAATAGAACCGAAATATTTAATAAAATTTTCCACCATTAGTGCGACCGCATGACCTAAAAGAGGATCATCCCTAGATTTGGCAATCTTGTCTACAATTAACCAAATAAGTTCTATAACTAAGGAAAAGGTAGAGTAATAAATACCAGATAGAATCTTTATTGCTTTATAAAAAAAAGGTCTTAAAAACTCTCGAAAATGACTAGCAATATGCCAATCTGAATTAGTAACTACCTGTCGGTGTTTTAGAACCAATCTTATGTAAAGATTGTTTGATTCGGGGGTCTCCTAGAATGGAATCACGCAGAGAGATTGACACGGGTATTTTTATACAGGTTCAGGCCTTCTCTGGGGAGAATAACAACTCTACTCCTGTGTGTGTATGGTATTGAGTGTATCTTGTACAATTGGGAGAAAAGACTAAGACTATTACAGAAGATAGTGCCTGTCTTCCCGATTGCTTGTTGTATTCTCTGATTGCCTCTCCTTTCTTCTCTGATCGCCGCCTTTATATAGTCGTGAAGGAGTAGCCGTTTCTCCAAGTGAAGAGGCGCCTCATCATGTCCTGTAGAAGTAGCATGTTTGCGAATAATCCGGAGTGTGAACTCCTTCGCATCACCGCTTTGTCGCTTATTTGTCAGAGATAATAGGGTATTACGTGCTATTACTCCGTAGAATAACAGTGTATGTTGACTTCTTGGATTCCTTAATCAATTGGACCCACTCGTCTGTAGGTTTTATTGATTATAAGGTGGTCGTAGCTGACCTAGTCGTAGAAGAGTTTACGACTATAGGGTAGTCGTAGAATAACTTACGACTAGATAGTGATCGTAGAAGAACTTACGACCATAAGGTAGTCGTAGCAAGACTTACAACTATGGGGGTGATCGTAGAAGAACTTACGACCACCTGGTAGGCTTCTCCCTTGTAAATATAAGGGGTATACCTAGGGACCACATGACATCACATTTACCCATAATAAGAATTATAGATAAAAGATAAAATGAGAATTATTATATCCTCGTCAGCTAGCCCCCCAGCTTCAAGTGAAAGTAACTTACTTGGGAAAGGAGTCGTAGATGGTATTATGACCACGAGAGGGTCGTGGAGAGATTGTCGAAGGAAAAACTTTTCGACATTTGTACATCACTTTGACCAGAAATATACTTGGTCAAGAAGGTTACTTTCGACTGTCAAATAGTCGTAGTATGGTGATCGGAAGTAAAATATTTTCGATTGATATTTTATTTGGCCAGAAAGGCTTGGCCAAGAAAGTAATTTTGCTTGAGGTGTAAAAACGAACCTGATTTTCTTGGGCAGACAAACTTAGAGAATCGCAATCGACTCTTATATGTCTGTCTGTTGGAGTGGTGCCCGAAACGGTGGCAACCCTTGGGTTTCCACATTTTCAACCCAGGCATATGGTTATAAATACTTACCGGGGGGTGAGACTTGGGTTTCTACTTTTCCCCAAATCACTCCCGTTGTTCATCGAGTTCTTGCCTTCTCCGCCACCAACCCAATTGTGCTTTCTCCTAAGACCTTCCTTAGTCCAAAACCTCCCCTCTCTGAGAGAGATGGCCGGAATAGTTTCCGAGTGAGCCGAGTCGGAGATGGATGCGGTGAAGACCCAAGCCTTGGTCGATGCTGGGAAGATTCCAGAAAAGGTTCTTGTGAAGTGGATTGTGGCAGCTGGGCAGCATTGGCCGTCGGGGGAGATTGGGCAAATCCCCGTCTTCCAGGCATATTGTAAGTGTGGCCTTCGATTGGCTGCTCACCATTTTCTCACACTCGTACTCGAGCACTTTGGGGGTGGAATTAGTGAACCTCGGTCCTAATTCCATCACAATGCTAAGTGTATTCGTATATCGTGTGAGGCATACCGAATTCCAAGATACCTCGAGCTCTTTCAATATTTTTATGGAATGGCTCGATAACTGGGATTGTTGGGAGTTGTGGTGCAAGCTCCATGACGGAAGTCGAAGGAGTATATTCGGATGTTTACGGTCTTCATGGCGGGATGGAGGAAGAGGTGGTTTTACCGAAAACCACCCAAGATGATAGCCTTACTTTCGCGGGGAAGGCTGCTGAGAAGATTTCTTCCTGGGATTCGAATCCCAGGGATCTTGGTCGGATTGCTCCCTACATCCAAGCCATCAAGGAATTGAAGGAGGAGGGACTGACTGGATGGCATATAGTGAAGGATTTCATCACACGTCGAATTAGCCCTTTGAAGAAACGAGTACCTCCTATGTGGAGGTACACGGGGCCAAAAGACCTGACCAGGGACTACGAGGCGAGTAAGTGAATCTTCGACTTAGGTCTCGATTTGGTCTTTTTTAAAGTGGTCTAATGAATGTCTTATCTGTTTGCACAGATCTTTCACAAGCAGAGATCGACGTTTGGGTCAAACTTGTTTGTGAGAAATCTCCGCCACCTGGAGTGGTGGTTCCTCAAATCCTTGCGGTTTTATCCGCAGAAGAGAAGATGGAGCGCCTAAAGGTAATCAAGGGTTGATTTTATCCTTAGGACTTTAGAGTCGTAGAAAGACTTACAACTGGTTGTTTGTCGTAGAAAAACTTACGACTTGGTAGTGATCATAGAAAACCTTACGATCAAGGAAATGTCGTAGAAAAACTTACGACTTGGTAGTGATCATAGAAAACCTTACGATCAAGGAAATGTCGTAGAAAAACTTACGACTGGATACTGGTCGTAGAAAATCTTACAACTGGTCAGTAATTCTTTTTTGTTTTTCTTACAGAAAGTAGCCATGGAAAATCGTCAGGACGACTAAGAGGTCGAACTGATAACCATCGGCGCAGGGATGACAGCGGAAAAAAGTTCAGCTCCTCCGTCCAAGAAGCGTCGACTCGTGAAAGTCGCCGACAAGGGAGGGGCAAGATCAAGTTCTTTTATTTCGACCAGATCTTCTGCAAAATCTCTTTGAGATACTACCGCAATTGAAGCCAGGAGGTTGAAGCGACTAAAGTCAAGAGGTCAAAGCAATTAACCTCTTAAGCATAAAGCCCGCAAGGCCAAGATACCCTTCTATTATGACAAGAAAACTTTTACAGTTTCTACCTCTCCTAGTTTTGTCAAGTGACTAGAAAAGGAGAACTAGAAGGACTTTATGTCTTTTGTGAAGGACAATGCTACTCCAGTAGAGCCTGTGGTCGAGGGAAGCGTCGATCTCGGAGTGGTCGAGACTGATCTCGGCCATCCGGGAAGTCAGGAAATCAGAGAGGTGGCACCTGTTCAAAATCCACGACCAGACGTGGTCGTGGCCGAGCCTATCCTTCAACTTGAACTCCGACCAGACATGGCCGTAGAAAAGAAGTCGAAGAAATCTTCCGTTGGGAAGGTGACTTATAAGTTCCTGGTTAAGTCCAGAGTGCAGAGGTATGTGAGAAAGACTAAAGTGTAAGAACAGCATTTACCTTTTGCTTTTCACAACTTAACGTGCTTTCCTTTTGTTGCTCTTAGCCCGACTCCTTCAGCCCCCGAGGATACTTCTATTGAGAGGCCTATTGTCACTTCTCTAGCGGATGGAGAGATGACAGCAGGAGTGGTCGAAGGATCACCCACTGCTCGAGTGGCGGAGGAAGTCGTGGCTTCTGAAGTGGTCGCTACAACCACTGAGGTAGTTGCTACAACCACTAAGGTGGTCGTGGAGGCAGCAGAGGCAGCGGTAGAAGCCTCTGGCTAGGGTGGTGATGTATCTGACCACTGTGCCAGGAAGGAAGTCGTTGCAGACGTACCTCCCGGTCTCCAAAGAGAAGCTGCAGTTACAGAATCAGAAGACGAGAAGTACTTCAACTTTTGTTCTAATTTCTTTGGGCCTGCTTCCATCATAGGGTCTTCTGCTTTTAGATCTCGCGAGCGAGTCCCTCATCCCAAAGATATTCCCAACAGAGGGGAAATTTTTAACAACGAGTGTCTCGAGAAGGTTTGGTGGGATCAAGTCGCGAAGATTGATAAGCTGAAGAGTCCAACGATGGTT
Source organism: Phyllostachys edulis (assembly GCA_036346405.1). Classification (NCBI taxonomy): domain Eukaryota; kingdom Viridiplantae; phylum Streptophyta; class Magnoliopsida; order Poales; family Poaceae; genus Phyllostachys; species Phyllostachys edulis. The sequence goes on along the minus strand of CM070553.1, from coordinate 30,093,260 downwards.
TTCTCGATGTTTGCTCGGACGACCATGAATGTAAGTATTTAAGGATACTTATATGTGCGGCCTTCCCTTGCTTCTTACTGTCTTTCTTTTTGCAGAAAGCTCTAGAACAAATTGCCACTGTTGGTGAATATCACCGACAACTTGTAGAGCTACAACAAGAAAAAGCGAAACTGTGTGAATAGGTAGAGAGATGGTAAGTCACTGTTATTCGTAGTCATTTTTTATTTGACCACTTATATAGTGCTTATGGGGTTTATCGTGGAAAAACTCACGACTAGGTGCTAGTCGTAGAAAGACTTGCGACCAGTTAGATAGTGCTCATGTCTACTTTTAACCTTTATAGGTTAAATAGTGACGAAAGACCTTGGCTGACTCGCTCGATTATGAAAAAGACGAGACGAGAAAGCTAAGGGAAGAGAAAGAAGACCTCTTGAAGAAGCTTGGGAGGATAACTCTGACTCAAAAATTGCAGGAGAGATAAGCGATGAAGTCTTGAACTTAAGATCGCTTATGTTAATCTTTACCTTTTAACTCTTGCTTCTTTTTCGTAAAAAGTGGGACGAAATGAAAAGGCTCTAAATCGAAGTTAAAGATAAAACTTTGGTCATTCACGAGATTTCTCGTATCACCAAAGATAAAGATCAGAGATTGAAATCTTCGAGATCTCGGCAAGGTGTAAGATTCTTTACCGTAGTCCTTCACGAAGTTCTTTTCTTATTCTAACTCTCATTTCTTTTTAGAAATTGAGCTCGAGCTGCGAAGGCTCGAAACTAGGGATCAAGAAAAAAACCATGATCCTTAACGAGACCCTCCACATCGCCAGACAAAATGCAAAGGACATCAAATTATGGGAGAAGCGACATGCTGAGACCATTGCTTCCCATAATAAGGAAATCGAGAAGTTAGATTCTCGACTAGTAGGTAAGGAATTCTTTACCTGTGAACTAGTTCTTTCCTCTTCTAGGAATTATTTTTGCTTGACTAGTCTTACCCTTTTCAGAGCAAGTAGTCGAGAATGAACAACTCGCGAGGCTTCGACTCAGAATCAACAGGAGATGAAGTCGACGAAGATTAATCTTCAAGACAACATCATGCTCCTGAACAATATACTTGGTGAGCTGCGTGGTGAGGGACAAACTCCTCCAGAAGACACGATAGTTGCTCACATAAGTACTATTAGGGAACAAGTCGGGACTTTGCAAGAACTGGTAACCACCCTGAAGGCCAACCAAGCTGACTCGATAAAGGAGGCGGTCGAAGGTGCAATAAGTTATGTATTGGCAAAACTTAAAGCTCATGACCCCAACCTTAATGTGCAACTAATCGACGCCGACTTCGATCGCCTGAGGCGCAAGTCGCTTGATTGAAGAAATGCACCGGTCGGCAGAAGGTCTCGGAGGAGATGCAACTGGGATCTCCTTCTTCAGAGTAGTTTGTAATAAAAACCTGTGAAAACAAGCTTTTGCTGATGTAATATATAATCTATCTTGTTTCCTGCAAATTATCTTGTCGAGTAGTTAGCAACTCAAAAGATAATTGACGAACAAAAGACTAAGAATTGAAATCAAATTAATAACTTTATCCTAGCCCTCGACTATTTGCTTAGTTTATTTAGATAAACTAGGTAAATAGTGTTAAAAGGGTTTCTGAAAACAGAGAGGTTTGATTAACTTGTAGTTTTTTATCACGATTGTCATGCACTGGTCAAAAGAGTAGTAATGAATCGACCCTAGGAAGTTCTTTCTAGTGGGCAAGACCACGTGCAGAGAGGAAAGGCTTCGACTAGTTGATATTACCATCTCCGATCAGATTAATTAAATCGAGAACGGCAACTTGAGTTAGGCAAACGTCTAGAGGACTTTAAAAAATTCGTTCGTCCTTCTTTGGTGGACTCGATAGGTCTGTCCTGGTAGCAAAAGTAGGAAACTGAACAATGTTAGGAAGTTCCTTCTAGTGGGCAGGACCACGTGCAGAGAGGAGAGACCTCGACTAGATGTGTTTCTTCCTCCGACCAGTTGGGACGGAACGAGTACACCAAAAGCGGTTGAATAAATCTAAGAAAGTGCACTCTGCTTAGAGTATTTTTCAAAATAACTGAAGAAATAAACTAAGGTAGAAAAGAGTCGGCTTTAAAAATATTTCACCAAATAGAACACGAGCTCTTTGTATTGGCAAACAAAAGTGAGTAACGAGTCGATACTAGGAAGCTCCTTCTAGTGGGCAGGACCACGTGCAGAGAGGAGAGGCTTCGACTAGGTGATGCTACCTGCCTTTCGACTAGTGTAAAGAAAACTGGGTGTTTGGAATGTAGTCGAAATATTATGAAAGCACTACTAAAAAATAAGACAATAGATGTAGAGAGAACCTGAGGCTTTATTGTCTGAATGGTTTGTTACACATAAAACTTGCGTAACTAGTCGATGTTCCAAGAATTCGAGAGAACCTGGCCGTCTTCCATTGCCAATCGTGATCGACCTCGGCGTGTAACTTCGACCATCGTAAGGACCTTCCCACTTGGGAGAAAGTTTATTCCGATTAGACTTGGATTGGCATAGCCTCAATACCAGGTCACCTACAGCAAGGCTGCGAGGTTGGACCTTACGATCGTAGTATTTGCGCAGAGCTTGTTGGTTATCTGACGTTCGAAGGACATTTCTCTGGGTAGGAGATCGATGTGACTTGTCTTTGCGCCGATCTCTACACGGGGTATTGTTCGAACGACTGATAGCTGAGAAAGTTGCATTGCTACGACTTCCTGAATGATATTGGTGAGGTGCTTCCAGTCTTGCCATCGTGGTCCGAAGCCTTTGTGCGATCTCTTCGACAAAGAGGTTGTAGCCTGGCACTTGGGCGAGCTCTCGAGTAGGGTTCTCGAGCAAGTCGTTGATGTGCTGGAGTTCTTGAGCTTCCTCTGATTGATACTGGATGCGTCCAGGCAGATTTTTCTGGGCTGCAATTTTCTTCCGTCGAATAGCCTCAAGATCTTCCACATCAGATCCTTAAGACTGCCTCAATGGAGTAAGAGTATGTCGAGGATTTCCCTCACGCTCATCAAAGTGTTGGTTCTGTCCATCACCGATGGTGCCCTTGCCATTTCCACGAGGGAGCACAGTGCGTGATCTTCGGGGAGTGTCCCTAGCTCGGTCTCTAGAAGAGTGACCTTGATCTGAGGGAAGGACGAAGACCTCCCGTTGATGATTCTCACTTGCACTCGAGGCCTCCCCGCTTGAGGAGTAGTCGAGAGACACCATCTGGCGACTTGGAGTAATCCCCTCCAGGAAGGGCAACTCTGGGTTATAACCGTCTCCGTCCACAGGTGTGACCTACGGAGAGATGGTCGAATTTGCAGGAAAAGCATGCTTGATCCCACTCTCTCTGGAGTTATCTGAAGAAATAGGACCACCAGATGCTGGTGAAGCCCTGGAATTGTGGCTTTCAGAACTTGTCTTACCAAGTCGGACCGCCTTAGGGGGACTTGGACACTTGGAGGAAAAACTCTCGTCGTGTTGTGAGCCCGCCTAGGTGCAGTCTTGATTGTGGTCGGATTGACCCTTGTCCTTTGAGGGAATTGATTCCTCTGTTGGACGTACTGTTGTGGGGGATAAGGATCCCTCCTCAACTCCATTAGTGGCATGGTCTCCTGGATCTGCAGAAAGATCTCTGGAGGCAGCAACACCATCGGATGAGACGATACTCGGTTCGTAATCAAAACCGGCATCCATGTCGACGTCTGCGTAATCTGCCAAGTCAAACCAGTTCTCCTCGTTCCATTCTCCTACCATGAGTGCATGAGATTTGAAAAAAGAGAGTATGTTGACAAGAGATTACCGGAAGATCCCCACGGTCGGCGCCAACTATCGGTGTTTTAGAACCGATCTTACGTAAAAATTGTTTGATTCGGGGGGGGGGGTCTCCTAGAATGGAATCACGCAGAGAGATTGACACGGATATTTTTATACAGGTTCAGGCCTTTTCCGGGGAGAACAACAACCCTAATCCTGTGTGTGTATGGTATTGAGTGTATCTTGTATAATCGGGAGAAAAAACTAAGACTATTACATAAGATAGTGCCTGTCTTCCCGATTGCTTGTTGTGTTCTCTGATTGCCTCTCTTTTCTTCTCTGATCGCCGCCTTTATATAGTCGTGAAGGAGTAGCCGTTTCTCCAGATGAAGAGGCGCCTCATCATGTCCTCAGAACGCATGTTTGCGAGAATCACGGAGTGTTAACTCCTTCATGCCGCCTAGCAGTTATTTGTCAGAGATAATGGGGTATTACGTGCTATTACTCCGTAGAATAACAGCGTATGTTGACTGCTTGGATTCCTTAATCAATTGGACCCACTGCTCAGAGGTTTTATTGATCATAAGGTGGTCGATGGTGACACGGTCGAGAAGAGTTTACGACTATAGGGTAGTCGTAGAATAACTTACGACTAGATAGTGATCGTAGAAGAACTTACGACCATAAGGTAGTCGTAGCAAGACTTACGACTATGGGGGTGATCGTAGAAGAACTTACGACCACCTGGTAAGCTTCTCCCTTGTAAATATAAGGGGTATACCTAGGGACCACATGACATCACATTTACCCATAATAAGAATTATAGATAAAAGATAAAATGAGGATTATTAGATCCTCGTCAGCTAGCCCCCCAGCTTCAAGTGAAAGTAACTTACTTGGAAAAGGAGTCGTAGATGGTCTTATGACCATGAGAGGGTCATGGAGAGATGGTCGAAGGAAAAACTTTTCGACATTTGTACATCACTTTGACCAGAAATATACTTGGTCAAGAAGGTTACTTTCGACTGTCAAATAGTCGTAGTATGGTGATCGCAAGTAAAACCTTTCCGATCGGATAGGGCCGAGGTAGCGAGCCCGAGGCCGCGAGGCGGGAGCCAGCGAGGCCATGGGAGGTGAGGCGTGCCCGCCGTGCCCCCGTGCCCACTATGCTCACCGTGTCATGACGGCCCGAGCACGGCACGGTTTACCGGTCTGTGCCGTGCTGTGCCGCCCGTTGTGCCGTCTTTTTAGGCCCGGATCGGCCCGCCATCCGTACCCTGCCAACCTAACCTACCGCGTGGTGTGCTTGGGTCGTGCTTGGGCTGTGCTATGCCGACCGTGCCTCGGGCGTGCACGAAATGGCCTGGCCCGGACTAAGCGGCTACTTACTACTTCCAATGGACTTGCCGATCCAAGCTAGCGACGCCAAGGAAAACATACCAATTTACCATGCATCTGAGCGCGAATGCTACGTCCTCTCATGTATCCACTTCCGGCGGCCACCATGCTCCCAAAAACCTCAGGTTTCACCACTTTCACCCGTGCCGCACCCTCGGGCGCGCAGGGTCGCATACACCCATCGTTTCCACGATTAATTCATCTCCCACTTGTCCACTCGTGCATGTTAACGACGCACGGACGCAGTCATGATTTCATTGCAGATGTATGGACATCGTATTGTAATGCACGGATAGTCAGTCGTACGTACGTGCCCGTTTGTACTACTGGTTGTATGGACATCTTATTCTTTTCTATTCCTGGCTACCTTCCTGCATGCGCCTTTGTTCTGTTTTTTTACGGGGCTCTCGCATGTTTAGTCACAAGTCGCAACTAACGCTGGCTCTACATGCTCCGACCATTGCAAATGAAACAACCCAAAAATTAGAGTTTTCAAAATTTTTGAACCTTTTGGTTTGATTTCGAAATTCTTTCCCAATTCAGCAAATTTCCTCTCCCTCCCGCTTTCCTTTTTCGGCATTTCTATGTTCTTTGCCCAAAGGCGCATTCCTCCCGGGCGCCTTCCCCTTCTTCTTCCTAGTCATGCCCGCGCATCATCGTCCAAACATCACCGCCTTCGTCAGCACCACGTCCCGCGCCACCTCGCTGCCACCCGCAGCTTCTACCGCCTTCGCTACGTCACCTCACCCTGCCACCTCTCCTGACGCCACCCAACCATTCTTGGCCGCCCATGTCGCCGCCACTGCCGCACCACCTTCTTGCTCCCACCGCCTTCCCCATGGCTATAAAAGCCCACCCGGAGCACACCTTCACCTCCATCTCCCACCCCAACACCTCCCCACTCTCCCTCGTCATCAACGACGACCGAATTTCAAGATCTCGCCGCCGTCTCCCTCTTCCTCTCTGTCGTGACAAGGTGAAATTCACCCATACCCGTTCATCTCCTCCTCTTCTACCTCTGACTTTAGCACCCTCTCACCGCCCCGCTTCTTCCCCCTAACCTCCCCAACCCCCTCCCTCAACAGAGCTCGCCAGCACCGAGCTCCATCGCCACCAAGCCACCTCCGGCCTTCTGACGCCCCACAAAGACCACCTTCGAAACCCCCATTACCTACTGATGCTCGAGTGTGGGTCAATTTAGTTGGAGCCTGGCCGGAGAACCGCCGCCCTGACGCTTTGCCTCGACCATGCACCATTGCCGCCGTCGCCCCACCTCCAAACCTCCTCAGCCCAAATAAAACCCCAAAATGGGATTCCCATCACTTGTGGATGCTCCCCGCACCACTCACCCCCACCGTCAGCCACCGCCACTGCAGCGCGCCATCGCTCGGGCAAAACCAAGCGCTTTGGCCTTGACGAAAGTCTTGACTCAAAACCGCCAGTGGGCCTTAAAGGCCTGGCCGGTCTAGGCCATACCCCATTTAATTATTGGGCTTAGCCAACACCGTTCATTCATTTTCGACCTTACTGCTCATTGCACAGTAAACTTCTTTTCCTGTTCACCTGAAAAATGGAAACACTGCTCACAAATCCTAAAAAATGCACAGCAAACATGGTCACTGTTCATCAATGAAAAAGCAATTCTTGTTACTGTTCACCCAGCTATTTTCATCCATGAATAGTACAAAATATTACTATTCGTTATTTGACACTTTTTCGCCTAAAACCCTAATTTGACATTTTATACTCCTTTCGACCGCTTCGAGCCCGTGAATCCTTTTATCAACTCCATTCAGCCAAATGAAGCTCTAAATAAATGCCTACCCTCTCACACTACCTTTCTTTATGTTTCTTTTTGAATTTATTTACTTGCATGTTATTCCCAGCTCATTCCTTGTCGAGCCGGATTTTGTTTGGTTTATTTCTTTTCGCACTAGGTCACGTCTTCAACGACCAAACTCTAGCAGACGCTGGACAAGATCAGTATTTAGAAGAAATTGTGCAAGGAGGCAAGTTGCATTCCTTGATCATTTTGAGCCTATAATTCATATATTTATTATTACTTTTATTATTGTATTTGTGCCAATTACTTTATTATTGAAATAATACTTTTGAATGCCATGATAATTAGATAAATCCTATTACTCCACATACAAACCCACCTATCATTTGTAAGTCATATTCACCTTGACAAGTTCGCATAAAATATTAGCTATATAAGTAGCTTTGTCACACAAATGTGTTTATAAATCCTGAAAAGCAGTATTGGCGGTTCGCCAATGGTTTTTGGTGGAGAGTTGAGGGTTGTGTCTAGAAAGGACCAAGGAGGGGCATGTGGAGTCATGGAACGGCATGGAAGGCATAATGGAGGTCACCACGTCACCTTGGGTCCGAGTCAAGTAAGAGTTCGAGTTGGGCTCATTCTAGATTCGGATTCGGGCTGCTGCGATAGAACTAAGTTTAAACGACTGTAACTTCTTCATACGGACTCTGTTTGGGACGTTCTTGGACTTCATGGAAAGCTTATCAAGTCTACTTTGCAATGAATCTAACCTCATATTCAAATTCCATATGAGCCGACCAAAATAATCAAAAGAGTCTGTGTCTATTTTTGAGCCCGAGTCAAAAGGGTGCTACGCCACCTCCACTTGGGCCCATGGGCCTTGTAACCCTAGGGGCACGCGTCCAGGTCCCTGGGTTCCACCCCTGGTCGTCTCCCCATATAGGAGCCGTCATCTCCCTTTGCTAGAACTGGGATTTCGTTGAGTTTAGGTTTAACCATTGTGCAAACTTCTGTTCTTCAGTTGTGTCGAACGACCACCTGTCAAGACAGCCTTCAGGATCCCACCTTTGATTATCAATATTATCTACACTACAATCTTATTCACAATATCAGATTGTCTACATCGATGAGGTACATCCATCCTATGAAGTTCTTTCAGCTAGATGTGATACCATCTTTGAGTAACTGCTTAGCCAAGATAAGACTTTAGAGTTCACCATGGCTAGGAATAAGGACTTAGAGTCACAAGTTGATAATATGACATTAGAACTTGTGAATGCTAAGAATCTTGATGCTGATGAATGTTTATCATGCCATGCTTTACACTCTAAACTTGCTAAATAGCAAAATACTCATGATGTTGCCTTGCACTAACTAGAAAATGATAGGACTGAGTTAATTGAAGTTAAATCTGCTTCATGTGAAAAATATTTAGAATCTAGCAAGTTGGTAGCTTCTGATAAGGCTGAGTCTAGTGCTTGCTCCTTCTACTTAGAACGTGAACATGAAGTAAAAGATATATTAGAATCAGTTAGAGCTAAGTATGCCAAGCTTAAGGACAAAATTAATTCTGTTCCTTGTGCTTCATGTGAAGCCCTTAAGCTTGAAGTTGTTGTTCATAAGGAGAAACATGCTAGAGCTATTAAGGCTCAAACTTATGAATCATGTCTCAACCTTGAAAAGGAGAATGCTTATCTCAAGGATACATTAGCAAAATTTTCTAAAGGAAAGAAACAGTTAAACATGATTCTTTACAAGTCCAAAACTCTGTATAAAAAGCAAGGGTTAGGATACAACTTAGCCCAAGACAAGTCCAAACCAAATGTCATTCAAGTATTGAAAAATGGCTTAGTTGAATTCAAAACCCAACTTGTAAAAACTCTTTTCAAATCTGTAGGTTTTGCCCAACCACCTTATGAGCCAAAAAAATGCTTCTCCCAGCGGTACCAAGTACCATTGTACCTATTGCAAAAATGATGGGCATTTGCTTGAGTTCTGTTGGCGTAGGTTGAAAAATACTAAGAAAAATCTTACTAGACTTTCATCTCATCAACCTAGAGCCTTCATGAGACATAGTTGTGGATATCATGGGGATATGCCCATGATCTTAGGATGATGAGACAATTGGCAATGGCGTTGAGAGTTTGCGGAATCACCCATTTTCAGCGAGGTTCAGCTGCTGTCAGGCCTCTGGCGGTCTGATCGGCCATGGGAGCAGTCAAACCGGCCATGCCTCGGACCATTTTTCTGGAATGGGCACTGGCGGTCCGACCGGCCAGAGTGGCAGTCAGACCGGCCAGAGGAGCGGTCTGACTGGCTACTGCTGAGCGGTCGGACCGACCCTTTTAGGATCTTTGGATTTTTGAGCTGGGCCAAAAATAAAGAGTGTATGCAAGTGAGAGGGTTCTTCTGCACTAGGTCCCATAATTTTTGGAGCTTCCATTGAAAAGTTCTATTCATTTGAAATTTTCAGAAAGTTTCAGATTTCCAGGGAGGAAATTTTGGCTAAGTCCCAGCTGGGCGGTCAGACCGGCCAAAGTGGCGGTCTGACCAGTTTTGGCTTGTTCATCGGCCAACTCGGTGGCGATCATTGTTTGGTACGATCAAGTTCATGGGTTTCTGTGCATATGTGTTGCATGATGCATGTTCTCACTAACGTGGGTCAAGTTGTGAAGAACTTGTTCCCGAAAATGATTTCTTGGTCTATTGCTGTGCAGGTGGCTTGTAGGTCAACGACAGTCAACGCCGAGGATGATCGGGACTAAGCTAGGAGAGCTGAGGTCCAGAACGATCGAGAATGTCGGGTGAGGTCAAGAGACTCAAGCATGGCGCAGAATGGGCAAGGACGATCGAACGGAGAGTTCGGTGCGACGGGTTGGATCAAGCGACGCGTGGGTCGGTGCAAGTGCCTTGGTGGTTTCGGCGGGAGCCGGACGGGCGAGACTTGCCGACATGATGAGAGCCGTTGATCAACCTACACGTGACGGAGCAGGCGAGTGCTTCACCAAGATTGGACTTGGTCTTCGGAGAAAGATAAAGAAGGGGTATTTTGGTAATTTCACCAAATACCGCCCTTGTGACCTTAGGCTAAACCGCGGCGCAAGATGGTGTGTGGAGAAGCGGTTTAGGTCAAGAGAAGATGAAGACGTCGCTTTAAGATGCGTGCGTGTGTCCCGTTTGTGTTGGGCCTTAACGGGAGCCCATTAGGGTTAACTCTTCTAGAAGCTAAACCTCACTATAAATAGGAGGGGGTGCTGTCAAGCAGCCTCCAAGAACTTCATTTTGTAAACCCTAGTTTGGTGTTAGGGCTTAGAAGAGAAAGGAGAGGCTTAGGATTCTAGGGAGATGAGTTGAGTGTGTGCTCATGGATTGAGCTCTTGTCCTCCTTGAGGAGTGGTAACAGACATCAGATCGCGAATTAATCTATGGATGATTATTCAAAGATGAGTCTTCTTGTGTTCTTCCTTCTCATTTGGTGATTTTGGGTGTTTCTTTGATCCAATGGGTTTCTAGTGGTTTCTTGCCCCCATCTACTTTGCTGTGACATGTGGGAATACAACTAGGATCATCTTGATCATCAATCTCCCACGAGCAAGTTTTGGATCAAGTTTTTTTTGTTTTTGCCCGGTCTTGTAACCACCTTCGTTCAATTTGAAAAAGGTCAGGACTTTGACATAGATCTGGACGATCGTTGCTTGCAATAGGTTTCTGATATCCTTAGGAAGGTGTGTCTCATGTTTGGTCAAGTTTCATCGTGTAGATCAGAAGTTAGACCATTTTTATTTTGGATTTTAGGCTGTTACACTGTTTCTGGTCAGGGCTGGTCAGTCCGATATTACAACGCCGGTCAGACCGACCTCCGGTCTGACCGCTCATTTGCCGCCGGTCTGACCGCTCCACCAGATCACTTAGAGCCTTTTGTGTTTTGCGTTGGGGGTTTTGGTTTGGGTTCAACACAAGTCCTCTACAGTACTTGAATGTTGATCTTCATAGCTTCTGTAGCTATTGGAGTGATATTGATGTTGAATCTGATCAATATGAAAAATTAGGCAAGCTTCTATTCATCCCCCCCTCTCTCTAGGCGCCTTTTCGGTCCTACAATAGTCATCAAGAAAAGAAGAAAACTGGACTAGGATTTGTTTCACATGCTTAGTATTATCATGTTTCTAGACAGAATGCATCTCATGCTCTTGTAACCATTGCTCATGATAGAACCTCAAGTAGGATCAAGGCTAGCAATTCTGCTTTAAACATGATTCTTATCGTTATCCCCAAATTGCTTTGTTAGCTCTTGAATCTAGGATTGAATATTTCTTGAGCTTCTTGTTCCTTTGTGAATCTAAAATTGCACTTGTGCAAAATGAAAAATCAAATTTCAAAATTCTCATGTAATTAAATTGTGTCAAACTATTATCACGAGAATGCATGTCAAAGATATGAACTTGGTGATAGTTTGATGATCCAGATGATCTCATGGAGACTCCTTATCAAAATTAACACGAACCTCAAGATTTGTCACCCTGGTTGAAGCTTATGAAAATTTTGTGGATGGCTCCTAGTCCATGATCTTCTTCACTAAGATAGACTTTTAATCAACATCAATATTCATTGCAAATAAAAATTGTTGTAAAAATTTGGTGATTGAGGTTCTTTGAGCAAAATGATTCAATTTAGGACTTTTTGCCTCTAGGATGGTCATTGTTAGCTTCTTGATCTCACATTGATATTCTGACGTGGCCATTATCACTTTAGGATCCCTGTTGATAAACTTGCTAATTTAGAAGCTTTGCTTAAATTGTTACAATTCATCACTTTATCTTGAGCCTTCTATTTTAGCTTTGATATATATGTCTTAACATGATATTGGTAGCGCTTTCAGGCTTGATGTGTATTGAGTAAAAGTAGAAATGCTAGTTTGTTCTTTTGGGTAATCTCCAAAACTTCTTGTACTAAAAATTAAAAAATATCAAAATAAAGCCACTCCAATGGATTTCATGCATACTCTTTCTTATGCTTCTTCCTCATTTCTGCTTTTGTGATCTCTGGATGAGAAGAAGGCGTGGTTCCTTGATAACTCTATTGTCAAAGAGGGAGAAGATAGAACAAAAATATTAAAAGGGGAGCTATTTGGTGGAAAAGGGAGAAAATGAGAATTTTTGAAAAATGATGATCATAGTGAGGGGGAGCATCTAATTTGCATTATTATGATCTTATTGTCATTTCTGAATGGAACCTCACAATGATGAAAGGTCAAATTGAACAATTATTCTTTCATATGGACCTTAAGTGAGATTTTTTAATTTTCTCTGGAAATTGAAGCTTTATTGCTCTCTTTTGTCTTATCTCACTTGCCTATGCTATTCTGAAGCCAACTTAATTATTTCCATTGCGTTCCTTTCCTTTTGGACCAAATTGTGCCTTTGCGCGAAAATGTCTAATATTTTCATTTTCAATCCTCAAACTTATATTTTTTGGAAATTGCCAATGTGTTCATCAAGAGGGAGATTGTGGATATCATGGGAATATGCTCACGATCTTAGGATGATGATATAATTGACAATAGTGTTGAGGGTTTGTCGAAACACTTGTTTTTGCCAAAGTTCAGTAAAATCGGTATGACCGCAATTGAGAAGCGGTACTACCGCAACGCGATATGACCGGATTTTAGTTGGCGATACGTTTTTTCCAGAGCGTGTGTTTTTGGGAGTTTTTTCTTCCCTGACAAATGGTATGACCGCAACTCTTGAGCGGTACTCTTGCAAAGATCTTGATAAGACCGAGTTTACTAGCAGATACGGTTTTGTTCTATTCGCTAGCCAGTTTGGCGGCGATGTTTGCAAGTTAGGTCAATTTCATGGGTTTGTTTGCATATGTGTTGCATGACGCATGTTTTGACTAACGTGGGTCAAGTTGCGAAGAACTTGTTCCTGAAATCGATTTCTTTGTCTATTGTTGTGCAGTAAGTTTGGAGGTCAACGATGGTTAACGGCAAGGATGATCGGGACTAGGCTTGGAGAGCTGAGGTTCAGAACGATCGAGGATGCCAGGTAAAGTCAATAGAATCAGGCATGGCGCAAAATGGACAAGGATGACTGAACAGAAAGTTCGGTGCGACGGGTTGCATCAAGCGGCGCGGGAGTTGGTGCAAGTGCCATGGTGGTTTCGGTGGAAGTCGGATGGAAGAGACTTGCCGACATGAAAATAGCCGGTTGATCAACCTACACATGACAAAGCATGTGATTTCTTCATGATGATTGGGCTAGGTCTTTGGAGAAGGATCGAGAAGGGGTATTTTGATAACTTCACCAAAATACCACCTTAATGGCCTTTGGCTAAACCGTGGCGCAAGACGGCGCAAAGAGAAATGGTTTAGGTCAATTGAAAATGAAGACGGTGCTTTGAGAAGCATGTGTGAGTTAGACCCATTTGTGTGTGGGCTTAACGGGTGCCCATTAGAGTTTCCTATCAAAACCTAGCCTCCACTATAAAAGAGGAGGGTGATGGTTGTGCATCTCCCAACCCTTGTATCTAGAAACCCTAGTTTGTGTTTTAGGGATAGGAGAGGAAAGTGGAGAGGTTAGGGTTCTTGAGAGGTGGATTGATTGAGTGCTCAATTGTTGAGCTTTTGTCCTCCATGGTGGAGTGGCTGTAAACCAATTTCAATTTCCAATCAATCCAAGCAAGATTCTTCAAGATGACCCTCTCCTTGTTCTTATTCTCTCTTTGGTGATTTTAGGTTTTTTTATGATTTCTTAGTTTTCCTTTGGTTTCTTGTGGTGATCTTACTTGCTATGACATGTAGGAGTGCATCTAAAATCATCTTGATCATCTTTTACCTACGAGAAAGCTTTTGGATTAAAATTTGATTTTGTCTCGTTTTTAGAGCAACCTTCACTCAAACGAAAAAATATCAGAACTTTGGCAATGATCTACACGATCTTTGATTAGAATAGGTTCCTAGCATCCTAGAGAAAGTATGTTTCCAGTTTCATAAAGATTGGAGTTGTGGATCAAAAGTTGTGATAATTTTTTATTTTGGTTTTGGGCTGATTTTCCTGTTCATTGTGCTATTTTTACTTTTTATCCAGCAGTACCGCTACTGTTTATCGGTACTACTGATTCTCGGCAATACCGATGATGTTCATCAGTACTATTCACCATCGCATTTTTGCGTTTTTGGTTATGTGCTTCGGGATTTTGATTGGATTCAATATAAGACATCCGCTGTGCTTGTTTGTTGATATTTATAACTTTCATAGCTATTGGAGAGACAATCTTGTTGAATCCGATCAAGGTGGAAAATTGGCAGAGCTTCTATTCATCCTTCCTAGTCGTCGTTTTCGGTCCAACAGTAACAACAAAATTACGCCCATCTCTGTTTGGACTTTCGAACAATATAAAATCACGCAGATTGCTCGCTCACCATTTTATTACATCTCTCACGTCGTATTTTGCCTCTTAATTAAGAAGCCTGACGACTGGCAAAGCAACTAATTGCAACTACCATTGTTTTCAGGCCTTGGCCAGCCGGCGATTAGTTGCTACATATCCAAAATTAAGCTATTGCGTTTGCCTGAATAATACACACGATGTACGTATGTACTGGTCTGTCCATACTAGAACCTTGCAATTTTTGTTTTCTATTGAAGCAGACCAAGGTACTCCAGGTGACCAGGTTGATGAATTCACCAATGCCAAATGAGCTCTCGACGAGCTCCCAGTCCAAGCACCCGTCTAGAGGTTCCAAACCCGGCAAGCTCAAACCCATCAGGTTCGGCACCGGCATTGATTCCTCGATGAGTTTGGCCGCCTTGGCCATGTCAAATCGCTGCTCCATCCCCTCCGAAAAACTGCACACCTGCGATGTCGATCATGTCATCATCGGAGTACGTAGGGGTGATAATGGGCTAAAACCCAACCTACTTTTATGTAGCATGTCAACCCAACCCAACCCAAACCCACTACTCCACCTCCAAAACCCAACCCACATCCAACTTCAACCCAAACCAACCCAACCCAATTCTCTCAATACGGGTTCAACCCGTTTTCAACCCAAATTCTATTCAACCCGTTTTCTAGGAGGAGACTGTGAAGAGGACTGCTACTGGTAACATGTCTTCAATTCAATTCAACGATTCAACAAAATAGCTTTTGCATGATTATCAATATCATTCAACAATCCCAAGTCAACAATACACTGGCAAATATCTTCCAAAAGTTTCATGAAAGAGGTGCTGTAACAACAATCAACTTAAAGCTCTCGAATGAAAGAACAAGCTCTCGAATGATTCCATAACCATTGATCACACCACCAACAGTAAGGTCATCAAGCTCAGCAACCACTGCAAGGGCAAGATTCATTGGGCAGGTAGCTCTGGTAATCTGACCCATGTTAACAAGAGGTTCAACCTTGGCAACCATTCTCTCTTTGTCAATCTCAACAATGTTCTTGAAGGCAGAACTGTACCAAGTAGTCCACCAAAACTCTCTTCCTCTTGAGGCGAACCGGGGTTCTCGCAGATCCCAAGATGGTGGAGGTTGACTCTGAAAGGAAAACAGTTGAAAAGAGTGGAGTTAGTTGAGTAGCAATGTTAATATGTAAAAGTGAAGCACATCAGGAAAGATTCTACATGAGAAATGCAGAAACAACAAGAGCTACGGTGTTATCATAAGCGCCAAGACATATCTTCATCAATGACTATATTGATAACTTCCGTTTTACCATGCAATGTTAAAGCAAACAAGTAAAAATGATGTAATGATAGCATGGAGCGACATATTCTTCTTACACATTGGATAAATAGGCCTTAACAGAACTTATCAAGTGACATTCATATGCCACAGTTAAACCTTTGACCATCGGTAATTCCATGTCAAGTATCGTGAGGACTACAAGTAATTTCTAAGACGACTACTTCAATACTACCTAGCATTCACATCTAAGAATACTACCACCTTGCATTATCATGAAAGTCCACGACAAAAACAAAGTGAGCACGAAATAGTTGATTTGGTCGGGTGGCGTTGATGTGATGTAACATGCATGTAGTGTGACTGTTAAAAGAAAACACATTGCATTGGATAAGATGGTCTGAGCAATGACTAGTAATGGAAAAAAAGTTAAATGTAACTTTGCTAAAAAAATGAACCTCAATTTAGACAAACAAGCAATCCAGATCTCAGAAAATAGGCAATGCATTCTGCAATTTTTAATCCTCAAAGTCTAGAACCACTGGACTAACCTCTGAAAAGATTCTCTAGTTACAATAATTATTTCACTTAAAAGAAATTCAGAAAGAGCATCTGGGCAAAGTTATTTCACTTAAAAGAAGTTTCTGAACCTTGTAGTCTAGGCAAGTTGTTTAGATTCCAACCAGATTGTGCATATTTATCCTCAAGATCAGATTTTATGTCCGGAGATAACTTTGGAAAATCGCTGCCAAAAGTTCCTGTCTCCAAATCAGCGCCATAGATCACCTACATGATAATACATATTCTGATAAGTTGCTGGGATCGGACCTTGAAAAGAATTTCCTACAAGTTCATATTTTTAATTAGTACTACCTGTCTCTTTGAGCTACCACCATCCGTTGATCTATGTTCCAACACAATCTGCCTCTGCAAGGCACAAAGCATAAGTAAAATATATGCACAAAGTTCTAGTAAAGTGATAAAGTTCTAGTAACCAGTGCATAAATAAAGAATGATGATGAGAACGCTAACAAAAACAGAAATGCTAACAAAGAATATTTATTATACCTTCAGTGTTTGAAACTTTAATTAGCCAATCTTTGGTGCAAACTAGAGCTTCAAGTGTTTCTGGTGATAACGAGCTTCTAGTATCGCCAAGAATTCTACCACCACAACTAAATGCAGATTCGGAGGACACAGTGCTTAGAGGTATTGCAAGAAAATCCCGAGCCATAGCTGACATGACAGGGTACTTTGTGGCGCTTTTCTTCCACCAGCCCAAGATATCTAAATTGTCATCGTTTCTGTCGAATTATTCTTCCAAATATCTATCAAGCTCCGACTTCGGTTCACGCCGCCTCACCCTCCTCTGGGACATATATTGAACAAATTCTTCTTCAACTCTTTTTTTCCCGAGAACAGGTGAACCCACACTACTCCTGGCTTCGCTCATATGAGACACCGAGTCTTCACCATTTCTCCTAACAAGTTGTTCATATTTTTCAAAGTACTTTTTCATCCAATCTTTAGTCGATTCAACATTTTTGCCAATGTCATCCTCGTTGTCACATACCTTCTGGAAAAAGAACTCCAAATAATCCATCTTTTTGGTTGGATTTAAGATGGTGGCAATAACAAGAGCCATGTTGTATTTGCCCTCCCAATACTTATCAAACTTTGATTGCATTGCACCGGCCAATACCTCTAACACATCCTCAGTCTGCCATTCCCTATCTCTCAAAGCATGACGAATACATAAAACCATCTTCAAGTACAGGTGTGATGTAGGTCTCCTATCTGCTGAAAATGCTTTTGTTGCCTCTTCGAAAGCTCCAAGAAAAGCTGCAATTGCCTCGGCGTTTGCCCATTCTTCATTAGTTGGTGAAGGTTCCAATTGTTCCTCAGCATATCTATTCAAGATAGCTTTGTATTTCAACGCTTCTGCAATCATTTCATATGTTGAATTCCAGCAGTTTGGGACATCAAGAGTTAGCCTAGACTTCATAGGAAGACCCATCCTATTTGCAATTGCATTGAAAGTCTGAATACGTGCAGGTGATGAATTAATATGTCTAACCAGATCACGTATCAATTCTAATGCCACATGAATTGGTCTAATGCCATCTTGAACCAATATATTCAGCATATGCGCACAACATCTAACATGAAAATGTTGGCCAGCAAACAACATGTCGTCTTTGCCATTTTCTATCAAAAACTTATAAGCCGAGTTATTGTTGCTCGCATTGTCTAATGTTAGAGTAAACAATTTTCTCTTTATGCCCCAATCATAGGCATTTGGTGATAGCCTCCTCAATTGCAAGACCCTTTGTGAGGATACTTCACATCCTTGAATGCTATTATCTTCTTCTTGAGGTTAAAATTGGCATCAATATAATGGGTCACACACATGTATCCTAAGTTACGAGCAGATGTCCACATATCCGAGGTCGCAAATACGAGAATCAATGTTGTGAAATTCATTACTGTGACTCTTCCTTCATTCGCTCATACAAACTAATAGAATCATTACGAGTGTTAGGCGGCCAAAGACTCTAAAGGATGGTGCATTGACTCCATCCATTCCTTAAAGTAAGGGTTGTCAAACTTTTGGAATGGAATCTCATATAAATACTAAACACAGTAATCACTCACGGGTCCTTTGGGGATCAAAGATAAATGAAGCTTCGATGATTGCTTTTTCATAGTTGCAACAAACCTATTCCTGTCATTAATCTCAATTTTTGGGCAGGACTCGGCAATGTGGTTTCTAAGGCTGTTTGTGCTAGTTTTGTTGGTATATGTCAGCTTCAACTTGCAATATCTACAAATAGCCTTTGGGACACCTTCAATTACAGCCAACTCATGCTCAAAATGTTCCCAAACCTTTGCCCTCCTTCTAGGTGTTTGTGATGAGGGCTCATCAATGGTGTCATTTGTGCCCGAGCCCTCTGACACTTGAGCAGACATGTTTAGAAACCTAAATGGACAAAAAAAAAATCAAAACAATTTGTAAGCTCAGTGGTTTTGAGGCTTTTGTTCTGTAAGGAAAAGCAAGACATTTAAAATGACAAATGGACACAGGAGAAAGTAACACTTACACGAGAGGATAGCTTCAAATCTTTCTACTCTTCGCTTTTTTGCAAGAAGTGTATTATGCAATCTGCATGTATGCATCAGCTTAGTCGTCAGTATGTGACATGAGAGAAAGTAACAATATGTGACCACCACTTAGTATAGATATGTTGTACGTGGACTCATGTTACACGATTTTCTTTTTAGTGCCACAGGGCTATCTTGCAGGTTGCTATTACAAACATGAATATAACTAACATGCAGCTTATTTCTTTTCCCCATACCTGATAGTTCATAAATGTTTCGATCAGTTCCACAGTTTGAAAAGATCCAAGCAAGCAAGATTGATACTTGTAAGCATAGGTAAAAACAAAGCAATGTAAAGAAGGCCAAAACATAAAATTAAATTACAACAGCTTATAAAAATAACCATAGTGTCTTAAATCTAGTAGCGAGCGAACATGAATGGCAGTAGAAGGCTAGAAGGCACAACGTAAGTAATACAAAACATAGTAGGAAACCTCCAAAATGTTGGCCAAGCAGCAATGACATCATACATGTATAGATCAAGATGAAACATGTTGGACAAGCGATCCACGAACTCAATGACATCTGCGATCGAACTTAGAAATATACCCAATATTTTCAATGAGACTTGTAAATACATAGTCTAATATATCAAGAGTACATGTAAACTGCACTGAAAGGAACCAAGACCAATCACCAAAATGTAAATAGAGCCAGCAGCTTGGACGTTGCTCCACAAGATAAACAAGTCTAGCAAGTAACCATGAATTATTCAAAAAGGTGAACAAATACAATTGTCAATTCATCAAACAGCAAAGACCCATGAATGCATGCAATATTATCGATCTCGACAATGCATGCACATTATCAATCTCGGCAGGATACACACCTAGAGGCTATGTCCAACGTTCTAAGTACCAACAAGAAGATACCATCTCAGATTTGCAAACTAACATATGTCAATTTTGTTCAATTGCAGATATTTCCTCTACAGCCTACAATGCCTACAACATAAGAAAAACCCCAACATAACGTACAAATGGTCAATAGAATGAACTCCAAAAAAACTCATGCACAAAAGCTGAAGCCACGGTTGCAGTAGATCATAGACCACAAAAAAATCGCATAAGCGTGTCGAGTATGTCGATGCATTTCTACACTCAATATTTGCTTAGTTATGCAAGATCATGGAACACAAATACATGAAGATTTGCAAAGTATGCATTGTTTGTCAAGGCACATGTCAGACACCAAAACACGCCCCTAACTGTTTCTAAATAAATGTAATGTCGATATGGAATCAGATGAAATAGCTTCTCATACCATCCAACAGTGTTATTGTCAACATTAACCTCCCTCAAGCTCCTCATCATCTCAAGCTGATAATTTGCACCATCTGCATCTGCTTCCTCATCATCTTCTCTGATCTGCAGTGAAATTTAAGGTGGCCATTAGCAGACAGATAGACATAAACCGTTCTCAACTACATTTCTATATAGCATTCACATCAAATCGGATCAAGAACCAACAACGTACTTAAATCTGACCAAAGGACACCACGAAGAAACCACATTTCGCAACTACATCACTTCATCGTAGCAAGCAAGCACGAAATCGATAAAAAAACGCAGACCCGAAGCAGATCAAGATTCCGGGACAGATACCTGAGGGATGCAACCAAGCTCAAGAAGAAGTGGACCGAGGATGAAGTCGCGAGATCGGGACTCGGGGCGGGGAGGAAGGGCGGCGGCGGCGGCGTCGCGAGGTCGAGACTCGGAGAGGGAAGGAAGGGCGGCGGCGGCGAAATCGCGAGGTCGGGACTCGGGGAGGGGAGGAAGGGCGGCGGCGACGAAGTCATGAGGTCGGGACTCGGGGAGGGGAGGAAGGGCGCCGGCGGCGAAGTCGCGAGGACGGGAGGAAGGGGAGGGGAGGAAGGGCGCCGGCGGCGAAGTCGCAAGGACGGGACTTGGGGAGGGGTGGAAGGGCGGCGGCGGTGGAATCGCGAGGAAGAGTGGAAGACCGAGCTAGCGAGTAGCGATGGTTTCTGCTGTGGGAGCTAGCGAGTCGGGAGCAGCTCGGAGCAGGGTTCAACCCGTGGGTTCAATCCATGGGTTGGACCCGTTTCATATGCTATACTTTAAACCCACTTCAACCCGAACCCAATCCGCTTTAGAAGTCAACCCGACCCAACCCGACCCGAATTACAAATCGACCCGTTTCAACCCGTCCAAAAAGAACCCGAATCAAAACCCATCCCATTAAACCCGAACTAACCCGACCCATTAACAGCCCTAGGAGTACGGCCAGGGCGAGCCGCTTCGTTCAGTTCGTTGCCGGTCGGTGGCGGTCTAACAAAGTTGATGATTTAACAGCGCAAGAACGACTCGTCGTCGTCATCCACGGGTATTGTCGAGCAAACAACACTACAACAGGACCAAGCTATTACAACACACACTTTGCAACACATATAACATCTGTTGCAGAAAAACTCAACTGCAACACATATTCTCATGTTGCTACGACCCAAGTGTAGAAAGCTCCAAACATACTATGTACCTAGTATGTTACCACACTTAGTAGTGTAAGTTATAACACTTAATAAACGTGTTGCTAGGTCAATGAACAAAGTTTATGTACCATTTAATTACCACCTAATGTTATAGTACTAATAAAAATAAATTGATAATTATAGTAGTAGGAACGATGGACTAAGATACTTCGTTATTCTAATTTTACTAATTTGCTTATTTGTTTTTATAAGAAATGAATATGCACGCCATCAAAATATGGTTGTTTATTATCTCATCATGGCATTTACATCCAATATAGAGTGACTATATCATACTCCCTCCGAACTTGATTACTTGACGTCCTGCATATATAAAGGGTGCATGCATGGCGTCAAATATTAAAAACCGGAGAAAGTAATATCTTAATCTTATCTTATCTTAATTGATAAAGATCGGAGTTTACAACGGGGATCATCCTAACCCCACCGACGTACGGCTGAACAAAAAGCCAAACCGCCAGCTGACCCTCTCCCCATCTGCCTCGCGCCCTCGCCCTCGCCGCCTCATGCGCGCCGTCGCGCCCCCTCGCCCGTCGCCCACCTCCCTCACCTCCGCGCCCGCCCCACGCGGCCCTCGCCCCTTGTCCACCTCCCTCGGCCTCGCCCACTAGATCCACACTCACCGAGCCGCCACCTCGCTCAGATCCGCACCTCACCGCAAGCCATTCTCCAATCTGGCCGCCCCTTTGGCGAGGGCGTACAACCATGGCAAGGATGTGTTGGCCAAGACGTCGGAGCCCTCTAGAAGGTCGAGCAGTTTCTTGAGTAGAGCCACCATCTGGGTGCTAACTGCATCGAGGAAGCCGGTGCAACAGAGAAAGGGATGCTGGTTGGCCAGGGCCGGTGAGGGGGGGGCTCCTTCTCTCCGTTGGATCCAACGCAGGTTGAGGACATTTGGCGTTGCTAAGAGGTTAGATCTACTCTGCTCCTTCATTGTCTCTACTGAGCAAGTTTTGTTCTTCGCTTCTTCTATTGCCTAACACTTGTTTGATGAAATGGTCGAATGGCCTCGCACACTGTATTTTAATTTAGTTTGCAGAACCAAACTCATCCCGTATTGTTCACTTACTTTGTGCCATTATTCTTCTAATCAGTAAGAAATTAACGCATGTTTGCTCAAATCAGAAATATTTGTATGTATCCATATCAGGGAGAGGATGTATAATTATTGGGGAATCAGCAAGTGTAAATAACATGTGTATCCAAACTAGGATGAGTTTAACGTCTCTCCAAAAAAAAATTGCTTGAGTTTCTTTGGCAACTCGCAAGAAAGTAACATTATTGAGAGCTGGATGTTGCGACATCCTTCTGAGAAGGGCATATTCAATTGAAGGTCGAAGGTTGGAAGAACTTGACAATTCTGAGTGCAAGACCAAAAATGTGTATATGCATGAAGTGCAGATGGGACATCTAAGGTTAGAGATGTGGTCTACATTCTTCTTTTCTTTCCCAATTTTGTGATCTGTCTTGCGGTGTAATCCAAACATAATTGATATTGTTATTTTTGGCATCCCAATATATTTGCGGTTGTTTCAATAATTTGATCAAAACTATTGTATTGATTATATATTTGATAAATTCAGAAATAAGAGCTTAATTTCGTAGTAGCATTATGAAAATAATAAATAAAATTGAATAATCATGCTAGCATTTAAAGAAATTATGCCCAAAATAGTTCTTTGATATATTAGGATAAGCGGTTGCCTTGGAAGGGATCAAATGTCGTTGTTTGGACTTCGGAAGCTGTCATCACTCTGTTCTGCAGTTGCTAGTTGGTTATTTGTCAATCAAGTAGATACTGAGTTGCTTATTTTGTTGATGCCTTGATGCACTTAGTTTTCTTTCATAGCAGGTAGTTGCAAAGGCCCGTGTGCCAATTGTGAAGTTTCTGTATCAATGTACACATCATGGCAAAAATCACATGCTAAGTTTATAGCTTTATTTTTTTTAAATGCCAGTTCAGTCTACACAAAAGCAATGCCAGTTCAGTCTACACAAAAGCAGCCAGCTATATTGCACAAAAAGATGAGGATATAACTATTTTTTTCTACTTTAGAAATGCATCAAGTCATGTTATTTTGATGGCCACATATTCTTAGCGTAAAGTTGTAATGTATTGCGAGAATGCAAGTTTAATTCACATACGCTCTGTTTTTCTCTTAGAGTATTTGTATTTGTTAGAGATTAATCTAATTGATATGCTCTCCATTAGGATTTTGAGGCTATGACTTGGAAGGACACTGTTCCTAATGTCGAGAGGATACTGACTTGGCTACTTGTATGTGTAGAATTCTATCTTGCAACTTCACCTTCTAGGAACAATGAATGACCTTTTAGTTTTTACTTATTAGCAAAAAGTTTCTTACACATGACATGTAGGGAATTAAATGACTATTTCTTGCTCGATCTTTGCCTTATTGGTGTTTGAGGATCTTAGTTGGAATTAGTTGAGGGGTCCCATACCATCTGACCAACTAGTGAGCAACATAACTACGATGTATGAAAAGAGAGCCCTCGCAGACAACTCATGTCATTTTGTTTATTTTACTAACCATTTACAAAAAGTAGCATTTTTATCATCTAATTGCACAAACTGTTATTTTCAGTTTATGCTCACTTGTGCAAGTTGTGCAGAGATCTTTCCCACAATCATCTTAACAGTTCCATTCCTAGAACTTTCTCTAGCCTTCCTAACCTCCAAAGATTGTAAGTATGATTTTATCTTCTTCATGCTATTATGTGTTTAATGTTTGCAACTGTTATGTTTCTTAGGTCGTAGAAGCCATGGGATAGGGGATATATCTCTAGAGTGAAAGGAGAAGAACTTTTTAGAGGCTTTTACTTCATTATTGGTCAATAGTAACAATGACAATATGCTCCTCTATATATATATATATATATATATATATATATATATATATATATATATATATATATATATATATATATATATATATATATATATATATATATATATATATATATATATATATATATATATATATATAGTAACATCAATCTAATAGATAAGCTTCCTAACTATTAACTAATGATAAGATACCTAACAAGTAACAACCAAGCCTTCGTAATCTTGCTTGGGGTCTTCTCATGTGAACGAGAACGATGTGCTAGAGTACCTTACGCACCATGACAATGTGAGCATTATTTTTCAACGAGTAAGTTTCTTTTTCTTAAACAGTCTACATGATAGTAATGCAATGAAATTATCAGTTGAATCAGACTGAGCTGAATTTGTCTTTGTTAAGGTCATTGGACAATAACAACTTGGATGGTTCTATTCCATCTGATGTCTGGCAAAATATTGATTTCAATGGAAATAGAAGTCTTGTATTGTAAGACTTCATAATCCACACTTCTTTTCACTTTTTTGAGAACGAGTCGATTGATAATCTAATTCTTTTTCTTTAGGACTAACAGTCTAATTCTCAGTACTGCCATAATTTTACCTTGTTCTCTACTTAGTTCTGTTAAGAGTTAATTTTGCTTATTGCAGGAGACTATGTCTAAGGTGCATGCTATGCGCTTTCCTTTGGTCGGAAGTGCTATGCTTTTGTCACTGTTTCTTCTATTTAAATTTCTCTCAAAAGACTTGGTCAATGCTGCTTTAATAGCCTACTTCTTTGTTCTCGGCATTGTTGCTCTTTCGTAAGTCTAAATCTTGCCAACCAAGCCTTCTGACTTCTCCACTCCATCTGTATTCTCATTCTATTTGTCTACAAAACTTCTGCCTTTGTGGTCTAACTGATGTACCTGTAAACAAGGAATATCATAAAGGGAAACATCTCAGAGTGTATATAGTTTACGCTTCTTTGCTTGGTGCCCCGATTCAGCTTTTAACAAGCTTTCTAGGACTCTAATGCCTGACATCCATATAGGTCCATTTGTATTCTCACAAGAATACACGGCAATCATGAGCTAGTTAATCAGGAACCGTTGAGCAGTAACAAGTAGCAAATAAACACTGTAACTAGCCCCTATCATAGTGTCATGTACTTGCTACTTGCTAGTTGCTAGTTAGTAGTTACTACTACTTGCTTAACTAGTTAACCACCCTCTGTTATAGTGTGATGTATTTAAATTTGCTTGTTAAACTACTAATCTAGTTGCATTTTGGATATGTAGTATGATTGATTTATCTTTATTTGTGCGCATATATAGTTTCTGTTTTTACGCAATATCTGAATAAGTATTCGTGACCGAGACAATCCGTATATTTGGTAGAAGTTTAGTATATCTGAGGAGAAAGGACTAAAAATGCAGCATTTATGTTTATGCATGTATCTACCAAGTTACAATATGCAGGCCAATACCTCACTAAATTTGATTTATTTGCGAACTCGAGATCTCCGGTTCTTACTAAACTAGTTTTGTTTGGTTTGAAAATTTGAGACTTGAAGTATGGCACTGAGTTTCGACAAACTATTCTACTTTTTTCCCATAGCAATGATAATGTGAATTTGTCTTCAGCTTTTTAACTAGGTGCTGGAGTAATCTTTGTTTATTAATAACAATCTAATTTGTTTTGTTAAATGTTAATTCAGGTAAGGACACCCCTACTGGTCTGGCAGACCCTTTAGGCGGAAGCCTTGCTAGCAGCCTGGCACTGCTCCTCGTTCTGGATTTGATCCATCAAGAGGCTTACTAGCTTCAGTTCTTCGAAAGCTGGAGGCCATGAATCCATGATGTATCAAAGGGTGCTACTGGCTATGACTCTTCGAAAGGTGCTGGATGCGATGCTTCTAAAGCACACAGACTCGAACCTGACAGCAAATGAAATTGCTCATGGGAGTCTTCTTGGTTACTATGGGTCAAGTCAGACCACACCACCTTCATATGCATGGGCACCATTGCATCCACCTATGGATCGATCTGGTGCCACCATCATAAGCATCTGGGTCGATCCGTCTGCAACAACAATGTACTCTTATAGCTCAGCTCAGGCACTACCATTATATGGACAAACACAGGTGCCATCTTCATATGGACAACTAGCTCTCTTGCTGTGTAGTTTTATTTTTTTCCTTGAATTTGGATAGTCATTTCAATTTTAATTTACTATTTGCATATACGGAAAAAAAAATTTGTAGTGAGAGAAAGAGCTGGTCGCAGCCATGTGGAAATACCATTACAACTACAGCCTGACCGTATCCAATAGAGATAATACAATCTTTTATCAACACTTGAACACTAAATAGTATATAATATACTATGGGTTGGACATTGGAGCTCTTGAAAACCTGATTACCTTAGTGCTTTCTATTGTACTTAGACTCAAGGTGGGAAGGATGCAGTGTATATACAGATCTTGTCACATAATTTTCTAGTTTCATTGTGGGAACTGATAACTGGTGATAGAATTTTCCAGTTTCAGTTTGCAGCCTGCATTTTGTCAAAACTATATGGCTCATTTAGTTTATAGTTTGTTGTCAGTTTCAGTTTCACTTTTTGTTTATTTTTTGGAGTAATCAAGTAAGTGCGTCTCTTTAACACAGTCATTAGAAAACTATCGAGCTACTACTTTGTTCACCACAGGAAAGAACCGTGAAATCACTAGGAGTGGAACCTTTACTGATCAGTGTTAATTCTCATAGATGATAGTGGGCACAGCTTTGCTAAACCATGTGATTCAATTTTAGTGAGTTACACATGTCTTATATTATATTTACATCCTTGCAAATTATTGTTATCCCTGCAGGGTTGAAAAGATCAATAGTTGAATTACTATATTGGATGTTTATCTCTTTCATCAACAGATCAAGAAGCAAGGAACTTCATGAAGAAAAGAAAGTAGTAGTTAGATTTTATATTTTAGGACTCAAATTTTACTCTTGTTCAAAGCTCTTGTGTTGACAACAAATCAGTTGTTTTTGTAATGTGGAATGATGTTAACAATACCTATATTTATTTCCTTAATGCAATGCAATCTATCTTTTGAATATTGATCATGTTGAGTTGTGTTATATATTCTGCAATATGACATGCTTAATTAGCAAGTAAAAATTCGTTGTAGCAATTATAATTTCTATGTACGTAGCACACAAATGAATCGTATTTTTCCTGTATACTAATTTGTGTTGCAATATAACAATTATATGTTGCTAACAGGTGTTAGCTATGCTTCGAAAACATGTGTTGTTACAAATAAAAAATTGTGTTGCAACTTTTCAACACCTTTTCTTTTGTATAACAACACCTAATTTGTGTTGCGGTAGACCTACCTTATAACAACACGACCAACAACATCACTTATCACATGTGTTGCTATCCATCATAGCAACACATATTTGTAGATATAGCAGCATATACGCGTGTTGCTATAACTTAATCCTGTTGTAGTGCAAGTGTGCTCGCCGAAGTAGGTGATGATATAGAGGGAGGGGTCAGCCTCTGATTGATGGATGTGCCTCGTGACCATGCAGCCATGATCGTCCTTGTAGGTGCAACGGAAGTTGTGAAAAACAAGAGATTGATAGATTGGCTTGGGTCTTCTGCCTCACGTTCAACCGTAGGCAGCTCTACTATTTATATTCATCAAGTTATCAGATTACTGATACAAAGCAGTTACAACAAGAACTGAATACAATCACAACTGAATTGAGTTTGAACCTGATCCAAACTCTATCTATAATTTGAACATGGTTTATCTCTAACCGTATGCACATGAGATCAATCATCTTAACAAGTTGAGCCTGTAGGATCGATCTAATGATCGACGAGTAGCATGATCTCTTACATTATCTGATAGGAATCTTGTAATAAATAGCTATTAGCTAGTTAATTACCTTGGGAACTTGCTGTCGCGGATGACCTTCTGCCCATACTTTCTCGCAACCCGTCGCACCGAGCTTCTTATTCGGTTATTCTTATCCATCTTGCACCACGTTTGAGTCCAATGACCCCACTCGGTATCCTCGATCGTTCTGGACCTCAGCTCTCCTACTCTAGTCACAATCATCCTTGACATTGATCGTCGTTGACTCCAAGCCACCTGCACAACAATAGACCAAGAAATCATTTTCGAGCTCAAGTTCTTCACAACTAGACTCACGTTAGCCAAAACATGCACCATGCAACACATATATGCTAAAACCGATGACTTTGGCCAATCTCACGAAGTTCACCGCTGCCTAGGCACATGAACATAGACATGGCCGGTCAAACTGCCCACCGATCTAACCGCTAACCAATGGCCAGTCAGACCACCTGAGACTTTCGAAAAAAATCTTAGGTCTCCAAACTATTGGGGAAGGGCAACCACGAGGAGGAGAAAGTCGCTTGGAGGAAGCGTCAGGGGAATAAGTCCAAGTTCAATGCTGTCAAGTTTGTGAATGTCGCTCACCGAGTCCTTACTTCTTTTGGAGATCACTCCATGAGTGATGTGGACTCCAGGAGCAAGGAAGACAAGGGAGTGGAGACTTCTCAAGATAAGAACCAAGGCAAGGCCAAGGACTTCATCAACATGTGCTTTATGGCACACTTCGACAATAACGTCGATACATCCGATGAGGTGCCTCCTTCCTATGAAGTTCTTTCGATACGATGTGATGCATTGTATGAGCAAGCGGTTAGTCAGGATAAGGCTCTCAAGTTAGTCATGGGTAGGGCTAAGGACTTAGAGTCTCAAGTTGATAGTCTTACTCTTGAACTTGTGAATACTAAGGACCTTGAGAATGATGGATGTGCTTCTCGCTATGCTTTACATTCTAAACTAGGAAAATTGCAAAATGTTCATGACATCTCTTTGCACCAACTTGAAAATGCTAGGAATGAGAAAACAATTACCTTAAGGATACTTCAAAAAAAAATTCTAAAGGTGAGAAACAACTGAACATGATCCTAGACAAGTCTAAGACTCCTTGTGGGAAGCAGGGGTTATGATACAATTTTGCTAAGGACAAAATCAATCCTAATGTCATTCAAATCCTAGAAGATGACTTAGTTGAATTCAAAATCCAACTTGCAAAGGCCATTTTCAAATCTGCAGGTTTTGCTCAAATGACCTCTGAGTCTAAGGGCGCTTCTCCCAGTGGCACCAAGTATCATTGCACCTATTGCAAGAGGGATGGAAATTTACTTGAGTTCTGTTGGCATAGGTTGAAAAATGGTAAGAAATATCTTGCTAGAATTGTTTGACAACAACCTAGAGCCTTTATGAGAAATGGTCATGTAGAGAAGAAAAGACATGGTCTAGGTTTTAACTCACATTCTCAACATCATGCTCCTAGACATGTTGTATCTCATGCTTCCATGATTATTTCTTATGATAGAATTTCATGTAGAGTCAAGGCTAGCAATCATGCTTCATATGCTTCTAGCATATGTGTGTCTCAATACTGAGTTCCTAAGTCATGGTTAACCAAACAGTATGAGATCAATAGATCTTTTAATTTTGCAGCTGGAGGTTAGACCGGCCGCAGGCGATCAAACCGGAGAGCTCTTGACTTTCGTTGTGCTTGTGTTTTTGATATTCATTAAGGTTTGGTCTCTTGACTAGCCTCCACTATAAAAGGAAAATGTGCATGATTTGCACCTCTTGATTCTTTCCAAATAGAAACCCTAATTTGTGATTTTAGACAAGTGAACTAGAGGGGGCTAGGATTTGAGAGAGATGGATTGAGTGAGTACTCAAGTATTAAACTTTTGTCCTCCATGATAGAGTGGTTGTAAATCAACAATCTCTTGAATCAATCCAAACAAGATTTGTCATTCGATTAATTCCCTCTTGTTCTTGCTCTCTCTTTGATGCCTTTGGGATTTTGTGTGCTCCTTTGTTTTATCCCCCTTTAACAATGGCGTCATCAAGGAATCACGCAATTCTCTCATCCAAAGATTTCAAGTCTAAAGTGCATGGAAGAAGCATAAGAAAAAGCATGCATGAAATACAATGAAATGGCTTCATTTTGTGGATTTTTCAAGTTTTTTAGAACAAGAAGCTTGGAAGATTACTCAACATGAACAAGCTAGCACTTCTAAATTGCACAAGACATATCAAGTACTGAAAAGCTACCAATATCACATCTAGACATATATAGCTAAGTTAAGCAATATTTGCCCCAAGACGAGTTTTCTCTTGTTCTTGCTCTCTTTGATGCCTTTGGGATTTTGTGTGTTCCTTTGGTTTTCTTTGGGTCTTTTGCTATGATCTAGTTTGCTAGGACGTGTGGGAATTCATCTAGGGTTGTTGACGTAATCAGGTACGTAGTGGCATATTTAGGGGTTTTTTTTCCTTCTTTTAAGAAAGTAGGACAGTTTTCTAGTGTAGCCATCTTAAGGTCCACAACCCATTGATCATGGATTCAAATCCTGGATAATTAAAGTGAAAAATTCTTAGAAATAACTCACCTAAGCTGTGGTTGGTGGCTGTGGTTGGTGGAAATCATATTCTAGACACCAGCTAGAGAGACAAGATACAACACCTCTAAGATATGCTACGATTAGCATTTATATTATTTTTGTGCAGATTACTCTCGAGTCTCAAGTCTCACCGCCTTCTTTTATTTGATGTTTTAGAGTACATATACACTGTTGAACATTATTAAATTTGAAAAATATTTGTCTATATGAAAACTATATCGCTAAATTTTTCTTTAAAAAATTCTCATAGTATTAAAATTTTCTTACTTTATACGAATGCAAAGTAATAAAAAGTAATTGACATTAATCATAGCATTGTCTAACAGCGTGGCATCTTGTCGATGACGTGAGAGTTAGCTCGGTTCTCATCGACCATAGGTTGATGGTTATTTGTGTGGATTTTTTAGTATAATTTTTCAAGTAATGAATCTGTGTCATATGGGTTGAGTCTTTACATGACTACACTATTCAAGTTTTAACAACACAAACACATATTTGTGTTTTGTTTGCAGTAGAGCTTATGCAATGTGTACGCGACAGTATCTCACAATAATCAACAGATTAAAAATAATCATTCTCCATTATATGTATATATATAGTTAAGCATCACGCGCAGGATAAAATAACCGAGCCCATGCGTTGAATTTGCATTTGTCAGTAGAGTAACCAAGATGATACAGAGCACTCTATTCAATAGTGGCGGACCCAGAATTTTTAGGACGGATGTTCGGACCTCGGAGCTAGGTCACATCAAACACCTTCACATCACAAACCTTTCTTGTATAACCCAGGTCACCACATTTCAGATACATGAAAACCAATTTGGATCCCAGATTGTCATCTATTCCACTCTCCGAAGGTTCAAGCTCCCAAAGCATTATTCAACAGCAATTGGCGTAAGCAGAGAGCGTCTGCAACGTGCCGCTGCAATATCTGCGTTGGCACCTGGCATGCGGTGCAGCCGTGTCATGCTCATGTAGTAGTGCATGGTTGCCTTGACATTAAAAAAAGAGAGAAAAAAAGACAGATTATGCAAATTTTTGGTTCAATTGATATTGTTACATGACTAAATAGCAAAAATAACATCCGCAAATATGTCGACAGGTGACACATGCCCCTATCACGTCCTTATTGCTTTGATCCCCTGCTGCCCACCACGTGGCAGGGGGATCCAGACGAACGGGAGCGTGTTACATGTGGATCTGAATGGTGGGGACGTTGTCGAGAGCACGTGTCCTCTGTCGGCACATCTGCGGTGTTATTTTTGCTAATTCGCTCACGAGAGACATTTTTACTGTTTCGTTACGCAAAAGTACCAATTAAGCCGATAACTCCTGATTATGCAAATCATACACTGGATGACCAGCCTCGATCACGTGGTTTCACACTAGCTGAGAACCAGAGACGGTCAAGACCGCACTTAAATTAGTGGAGGCACGTTTATTTGTTATTGGGCGCAAGAGGCCCGAGACCTTCCGCGCGTCTCATCTTTCTAGCCACCACAATAAAATTGGCCTTTAAAGCGTCAAATCTTATTGGGTTGGAGTTGGCCGCCGTCTGTCAAGGCTGGGAAACGGCAACTCTAATCGGGCCACAATACGTGCACACAGGCCCACCCGGCTAGGCATGCTAATAGTTTGGTGGAAATGGGTTAAATGGATTGGATTTTAGTTCGGATTACCTTTGAATGGGTGGGAACGAGTTGAAACTTGAGACAACTAACGAGTTAGCATGGTTTGATATAGGTTTAAAAAATTCGGGTTTGAATGGATTCAATTAATGGGTGGAGATACCAGTTGTGTTGGTTTGGTTTGGATGCAAATATTTGGTAGGTTTAATTAGGTTGGTTTCTTAGTTTTCTTTTGTGGAATGGGTTAGGTGCGTGGAATGGGTTGTGTTTGGATTGAGTTTGAAACCATCAGCAGGCCCACCCACGGCCCTGCACATGAGGCCGACCAGCCGCCGACGGCCGGCCCGTTTTCTTCACCCTCTCCGCCGGGCAGACCGGACACCGATCCTTGGCAGTCGGCATCACCATCAGGAGCGTGCTCAGGCGTACAACAGTCCTAAGTCCAAACAAAGGTTTTGTGATACTCATTGTTTTTCCAATCTTTTGAAACACGTAATGCAAGCAGCAGGCCGCCGTGCGGCGCAACCGAGTGCGGATTACTCCACGCAGGGAAAAAAATGAGGTAATTCAAAGAAACGGCTATGTACCCAAAAAAAAAGGCGATGTAATTTACGACAAAAAGATCCGATGTGGGCAGCAGCAAGAATGTCACAGAAAAGCCAAACTGGCGAGCCATTTGGATCGGCCGGCCAGCATTAAATCCTGCGATTATTTTCTTGTAGGAAAGAGCTCCAAAGCTGTAGCGTTCACCCCGCGATCACTTCAATCGATGTAGTATCACAAGGAACGCTCTTTCCAGACCCAGAACCACAAATAAACCAATTTGCAAGAACAAAAGAAGAGGGAGCAAACAAGGTCAGAGGAACCCTTCCGATGGGACGATGGCGGCGGCGGCGGCGGCGGAAGGGAGTGGGATAGGGGGAGCGCACCAGCGCGCCACGGCTCTTATAGAGAGAGCTGGCCTAGCTAGGGCACCCTATGACAGTTACTGGGACTCGATGGATAGAAAAAAAAACTCGCGCGGGCCGCTCTGAAAAGGAGCCCATATAAGCCCAACATATACTACCCATCTGAGCTGAAAAAGGCCCAACGAGGTACCAAGCAGGAGGTAGATCCATTTAGCGGTTTAGGCTAGAACGAGGAAATTTTTCGGACTCCACATGCCGCCTTGTTTGCGAAGCGCAAATTCTCAATCTATCATGGTGGATCGACCGGAAATTTGGACTAGCCAGACAAGCCCCTTCGGGAAATCATGTGTGAAATTTCAGCGTACCCGCTTAGACTAAGAGACTGGGACGGAAATGTTGCTGTGTTGTATTTAAATTCTACTGATCAAATGATCATTGAATCACCGTACGTTTGTACGTGGCAGCTCACCGCCGCTCCTGCCCACCGCCGTTCAACTGCCGGAGCCGGACGCCCTCGGCGCAGCGCACGTCCTGCTCGGTCGGTGTGCCGAGCCAGCAACACCCGCGGGGAGCGTCAGTTCAAGCACGTCCTCGCACCCGCCGCACCGCAGCCTGGTGGCCCTCCTCCGCGACGGAACCGTCGTCGGCGTCTGCAGCAGCTCCGAGCAGCTGCCGCAGACCACGAAAGGCGCGCCCCCCAGGATCGGGCGGCACTGGTGCTTCCGCCCGATCGCCGGCCGCTCGCCGTGGCCGCTGGATGACGCCGACGAGCACGACGCGCCGATGCTCGCGTTCCAGCGCGGGGCGTGCTCCTCGGCGTCGGCCGGCAGCGCCTGCGCGAGCTGCGACTCCAGCCGGCGGAAGAAGCGGGAGTCGCGCCGCGTCACCGCCCTCGCGCTGCTCGCCGGCCGCGGCTGTAATTCGATGGCAGCGATCAAGTTTCGGAGGTTGTCCAGCGCCTGCAGCAGCTCCCTCTGGAACGCCGGGTCCGTCAGGGGCGACGCCGCAACGGTGGATGGCTCCAGTCCGGACAAGGCAATAGACGTCCCGAGCTCTTGTAAGCTCAGCGGCGGCGATCGCTGTCGCGGCTGCTGCTGCTCGCACGCGTTTCTTGGCGTGCAGGACCCCTCCTCTGAATCCATGACAGACAAATCGTAACGCGAAATGCTCGACTCAGAAGAGCTCGACGGCCGCCTCGTCCGTCGAGACGACCGATGCGTGTAAGAAGAAGCGTCGAGCTCGTCGGAGAACACCGATGCGGTGTCGGCAGAGAGGATCTCCAGCCTGCTCAGCGCGTAGTCGGTTTCGTCCATTGGCTCCGGGTCCTTGCCTTCAGAGGCCGAAAAATGAAGCAGCATCATCAGGTTCATGGCGACTTGCAAGAGCAAAACACTACGCGTTGTTCTAGGATTACAGGTGATGTGTGTACGTAGTACCTCGGATTGGAGTGCGGCATTTGCTGCAGTAGTAGATAACGGCCTTGGGGTTCTGGTAGATCATGGTGCGGCAGTACGGGCACCGGCCGAACCGCATCTTGATCTCCCTCGTCCGCATCGCCGTCGCGGTGTTTCTACCGAAGGATCAGGGGAAACGTAAGTAGCATATTTGTTGGCTTCAAAGATTTCTAAAACACTCGAGGTTATCAGAGTTCGTAGGCATGGCTCCACAGACTTCAATTCAATCAATGAAATGCGCCTTGAATTAGGCTAATATGCAGGTAACTGCTTATTGCGACTCTTCAACCACCAATTATGGCGAATTGACCACTACATGTAAGGATGGTTTTTGGTCGATTTCAAACAAAGCATGAAATCGACCTTGCAAAATAAGGAGTATCAGGAACTAATCAGGGTCTGCTAATGTAAAATTATGGACGATCTTTCTTGACAAATTTCAGGCAGAGTATGAAAATGGAGAAGGAAAACAGGAAATTAACGTTTCAAGCATGGTTAGCACAGTATCGAGAGGATTCGCATCCGGAACAAGGTGTGAAATTAGCATAGCTGTTGTTTTTTCAAGACAGGCATCTCATGGGTTCAGGAGTCAGGATAATTTGTTGGACTAAGATTGGAAGAATAGCACGATGAAATGCCAAAGTTCATGCCAAGAGTGCAAACGAAAGAACGGATAAACTCACCTAGTCGTCAAAATCTTCAGAATATATCCTTCCGGTTCTTCTTCGCCTCTTCACCCACCCGCCGATGACAAGGCGAATGCCTCAAAAGCAGAAGGATGCTTTGCACGATAGATCTCAACGGAAGGATTTCTGACGCGTTAAGACAAAGGAAGAACGAGGAGGAACACCGAGAAATTAAGAGGCTTCCTGTCTTGAGCCAGCAAAGCGACAGCACCCCAAGGGAAATATTTTAGTACGGAGCGTGAGCAGAAGAGGCCATCGTTTAGGAAGTTGGAACCGGGACACAGCTTAGCTGCTTAAAAAATTGCAGTTTGGTCCTTGGGAATGAAACGGTAGTCCAATGTCCATTGTATGTGTGATACTAGGTCTAGGTGTCTTCGCTCTGAACTTTTACTTTGGCCTGCGTAAGCGTAAAGAACAAGACGCTCTCGCGCTTTCTTCCCTGGGAGCAGAATGGACAGAAGAACTAGAACAGAAAGTCCACTTAAGTACGAAGAGTCAAGTAGGTAGCATGCCGTGCAGATATTTATCTTCTGTTTTTTTTTTTTTTTGAAATAGTCCATCTGTGCCCGTCAACTCATTTCGTTCTACTTTCGTTTTTTTAACCTTCTTTTTAGCTTTTTATTTATATATACACAGTAGGAGTCTTTCCTACTGTTCTCATAAAGAAAAACTCTTTTCGTTCTCTCATTTTCATTCCTTATCTCTAATACCCGTCTCCCAAATGTTAAAATCATGCAAATCACGTCCTAGGCAGGTGTTATGGACGGTTTTCACCATGTCGACTACCGCATCATCGGTTAGAACCACTTGTCGTACTAACAGAGGGCTGAAATGTTATTTTTAAAAAATGGTTGAGGCCCAACTGCCATAGAGAGAGACCATGTCAACTTAGATGCCAAGTAGGATGCCAGATCACCCAACTGGTAGACATATCTTACCTACTGATGTGGACGTCGTGCCAGCTTAGATGCCAAGTAGGATGCCACATCACCCAAACCCAGCACCGGGACATCATTTGCACTGGTTTTAAAATTTGGGGACGTGAAGTAAATGGTATTAGAGATGAGGGATGAAAAATAGACTCCGGGATAGTTGAGGGACCAAAATTTTACTTTTTCCTTTATTTTTCTTGTTTTGTTCTTATGTTCACTTTTCATTGTCAAGCAAGGCACGATGATTGGATTTGCACCAAAGGAAACCAGAAATTCCATATACCATAGAAATCTAGGATAGAGAAGCTCTATCCTATTCATTGGTACCGATCATGGATACTTCAAAAATTGGTTTGAACTCATGATCTGAACGGGTCGCACATACACCCTAGCACATGTTCCTCGACGCTGAGGACATCCCTTAAGCGCGAGCAATTTTCTAGCATTCCGTATTGGCTATCTTGCGTTTCTAATAAGTTGTTTAACCATTGGCATGCCGTATGTATATAGAAAAAAAAGGATTGGTTTAGATTGATCTTAACCTGATGATTGATCATCATGAAGTATTTCTATTTTCTATTAAATCACAGAAAACCTGAATTTAGGTTTGAAATAAATTTACAAGAAATCCGGCCACTACCAATCCTTAAACATTTTTAGAAACCACATTGGATCAAGATCGCAATGCTCGTCAATCATTTCATCCCTACAATATCGACAAGTCCATAAACTTTGGCTTTGTCTCACGACATAAAACATCCCTTTCCATGTCTTGGATACAACCCAAAAAGGCTTGCTGTTCTTAGTGCATAAACCCTTGTGATCATTTCGCGAACTTTGTGTAACTCTTCCACTTCTAGTAAAATTTCGTGTCCTTGCCCAATAATAAGCACTAGCAGTTGGTGAAGCATAATCCTCGCGTGAGGAATGTTATACACTTGGTAGGTTCGCCTCCAAGCGAATGAAGGATGCCATGGATGCAGCCATTCCGAGGCATATTGTATATATATCCGGTGTCACCGTTTGCATCGTATCAAAAATCACCATTCACGAGATTAGCCACCCTTTGGGAGTTTATAAACAAAAAAATATCGCTAATTCCATCTTCTATAATTGAGACATACCATGAGACTGTAATATGATTCGTGACCTCATAGCGAATCTCTTGACCTAAAAAAGTGTCCTTTCTCGATACATAACATTGTATAAGTCAACCCAAGTCACTTCTTCATCTCTCGAATCCCAGAAGGTACTTTTGGAACACCAATGGGCATATTAGATTAATATTATTAAATTTAAGTAAGAAAACTACACTTTAATATGGAAACGTAAGAATGGAAGAGAAAGAAAGAATCTGCAGTTTATTGTCTTCATTTTTTTTCTTATTCTATATGAATACTATAGATTCTATTAATACGTAGATTGAAATAATACATATAAGGAAGGTAAGACAGACTGAATAAAGAAAAAGGAATCGGTGATTGGAATGATAAACAAAGAGGGATAGGGATCTATTCTTCGTTTTTTCCAAATAGGCCAAGCTACCTATTGCATATTGGCACTTATCGAGTATAGCATAGATCTGCTTCTCTTTCTTCTTACGAACAGAATTGGCTTCTTATTTTTAATGGAATTAAATAAATATTCACGCTTTCTGACATAGAATCCCCTAGAGGGGTTAGGTACATAGGATATGGATAGTCTTTTCCAATGCGATAAAATAAAGCGACATCGTGTCTATTTTTCTTTGCTAAAGGGGTATTTCCATGGGTTTGCCGTAGTATCGTGTTCATACTTTTGTATTGAATGATCCAGGTCGATTGCTTTCGATACTTATAATGCACACAGCTTTAGTTTCTAGTTGGGCCGGCTCGATGGCTTTATATGAATTAGTGGTTTTTGATCCCTTTGATCCTGTTCTGGATCCAATGTGGAGATAAGGTATGTTCGTCATTCCCTTCATGACTCATTTAGGAATAACCAATTCGTGCGGTGGTTGGAGTATTTCAGGAGGAACTGTAACGAATCCGGGTATTTGGAGTTATGAAGGTGTGGCAGTGTAATATCGAGGAGGCCGACTAAAGGGGGGTGAATAGGCGGTTTTAAAATCTTTTGGCTAAAACCAAGTTTTAAGCAGAATTATAAATCAATTTGGTTTTGCACAATTAAAGCCTAAACTGACTAGTCTTTACTAAGTACACCAACAATATGAGACTATATAAAAGATAGCAATCATACGCAAACAAGTAAGCAATTTAATATAAGAAATGTAAATTGCAATATAGTAAAGCAAAAGAAATCAAACCACGATGACACAACGATGTTTTACCGTGGTGATCGGAGACTTGCCGGTCTCCCCTAATCCACGTTGAGGTAAGTGTAGGGTCACGGGTAGGCTACGATAGCAACAAATCAAAATTTTCTACCACGCAAACCAGGAAGCCAAGCAAGTAGATGATCATAGATCGTTACCACCAAACGCGCAGAGCATCGGAAGAATGGTTGGAGCAGCCTGGTCCAACAAAGAGTGCGTCGACGTAGTAGTCGTAGTCGATCATCCAGCATCGAGCACGTCGGTGCGATGGTCGTGGTCGGTCATCTCCTCCAGCGACCTCTGCAGTTCCTTGTGAAGATCGTAGATCGTCCTCAAGCACAACAACAACCGCAGTAGCGCCTCTACGGTATCCACACGTCCAGGCAAGGAACAACTGTGCGTCGGTGTGCTAGCACCAAGTTGCACGGTAGAGCTCTCATGAAGATAGCGGTTTGGGTTTCGGTGGAACAACTCAATTCACGACTTTTGTGTGTCTTATCTGTTATGTTCACCTCTCCCAACAGCCTCATGCATCTCCTTATATAGTGCTCATGACGGATCCTATCCGAACACGTTTGATGAATCGTATCCGTACTGGTTTGTTCCAACCCGTTAAGTGTGTGACCAGAGGTTCATGCGTGTCGGTTGTGACTCGAAACCCTTTCCGATCACGAGTCGTTAGTGGTTCCTAGCAGGACATAACGATTCCCGAATACACACAAATTATATCGAACGAACTTTAGTGCAACATGATCTACGACCAGGTCCTCATCACTTACGACCAGGTCATATCTCTATACGACCAGTTCATATTTGGTCACGACCAGTTCGTAACTCCTTACGACCGTGTTACAACAACTCTGTGATTACGTTCGACCGATCTACGACCATTTCAGATCTCCATATGACCCATCCAGAATCGATCGAACTAAGCTTAACCTACGTGTATTCTCCCTTTGCCTCACGATGTTTGGTTGAACTCCAGGTGAGATGGTGAGATATTGTGTCATCCATGGACTTTTCAATACTTTCTCGATCTAGTGTCGGATAACTTCACGTGGTCGAACACTTCGACCACTAGTGGCATGGCCATGCACTTTCTTTATCCGACCACAACGAGGGGCCCAGAGACATCTCTCCTGTTATGTTAGGAGGGGCAAATCCCATATCTGACCAGTCACATTCCTCCGCATGATTCATAGCATACCCGAAAGCTACCTTTATAACTACCCAGTTACGAGTAGCGATTGGCAACCCCTAAGAGTGCTATTACACATGTAGGAAACCATGCTGATCTTAGGTCTAAGGATTATACATCATCGTTGCTTGAGACCAACCCCATGTTCTCCAACATGTGTCCACATTATTGATTCGATATCCCTATATCTATGACCGGTGAAACGTGGTCATCAATCAATACATGTGCTGGTCGATAGATTCACTGGTGTTCTGACCATTGACATCCGACTAGGGGTACATTTAGAACGACATGTATTGATTCATTCAAGGAACAGGATAACATATTATCCAATATTATGAACATAATGAAATATAATCATCTCTATGATTGCCTCTAGGACATATTTCCAACAGTAAGCCCGACCAAGTTGGACCGGCTCCACAACTTGAGCCAAACACCTCCGAGGTAAGTCCAACCACTTGGACCGGTTCCAACAAGAACCAACACCTTGATCCACTAGGGGTTGCTCTTCCTCCACTCTAAAGATGGCGAGCACCAAGCCACTCACAAACGCCGGGCCGTCTCACAAGCTTCCTGAGAAGATCACCGGTCCACGATGCCTCCACACCGTCTAGGTGTCGGCAAACACCAAGAGTAACAAGTCGAAGACTCTCACTTGAACTAATCAAGTGTCTAAACTTAAGTGGATACACAATCCACTACCTAATGTAACACATGCAATTAGGGTTTGCCTCTCAAAGCTCACTAAGTGCAACACATGCACAAAAGAGTGTAGAAGGCTTGCTCTTAGCTCAATGGAAATGAATATGGCACCAGCAACACTCCCACAACCAGCCAAGGTGGGTATTTATAGCCCACACATAAAAACTAGCCGTTGGGGGAAAGATTCCAGAAAATTAGGGAAGAATTGGTCTGACCGCCAACTAATAGCCGCTCAGACCGCCCCAACTCCAACGGCTATAAAACTAGTCGTTGGACCACTTTCAGTCTGACCGCCAACTAATGGCCGGTCAGACCGCTCAAACCGGTCAGACCGCCCAATTGCCTACGGTCACACCGCTCCACAAAAGAAGCACTAAGTCCAGAAAAAGCACCTCTCTAGAATAAACGTACCGCCAAATAAACATCGGAACTACCGCACACCGGTAGTACTATTGAACAAATGCGGTCATACCGCTGACCAAGGGACCGGTCAGACCGCTCCAACCATGGCGGTCAGACCGTTATACCACCGGTCAGACCGCTGATATGGGCGGTCAGACCGCCCACTGCCAACAAAGCTGAAAACAGATTTTGTTCATTGCATTAACTCAATTTTCAAACCACATTTGCCAATTGATGCAAGATGCACATAAGGGATGAAGGCTAGATTCTCAACAAGTCTCAAAACACATTTGCCGACTTTTAGAATCAACGCCATAAGGAATTAAGGTACATGGACTAAACCCGTTTGCGAAACACATTCGCAAGGTAAAGTCACATGCTTCAAGGATTAAGCATGAGCCTCAACTTTTTGCAAAATACATTCACAAATAATGGCAACATGCTAACGAGAGCTAGAGTAAGCACAATGAGCTATCAACACATGACTAACTCAAGCTACTAATCAAGACCCCTCTTAATAGTACGACAACCTATACTAGCAATTAATCCGGTCTTCCAACCAAACACTAAGACCGGTAAAAGACTAGGAACAAATTATTAGCCCTAGCTAGTCATACCTTTGCCTTGCACAAGCACTTGAAGCTTGATGACGCACATCTTCACTTCAAGTTCGGGTTCTTGACTTGAATATACACCATCCCATGATGCACTCTTTTGACTTGATGATCAACTCATGATCATCTCCTTTTCTTGAACATCATCAACACACGATGATTTCCTTTTCTTTAAGTTCTTGATATCCATCAACACATGATGCATCATTTACACTTGAACCTTGACTTGATGACAATCAACTCATGATGTCATCCAAAGTCTCTTTCATCATTTCACATAACCTATTCATCAAACTCATGGAAAACATTAGTCGCACAACATGATTATCATTAATTACCACAACATACCATTATCTCATAATGGTGGGACAAGATATTCCAATCTTTCCTTTTTGGTAATTGATGAGAACCATCACAATTGCAAGTAATTGAATGTAGATAAATATGAGTATGTATAAACTACACAAGTTTTATATACTCATATGATATGTTTCAAAGTAAAGATCCTTAATATATGTGGATAAAGGAATATAGATCAATACTAATGAAACCACAAAACATGGAGTGAACTCCCCCTAGATGTGTGCATACATAAATGTGTAATGAGATCGTATGCACATATTCAAGTCAGACTATTTGTGGAGTTCAACCTATATTTTGGATTTGAGGAATGCAACAAGATATAAGATTATGATGTCGAATGCATACCTCTTTGATTTTTATCTTTTTATCCAATTAAGACTAAGCAATAGGTATATCAATAAGCCTGTTAGTCTTACAAATAGATTTATCATTAATCACCAAAATACTCCATTAACATATAATGGCGGGTCTAGATTCTTCAGGCAGGTGCACATATTGTGTTTTCTGGCTTGTGTTTCTTGGCAGCTATCTGGCATTGGGTATATTGGGACCTAGAAATATTCTGTGATGAGCGGACAGGAAAACCCTCTTTGGATTTGCCCAAGATCTTTGGAATTCATTTATTTCTTGTAGGGGTGGCTTTCTTTGGCTTTGGCGCATTTCATGTAACGGGTTTGTATGGCCTTGGGATATGGGTGTCGATCCTTATGGACTAATCGAAAAGTACAAGTCAGAATCCAGTATGGGGTGTAGAAGGTTTTGATCCTTTTGTTCCGAGGGAATAGCTTCTCATCATATTGTCTGCAGTACATTGAGCATATTAGCGGGCCTATTCCATCTTAGTGTCCGTCGCCTCAATGTCTATACAAAGGATTACGTATGGGCAATATTGAAACTATACTTTCCGATAGTATCATCTGCTTTTTTTTTTTTTTGCGCTTTCGTAGTTGTCGAACTATGTGGTATGGGTCAAGAACTACCCCAATCGAATTATTTGGGCCTACTCGTTATCGATGGGATCGGGGATACTTTCAAAGAAGAAATATATCAAATAGTTAGCGATGGGTTAGTGAAAATCTTAGTTTATCGAAACTTGGTCTAAAATTCGAAAAATTAGCCTTTTATTATTATATTGGTAATAACCTAGCAAGGGGATTATTCAGAGCGGTGCTCGAAGGACAATGAGGATGGAATAGTTGTTGGATGGTTAGGACATCCCATCTTTAGAGATAAAGAAGGACGCGAGCTTTTGTACGCCGTATGCCTACTTTTTGAAACATTTCGGTTGTTTTGGTAGATGAAGAGGAATTGTGAGAGCGGACGTTCCTTTTAGAAGAGCGAATCCAAATATAGTGTTGAACAAGTAGGTGTAACGGTGGAGTTCTATGGTGGCGAACTTAATGGAGTAAGTTATTCTGATCCTGCTACTGTAAAAAAAATGTGAGGCGTTCCCAATTAGGGGAAATTTTTGAATTAGATCGGGCTACTTTGAAATCGGATGGTGTTTTTTTGTAGCAGTCCAACGAGTTGGTTCACTTTTGGTCATGCTACCTTTGCTTTGCTCTTCTTTTTCGGACACATTTGGCATGGCGTTAGAACTTTGTTCCGAGATGTTTTTGTTGGTATTGATCCA
Organism: Phyllostachys edulis; assembly: GCA_036346405.1. NCBI lineage: Eukaryota > Viridiplantae > Streptophyta > Magnoliopsida > Poales > Poaceae > Phyllostachys > Phyllostachys edulis. The sequence continues at coordinate 30,049,721 of CM070553.1, read as the reverse complement.
GACTTGGATGCTCAAGTGGAATTTGGAACATTCCAAAAAGTTGGAGATCCAACTACAAGGAGACAAGCAGTCTGATACAACATTGGTATGGTATCTTTCATTACCTTGTGTTAGAGCATGTACAATAGGCTTATATCAGACATCTATAGTCACTGCCACGTAAGATTTTTGTTGACGTGGATGAAAGAGAATGAAGAGAGAGAAAGATGTTGTCTAAAATCCTATAGCCGACTATAGCACCAGAAATAAGAAAAGCATTAAAAGATTGTGTGTTCTATAAAAATAACTAAAAAAACAGCAGTTGTCTGTACCATTGTATGAGCTGTCTTTAGTGTTGTCTACAGGTGACATGGAGAATTGCTATAGACAGCAGTTGTCTATTGTATGAGCTGTCTTTAATGTTGTCTACAGGTGATATGAAGAATTGCTATAGACAGCAGCTGTCTGTACCATTATACGTGTCTTTAGATGGTTGTTTTGTCGAGGCTCGCGTTTCTGGCTTTGTTTGAAATGCGGGAATGGGATTGAACTATTTGCTGCAAATTTTCCGCAAAGTTCGTGTGTAATATGGCCGAACACTCCTAGCTTTGCAGCCATTTTTACCTGCATTTGGAGCCCAGATAAGTTACATGCTTGAGGCCGCTCTTCCATGATGAGCGGAAAACTCGTGGCCCAGTGTACACTCTCAGGCCCATGTCCTTTCCCTCAGCCCAGGTGCAGCTAACAATTCGTACACTGGCAAAGTCAGTATCGCATTATCCCACCTGTATGGCTGGGATAACAGGCCCCTGCCCGCCACGTAGCACATCTCGCAGCCTCAGCTGCGGTCCAACTCCTCGACCCTCTCAAACACACACGCCCTCCTGCCTGCTAGGCTCCTCCTCCCATGAGAGGAGAGCCCTTCCTCTCCTCCATGGCCTCATCCCTCCTGCCCCCCGCCACCTTCGCCAAGAAGTACCCTGCACTTCTCCACCCGCACATATACAGCGCCAAGCCCCACGTCCACAAGCTGATCAAGTGCGGCGCGAGTGCGACCGACGGCGGCGCGGCCGTCCCGGACGAGCTCCTGAGTGTTCCGCCCAACCAGGTGGCGCCCGTGGTCGGCGACACGACCAATGATGGATGGGCGGCCTTTCTGGACGAGCTCAAGGGCGCGATGCAGGCGGACCCGTCCAGCCCGGCGGCCGGCGACCAGGCCAATGCCGGCGCGGCCATCCCGGGCGAGCTCCTGAGCGCGCCGCCGGTCAGCGACGCGACCAATGCCGGCGCGTCCGTCGTCCCGGACGAGCTCCTGATGAGCGCGGACCCGTCCAGCCCGGTTGCCGGCTACGCGACGACCAACGGCGGCGCGGCCGTCATCCCGGACGAGCTCCTGAGCGCGCTGCACCTGGACGCGTCCAAGCCGGTGGTGAGCGCGGCCGGCGGCGCTCTCTCCCGTCTCCACGAGCTCACGGCGGGGATGACGGACGCCGAGCGGTGGGCGCTGTTCGGGTTCCTGGCGGTGACGTGGCTGTACCTGACGGCGCGGCCCGGGGTGCTGAGCGGCGCCGTGGACACCTACGTGCTGGCGCCGCTGCAGCTGGCGCTGGACAGCGTGCTGGGCCGCAGGAGCCTCAAGATGAGCGACTTCGTCGTCGGCGAGCGCATCGGGGAGGGCTCCTTCGGGGTGGTGTACTCCGGCGCGGTCGTGCCCAGGAACGGCGTCGTGGAGGAGAGGGTCGGCAAGGCCAAGACGCGGATCGACCTCGACGACAGGTACAAGGAGAAGGTCATACTCAAGAAGGTAAGGTCCGTCCGATCGAGGTGTATTGAGGTCCAAACTTGTATTGATAACCGGTAAAATGGCAAATCTGACTTGTGTTTTTCTGTTTCAGATAAAAGTGGGGACGTTTGGAGCGAAAGAGTGCGGCGACTACGAGGAGTGGTTCAACTACCGCGTGGCGAGGGCGGCGCCGGAGTCGTGCGCGGAGTTCCTCGGGAGTTTCGTCGCCGACAAGACCAAGTCGGAGTTCGTCAAGGGCGGCAAATGGCTCGTCTGGAAGTTTGAGGTATGTATGACAACTGCGATCAACTCAAATGGTTATCCAAAGAAGATGTTCCGTTCTTGACGGCAAATACACTACTTCCATGGCACTAACGATTAACGACGACTCTGACAAGACCTTACAAATCCAAGCCCAATGATAATTGGAGACTTGCACATTTCAATTTGAAGTAGGTCGAGTTGCTCCGACACTTGATCTCATACCAGATAAAGAGTAAAGTCCATTACCGGTCCTTAAACTTTTTATGCTGTGTCATCCCGGTCTATAGATTTTCAAAGTGTGTCATCTCGGTCCCTAAACACTGTTTAGGTCTCAAATTAGTCCTTAAACTTTTTATCTTTGTGTCATCGGTCCATAGACTTTCAAAGTGTGCCATTCTGATTGCCTAAGCAAGAGGGCTATGTTTGAGACCGAGTAAAGTCCATTACGGTCCTTAAACTTTTTATCTTTGTGTCATCCGGTTCATAGACTTTCAAAGTGTGTCATCCGGTCCCTAAACACTGTTTGGGTCTCAAACATAGCCCTCTTGCTTAGACACGAAGAATGGCACACTTTGAAAGTCTATGGACCGGGATGACACAAAGATAAAAAGTTTAAGGACTAATTTGAGACCCAAACAAAGTGTTTAGGGACCGGATGACACACTTTGAAAGTCTATGGACCGGGATGACACAGCATAAAAAGTTTAAGGACCGGTAATGGACTTTACTCTTTGAGACCCAAACAGTGTTTAGGGACCGGGATGACACACTTTGAAAGTCTATGGACCGGGATGACACAGCATAAAAAGTTTAAGGACCGGTAATAGACTTTACTCCCAAATAAACCTTTAGGATCACATAAAATTGAATTCCTGTATTTTTCCTATTCTTGTGTTCTTTTGTTTTCAAAAGTTTGAAGGCTAGCCTACTAGGGGAATTAGTACTTCTTAAATACAACACTTCAAAAAAAAAGTCCATGATTCAAATTGAATTCACAAAAATATTTGGCCCATGCAGGTCTCGAACCTGCGACCTTCGCGTTATTAGCACGACGCTCTAACCAGCTGAGCTAATAGGCCGCTTACGATGATGCAAATTTCCTACGTTATATATTGAAAACCGAAAAAGTCAGTTGCTACTCTGTTCCACATTGCCGTAGTTCGACAGCGTAAACAAGCCGAAGACGGAAACTGAACCTGGGCAGTGGACACGCCACGCGCTTGGTTACGCCGACGAACTTGAACTTGAACTCAAACTTTCCTGACCGGTCATAAACATTTGCCGGGAGGGGAAGCGCCGCGCGTGCCGAGACGTCAGGAGCCCTTATTTGTTGGGCGTCGCGTCGAACACACACCTTGCGTACGTCCAAACACCACCGCGCGTCGCGCGCGCTAACATTTGGACGGTTTTTGTTTCCGCCGCAGGGCGACCGGACGCTGGCCAACTACCTGAACGACCGCAACTTCCCGTTCAACCTGGAGCCCCTCATGTTCGGGCGCGCGCTGCAGGGCGTCGACTCCCTCAAGCGCGCCGCGCTCGTCGTGAAGCAGGTGATGCGGCAGCTCGTCACGTCCCTGAAGCGCATCCACGACACCGGCATCGTCCACCGCGACATCAAGCCCTCCAACCTCGTCGTCACCCGCCGCGGCCAGGTCAAGCTCATCGACTTCGGCGCCGCCACCGACCTCCGCATCGGCAAGAACTACGTCCCCGACCGCGCCCTCCTCGACCCGGACTACTGCCCCCCCGAGCTCTACGTCCTCCCCGAGGAGACCCCCCAGCCCCCTGCCGAGCCCATAGCCGCCATCCTGTCCCCCATCCTCTGGCAGGTCATCTTCTTCATCTTCATTCATCACTTCTTCCTGACCTGTTCTTGCCACTGTCATCAATCATCACTGATTGCTGCTTTTCTTGTGCTACAACAGCTCAACAACCCCGACCTGTTCGACACGTACTCGGCGGGGATAGTGCTGATGCAGATGGCCACGCCGATGCTGAGGTCGCCGTCGGGCCTCAAGAACTTCAACACGGAGCTCAAGGCCGCCGGCTACGACCTCAACAAGTGGCGGGAGACCACGCGGCGGAGACCCGACCTGCAGATACTGGACCTCGACTCCGGGAGAGGGTGGGACCTGGCCACGAAGCTCATCTCGGAGCGCGGCCAGGGCCGGCTGTCCGCCGCCGCGGCGCTGCGGCACCCGTATTTTCTGCTAGGTGGCGACCAGGCCGCGGCCGTCTTGTCGAGGCTGTCACTGAGCAAATAGGATGGAATGGCTGGGCACAGGTTACATATATGCACATCGAATGATTGGATCCTGCATATATTGGCGTGCATTGCTGAGTCCCTGACATGCGATGATCACCAATGGCGTTGGCATTTCTGCTGTATAATCATCATTCATTGGAGGGATCAAGGATTCAAGATAGAGTGAAAAGAAGGCATGATCTGTTGTGTTACATACTTACAGCGTTTTGTGAGTTTACTTGAACAATGTGGTGCAGAATTACAGACACTAGCTAACTTAATTTACTGCCCAAATGCGGGCTGAACATTTTATGACAGATGATCTCGACACTACTAAGAAATCCTACTTCTGTTGGTCAGTTTCTCCAACCTACGCAGATTCCTCATAGAGCTCATCTGGTGAAATTTCTGTGCTGATGTTTCAGCCAATCATCTGAAGTTCTACTGTCGACTGACGCCAAGTGATTAATCGGCGAAAGACTGCTTACATATCACTTCTGCCGGCAAAACTGTTCGAACTTCTTCTCAAGATCTACCTGGTTGCCTCCGACCAGCTTATCAATCTCCTTCTTGTCTCTCATGAAAATGAATGTTGGGGTTGCCCGTATGTCGAATCGTGAGACCAGTTCCTGAGGAATCATGCATTTTAAAGTGACGTTTTAATTTTTAACATTTATTTCAAAGTTTTCTATGTTCAAAGTAAAATTCAATGGGCAAAATTCTGAACATTTGTTTACCGGAAGCTCGTCTATATCCACGGACACGAAAACAAGATCAGAATGCTTCACAGAAAGTTCGGCGTATACAGGAGCAGCGTTCCTACACGGGCCGCACCAAGTTGCGCTGAATTTTATCACAACCTGTGCAGATGGACATGTCTCATGGTTAACCTAATCAGTTGAAGGGATTATAAAATTGAAAGTCGCATACACCTATCCTTGTGTCACAAGGAGCATGTGTTAAGTTATAACATTGATTATAAGTAGTTGTGGTGTTTCGGGAATAATATTTTGTGTATCTCCCGTAAGATGCTCACACCTTTTATTTATAGTCTGAACATTGAATTCAACTCTAACACGGTTCATTACTATAGATCCTAATACTGACTCACCAACAGTAGTCATGTAGGCTACTTACTGTTTTGCCAAGTTCACTCGTTTCTTCCAGTTTCTGTTCCCAACTCCTTTGATCGAGTATAACAGTCACATTTCCGGCGCTGTAGTCTAGCTGTTCCTCAGCATCTACAGAACTCTGCAAATAGAAGCATGATACAAGTTCCCAAATTACAAATGTACAAGCTGATGAATGGCTTGCCTTTGAACCTTTCGCTCAGTTGAGCAAAAAATTTCAGCAAAACCATGCGTTTATGGATTGGATACTAATTAGTAATTACTAAATGTGATGCGGTATGTAGCATGACAAGCACAGCAAATGAAAAGAACTGGCAATGCATGATTCAATGAGCAAAGATGTAAATGCGTTGTACGGAGTAAGAGATTATTACGCTGCCACAGCAATTCCCCATTGATTCGAGCTAATTCGTCAGGATATCCGGAGTTCTGGACTCCCGGACTCTGCTGATGGAAAAAAAATGTAGGTATAATTTTTCAGTGCTGATGTCAATGATAGTAACCCAAGAAAAAGAGGATGCTATTATCTAACATGAGACCAAATAGTTAAAAAAAACTGATTGACATAGATAGATGCTCGAGTCGAGATCAATGGTAAGCTCAAAATAAGAGCTCTTCTAGGGTACATTCAATTTAATATAGATCGTCTATTCTTTTTATCCAATTGTGCAGATTAGTTAGGATTTAGTTATACTACACCTGGTAGTATGAGTATTAGAATTCTAAGAAATGTATAATTATGATTGCACATGTGAGAATTAGATGGCACAAGAGCTGATTTTCAATCCTAGTTGAAAAAGTCCATAACACTCTCACGAAATACAAAGAAATGTCTATTACAACCTTAACAAATCAATAGTCAAATTTGATTTATACTACCACCTTATATTACTAGTAGAATGTACCGTAAAATTTCTCCAAAATAAATATGTATATTAGGAATGGTGAATAGCGATTCGTCATTTCGAAACGATGGCCAAAGACCATAGAAATATGAACAAGAACAAACAAGCTGAAAACGCTCTGCTCTAGAATGATTGCAAACTGATTTGATGACCACAAGTCACAACCATGACAAAATCAATAGAACAAACAAGTTGTTGACTCGACAACGAATCTTGCTCAACATACTCACCCATTCAGGATGCAAGAGTTTCAATACCAATCCCGGGAGCAATTTTTTTTTTTAAAGGAGATACATAAAACAGAACCATTAGAAAGTAGAAAGGGAAACCTCCTATAACGATTTCATCATTTGAACACAAAGAAATGACCTTTTCTCGACATAATCCCCCCGACACAAAAAAAAAAACGATGCTGCCATGTTTCACACAATGTATATATAATCACGAAAATGTAGACTCTCTGAACCTATGTTGGAACCACGGGTGAAAAGCTTTGTCCAGATCATACCAATAGCATGCATCATGAACACATTGTTGAGAGAAAATGATACGAGGATGCATATACATACCTCTGCAAGGCCACCGCGGCGGGGGCTCGGAGAGAAGCAGGTGACGCCGGGGGCTAGGGGAGGGGATGGGAGGGACCGACCAGCACCTTGTTAACCGTAGCAACACCAGTATGACGGAAATGCCCTTGTCTTTAATAGCAGTTAAAACCGTCAAAACAGGGGTGTGATTATCAAAGAATCTGCTGCAAATAGCCGGAGAAGGGAGTGGCTGGGAACGGGGTTCATGGAAACAGGCAAGTGCAAGAAGGGAAAAGAAACCCAGCATGTCCAAGATTAGTGTTGCGCGAAGGAACCTACCAGTGGCATGCATTCTCTGCCATCTTGGGCCTGCAAAAGAAACCGGGAAGCCGTGCACTCACACACGGACACTTTCGGCGCAGCCCACCCCGAGGCGGAGCGGCAACAGGGCGGCGTGCGTGCAGCCGTCATAAGGCGAAGCTACGGCAAGGGTGCACGCGGCTGACGACCAGCCAACGCCTGACGGAGGCGGCACGCGAGTGGCGGTGGCGGTGAGCGGCAGCCGACACCGCATAGTGCGGAGCCGGCTGCCGCTGGCACTCCGCCCCATAACTGTAGGGACGCGGTGCTGGTTGCCCGTACGGCCGTATACCGAGCGGCAACGGCCGCAGTCGCTTGCGGGCTGCCACGCCGCAACATCTCTGCGCGCGCGCGGCGCCGTCGAGATCTGACCTCAGATACGGCGGCGGCTTCGCCTACTTTATTTGAGTGCAAAACAACAACATTGGAGCCTTGGAGGTGCAACTCCAAATGGCAACATCCTCAAAAGTCATAGATACAGTGGATTTACGTCGTCGCCTCCATCAGCTTCTGATGTACCCACGGAGCTGCTGCAAGCCGACCCATTTGGAGGCTCAAGCTCTACCGCTCTAGGCACTTGTAGGTAACCCTTACACCATGCTCTGCTTCGGAGACGAACAAAAGGTTGAACCTAGACATGATAACATGGCATGAACTTCAGCCTAAAACCAAAAATGCTGGACGAGAACACTTGACTACCAGAGGTCACGAAACAAACATCTTTGATGAACATTTGCCGAATAACGACGACCCTAAAGGAGGTCCCCCAACAAGCATAGGTGCATAGGCATGCATGTCTGCCCATCTCACTAAGGATGGCGATGATGACAGGTTGCGACGATGACTACAGTTACGATCCTAGATGGATCAGATACACACAACCGACAACAAATTGAAGGAAATAATGGCCCAGAAATAATTTCTTGAGACGACACAACTATCGTCAGCACTCGAGCAGCACAGGTTCTCAACCCATGGCGTACTTCTGTGTCCAGCTGCGGGCTGTCCCCTCGTACTTTGACCGGTCAGTCTTGTACATGTGGGCAATCTCAGGGACAAGAGGATCGTCCGGGTTGGGGTCAGTCAGCAGGGAGCAGATAGAGAGCAAGACCTGGAACATCCGAACATGCAACACATCAGTAATTAACACCAAAGTTTTATAGCATCTATATGATGGTTTCAAGGTGTTGAGTGCTTAACACAGCATTGACGCATAACTTGCATCAAAGTCTGATGCATATGCGGAATCAAACGAAAACACACCCTTTATGCATATGGACAACTTCAGAGAATCAGAGTTAAACACATTTCTAATGCGTAACTGGGAGACAGAAATGGAACAGATGCTTCAAAAGAATCATTTAAAGGTTACTGACTACAGTATAACTGAAAAGGGATCAAAACAACGTCCATTGAACAATTCATATTTTATGAAGCAGATCCAGGCAAGGATCAAAATCCTGGCCGGTAACCGCCGGTTACCGGCCGGTTACCGGATACCGGAGGGTAGCCGGGAGATGAATTACCGGCGGTTTTTTCAATTTTTAAATGAATTTCAATTGAATTCAAACGAATTTGCCCGGATTTGACCGGTAACCGCCGTAACTGGGCGATTACGTACCGAGGGGGCCGATTCTACCCTCCGGTTAGCTGATCCTTGGATCCAGGCACCCTAGTAAGTTAATGCAATAGCACTAATACATATACTAAAGTTATCCAGGGAAAAAGAATTCAGTGTAAGCATGCAACTGAAATAAGGCCATAATTGTTCGCTGAGATGTTATTAAAGTACATCGGAAATAAGAAATAGAGTTAAAAATATAAACCACAAATCACGTTACAAACTTACAATAAAAGTAAAAACAGGAAACAACATCAAAGTTTCAACTCCTATGTGTTTGGAGAATTATATCGATGGTTATTGGTTAAACAACAATAGTGCCTCTAAATAATGCAGATTATCACAATGGCAGGGCAGGAATAGCTAGTAGCAAACAAGTAACATTCCAATTTTCAAGAGGCATATAACAAGATTGGGTTGATTAAGAAAAAAAAATCAGAGAACTGAAGCAATGAAAAGGAGTGCTACCAATCAGAAGAACACACTTGTATAATTGAGCATTTTGATTTACTCATTTTTATTAAGCATATATCAATTTTGGTAAGAGCAAAGTATGTGTACAAATATAGAAAAAACAGTAATAATTAGAACCTTGGAGATCGTCAAAGCAGGGCTCCACTGCTCCTTAAGAATATCAAGGCATATGCTTCCATTGCTATTGATATTAGGATGGAAGACCTTTGTCTTGAAAGATACCTAAAAAGGAGACGCATAAAAATAAAAAAACGGCACAAACATGAACAAAATGCACATATGCTCCAAATATATGGTCCAAGTACATACTTTCAGTGTGGGATTAGTACTTCACGGTTAATGACTCAAAGAAGTATAAATGAGTACAGTCCTCGAAGAAGCATACTAAAGCAGATTGTTAATAGGTGAGCTTGAGGTGAAACAACATCTAACCAGTGCTGTAGATGGATCTTGTGTTATCTACATGTTTTTTAAAGGCACTGTGTTATATATGTTAGCAACCAGATCTTATTATAGTGGTGTAATACACACAATCATCTATGACATTCTTAACATACCCTTTTCTTTTGGCATGTTGGCGTCTAGCCCATCTCATAATAAGTAGTCATGTATAAATTAAGAAAAGCTGGATGAAGTTGCAAACACAAATCTCAGGTCTACCAAATCACAAACATAGTTACAACTTACTACTCTGAAAGGATACAACAGATCCATTGCATCCAACAGAAAAATGGTGCAGACAACAATGCACACCTGGTATAACTTCAGAATTAAGATGTTTTTATGGCAGCAAATAAAAGGACTACAATGATACCATGAGTAGAACATGGAGAAAAGTATCAAAAAGAAAGTGATACAGCACATATCAGGGGGACAACATTACATGATCTATCTCCCCAAAAAGATGATCATGAGAAGGATAAAATGAAACAAGAGATAAATTGCCAGATCCAAGTTGTCCAGGATTATGAAGCTAGGCAGAGCACACATAATACACGAACCGAAGTGGACAAAAGTGAGGGTTTTTTTAAAAAAAAGATGCTGCCCCTGACCTTTGGAGGTTTGAAGGGGTAATCTGGAGGGAAATGAATGTTCACTAAGAAAACACCACCAGCATAGGGACTGTCGGGTGGTCCCATAATTGTTGCTTGCCAATGAAACATATCCTCACCAGCAGGACCTGAACAATGTACAAATCAAAATTGCAGTCCATGAGATGCCATGCCAGGGTAAAACGTGAAAAAAAAGGGTAAGTGAGCAAATATAGTGTGTTATGGCATAACATCTGCAATGGAGAGTAACCAATTGAGTTTATACATGTCTAGAGACATCATATCTAATCCTCCATAGTTCCACTAATAACTCGAACCTGCACTGCATGATGTGGGAGGATCTTTCTGCAGGTCCTTCAGTTCCTTGAGGATACGCTTTGAAGCCATGATAAGCTCCTGTTGTCTACATTAAGAATTAAGTAAAATGAATAGTCAATGTATATACATACTTATAAAGTACAAAAATTGTAATCGGTCCTATCTGTTTGCACATTGAAAAGAAGAGTTGGATATGATGAATGACAGTAAAATTATGTTAGTCAGGTGTTGCAGAGAATTCACTAAATTGCCAACACAAGAAACAAACACCAAATTTTGTAGGCATAGTTCAACACTTGAATTGGTTATTTGGTTTATCATAAGTGCTTCAAGAGTAAGCCCTAACATTGACTTCACTTTGTTGTTTTGGTCATTTTGAACCTACATTAATTTTCTACAATTCTATACTCCAATACCTATGCTACAATTCTTGACAGACCCTTTAGTGAACACTATTAGCCATCAGATTGAGCGATTGTCAATAGCACTTCTAAAATCCAACAGGCACATGAAAGTAATCTCCTGGATATGAACAACTCGTATTCAAAACTCAGAACCTAAAAATCATTACCGATGAAATAAAACAATCGTTACAACAACCAAATTCTAATTCCTACAGAAAAAAAAAAAACAAAAGCTGACAGTTCAAAGCTGAGTAATCAGACAACCCGATACTCCATGATGACGTCACAACCTCGTAATTCATATATCAACTCCCATCATTCCACTCTGGATGCCCAGCTATCCATCAGAAATCTATCAGAATTAGCAGTTCAGCCCGGCGTACCAACATATTAGTAACGGTTCAGAATCACACGGTCTAAATGCCCACGTCTTGTAGGAAGTCATCAAACCGAGCTACAAGTAACAACAAACCGAGCCGCCCTTCTCATGAGAAACCACTGCACAATTGGCACCGATGTGAAATCAGTACATCAATTCACGCATCCCAGAGATCAGCCTTAATCATGTCAGGATTTCATCAAAGGCTGCACGAGCGATCCGTAAAATTCTTAGATACAGCCCACACACAACAAACAAGCGAATAACTTCTACCTATTCATCACCACAAATCTCGCACGAAAGACCAAATCATTCCAAGTACGACGCACGTAAGATCGAACCCATCGAGTCCCAACACCAATCACCCAACGGGACAAAGCAACCGCGCACCAAATCGAACTCCCCGAATGACGACCCTACCCCGCCGCGCGCGACAAATCGAACCAAAGCGCAGATCTAACGGAGGCAACCGCGTCTTACCAACCAAAACGATAAACTCGACCAAAAAGTTCGAGGAAAAAACACGCATCGAAGGGGACGGATCCGGATCGTGAGGGGCCGGAGCTTACCCGCGCCGATCTGGTCGAAGCGGGGGGCAAAAAAAAATCACGCGAAAAAGCGAAGGAGGAAGGCGAGGAGATGGGGGTGGGTCGAGGAGGCGAAGGTTTCCACCTTTTGCAGCGAGAGGTTGGCGACGGCAAGAGGAGAGAGAGAGCGCCTTTGTTTTTTCTTTTCTTTTTTCCCGCTCCGGGTCCCTCGCTTGTGGTGTGAGACGGGATTGAAACGAGGCGTGGGTTCGCGTTGGCACGAGTCTTTGTTTAAAATAGTAATGTTTCGTGACAAAATAAGTTTATGTCGGTACGAGTCTTTCGTTAAACTAGCAATGTTTTATGATAAAATAGTAAAAATAGTTCTTTCACTAATGAATTGATAAAAATATCACCAATACCGAATTAAAACCATTGGATCTAGGGTTGGAGGGAACCCGAGTCCTACCAAAGGGTTTAACCACTGTGCTACTCTCACACTGAACCTGCCTGTTGAAGGCCGTCAACTCCCTTCAATCAACTCCAATCCAAGTATTGGCTTCGGTCCTGTGACCATGAGTGAGAATGACCATTGTGAGAGCTTCAGCATATCCTTGCAGGGGACAGGATCACAAGACCATGCGTGTGTTAGCAGGCTGCGGCCCCTTGGCTGTTTCGGCTACAAACCAAGAGAAGACGTCAGCTGAGATGATCATCCAGGAGTCCGCCCAGGGGCACAAATTGAAGATCGCAGAGCTAGCAGAGCAGACGCCAGCAGAGGTTGCACAAGCACTCCAGAAGCTCACCGCCAAGGGACTTCACCTCCCTCTAGCCGATTTGGCACCAAACCAAGAGAAGGCGACAGCGAACGCTTCTGTCCAGGAGACCGGTCAGTGGAATAATTCGAAAAAGGTGTTGTTCTCCATCCCACCACTTCCGATCCTTGGCGCACCTGCATAGTGTACTCCCCAAATCAATCACAGACACACTGCTGGCCGGTTCAGTCTCAGACGTAGCACACACCTTGCTGCCAAGAGGAGGCTGGTCTCCATGTTGCACCGAGCCCAGGAAGCCCTCGCTAGAAAACTGGGTACTCTGCCTAAAGACCAACCACTAACGGAGGATACGCTGAAAGATTACCTCGCAACTTTTGAAGAGCCTCTACCGCAAGACAAGATTGCCGCTCTGTCGCAGCTGTTCAAGATGGATTGCCAGCTCACTTCACTGGCAGACGAAGCTCTCGTTGAGCTTGGAGGCCATGGCTTGACTGACACTACAAATGTTGCACTGCCTACGCCACCTCCCACACCATCAGCCACTCAGGGCGCCCTCGTGGCAGCGGCCTAGACGATGGGGCTTCACCTCGCTACAATAGACAACACAACCAGGGACATGCTGTGCACCAACTTAGCTCTTGTTCATTTTGCTTCTTTGTCGTCGTGTTTTGCTTCTTTGTCGTCATTTATCTTCTACACTCCATTATGTGAGACAAATGATGAATGTATCCGCTTTCAACTCCAAAGATGCTTCACCGGGTTTGGGAGGATGCTGAGGTCCAGGCGCCGGTCTTTGGAGGGAACCCGAGTGCTAGGCATGGCTGCAGTTCGCCGAGCAAAGCATTGCGGTTCTAGAACGACCTTCTCCTGTGAACTCGATGCTCCAAGGCTGTTTCGTCCGAGCCCCATCATGTGGAGTGCATTCTCCATTGAGACACATCTTGTCCGTGTAGAAGTTTGCTTCTTAGAGAGACAGCCGGCTCTCCACGGTGCCTTGCCTTGGAGGCTAGACCTCAACTGCAAGCGTGTGCAAACAGGCTCCACTGGGTATGGACGGATGCTCAGGCCCAGGCGCCGGTTCTTAACCACCTATGCCTTAGGCAGGTCACCGATCAGCCTTCGTGCGCCATCGCCTTCACGTGCATCCACACTGCAACCCCCACGACCACCTCCTCCCCCAAGGGGCTACCCAAACCACAAATGACTGGACCAAATATTAACATCCTTTGCTGGAATGTCTACGGCCTTAACACCCAAGCCAGAAGGACAGCGGTCCACGAGACTATTACCTCGACAACATGCTATCCAGTCTATCTATAGGAAACCAAACTAAACATTGTGGACCAAAACATAGCCTGCTACCTCAGGGGAGTTAATCTGTGAAGCTTTGCTCAAAAACATGCCGAAGGCACGAGGGGGGATTCTTCTCCTGTGGAACAACAACTACATCGACGTTGCAGATGTGCATCAATCGGTTTTCAACATGTCAGCGACTATCTCCTTAAGAGAGTGCAATTCGACATTTCGCATTACAATCGTGTACGGCCCTTCCAGAAGCAGCGCCAAGCGAGCCTTTCTTCGAGATATCGCTTCCTTAAAACCTACCCTTGGCACCAATTGGTTGATCTTGGGCAACTTCAACCTCATATACCGAGCTGACGACAAAAACAATTCCAACATCAACCCGTGACGCATGGCACAATTTCGCAACACTCTGAACACCTGTGAACTAAAAGAACTTCATCTATAGAACAAAAAATTCACGTGGAGCAATGAACGTCAGAGGCTGACCCTGGTTAGGCTGGATAGAGCTTTCTGTAATGAAGGATGGGACACCCTCTTTGAAAACCATGTTCTTCAGGCGTTGACTTCTTCAATATCTGACCACTGCCCTCTGCTGCTATCAAACAACTCGGGCCCTGCCCGTCCAAAAGATTTTCGATTCAAAAATTTCTGGATTAAGATGCCAGGGTTCTTCGGGACGGTTCAAAAAGCCTGGATCGCCCACTGCCCGCACACTGAGCCCATGCATCGGCTTAACCACAAACTAGTAGCAACGGCATCCACACTAAAATCCTGGAGTAGAGATCTATTCCTCAGACCAAAGCTACACCTCCATATGGTCTTAGAGCTCATCCTCCGAATAGACGTGGCTCAAGAGTGTAGGGCTTTAACGCCCAAGAATTGTCCCTGAGGGCAAACCTAAAGAAGAGAGCTTTGGGTCTGGCTGTGATTGAACGAACCAGGAAAAGCCAGAGTTCTCGGATCATCAACCTTAGAGAAAGCGATGCTAACACAAAATTCTTTCATCTTAAAGCAAATGGCTGGCGACGCAAAAACTACATCCAAAGGCTCCAAACCGAACTCGGTTGGGCAATCTCGCACACAAAAAAAGAGGACACAATACAGAAGCACTTCGCAGAAATGCTCGCCCCGCCTGAGCCTCATAACATTGACCTCAATTGGGAGGTGCTGAACCCACCTTTAACATACCTGCATAGCCTACAAGAGGTTTTCACGGAAACAGAAGTTCGCGACGCTTTAAACCATTTACCGGGGGACAAAGCTCCGGGCCCAGAAGGTTTCACCTCAAACGTTTACAAGTCGTGCTGGTCAACCATCAAAGCTAACATCATGGCCATTTTCCATAGTTTCCACTCCTTACGCACGTCGTATCTACACCTTCTTAATACAGCAAACATCGTACTCATACCGAAAAAAGAAAGGGCAGACATAGTACAAGACTTCAGACATATAAGCCTCATCCACGGCCTTGGGAAGTGGATTGCAAAGACTCTAGAGTTGCGGGTGGCACCTTTCCTGAATAGCCTGGTCTCGAAAGCCCAAAGCGCTTTCGTCAAGTCAAGAAGCATTCACGACAACTTCCTTTACGTCCGCAACCTGATAAGAAGACTACACCGCTCTAAAACTCCCACGCTATTCCTTAAACTAGACATTGCCAAGGCCTTCGATACGGTACGCTGGGATTACCTTCTTAACCTGCTTCGTAATAGGGGCTTCCCCAACAGATGGACCAACTGGGTGGTGGCACTCCTCAGATCAGCTTCGTCTACAGTCCTACTTAATGGCATCCCTGGTAAGAAGATCACTCATGGACAGGGACTGAGGCAAGGAGACCCCCTTTCACCCTTCCTATTTATTCTGGCTATCGATCCCATCCAACGCCTTCTCGAGGTAGCAACTGACATGGGCTCCCTTGCCCGTGCGCGAGACCGATTCGCTAGGCTTAGAACCTCCTTATATGCCGACGACACGGCCACCTTTATCAACCCTTGCGCAGGAGAAATATTCACAACCACCTAGATCATCCTCAATTTTGGGATTGTCTCTAGCCTACAGACCAACTTCCAGAAAAGTACAGTGCTCCCAATTAGTTGCAACCACCTTGACCTAGACACGATTTTACAAGACTTCCCCGCAATCCGATCGACATTTCTGACCAAATACCTCGGATTACCACTCACATTCAGAAGGCTACGCACGGTTGACTACCAACCGCTTTTGGACAAAGTGAGGGGAGGTTGGCAGGCTAGCAGGGACGTTTACTAACCCCAATGGGACGAGCCATCCTGGTCAAAGTTGTCCTTACCTCAATCCCTATTTACTATCTCACAGTTTTCAAAACCCGCAAGACGGTCCTTCGCACACTGGACCGAATTAGGCGCTAGTTCCTTTGGGCTGGCCACGATCCTAGTTCGACTGGTAAGAGTAAAATCAGCTGGGACAAAGTGTGTCGCCCAACCCAGCTTGGCGGCCTAGGCATCCTCAGTCTTCCACAATTCTCCTCAGCTCTCAGACTTCGATGGTTGTGGCAAACCTGGATGGACCATTCCAAACCTTGGGCCGACACGGAGATCCCTTGTGACGAAAGGGACCGCAACATTTTTGCGGCGGCAACGAGGATATCCCTCGGCGATGGCCAGACGACAAAATTCTGGTATTCAGCCTGGCTCGGTGGAGAGGCTCCCAAGGACCTAGCCCCCAAGATCCTTTAAATTTCAAAAAGGAAAAACCAGATTGTGGCCTCGGCGCTTCTAAATGGGCATTGGATACAAGACATCAACTTAACGAGGGGACTGACAATCCATCACATTCAGCAGTTCGTGGGACTCTGGACCAGAATTAACCAAATCCAACTAATACAAGGCACCCCAGACGAGATATCTTGGAAGCCATCCCTAAGAGGTACCTATTCGTCAAAATCCGCCTACGCCTTACATTTCCTGGGTTCGGTTGTGACAAATTTCAACACTTTAATTTGGAAAACCCACGCCCCCCAAAGTGCAAATTCTTTGCGTTGTTGACAATCCAGAACAGGCTGTGGACCTCAGACAGATTGGAAGCTAGGGGTGGCCAAACCAGCACTTTTGCCCCCTATGCCGACACACCCGGGAGTCGGCCTTACACCTTTTCGCCCAATGTCGTTTCTCGATCAGAATATGGAAGCAGATGGCGGACTGGCTAGGCAACGATAGCCTACAGTCATCCCTCTGGCCCCCTACCATGCAAATCCTGGTTTGGTGGTCCAACGTAGGGGAGAGGAAAGGCTCCCCCAGAAAAACTACGACCACAACCATGATCCTAATTATTTGGGAAATCTAGAAGGAATGAAACGCAAGAATCTTTAACAACAAAGCCACCGCTCCGCTAGACCTGATAGCAAAGATCAAGGAGGAGGGTAGAACTTGGTTCCTCGCAAGGGGCAAGTCCCTAGAGCTTTTCAGTCTTTTGTAATTATAGCCTTAGTTAACTTGTAATCGGTTCCTCGCGGCTTCGTCCGCCCTTCTCTATTAATACATTAGGCAGCTCTCCTGCCGGCTTTCAAAAAAAAAGTCAACATTTCTCTTCCACACCATATATATATATATATCCCCATCTCCCTCTCCACTGCCAACCCTAGGCGCCGCTGCGTCGTCACCATCCCCGTGTCGGCGATCCACCGTCGCTCCCACCTCCCGCCTCTGTCCGCCTTCCTCTTTTTCGGCAAGCCACCAGCGTGCCCCCTATCTTCCTCCTCTCCGGCGAGAGGCCCCCACATCGCCCTTCTCCCTTGTTTTCGACGGCTACCATCGCCGGATCCGCCACGGCCTTCGCCTCCTCCTAACCTCTCTTGACTCATCGCCCCCACTGACCTCAACCACCCACTGCCCTCCTCCGACCCGCGGTGCTGGCGGCGCCACCGCTGGTCTGCCGCCTCTCCTCGACCTTCCTTTATACCCGACGCTCTGGTGAACCCAACCATAACCCCAAGTGAACCCAACCCTAACTCCAAGTGAACTCAATCCTAACCCCAAGTGAACCCTAACCTCGCTGGAGTCTCGCCGTCGGTCGTCGGAGCCACATGGAGCATGAATCGTGAGACAAAATTGGGCGAATCGAAATTCGAGTAGCCCAAGGTGAGGAAGTACACGAGTACTCCTTAGTAGGGATGCAATCGGAGCAGATATAGGCGGATATCGCTCATCCCGTATCATATTCTTTTTTTTTCTTCTCGAAATCGAAGTCGAACACGGACAATGCCGAATGCGAATATGAATGTGCATAGTCTCGGTCACGAATACACGCCAAACCGAATACGAATTGTCCCGGTCACGAATATTTAGTCGGATATTGCACGAAAACAAAAACCATATATATTGCACATATAAAGATCAACCAACCATACTACTAGAGGGATACGGGTATGCTACACTGGCGCATAATTTCAAAAATCCTACCATGTAAACCAGGAAGTCATGCAAGTAAGAGATCATAGATCGTTACCACTAGACACGCGGTGCAGCGGAAGAAGAGTTGGAGCAGTCTGGTCCAACGTCAAGCACGTCGATATAGTGGCCGTAGTCGATCGCCCAACGTTCTCGACACCGATCGTCTCCTCCAACAACCTCTCATGTTCATTGTGTAGGTCAAGGATCATCCTCAATCAACGTAACAGCAACTGCAATAGCGCCTCTACGGTATCCACACATCCGGTGTGCTAGCATCAGCGCGTACGGTCGGGGCCTCCGGGGAGATGGTGGCTAGGGTTTCGGTGGTGTAACTCTTATGCCCCAATAACCCTATGCATCCCCTTATAAAAGAGCCCGCAATGGATCCTATCTAAACTCGTTTGTTCCAACCCGTTAAGTGTGTGCCCGGTAGATTCATGCGTCATTGGTTATGACTTGGAAACTCCTTTTTGGTCACGATTAGTTAGCGGTTCCTAGTAAAATATAACGATTCACGAATACACATAATATCGGATGAACCTTATGCAATATGATCTGCAACCAGGTCCTTATCACCCACGACCAACTTGTATCTCCATACGACCAGTTCATAACTCCTTACGACCAATTCGTTGACCAGTTAGTGATCATGTACGACCAGCTCACGACCAGTCCGTATCTCCATACGACTAGTTTGTATCTGGTCAAACTGAACGACCTGTTTGTGTATTCTTCTTTTGCCTCATGATATCTGGTCGAACTCCAAGTGAGATATACATCATCCATAGACTGTTCAATCTTTTCTCGATCTAGTGAGCGATAACTTTGTGTGGTCGACTCTTCGATCACTAGTAACACGGCCATGCACTTTTTTTATCCGGACACATCGAGGGACCTAGAGATATCTCTCATGTTATGTTAGGAGGAGAAAATCTCACATCCAACCAGTCACATCCCTCCGCATATTTCATCGTATACTCGAAAGCTACCTTTATAACTATCCAGTTATGGAGTAGTGTTTGGCAACACCTTAGTGTACTATTACACATGTAGAAAATTGTGTTGATCTCAGGTCTAAGGATTATACATCATCATTGCTTGAGACCAACTGATGACACATCAAATCATAACAATCTCAATAGTATCTCAAGGTGGGATCAATCCAACACCAGTTCTCTAACATTTGTTCACATTATTGATTCAATATCCCCATATCTATGACTAGTGAAACATGATAATCAATCAATACTTGTGATGGTCGATAAGCCAATAGTGTCTCGACCATTGGTATCTGACCAAAGATACTTTTAGAATGACATCATATAACTATCAAAGAGCTTCACCAACAAGTCAGATACTTGATCATCTTTGTAAATGATAATCTATCCAAGGAAGATAAATATAGACGTGATACAATCATCTCCATGACCACCTCTAGGACATATCACCAACAACCACATGTCCAAAATGCAACTACATTATCAATTTAACAAGGAAATTTAACCACATCACACTATCATGGCGGCTAGTTAAAGAAGTAGTAGCAAGTAGCAAGTCATAGTGATAGTAATACAAAAGATGTCCAAAATATAATTAGCCACCTACATAACAGGACACATACAACATATAGAAAGCCTACAAACCAGTAACAATAACTAGTTAGTGATACATAGAACGTTGATCGGTAGCAAGTCTGTAGCGTACCAATTTTTGAGTTTTTCAAAATCTTTTATTAAAATAAGGGTTTATAAAAATTTCATGTTTTTTCTAGAATTTAACAAAGCTTAAATAGAATTTCAGAAATAAAAATGATATAATACGAATAAATCAAACATTCATTAAATTCAAAAGTATTTTATTTAAGTTCCTTATGTTCAAAGGTATTTTTATTTATTTTTTTTGGATTTTTCCGAGTTCATTTGCTATTTTTCTTGGCTTATGTGGTTTTCCTGTATTTTCTAAAAATAATTAAATAATGGAAACCCTCGTGGGCTAATTTCGCTCTCCGGCCCACTGGGCCTAGAGTTTATTGGATATCCAGGACAGTGTTTATGAATACTATCCAATAAATTATCCGGATAGCTCCAAATCCGATGGATACCTCCTTCCTGAATCTGTTTCCGTATCCGACAAAAACTATCTGGCTCCGAATCTGAAATCCGAGAAAAATCTCGGATATCCGGTTTCATGCTCCGAATAAGATTCAAATTTATTCGGGTGGAGAGACGGTCGGGAACTATCTACTCCGTTTGCACCCCTACTCCTTAGCAATTTCCTTCATAATTTGGCGGGTCTAGGCTTGGAACGTTCTCTGGTCTTCATTTTTGTTTCTGAAATTAAATGACAAATCTTGTAAAAGGGAATCTATTATGTTCATTTTTTTACAACTCTTTTAGGTAAGGAAATGATATTGTTTATGGAACTAGTAGGGTTGATTCCAATAGGTAAAAAATGCTTCTCCCTCTGTTTCACAATCTTTTGTTTAGTTATTGGTATCTATAGTTTTTGCTTCTGAAATTAACTAAGGCCCTATTTGAGGGGCTTAAAGCCAGCTTCTTCTTCCAAAAAGCCGGAAGCCCCCCAAACAGCACGACTTCGAAACTGCTTTGGGTATAAGCCAAAAACCACAATGAACTGATATAAGCCATAAGCCAAAAGTTGGGCAAGAGGTGCTTTGTGGGCTTTTTGTGGGTTGGATTTATTATCTTGCCACTAGATTTCGTGGAAATTACCCACCACTACACCGAATAAAAGGGCTCGAAGAGAGAAACCCTAACTCGTTCCTCTCACGCGCCCACCCCCCGTTCGGCTAGAGAGAGTAACTCCACGCCGCTGTCGCCTCCCTCCCATCATCACTGCCACCCTCCCGACGCCGCCGCTAGCTCTAGATTTGGCCTACCCTTCCATCCCAGGAATCCTCACGGTCGCCTCCTCTCGGCGTTGTCGACCACGTCGTTCGGGCGGCGTCAAGCAGGCCTCCCAACGCCGCCGTTAGCTCAAGATTTGATGAATGCTGTTAAAAATCATTTACTTCTATGCAGAATTGATTGTTGTTCATATGTGTTCATGGATGTTTGTGTTGGGTCACGGGTAGGCTACGATAGCACAAAATAAAAATTTTACCGCGCAACCAAGGAACCTCCGCTAGTAATAGATCATGAGATTACCACTAGACGCGCCAACTCGTAGTGGAAGTAGAGTCGATGTAGCGAGTTGATGCAGTAGTGGTCGTACTCGCCACATGTCTTCTTCTCTTGCTCCTGTGATCGTCACGAGTTGCGGATTGTCCTAGTGCTGATGCTTCGCAACAACACCTCTAAGGTATCCACACATACGGGGCAGAGACACCATGCACTGGAGTGCTAACGCCTGCGGCGTGATTGAGGAAGGCGTGTCTATTAGGGTTTCGGGAGTTCTTCCAAAAGACCATTCTCCCACCCCATGCCACCGCCCCTCTATATATAGGCATCCATGATGGGTCTCCAACTTGAGACCTATTAGGAACTCGTGGCCTGTAAGAATTCAGATCACTATCCAAATCAAATCCTAGCCCTTTAAGTGTGCGACCTTATAGGTTCATACGTAATCGGTTGTGACTCAGAAACTTTTTTCCGACCACGAGTCGTTAGCGGTACCTAGCAGGATATAACGATTCTCGAATACATATAGAATATATCGGACGAACCTTAATGCAATATGATCTACGACCAGGTCCTTATCACTTACGACCAGCTCGTATCTAGTCACGACTAGTCCATATTTAGTCTCGACTACCAGAATTCCTCACGACCGTGTTTCGACCTCTTAGTGATCATATTCGACCGACCTCACGACCATTTCAGATTCCATAACGACTAGTTCAGATATCGATCAAACTAAATGACCTACTCGTGTATTCTCCCTTTACCTCACAATATCTAGTTGAACTCTAGGTGATATATTATATCATCCATGGACTGTTCAATACTTTCTCAATCAAGTATCAAATAACTTCATGTAGTCGACACTTCGACCAGCAGCAGCATGGCCATGCACTTTCTTTATCCGACCACAACGAGGGGCCCAGAGACATCTCTCCTGTTATGTTAGGAGGGGCAAATCTCATATTCGACCAGTCACATCTCTCTGCATGTTTCATAGCATACCCGAAAGCTAGCTTTATAACTACCCAGTTACGAGTAGCGTTCGATAACCCCTAAGAGTGCTATTACACATATAGGAAACCATGTTGATCTCAGGTCTAAGGATTATACATCATCATTGCTTGAGACCAATTGATGACACATGAAATCATAACAATCTCAACAGTGTCCCAAGGTGGGTCAAACCAACACCATGTTCTCTAACATGTGTCCATATTATTGGTTTGATATCTTCATATCTATGACCTGTGAAACATAGTCATCAACCAATACATATGTTAGTCTATTCATATGTGTTCTCATATGTTTCCGACTAGAGAACGTTTAAGAATAATTATCGCAGAAATATAGAGTTTCACAATCAAGTCATATACTTGATAATAAATATTAACAACATTATTCTAGGAACAAGATAACATATTATCTAATGTTATGAACATAACGAAATATAAACATCTCTATGATTGCCTCTAGGGCATATTTCCAACAGTTTGACATGGATTGTTGTGTGCATTTTTTTATTGTTGTGTTCAAATTTTTGACATGGATTCATATGAGATTGTTGTATGTTCCTAGATTATTTTTTCCCTAGTTCAGTATGAAATCGGTGCAATTTATTGCATTTTTTGGAAAGAAAATAAAAAATAATCATATTAATACTAAATCAACACATAACACATCATTATTTCCTAGGAGGGGTTCAAACATTTCACGACTCAGAATAGCCAGCCAGTCAAACGAAAAGCCAAATTGCCAAATGACTTATCAAGAAAAGCTACAGCCATCAGCGGCAACTGTTTTTTAGCCTAGAAAGCCAAAATGCAGCTTTTGGCAAAAGCTACAGCTCCCCTAAACAGGACCTAAAAATCAAAACCGCTTGTACATTCACCTGCTTCATTGTGCACTGAGATTTGTGTGCTTCCTTCACCCCTCTCTCTTCCCTCAACCCCCACTCCAAAGAAAGGAGAGAGAAAATAGAGCACGAATCTCAGAGCGCGTTGGACATTGGGCAAGGGCGGATCTACTATAGCACACCAGGGTGCACAGGACACCGGATCCAAAAATTATTTTTCTTTGGATATAACCATGTATATGTAATGTGGACACCCCTAACCCAACATGAGGGGACACCCTAAACCACAACCCAGCTAAACATGGTCCATCTTGCCTCAAGAACTCCTGGTCATTTTCGTTCTGAATCCGCCACTGACAATGAGGATAGTGCAAGCACATGTGGGAAAACCATACTCCGAAGTTAAATGTCACAACCAGGAGAAGGGTCTATTCTATCCTGTTAACAATATTTTTTTAGTTTATTGGTAATTACTATTGTTTCACAATATATGTCTATTGAGGGGATCATAGAGTTCGTTATTGTGGTTTCTATCCTACACCCTTTTGCGATTAACGATGTAAAAGATGTTTTGAGTTGTTCAAATATATCGTTTAAGAAGAATAAATCGTTCAACTATTAGTTATATTTTGGAGTACATCATTGGTATATGCACATACTATATTTGAACAAATATTGTGAAACAGACGGAGAACTTTCTTCACTGGTAGATAGGTCGCCACCATCATAAATGCAATTTTGTGTTATCATACGAAATCATTCCACCTTACGAGTCGGATGACGCATATAACAAAAACAAACCCTCTATGTATTCTATTATTACGATAAAGCCCCTCAAGCTTGTACAAGATGAAGAAACTTTACCAATTTCGCTTTTCTTTCACGAGCAAGCTTTTTTTCTTTCACCTCAGTCACTAAAGTTTGATCGATCTCCGAGTTGAAAAGCAGTATATGTAGTCTACACCGAGTAAAGAACCACTATAGTGATGTGCATGTACTACAAGAAGTTTTCTTTACCAATCTAAAACAAGGCACTGGCAGGTTGCAGCTTGGCTATTGATATTCTGCCGTAAAAGGTTGGCACCGTTGGATCAGATCAAAGGAATAGGACCATCGTGCAGTCAAGCAAACCAAATACGCATTCTGTTCTGAGTTTTGACCTAGCAAGTCCTTGCATCTAAACAATAGGCTGCCCCCAAACCTACTGTTGCTGTTTCCCTCTTATTTTTTTTTTATCTTCTTTGCTCTTCTTTTTTAGCCTGTTTCGCCCTTCCTTGTACCTCGTGTTTTGGTTCCTGTATTGATGTGATCCATTCTTAATACAATGACGCGCAAAGCTTTTATGTGTTCTAAAAATTATAGACGTCAAGAAAGACAAAACAGAGAGAACAACTGCCCGATTTCCTTTGTAATTGTCTTCTTTCTGATTGTGCTCCTACCTTTTATGAATGAGAACTAAGAGCATCTTTAACGTATTGAATCAATACTGGTTTAAAGATATGACATGTAAGCACTTAGGGAACTAAGCAATTTTTTCTCCAATGTACAGATCTGATTCCTACTAATAACTGGGACTCACGTTATATTAAAAAACCACAAAAAAATATTATCTTGTCTCAACTACTCTCTCTCTCTCTCTCTCTCTCTCTCTCTCTTTCTGAGCCATTCGATGCCCACGTCCCTCTCGCCTTCAGGTTGTCCGACCCATCGACGCCGCCGCTCGCCCCTCCCCCCCGCGGCGCCGCTAGCTCCCACCGTGCCTTGAGCCCTCGACCCACGTCCCTATCGCCTCCTCTAGCCCCCACCGACATCATCGCCCATAGCCTCTGCCCAGCACCCGCCACCGCCTCTCGCTTTCGCCCATCCCCCACCGTTCCAGCGCCCCTCTCTCTAGCCCCTCCCGTCGGATCCGATGGTGGCGGCTGGAGAGAATGGCGATAGCAAGCGGCCATGGCAACAGCAAGGGGCGACAGATCTGGATGGTGGCGGTGGTGAGAGGCGACAGCAAGGGGAGAACGACGAGTAGCCACGGTGATGGCGATGGCAATGGGTGACAACGTCGGTATCGGCGAGCGTGCAGACATGTGGGCCCATATGAATTGTTTAATGCTTTGAATCAACTCATATGTAGAGTCCGGTTCCAGAAACTTTTTTGTTGAAATCGACCCCTCAATGTATTGAATTGATTCAAGATCTTCTCCATATTTGAACCGACTAAAACAACATATTAGTGATTGTCTAAGCTCCTGATTAGGAGAAAAAGAAGAAGAAAGTTTTAGTCGAAAGTTTTTTTTGGTAAAAAGGTCATCATTTATCCAACAAAAAACTTATAAATATTTGCTTGCAAAAAAAAAAGTTGCAAATGTTACCAGGAAAAGGCGAAACATCACTATTCATGAACATGCCATCGTGATTCCACCCAGTTCAGATGACTCTGTAATAGTAAGCACATAACATGGGATAAAAAGAGTATGCATGCAATCTTTTTTTTAAGAAAAAAGGAGTATGAATGGATTTTTTTTTCCCGAGAATACGGAACTAGGTTTTTTTTTCTCATTTAGAAGATTTTTTTTTAGTCCGGGAAAATTCCCCTCCGGAACCGACCGCGGGCGCCTGCGTGAGCCCCAGCTCGAACGCTGGCGGGCGGGAGCCCCAGCTCCCCGACTTATGAATGGATTGTTTCACGTGATGAATCAGTAGAAAATAGCTAAGCTCGAACTGGAACAATGTTGAGTTGATATTTACCGAAAATATACGCCGATGGGAAGTCGAAACGTCAGCATTTTGGACTGTATTGGATCCGTTCAGAGGGTCAGTAGATGTAAACGTTTTGGTCAATTCTCTTCAGGAAACCAACCTTGTCAAGAAAGGCAGCATCAAGTGATTTGAATTGAATTGTTAGTAGCAATTGTCACAAATAATTCTCGCTTTCTTTGTAAATAACTGTGCCTCAGAGAAAACCCAGGGATACTTAAGTCTTAAGCCAAGCATAGGAGAAAATTTCACTGGCAAGTGACAAAGCAGAATGCACATTCAATGAATCGTACTCCAAAGAGTCAGGTCAAATGACATCATACCACCATGACACCCTATGATGATCAGTAGAGCTACTGAAATGAAACAATCACCAGGACTAACACCATGAAATCAAGAATTTACTAAAGAATGAACAGACATCAGCATAAAAGCTTCAGTAGACACAGAACTATCAACTGTGCAGGTAGAAACTATCAGACCTATTTTGTCTCAACTCTCAAATGGCATGTTATTGCTGTGCCATCAAGTGATTTGGATGGATTCCTCCTTTGGCTTGTCCTCAGGGGACGTCCTCGTCTCAGAGTAGGAGTTCCGGATCTCCTCAATCCTCCTGACCACCTCCTCCATCCGAGGTCGCTGATCAGAAAGAATGGCAACGCAAGCCATTGCAAGCTGGAGCATCTGAACCATCTCATCCTCAATGTTTGGATGCCTTAACAAGTCGACATCGAAAACTTCGGAGGTCCACTCTTCTCGAACCACAGACTGCACCCATCTGGGGAGGTGTTCGATGTAATCCTCACGCCCTGGCGATCTAAGAGGTGCTTTTCCAGTTAGCATCTCAAGGAGAAGTACACCGAAGCTGTAGACGTCGGATTTCTGTGTTGGCTTTTTAGTCTCGAGGACCTCTGGTGCACGGTATCCAATGAGCCGTGGAGGAGGATGAGGAGTGGCCATGAGCTGTGCAAGGCCAAACTCGGAGACACAAGCACTGAGTTCCTGTGAAAGAAGTATGTTACTTGACTTGATGTTGCCATGGGTGAACTTTCCACCTCCCTCAGCATGAAGATGAGCAATTCCGCGTGCAGCACCAAGAGATATCTTTACTCTCGTCTCCCAGTCCAATGGAGTTCTTCCAGCAGCTTTATTCCCTGAGAATTTACAATCAACCATAAGTCTGCAATCATGTAATTTCGTTTCAATACATGTACACATCATGAGCAAGTTAGTCATATAGTAATACTTCCAGATAATAAGTTGGCAATACAGGTGAAAGGAAAAGAAGAACCATGGGAATGCTACAAAGACAAGGCTTGAAAATACATCCCCTAAGATCCTGATTGACCAACAAAATTTGTGGTTTCCAGGCAATTCAGAATACATCCGAGATACTTGCAACAAATTGGAGGAAATAGAAATAAGAACAAACTGTATTAGTTATGAAATTACGTTATAAGCATGTCAAAGTTCTACACCCTCCTGTTCTGTTTACACACTTTCCATGTCAGCACTAGGTTCAAATCACAAGCAAAAACACTTGAATCATAGATATGTAACACCATGGCCAACACCACCACACCTACTTGCACCCACAATTTGTGCAATAAAAGTTATTCATGTAAGTGCTGGCAGATTGTGAGTCGATATTGGTGTGACACCTCACAATAGGTATCGGAAAAGCAAGGCACTATAAGACCACCACTTATTCTTATGCACAAATTCTAGCTACAAAAGCAATTCTCTTACTGTTCATGGCAACTCCAGAATAGAAGTAGAAATCCAAAAATAATAACCAGCAAATCAGTAAGGAAGGTATACTTTGACACAGTATTAAGGAATTTATACATCTTATAATCATCTTATTCAGAAAAAATAAAGCAAAGTAACACATAATTTCATATATATATATATATATATATATATATATATATATATAGTTTTCTTGATAAGCCAACCTCACTATGCCAGAAGGCAACTGCCAAATTGGGTCTATAGTTTTGGTTTCCAACTCGCGATTTTAACTAAGCTTCTAAAGACAATGGGATAAATAAAAGGTTAGTCTGCGGCATTATTGGTTCTTGAAGTCTGACTAGCTATGGAACTGTCAAAGTACCAGGAAAAAGCTTGAATACTCAATACTTGCTCTGTCATGTGCATTTACAGCTGGCCGGCCGTATAGGATCAAGGATAAGCACCGGCTGGAAGAAGATTAGATTAGTTAGAGATGGAGTCATGTTCAATCACATTTGGAGTCTACGAGGAGGATCAGATTAGTTAGGCAAGTAATCAGTTAAGAGAGTCCAGATAGAATTATGGATGAGTTAATTTTGTAGAGGCCAAGTCCGGGTCCCGTCTGCCCTATAAAAGGAGGGTCTGTACTCTATTCCGATCAAGCAAAGAATAAACCAAAATACTATCTCCTCACGTCTTCCTCAATCTCTTCCCTTCCTAGCTGTTGTGCACCTCTTTCCCCATGCGCCATCTCCCTTCTACTACCAGATGAGCTAAGGTTGTGACATGTTCACCCAGTAGTCTTTTAACTATTTACCAAACATCTAATTCAGTAATCTACATTTCCAGCTGGACACAGTTAATAGCTTCAATTTCCACAAACAAACTCAAAATTCAAAATAGAATTGTAACATGCAATGAAAAGCTTAATGATTCAAATAGACGAGTTGGAACTCGAAATAAATAACATACCATGCAAAGCAGCAGAAAGGCTACCGGCTGGGACATAGTCATACACCAATATCTTCTCATCCTTGGAGAAATAGTAAGCACGCAATGGAACAACGTTCTGGTGCTGGCCAATCCTACCAATTATCTCCATCTGTTGTTCAAAATCCCTCTTTCCCGCCACCACTTCCTTCAGTCTCTTGACCACCACTGTTGTGCCATCTTCAAGAACAGCTTTGTAGGTGGTCCCATAACTTCCTTTTCCAAGGACTTCAGCTGAGGCCCTTAAGAGATCCTCCAAGTCAAAATTATACGAACAATCCTCAAAGAAAACTAATTTATTCCTCTCTGCTTCTTGAACACCGCTGCTGTACTCTTGCTTGGATTTTTCAGCTCTTCCAACTGCAACAGCCTTTCCTTTGGATGAAGACGAAGCTGTGCCAGACTCTGCGTCTTTCTTTCTTTTGAAAATGCATATCAAGAGTATGGTAATCAAAATCAACAATAATACCCCTCCTCCAGCAGCTATTGCAATTATGACACCAATGCTAAGCCTTTTCCAAAAGCTTTTCTTGGTCTTTTGGAGCGATGGTGATATTGGAGAATGAGAAGGTGTGGTTCCTGGACATG
This sequence comes from Phyllostachys edulis, assembly GCA_036346405.1. NCBI lineage: Eukaryota > Viridiplantae > Streptophyta > Magnoliopsida > Poales > Poaceae > Phyllostachys > Phyllostachys edulis. The sequence goes on along the minus strand of CM070553.1, from coordinate 30,020,187 downwards.
GTTCCAACGGAAATCCACATAGAAAAGCATTCCCCAAGAAAGAACTGGCTGGGAACTTCTGCAGGGAAGGCGGTATGGGCCCACTCAGGTTATTGTTGCTCAAATTCAAATGTCTCAATTTGGGGAGGTGAAGGTCAGGGATGGCTCCAGAAAGAGAATTGTTCTGGAGAAGCAATGCAGTAAGTTGAGTGATATTTTGCACTTTCAATGGGATTTCTCCATCGAATGAGTTGTACGACAGGTCTAGGAATGTTAGATTGGAAGATAGTAACGTTGGTATTATTCCAGACAAGTTGTTGTGCTGAAGGTAAAGAGAATGCAAGGAAGGAATGGATGCTACATCAGGGGGGAGGCCAATAGTAAGACGATTGGATCTAAGGCTCAGCACCTCTAGGGCATCAAGCTTGCCAAGTGTGTCTGAGGGGATAGGACCAAAGAGTCCTACTGCAGGCAGCCGAAGTGTACGCACACGCTTCCCATCGGGTGTGCATCTAACCCCAACCCAAGATGTGCAGACTTGGGTTGTGACAGTCCAGTTGAGCTTTCTGCCATGGGGCAGAGATGCAGCAAATGCAAGAAGGGCCTGCTTGTCAGAGTTCAGGTCAGCACCTATGGCACAAGGAAGGTGCAGAAAGAAAAGAGCAGCAGAAAGAAAAGCTACGAGCATAATAAGATGTTTCATTGTTAGGGTTGAATGGAAGAACAAGGATAACCAGAATTATAATCAAGGAGTCCCCCATCAGTGCTTCAGTCCTGCCACATAAAAAGGAAACAAAAATCAAGACTCAAGAGAGTGGTTCATAACATTGAGAATCAAGACCATATTTTAAATGTTCAGTTTTTTAAGTGGGAAAAAATAAAAGAAATGCAAAGGATTTTGGATAAAGAACATGAAGCATAAAGAAAAGGCAAAAGAGAAGTAACTAAGCACCTAACTGGAAAAAAATATATGCTGGAGAAATCTTGAAAAAAGGCAAAAGAGGAGTAACTCTTTCCTTCTGTCGTTGCAATGTTCTATCACACAAAACTACCAAGAGAATTGTGGAATTGTCCATTAACAGCTTATAACTTATAAGGAGCATTTCCACCCTTCATGCTTTTCAAACCACGGTCTGATTTTATATCAGATTCCTGGTCCTGCTAAAGCAATATGTTTACTGGAATGGCATCTATTGTGACACTAATAGGATTTGACACACAAGTTATGCAGAGGCAATGTATCAACTCCAATAACAACAGGGAGAGTAGCTTATAAAAACAGTAAAATACAGCTTTCTTTGGAAATTCCAACAACATTTAAGAGCCCCTGCACCACCAGCTATCTCTCAGCATAATGAGGAACCCACTTTGCACCATAATTGATTCTCATTATTGACATCTAAAGCTGGTGTAAGCTCACTCTTGGAATAAAGCACAAATTCATGACAAAATGACAAAGCGCTGCCCCCTATTGATATGTTCTGGGGACCATTATATTTCTCAACTGCTACATAGCAAACTCCCCTCCCAAAGGAAACACAAACAGAATGACCCCTCGTCGTTTCTTTAGTCTCAACCAAAAGACCCACACCCAAACTAATCTCTGCCGGTTTATCTCGAGCTTTTCTGAAATGGGGCAGTTGGGATCGTGTGCCAATATAAAACGAAACCTACATATCTTTTATAAAGTAGCTATCACTCTTTAGCATTTTCTGTAAGGGATAACTCCATTGTCTCAACAAAATAGCCACCGCGCCTAAGCAATGCGCTAAGTCATAACCAGAACGGACAGAAGGATAGTGACAAGATACTGTTCCAATAAGACTTATAATTTCTAAAGGAAAGGCATAGCACATTGGTGAACTCCCTTGCACAAAAGCTACACTTCAGAGCACCAAACCTAGACTCAATTACTACATCTAATGCAGTTGTTTTCTGAAGGACCAAATGCTTTGGAAAAAAGGTAAAAGCACGAAACCAAAAGCCCGGCACATAAAGCAGGTGGTCTCAGATGCAAGAAACCAAAGGGGAGAAGAAAAGATGAGATGAGGGTTTTGGGGGAAGAGTGGGGCTCTGCTCGTTAATGGGTGTGATCATGGGCCGCAGCACGGCACACCCTGGCACAATGCGAGACCAAGACATCTCACATTTCACACCATAGGACAAATGTGCAAAGCAAAAGCTATCACCGTCTCAAGCTCCACACTGTTAGAAGTATAGTACTTTTCTTGCAACAGTAAGATTATAAGAGTTCATGCTTTCATGTTCACCTAGTGCTTCAAGCTTGGGAATCGCACAAGTAAAATATGCTGCTTGCACGATCTGACCTACTGTTTATTTTACAGTTCCAAGTTTTTACAGGTGCAGCAATGGTCACTGGAAGGATCAAGATAAAGTAACTACCAAATCTAATAATGGGAGCTAAAAATGGCAGTAATTAATCACAGTGCAACACTAGAGCGTGTTAAACTCCTCAAAAACTAAGAAAAGGACGACACCCATGCATCATCCTTTTCTTTTTTAAAGAAAAAAGCACGCATCAAACAACCGAACAACGATATTTTACGAAATCGTGATTTGCTGCAACAGAAATGACAGGAACAAACTACATTATACTCAAGCATGATTTTTACCCCTAAAAATCGTTTTTACAGTAAGCAGTAACCGGAAAAGTACTGAATTACGCCATACCTCGCAAAAAAACATCCAAAATACTGAATTACGACATACCTCGCAAAAAAACATCCCAAGTTCCAATCTTGCGACCAGAGCTGAACTCCACTCGCGCCAAGCTCCTCCCCATGGAAATCCAACACTCAACGAACCAACACAAACGCACCCCGGGAAGAGAATTCCGACCTTTACGGCCGCACGAATCAAGAAACTGCCCCCTCCAAGGCACCGCCGTTCGCCTCTGAGTCGAGCCTCTCCGTCGCCAACCAGGGTCAAAACGCCGAATCACGCAGGTCCGCGCCAAGAATCGCTCCAAGAAACAGCCCGATCCGTCCTGGAAACCGCCCGCATTCCGCCGCGCGCCCCCACCGGAGACCGCGCCGGCCGACGACCACCGCCTCCTGCCCCTCCCGACCGGCGAGCGCGCCCCGAGCCCCCGACCCCGAGCAGCTGAGCTCTCCCTCCCCGCGCTCCCTCTCGGTGCAGTGCGACTGTGCGAGTGTGATGCCCCCGGAAGAAGTGTTGCGGGCGGGTGCGCGTCTGTGTGCAAACTCGCTGTGCATTTAAGAGAAGTGGGCGCGTGGCGTGTGAGTTGGGGAGTTTTTTTTAAAGTAGTACATTTGTGGTAGAATTAGGTAAATAAATGTTTGTTTAATAGAATTATAAAAATAGACTTCCGTCGTCGCTCCAAAGAGCAAAATGGTCCTATTGTCATTTATAATGGTGGCAGAAGCCTGATCGTCCACCGAACAGTGCCGAAAGACCCTATTGTCATTTGAAATGGTGTTTAGACAAATCGTCATTCCAAATAGCAATAGAGACCCTATAATTCTCTGTAGCCATTCCAAATATCGAGACAACCTCCCCGATAAAAGACCCACAAAATTCGGGCAAAATTCACTTTTATTCGAAAAAAAGAGAAAGAGGGGAGAGAGGTAGTGTTGTTGGTGTAGAAACCGAACACAAGTAATAGGGCGGACGTCGGCCGTGCTACGGGCCTTCGTCCACGAGAGCGAGCTAACACGAGGATTTATACAGGTTCGGGGGTCCGAAGGGATCGCCCTACTCCTGTCGGTGGCCTGCGGGGGTTCGAGGGTTCCTCCCGGAGGCTCACCTAGAGTCTTCCTTTCATGTATTGCATAAGAGTCCCCCCTTGAAAGGAGGCATACATGGGGTATTTATAGGCTCCCAAGCCTGTACAAATGACCAAAATACCCTTTGGGGGTTGCTACTCTAAGAATACAAGCGAGGGGTATTACAGTCTTTCATGAGTATAAACATCATTTCTTGGACCTGTACGCGCGTCTGCTGCAAGGCAGGCCCCAGATCCAGGAGGGATGAATTATTCTTCCAACAGGTAGAGGAAGGAGAGGAGATAGTGAAGTGTTGCCCGTCCGGTCGTCTATCTTGTAGGTAATTTTTTTAACTGAATGCATTAGATAGTTTTATATGTATGGTTACGTAGTCTAGTATGTTGTAGTGCATCCTTAGTATGTTGTAGTGCATCCTTTTAGATGTGTAGTTTAATTTTAGATATGTGGTTAATCGTGAAAATTTTGTTTATGATGCGGTACATTGAATACGTCGGATACAATCAATTTCAAAATTTACTACGGTCAAAGGACTATTCTGGATGGTCTCAAGGGGGTTGATTTGCGTTATTTCCAATCGGTGATCGTTAGCCTAACAAGACCAGAGCAGCGTACATAGGCCGCTGTGATGTGGTGGTTGTATTACACCTTCGAGTTGGACCATGCTTTGCACAATCTGAAATTGAGTTCCCTTGCCACTCGATCACCACAGGGCACACATCGAGAGTTATTGCAACTCAAAGGAACGAGGTCGTGACAGTCATACCTAAGAATGGCGAGCGATCGCGGGTGGGCAAGGGGTCGTTGGTGGTGATACCGAAGAAGTTGAGAACTCTAGCCACAGTGTGACGCACACAACGTCCGAAGATCGGGGAGTTGCTGATATCGCCAATGAAGACGGGGTCGTAGAAGCTCCTTTGGTCCGAAAAACTTGTGGGATTGTAGATAAAGGTGAGGAGATCGAAGCCCTAGTCGAAAGGATGGCGATCGAAGACCAGGACTACGAGGCATTGTTGGAAGATGAAAGTTCCGATAATGAGCATGGTGTGGAACAGCAGGTGGTTCCATTCGAGTGTAACACGTACCAATTCGATAAGCTCATCGTGGACGAAGCATCCCATGTACCGTGGGAGTACCACTAGACCGAGGTTAGACAAGGGGCCATGTACAAATGCAAGGAGGCGGTGTAGGAGGCTGTGAAATTATAGGCATTGTCGCTACGGCGGACATTCACGGTAGTGAAGTCTAACACAGGTGCTACGACATGAAGTGTGAGATAGTGGGATGTCGTTGGTGAGTGCACGCATTCAAGCCTAAGTGGGACATCTACTGAAAATACTCTATAGTAATCCCTCACACATGTGTCGTCTCTGAGTCAATGCAACCCCATAAGAACTTGTCATCGGGCTTCATTGCGAATGTCATGTACATCAAGATTGTGGATAATATGAATTTCGAGCCACGATCCATCATTCGAGCAATAGAGTCAAGGTTCCAGTACACAGTCAGTTATGCTAAGGTGTAGAGGACAAAACAGAAGGCTTTGGGAGCAAGGTTTGGTACGTTCGAGGACTTCAACCATAACCTGCCCGGACATCTTCGAGTCATACAGGACATGAATCCCGGTACTCATGTCGCCATTGAAGATTCCATGCATCCAAATTTTGCCGGGAAGAAGGAACTGAAGTGAGCATTGTCCGCCTTCGGTGCATGCATCAATGCATTCTGGTATTACCGTCTGGTCTTGTGCGTGGATGGCACATTCCTGGCTGGGAAGTACAAGGGGCAGATACTTACTACAATTGTGACAAACATAAATAACCAGGTTCTTCCCATGGCGTTTGTATTTGTCGAAAGTGAGAACAATAACAGTTGGTTGTGGTTTCTGAGGAATTTGAAGATTTCTGTTGTACAGGGCCATCCTAACGTATGCCTTATACATGATGTGGCGACCCGGCCAGAGGCTATCCCGAGAGGTCCTCCAAGACCTCTCTGGGAGTCCACCAGGACCTTTCAGGGGGTCCAAAGGATCTCTCGGGCAGTCCTCCCAGGCCTCTCAGAAGGTCCAGGGTACTGACCCGAGGAGGTCTTGAGACTCAAGACCTCCCCAAGAGCCACGACCAGACCTGAGGGAGGTCAAGAGACCAACCCGAGGAGGTCATGAGACTTGGAGAAGTCCTAAACCTCCTGTGACCCGAACTAGTCCCCAATGATCAATGGCTAGTTCTCACAGCAATTACAAGTGATAACATACATCCACAAAAGACTTTATTAATAGCAAGGGAGTTGATTACAAAGTTGCTTACAAGCCACGACAACAAAGCAAAATATACAGCGGAAGCAAAACCAAGTCCATCCAATACACCACAGGTAATTGGCTGGAGGGAGTGGCCTAATTGTTCTGGTCCTCATCATCTTCAAAGGAGTCCTCTCCTGCTCAATTTATCAAATCAAGCAAGAATGAGCACAACAACCGTGCTCGCAAGTTACACCCGTCAAATAACAGAATGATATGCATAAGTGGATATCTCAAAGGAAGGCTTCATATGGTTGATTTGCATAAAGCCAAGTTTATTTCAAATACTAGTACTAAGTTCCAAGGCAGATAATAATAATTAAAATTTATTTGCAAAGCTTTAATTTTACAGTTGGATAACATTCATCAACAAAGTGTGAAGGATACCCTCCTGTCACAAGGCTACCCGCCCAATACCCATTTGGATAGCAATCCAAAATTAATTTCACAAACCTTTTTAAAACAAAACCAAGAACTAATTTTGAGTGGCTTTGCTAGCATACCCATGACCGTGGACACGGCTATTCGAATAGTTTAACACTCTGCAGAGGTGTACAGCTTTACCCACATGACATGTCTTCTCTAGTTTGTTTGGCATTCGTCAACGCCACCTCACACTTCCTTTGGTGAGAGGTCTAGAGCACATGACAAGGACTTTACAATACATCGCTCCACCGTAGTCCACCCTCGCTAAGGTTTCACCCCCTTTGGATTACCCATCCGCAGGGTTCAGGCCCCCTCTTGCATCAGGTGGGACTACGAAGGTCGTAACATGACTGCCCACCACACCAACAGGATCAACCACGATGGATCTTTGTAAATTAGTCGGCCAGGTCCCGCCCACACAGGACATGTGGTTGCATGATGGTGGCTAGCAAGATGCAATTCGCAGACCGGTCCTTAACTGGCTTGGGCGGCTACCACAAAACCCTGGGCCTCAACCATACCCTAGTTGAGCCCGTGCATAGACATGCACCAACCAAGCAAACCAATCCGCCCAAGACCAAATCCATTTTCCATTTTTCTTGCTTCTCCAGCAACATTTTCATACTTCCATGACAACCCAATGCCATAGCCAAAACATTTTTAAACAACAGTTGATCAATGGAGATAAAACTTCCCAAAATCAAATACTTTTGGTCTAAGCACAACTAAGCTTTTCCTTTCCAAAAGGTTCTAGTTCATGATATTGCCTTTAACTAGTTTTTAACTAGGGTGACAACATGTTTGGTTCAATGTCAAGATTGGCCATACAAAGGATTTGGGCATAACTATGAACTTAAAGACAAGTATCGAAATAAGTAAGTATGCATAAACCTTTGAAACAGAACATAGTAATTTGAAGTAATGGATGCAACATGATCAAGGGTGTAACTTGCCTTGCTCAAAGGCTTGGGTGTCTTCTTCTTCCTCAAGGAACTCGGGCTCCTCTGTGCCTTTACAATCTACACGGTGGAAGATAAAACAACTCAAGTAGAGCTCAAATAAGATCTAAAGAAACTTCAATGAAACTCCAAAATAAAACTAACAGAGAGGCTAGGTGGTCTGGAGGAGGTCCAAGGAGCTTGCTGGAGGAGGTCTGAAGCTAAGGAGGGGAGGTCCAGAGAGCTTGGAGGGAGATCCAAGAGCTGGTCGGTTGAGCCAGAGAGTGAAAAAAAATGAGAAAAAGGTAAAGAGGAAGGGCTGCCCAAGCTTATATAGCCAGAGCCATTGGGATTTCCAAGGGCTCTTGGGCTCAAAAGTAAGTGAAGAAAATGATGGGAGTAGGTAAAAGATAAGACAGAAGGTAGCTCAATGCTGCCAAAAGGTGGTAGCATTTAATGCTTGGAGACTTTCAAGTACCAAGTATATGGTCAAAGGATAAAGAAAACGGGCGTGACTGACAAATGGGGCTAGTCAAAGCCCAAAAGGGGGGGGGTCCTGCGGAGACCTTGAGGAGGTTCCGCAGAGGTCAAGAGAGGTCCTCACCAACGGGGAAGGTCCGAGCACAGGACCGGAGGTCCTGACCACAAGGTGGCCTCAACCCGCAAGGGAGGTCCTTGCAAAAAGACTGAGGAGGAGGTCCCGTGGACAAGGAGTTCCAGAGGGCTAAGAGGTTCAAGGGACGGGGAGGTCTTGACGGTCAGACCCAAAAAGGGGAGGTCCTGACGGTCAGATCCACAAAGGGGAGGTCCTGACGGTCAGATCCTCAAAGGGGAGGTCCTGACGGTCAGATCCTCAAAGGGTAGGTCTGGACCCTTAGATCTAATAAAGGAGATGTCTAGACCCTTAGATCTAACAAAGGAGAGGTTTGGACCCTTAGATCTAACAAAGGAGAGGTCTGAACCAAGCGGGAGGCTTGAACGGACGCGAGGGAGGTCCAAGTGAACGCCGAAGAGTTCCAAAGAACACAGAAGGAGCTCAAATGAATATAAGGGGAGACTTAGGCCTGGGGAGGTCTAAGCCAGAGAAGCATCAAAGAGGGAAGGTCTGGACCAGGGGAGGTCCAAGCACCTAGGAGGTCTAAACCTAAGGAGGTCTGGACCAGAGAAGGGCAAAACAAGCATAGTAGGGGAGGGATCGCCAAAGCTCCAACAAACCCAACAAACCAAAAGAGAGTTTTAGTTGAAGTTTGATTTAGTCAATTGAAATCCATTCTGAAATTCTCAAGTTAAGCTTTGAACTCTCATCAAAACCAAATGGTTCTTTTTATTTAGAAATTTTCAAACAGGCTTCAAAAACCAAGGTGTTACACATGACCCGCATGAAGGTCTATTGAGTGCAATAATTCAGCTACAACAAGGGCAACACAAGCCACTTCCATGGGTGGATTTGTAGAGTAGGTGGTGCATGAGGCACATGAGTGCAAACATTTACAAGCAGTTTCACAACAATGACTTGAACCTTTTCAAGTGGTTATGCAACCAGAACCAACAGAGGAAGTTTGACGCACTCTAAAAAACTCTAGATGAGCGGACGAGGACACACAGAAGGGAGGCAGCGAAGAAGTCTACCACAAGCTCTAAAAATATCCCCGAGTCATCGCCCGAGTTACCCACCGATGGTCTCAATTTGACGAGGAAGACCGGCAGGCAGGTGAAATGCTTCTTGGACTGGATCGAGCACGAGCCTAAGGTGAAGTGGTCATTGCTACATGACAAGGATGGTGCTCAGTATAGTGTCATGACAATGAATATAGCTGAGGTGTACAATTGGGTCATGTGCGGCGCAAGGTGCCTCACTTTGGTTGGTATCGTAGAGGCAATTCTGCGCGACACCACAAAGCACTTTGTTGACTGAAGCAACATCGTGTCGCTCTCCATGGCAAATGACAACTTAATGTACTCCGCTATGATCACCAAAAACATGGAGGAGAAGATCAAGAAGGGTGAGCACATGACATTCAAGATGGGCATAAGGGAGCTTCGCTTCGAGGTACTTTGTAGGGAGAAAGGACGTCACGTGATGAATTGTGAGAGGATCATCCACGAGTGCATACTTGGTCGCGCTCGTTGCATATGCACTTGCAACAAGCCACTTATTCTGCATAGGACATGCTCACATGTGATGGCCGCATGTTCGATGTTGATGCAACATCCAGGCCAATACCTTTCTGAATATTTCACCAAGGAGGAGGTGATGCTAACTTGGAGTGTAGAGTTGTATGGTTACGGCGTGGTTGGCTATTTCAACAGCCATCCTACTTGGGAGGAGCTGATCTAGGCTGCCAACGTTGATAGGCTGAAGGGAACAGTTGGCCAGTGGTAGAGACGACGTATTAGGGATGACATTGACGAAGCAGAAACCGGACGTCGTACGAAGAAGTGCTCTATTTGCAAGGAGTTCGAGCATACCTACAAGTATTGCCATATGAGAAAGGAACAACATGAAGGAGAGGTCAGCAATCTATACGACGTCGTGGGGACCTCATTTGACTACCCCACTCGAGGCTGGCGCCGTGGAGGTCAACATGGCGAATGTGGAGGTTGTGGTCACAGGGATGGTTTATCTTTTTTAAATATGTTGCGATGAATGTCCTGCTTACTATCATTGTGATTTGTCGACCAACTGTGTAATGACGTATATCCTATTTAGTTATGTTGCCTGATGTACTGATGTTATGTCGTGTGTCGAATTATTATGTGTAACCTATGTACTACCGCTAATATTGTTTACCGTTACTTTCCATTTTTTTTAAAAAAAAATTCAGGCTCTGTTGCCATTTGAATTGGCGACATGATCTTGTCACCATTTCAAATGACAACTTAAGTCTCTGCCGCTATTTAATTTGGCAATAGAGATATTTCACATTGTGTTCACGGCGATAGGGTCATTTCGCCATTTGGAATGGCGACAAAAACCCATTTTGTAATTATATTGAACATACATTTATTTCTGTAATTCTATAAAAAATGTATTATTAAAAAAAATCTGAATTGTGATGGGCTTTAGCTAGCAGATGTCGAATTTGTCCCCGAAGGTGACCGGCGTGGGCGAGCTGGGAGCCTGGGAGAGGGCTGCTGTCTCTAACATGTGGGCCCTGATTTGTAAGAGCATGCACAACGTGGGATTGAAAGGGGGTCTTAGAGGAGAGAGAAGAGGATGAAGCAAGTACTATACATTGCAACAAGGGGTCTTGGAGGAGAGGAAGAGGAACGAGGCCTTGTGAGGTACCGGTTCCATGAAGGTGTTGTTGTGAACGGGCCCACCTCTCAGGTGGCAAGCACAATGTCCGGAGGTGAGATGGTTCTATTTTTTTTAAGTGAACTTGGGTCTTACAATCAATTTCACATATTAAAACAAATTTTATAAGTTTAGACCTTTTGAAGAGGTCCAAACATTATGATGCTCTGAGGCTAAACAACATGTACCAGTACCTTTCCCATTATCATATGGATCATCCTGTGAAATTTTTTACTGTTGTAGCCCTGTAGCGACAATTAATTACGAAAATAGCCCCAACTCGCCATAATTAGCAAAAGTAGCCCCGAAATAGTGCTCCTACGTTTATCGGGGCGTAGGACTGCCTCTCACCGGCGCTGCAAGCACTGCCCCGGCCGGTGGCAGGCACTGCCTACGGTGGCGGCGCGTGCAGTGCCCTCCCCAACACAAGATTTTTTCTTCATTTTTCTCCTCCTCGTTGAAATATTATTTCATTATATTTTGTAAAAAAACGAAATTTCATTATATTTGATTGAAAATGAATATCGTAGACCGAGATTTATAAAAAATTTCATTAAGAAATAAGGGCAAGGAGTAGGGTTTTTAATCCAAATCGTGGTTTAAATCACGGTTTGAGCGCATATATATAAAAAGGTATCAGGACTATTGGAGTGTCTCCACGATGAAATCGTCTGAGCGTATACACGTATATAGGTAGGCAATCGATGAGGTACTTTATGAAGCTTATACAGAATGTGATTGGAGGGGTTGGGAACGGTCGTTGTGATGATGAAGATGTTCGAAAATATGGAGTCTCTCCTCGGTGAAGTCGGTGCGAATGGTTCTTTGTGGGATTCCACGAGAAGAGACATACTTGCAATATAGGCTTAGCAGAGACACTAACAAGAACTAAATTAGAGTATGCGATGTACACGCTACACGTAGTGACATGGCATGATGGTCGGCTAATTGCTTTAGTCATCCTCGCTACTACTACGATACAACTGCGACACAAGCATCCCACCATATAAGTACACAAGCCTTTAGGGATAGTAAAATACACGGGTAGAACGGGGACTACTACGTAATGACGACTCTCTGCGTGGACCGGGGCCATTTTCCTTCCTTGCTAGCTCGGCATTGAACTCCTTGTCGGCCTTCCCTTCCCTTGTCGCGGAGTGTCCACGTCGGTCGGGTATGTCGAAGTCGTCCATGTCCTGCGATTTCACGATGTAAGTTCATTGTATAGTGGAAATCGGAAGAATGATGTAAATTCTTCATAACTCACGTCATCGATACGGATTACGCCCGGACAACCGGATACATTGTCTTGCGGTAGGGCTCACCAAGATGAGCCTTTCCCTTGCCCTTGTCGCGGATCGCCCACGTCGGGCCGGTATGTCGAAGTCGCCCATGTCCCGCGATTCCATGATGTTAATGCGCAGATAGTGAAAATCGTAAGAATGATGTAAATTCTTCGTAACTCACGTCGTGATACGGAGTACACCCGGCGATCGGAACGCATGTGGGCGGTTGCTCACCAAGATGAGCCTTTCCCTTGCCCTTGTCGCGGATCGCCCACGGGGTTGGTATGTCAAGTCGCCCATGTCCTATGATTGTATGATGTAAGTGAAAACGTAAAAGGATGTAAATTCTTCATAACTCACGCCGCCGATATGGATTACGCCCGGCGACTATCGGGCTCTTCGTGCGCCCTCAACAGGTCCGATGCGTAAGGTTTCCATCACGAAGTTCTCGCCCGCACCGAGTAGTTCAAGATATACTCTGTTGGATGAATGCCCCGTCGTACATCTCCGCACCGCCGATCCATGGAAGAAGTGGCAACGCATCTCTGGCCGCCATTTCGTGGGGATGAAGTTAAAACTTTAAGGAAGTCAACGTTGACGAAAATCAATGCGTGAAAGAAATGCTTACGAGGTGGTGCCCGCGACGTAGTACGCCTGCCACGGTGGTCGGGTGTGTGGATCAATGATCTCTCTTGGTTTGCCACACACACATTGCGGGATCGGAAAACGTGGTGGTCTTGGAGCATCTTTCATTGATTTATCCGGTATTGTAGCCGCTTGTTTTCTCGCTTAAGCCAATTTTGCTTATTCAACATCCTCGCGAGAAGTTTGTCAAGAGTCCATAGCTGGGTATCTATTGTGTAGTGTTGTGTAGTGTTGGGTTTGGTTCAACCCCCTTTTATAAGCCCCATGGTTGGCATGGTGTGGTTAATTTCTTATCACTACGCAAAGCTGGCCCGTGTGGTCTTGTCACTGCGCAAAGTTGTCTCCTTTGGTCTTATCACTGGGCAAATCTGCTCCGTGTGGTCTTGTCACTACGCAAAGCTGTCTCCTTTGGGCTTATCACTGCGGAAAGCTGTCTCCTTTTGGTCTTATCACTACGCAAAGCTTGCCCGTGTGGTCTTGTCACTACGCAAAGCTGTCTCCTTTTGGTCTTATCACTGCGCAAAGCTGCCCCGTGTGGTCTTGTCACTGCGCAAAGCTGTCTCCTTTGGTCTTATCACTGCGGAAAGCTGTCTCATTTTGGTCTTATCATTGCGCCAAAGTCGCCCTGTAGGACCTCCTCAGACCTCCTCCAGGACCTCCTTACGACCTCTTCCAAGACCTCCAGAACCTCCTCAGGAACACCTCCAGGACCTCCCCTAGGACCTCCTTAGGACCTCCTCCAGGACTTCCCTCAGGACATCCCCAAGGACATCACAACATCCCTCAGACGCGTCCTCCAAGACCTCCTCCGGGACCTTAGGACCTCCTCGGGACCTCCTCCGGGACCTCCCTCAGGACCTCCCCCTGGACCTCCTCCAGGACCTTAGGACCTCCCTCAGGACCTCCTCTAGGACCTCCCTCAGGACCTCCTCCAGGACCTCCTCAGGACCTCCTCCAGGACCTCCTTACGACCTCTTCCAAGACCTCTAGAACCTCCTCAGGACCACCTCCAGGACCTCCCCTAGGACCTCCTCAGGACCTCCTCCAGGACCTCCCTCAGAACCTCCCCAAGGACATCACAACATCCCTCAGGACGTCCTCCAAGACCTCCTCCAGGACCTTAGGACCTCCCTCAGGACCTCTTCCAGGACCTCCTCAAGACCTCCTCTAGGACCACCCCCAGGACCTCCTCCAGGACCTTAGGACCTCCCTCAGGACCTCCTCCAAGACCTCCCTCGAGACCTCCCCTAGGACCTCCTCAAAACCTCCTCTAAGACCTCCCCCAGGACTTCCAGACCTCCCTTAGGATCTCTTCCTATACCTCCTCCAGGACCTCCCCTAGGACCTCCTCAGGATCTCTTCCAAGACCTCCTCAGGACCTCTTCCAAGACCTCCTCAGGACCACCTCCAGGACCTCTTCCTAGACCTCCAGAACCTCCTCAGGACCACCTCCAGGACCTCCCCTAGGACCTCCTCCAGGACTTCCCTCAGGACCTCCCCAAGGACATCACAACATCCCTCAGGACGTCCTCCAAGACCTCCTCCAGGACCTTAGGACCTCCCTCAGGACCTCCTCCAGGACCTCCCTCAGGACCTCCTCCAGGACCTCCCTCGAGACCTCCCCTAGGACCTCCTCAAAACCTCCTCTAAGACCTCCCCTAGGACTTCCGGACCTCCCTTAGGATCTCTTCCTAGACCTCCTCAGGACCTCTTCCAAGACCTCCTCAAGACCTCCGGACCTCCCTCAGGACCTCGCTTAGGACTGTCTCTCAAAAAAGTCGCCTGTGTGGTCTTCTCGGTCTTAAAATGTCTCCTTTGGTCTTATCATCTGCGGGAAAGTTGTCTCCTTTTGGTCTTATGATCGCACAAAGTGCCCGTGTGGTCTTGTCACCGCAAGCAAAAATGTCTCCTTTGGTCTTATCATCGCGGAAGTCTGTCTCCTTTTGGTCTTATCACTCACGCAAAGTCGCCCGTGTGGTCTTGTCCTTTGCACAAAGTTGTCTCCTTTGGTCTTGTCATTTGCATAAAGTCTGTCTCCTTTTGGTCTTATCCTTTGCTGCAAGTTGCCCGTGTGGTCTTGTCACCGCACAAAGTCGCCTCCTTTGGTCTTTATGATGCGGACTGCCCGCCTCTGCGCCAGCGCATGCGGACTGCCCTCCGCCCGGCCTGGAGGGACCCCCTCCGCTAGGCGCAGTGCGGACTGCCCTCTCCGCCACCATGGTAGGGACTGCCCCTCCGCTAGGCGCTTGACTGCGGACTCCCCTCCGCCACCATGAGGACACCGCCCCACGCCACGCTATGTCTCCGGTGCTCGGCTATTTAAACGCTGCCACACACTCGCTCAATCGTTCCTCTCAGGAATCTCTCCTCTTTGTGAGGTGCCTCCTCTCCGCACCTAACATTTTTCTTTGTCCTTTGTTTGAATTCGTTAGTCGTTACTAATGCGATGCATGTTTGAATTTGATCTTCCGTGTCTGAGGTTAAGAGTTGGTAACGTCGTAACGGTAAGTTCTTTTCAGAACGCACGTATGGTTCTTATGTTGTGTGTTGGTTGAAATATTGTCTTATTTTTGTCGAAATGGAGACACTGTACGTGTTCCATGGTAACGTGCGTGCCGGTCCAGACGGAGTTGATTTGTCCAGCTGCCAGCGCACCTTGGTAAACGTTCCCAACGTGGCACGCGTCGATTTGCTAGAGCTACGATGGTGCATTCGGCAGTTGTTTGATAGGCATGTCGCTAGGAACAAGATAGTAATAGAGGCGGTCACCGCCACCATGGTCCCACCACACGGGCAGATGTTGTGGGGCCTAGTGAAGGTGACCAGCAGTGGCATGTGGGCAGAGTACATGGAGATCGTTAGCAATCCTCACGCTCCGATCTATGGACGACCCATGGTGTACGTCCATTTTGTTTATCCTGCTCAATCCTCCGGGGCGCTTCAAGGAGCCGGCGACGCTCTTGTCCCCTCTTTGGTTTATTGGCGATGGGAGAGGTCTCGAGAGCGCCCGAGCGTCGTTCTGCCAGATGCTCCAGTTGATGGAGATTCTGGTACTTTCCAACCCAATGAAGGTGTGGATAGATGGCGGGATGCTCGTGTTGATTGTCACGAGATTATCGATGGCATGTCCGAGGGCACTGCCACCGAAGATGAGGACGACTTTGACTCGCAATCCGGTGAGGACGGCCGACGATGAGGCGGGATCGTCGGTGGCATTGTTTCGGCCGACACGGACTATGTTCCAAGTCGGTTGGATTACAGCGGCCTCTTCCTTGTTCGGCCAGAGCACGAGTCGTCATGGGCCTTCGATGCGGACACCCTGCTTGTGGGACAACATTTCCCACACAAGGCTGCCGCCAGGCAAGCTATCGTGAGTTTCGCGGTGAAGACCAGTCGGACTTACCGAAAGTGTACTGGTGAGTTTGAACTTTGTTTGATGTATCTTCAACCATCTATGAGGGTTGTACTAACTAATATATGTCGTCTGTTATGTGCAGGTCTAATCCTGACACTTACATAGTTAAGTGCGTTCTTACCTCTTGCCTTGGCAAAGTCCGTCTGTGAATATTCCTCAAGGGAGCGGCCTTCCGCATCACGATCGTGACGGATCACACATGTGAGCTTCAGAGCCATTGCAAGCGCATAAGAATGTAACCTCGGCCTACATCGCGAGCATTGTAAGCCATGCAGTTGTCGCCGATTTGACCATTTCGCCAAAGGTTACGATGGCTAACGTAGCGAATACAATAGGGTATGCCGTTAGCTCTGAAGGTCTGCGGCGGCGGAAGGTCCTTGAAGGGTTGTACGGTACCTACAAGGAGGCGTACGACCTAGTCCCCAATAAGGTGTAGGCTATGTAAGACTCGTGGGCACTCATTCAGGAACTGCCCAAGTAGACCTTCTTCCTCCGGCGCCACTTAGTATCTGTAAGCTATCCGGTGTATTTGAGTCATGTCAGTGTTATAGTGATGTGAGTGTTGTAATGATTTGCGTTGTAACCTGTACCGCTTCGAGTTATTATTACCGCTTCGTTTTGGGTTACGTCGTGCTTTGCGTAAAGTAGTATCTCGCTTTCAGAGAGTTGTCACTTCCTGCTTTCCAGAGAGTGGTCACGTCCAGCTTTCCAGATAGTGCTCACTTCTAGCTTTCCACACTGCGCGGTCACGTCCTCCTTTCCGCAGAGTGGCCCCTTCGTGCTCCCAACGCTACATATGGATGCTTTGGCTGCCATTCACCTCACTCTTCTCTTCCTCTTCTCCTTTCCTGCAGTGTAAAACAAGATGTCTTCGGCCTCATCGAACATTCGAGTGAGCAGAGAATTACAATCACTACGACAATAGTTGCTTTGCCCTCGTTGCAGGGATCCGGTTAATGTGTTTACCTCTCATACGCCAACGAATCCGTCCCGAGTTTTCATGAAGTGTTCAAATCTTTGGTAACCGCAAACTCAAAGACGAATAATTGCATTGTACATATCGGGTTTTCTTACTTTCATTTCAAACTTCAATTCTTTTGTAGAACACAACATGTCGATTTTGGCAATGGGTCAATGAAGCTGCCCGATGCTTCAAGATATTGCAATGCAAATTGTTGCCTTGCAAGAAGACTCCGTGGTGTTCTTTGCAATTAAGTCGTGATGCCTCGGCGTCCAGATGAACCAATGCAAGACTCCGTGGTGTTCTTGCAATTAGTGCAATGCCTCGGCGTTCGATCAACCCATGCAAAGTGAAGAGAAAAGGCTTCAAACACCTTTGCATGACGGGATGGAAAGAGTTGAGAAGTCGCTTCACAAGTTACTTAAGTTAGTTACTTTTGCGGTCTTTCTTCTTTTGTATCTTGTTCTTGCCAAGTAGAACGTCGATGTGTAATGAGATTGTAATGTCCACTCGTTATCTATGCATCATGATCCTTGATGAATGAGAATAAAATTGTTCTCTTGGCGTAGATAACGAAGTACAAGAGTCCAATTACATTCCAATTAGCACACTCTGCTTGGATTACAAATCACTTAATGAAGCACAACTTACAACATACAATAGACTACTAATGCTACTCTTGGTCCTTATTTGCTCCTCACTTCTTTGTCGGGCATAGTACCTGTCTTGGCCTTCATGCGCCGTGTTCCTCCCAAAGGTCTCGATTTAACATTCGTGGAAACGTCAACCTATCGGTGACCGTGGGTTCTACCGCAGTCATACCGAGGCTCCTCAACCGCCGTTTGCCAGTATAGAGGGCATCACCGTACAACTAGCGTTGAGAACAAGTCTGTGATCCAAGCATTAGGATCCGTAGTAGGATCCGTGGAGGGCACCAACTTCGGCTCGGGTTGCGGGATGGTGGGTGAATTGCTCGTGGTCTTGGGATGGATGG
Organism: Phyllostachys edulis; assembly: GCA_036346405.1. Classification (NCBI taxonomy): domain Eukaryota; kingdom Viridiplantae; phylum Streptophyta; class Magnoliopsida; order Poales; family Poaceae; genus Phyllostachys; species Phyllostachys edulis. The sequence continues at coordinate 30,002,185 of CM070553.1, read as the reverse complement.
GTGAATTGCTCGTGGTACGGTTCGCCTTTTGGGTGAACGCCGGAGGGTACATTGTGTGCAGGACTCATACCATGGCGCCGTACGCCCATTGGAAATTGTCCAACATTGTGGGTGCAAGGGAGAATCTGGGATAACATCCGCCGGTTACGGGTTGCACGTCCGTGCTCTCGGAATGTCCTCTTCGTGCCTCTGTGGACGACAGCGGCACGGCGTGAGGGTCCCTCCGAGACGAGGACGGCATCGGCAGAGGGTCCCTCCGAGATGAGGACGGCAGATCGCAGAGGGTCCCTCCGAGATGAGGATGGCATCGGCCAGAGAGTCCTGCGTGGCAGCGCTGGACCCTCCGCCGCCATATGCCGCATTGCGCCATTGGTCGACTCGCTTCGGACGGAAGATGGAGGCGAGTACGCGACTACGCCCGTCCGATGCCTCGAGTCGACATCGCTGGCCCTTCCGCAGTCATGTTCTGAACGACACGCTTGACATCATCAATAACCGTCTTCAAGACCGAAAAAAGGCGGTCCACTGTGTTGTTTGTACCCCGCTCGAGTTCCCGGCGGCCGCGCTCGATAGCTATCTCCAACAAGGTAGTCAGAGTCGAGATCCCGAGTCGGATCGATTTGCCTCCGGTAGGATCGAATCGTAGATGTCGAATCGTAGAATCGGCGATTCTCTTGTTGTAAAAATACACATATTTAACATCTATACTATAAGTTTGTATGATTGTTATATGGTTTACCACTTGCATGTTCCTTAAAAGTAGCTAGACATACTCCGGGAATAAAAATAGCTTATCATTATCAAGCTCAAGATTGCTCATGCCATAATATAGATATTTGTACTAGCATTACCACACCGATACAATATTTTGCATGCTCCTTGTTTATTTATAGTTTCATTCTCGAAATTAATATCAACAAATTTTGCTCTAAAACAAAATATCGACAAAGCTGGCCTCTAAAAAAATTGCCCTAAGTCTCTCGAGTAGGATCAACGGTGAGATTTGGATCGACAGTCGTCGTGGGTTAAATAGAACCGTAAGACTCTAAAGTAGGATCGCGATCCTACCTACCTTGAGTAGGATTGGATCGCGATAAGACTTGGATCGACAGTGTCGTGGGTTAAATGAGAGTCGTAAGACTTTAAGACTTGGATCGCGATCCTAACTACTTTGATCTCCAAACGATCCACCTGCATGGTTACAGAACAAACAAAATTTTGTTAGTTAACCCTATTTCGGAGGGTGGTTAATCTACTACGTACTCAACGTACCGAATCGTCATTGCGTGCTGCACGGTGCGGGTCCATCCCCAAGTCCAAGCGTTCGGCGTGACTAGGATATGCATGTCGGGCCGGGGGGGCGCCAGTCAATCTCGTCCGCGTGTTCCGTACGTACCACTCCAAGTACGTGTCGTAAGTCCCTAGATCGTATGGCTGTGCCTCCTGCAAACTGGACTCAGTGGCCGTCTGCCATGCATCTACCCACGGGCATTGCGTTTGAAGCGATCATCGCTCTTATGCCCTTCTTTGTCTGCTCAAGGTCCAACAAAATAAATAAATTATGGTACCGACATAACATATGACTAAAGGATCTACAATATTATTAAGCAATGCAATGTACTTACAAGTGACTACGCCGCATAGCGGCCGCCCTAGAGCGGGGGTCTCACAGTGCAGTCGAATCGCCTCATCACCCGTTAGGGTTGTGCGGCTCAACCATGTGGGAGAACACCGGATGACAAGTTGTCCTCCGAGACGCGCATCACGGTGGCATAGCGAGCTCAAGCCGTCGGGGCGTGCCTCGCTGCGTGAGCATCCGCCCAAAGAGCCCATACTATGTCGTTCTCATGCAGGGTCTCGAATTCATTGTGGAACTCGGGGTATATGCGGCGCACCCTCTCCCTAGACCAACCCAGTACTGCCACAGTCCATCGGGATCCCATGGTCGGGCCTTCCACGGGATCCTCCTCGTCCGCCTCACCATAGAAATGTTGTGTGTGCGGGTAAGGGTGGACTGGGGCGCGGAAGTACGGCCGTCCGACCGCGAAGTGCTCCCACGACCACAGCTGTAACAGCGTGTGGCAACCCGAGAGCACGGGCTCTGTTCCGGCGACGCGGCGTCGCCTGCAAAGTCATGCAGACGTCGCGCAAGACAAGATATTGAACCCCAATCAGATTGCGGCACGTCCTCATCGCCGCCCGTCACGATAGACTCCGCAAGGTGAATATAACTTCGGGTACACCATGTCCTGCGTGCTAGGGAACATGATCCACCCGAATATAAACAACAAATATGCAATAAAATGGCATCGAACCACCTCCTCGTTCGTCAATTGGGCAATGCATGAATCGTCGCGACCAGCAGTGTGGAATGCCCTTTGACCTCTCGGGATAGGGTGGTCAAACGATGATGGAGACGCGCCTTCGGTCCGGCGACCACGGAGGAACAATGCCGCGGCCTGAATCGGAAGGCGGTAATGAAGTCGACATCTTGCGGTGTCACCGTCATCTCCCCACTGGAAGTGGGCGTGTGGGTCTCCGCCGCCAACGATCAACCAAAGGCGGAAAGAAGAGGCATCAATTAGGAAGTTTCGCCCCATATTGACATCGCGCGAACGCATAATCGGCCGGATTAATGAAGCCTCGAAACATACCGCTTCGTCGGCGGCCAGATCTCCTCGGTCCCCATGTCACGAGTTGGTGGCCCATCGCCATCAATCCAAGCGTGATGGCGATGCTTGCCGCCCCATGCCGTTTCAAGTAGGGGTGGTAGAGTGCGTGCCATTCTTTGCAAATAGATAAAAACTAACGATTAGCAAAATCTAAATGCGTGCTTAAGCGGTACAAAATGCAATAAGCAAAAAATTAAACACGAACTAAACCTCACTAATCGAGAATCTTGCGCGCGCTTATGAGCTCCTCGATCGGCCAGCGTTGGTTTATATCGCCTCACAATCGACAACGAAAAAATGACGCGATGTAAAGAAAAGTGAACAGCAAAAATTGCATCCTTCTAACCCTCTTTCGGTTCGGCGAGCGAAAAACATGAAGCGAGGAGAAAAAAATCTTGCGAGCGGCGAAGCGAGGAGAAAGAAATGCTGCGCCCACCGGACTCACTACCGGGTCGGTAAGTGCAGTACTGCCGCGCCGGTGAAGCGGTCGGGGTGCCCACAATGCCAAACAGTCTCGCCGGGAGACGCTTTGTTTAAGCTACTTTTGCTAATTATGACGAGTTAGGGCTATTTTCGTAATTAATTGTCGCTACATGGCTACAACAGTAAAAAAAACTCTATCCTGTGTGATGCTCGAGGCAGTTTGTACTTCGTCTGCAAATTATTAATCCGTCATCAAGTATCTTAGTACTGCAATAGTACATACAACTATAGACTTAACACTAATAATTTATTGGTGCATTGACTACAAAGCTACTGATGTCTGGAAGGTAAACAACGGGCAAATACTCCCTCCATTATTTTTTAGACGTCGTTTAAGATTACCTGCAGATAACTTTTTGAAACTTGAGATAAAAAAGAACAGAGAGAGACAGTAAAACTTAATGTAACTTGTGTAGTTACAATTTGCGGGCTGGTATTTTGTTTTTAGTTTGTTCTATATTGGTAGTCAACTTAAACATTAATCTTTAGTCTGCCGTGATGGAATGTTTTGAGTGGCTAAACATACTATAGATTGTTTAGAACGTAAGAATTTGACCGTTCACATAATGGATTTGTACGAAATTTTCATGTTCCAAACGAGCTCTTTGACTCAAACTACGTACTCCAAGGTAGATTGAATATTTTCTGAGTTAGAGAGCATTGACTTGGATCGATGCTTTTCATATATATTTTTTCTTTAAAAATGTGCCCTAGAGATTCGACTAAATACTGTGCGTTACCACTAAAAATCGCTAGATTAATTAGCTTGTCCTAACAGGCAGGGTAATTGATTTGTTAGTGTGCGCACATCACACAGTTAATTAACGGGGGTGTACTAGGGAAGCAAACGGTACTACTCCGATCCATAGAAAGGTCCGCACACCAAGCATCAATTATGATGTCAATAGCTAGCTACCTTAAGAGCTTGCAATTACATCCAACTTTGTGCAAACATCGCAATCATTTACGCTGGTGGTCACTGGTCGATCGGCACATGAACGCCATCACACCATTTTCTTTTCCTGAGAAGTGCGAAGTTCAGCCTTGCTACTGATACTGTACCTGCTAGCTTTCGATCAGTGGGCAACTAATAAAAGTTCAGATTAAAACTTCTTAACAATTCTGCCATCTATTTCTGTACGGACAGTCGGTTTTTGGGGAGTTATTCGTAGGAAGTTGTAAAAACTGTAGAAAAGTAGGATTTCTTTAAAAGTTAAAAATTTTGTGTGACAAAGTTACCTTCATAGAGTTCAGACAGCTGATCAACTTTAAAAAAGGATGGAAAGGGATGTGAATTGTATCCTTTGTGGTCATGAAGAAAGCATTGATCATATTTTGTTCTCTTGTGTACTAGCAAAATTTATTTGGTTTTGTGTGAAAGAGGTGCTAAGCTGGGAGCGTATTCCAAAATCATTAGATGATTTCCAACTTAATTGGTTGGAGAGGAAAGGGGCTAATTACTATGATGTTGCTTTGTTTAGTTTTACAGTTTTTGTTTGGAATTTATGAAAATTTAGGAACAGAACGATGATTGAGAAGAATTTTTCTAAACAACCTATGGAAGTAATTTTCAAATTTTTATCTTGTTTTGCAGTATTAGTGTGTTCTCATCAAAGAGGTTGATCGAAGTAATCTTGAAAGCTTCTTGACGACTTTTGAAGACTGGGCTAAACTCTTTTGCTCATCAATTTCTGTTTAATGCCTGTTTGTAATAGCTATTTTGGATGTTGCTCTTGTTGCTGTGTTCCTCTCGTAAGCTGGTAATCCCAGCATGTTAACTCTTGGTTACTTTTGTAAGGATCTTTATTCGATTTCTACAAAAGCTGGGGTTTCACTTGTCAAACAAATTCTGGCATCTATTCATTGGGGAAAAAGTTCAGAGTAAAACTACCAAACAATTCTGCCATCTATTCTGTTGTCCTTTGCTTTTGTGCTCTGCTATTAGTGATTCATGTGATCGATCGGAGTGGTTGCAGCGTTGCAGGACTCTGATGTCTGAACCCTGAACAAAGGCGCTGCACCAATGGGCGCTTGGCCCTGTCAGTCATGATAATGCAATGGACAAGACGCTTGTACTTAACTGACGTCTGCTTGTCGAGAAGGTCAGAGAGATTTGTTTTTTCGAAATTGCTTGGTTCGCACGCTGTGAAGACCACGTGTGTGACGACGACGATTTTTTTAAATAATATTAATTTAAAACATAATTACAAAAAAAATAGTCACTGTCATAATTTGGAATGACGAAATTTTCCCGACGTCATTCCAATTGATGATAGTATCACTTTCACCAATTAGAACAGTGCAAAAAATTTTCTGTCGTCAATTGAACCGTCAATAGGACAATTTCACCAGTTCAATTGGCAACAGGGATACTGTTGTCAATTGGAATGGTAACAGAGTCCTATTTTTTAAAAAAATTTATGTGTAGAGAATCCAGCCTAAAGATTCAGTGTATTTCACAAAGTTTTTCTGTAATACCTTGAAGTGTCCACGTAATTCGAAATCTGAAATTTGAGAAGATAACTAAATATGAAGTAGAGAATGGGAGATTAGCGACGCAATTTGGAACACGAGTTCGGTGGTGCAATAACACAAACAACCCCCTTCTTAGCGAAATAAAAAAATATATCTGGGTTTAGGGTTGCCATGCGTGTTGTTATCCCAGTTGTATTGTTCGTGGGACCGATTCCTTCGAATTTGAAAGACTTAACAATTAAATTGCGAATTACATGCGCGCTGGGTTTGGTAACGTACATTACAAAATACCAACATGCATGAATCAACAAACCAAAG